>JAVDOI010000018.1:465910-1665910 GCA_032191485.1 Leptoclinus maculatus
CTTCTTCCCCGGAGTCTTTGTGCTTTCTCTCCTCACAGGTTTCCATGGATCGTGGTTATATCTGGACCCTGGTCCTTCCTCCCGCCATGACCCTGCTGACTCCCACTATTAATATGATGAACAGAATATATGAGTTTATCTACTCCACAGATAACCAGTTCGGCTTTAAAGCCAAACATGGCACTGACTTGTGTATATATGCCTTAAATGAAATTGTCAACAAATATAGAGGTCAAAACTCATCAGTTCTTGTTTTATTGATGCCTCTAAAGCTTTTGATCGTGTTAATCATAGTAAGTTGTTTGTTAAACTGAGCCAAAGACGTGTCCCCAAATACATTGTGAGAATTCTGGCTTACTGGTATGCCCACCAGACTATGCAAGTAAAATGGGGTAAAAGTGTCTCAGCCCCATTGGGTTAGCAATGGTGTCTGACAAGGGGGAATTTTGTCCCCAGTTCTTTTTAATTTATATATTGATGATCTGTCCAAGCAATTGAAAACCTGTAATACTGGGTGCATGATTGGAAATACTCTGGTTAACCATATTATGTATGCAGATGATCTGGTGATTTTTAGTCCATGTAGCGCTGGTCTTCAGCAGCTCCTTACTATATGTACTGTGTATGGTGTGGAACATGACATCAAATACAATGTCAGTAAGAGTGCTATCTTGATCTGTAGAACCAGAGAGGACAAATGTCTAAAGTTCCCTGACTTCAAATTGACTGATAACAATCTTGGTGTCTGCCATGAGGTAAAATATCTTGGTCATTTTATAACAGAACAAATGACCAACGATAAAGACATTTCTAGGCAATGTCGTAGGATGTATGCACAAGCAAACACTCTCTCACGCAAGTTTGGTATGTGTTGTGATGGGAAATTTTAGTATGCTAGTACATTTAAACTGTGATTTAGTTTATGTGCCTTACTCACTAACAAAACTATCTGTGACATATGATTGGGGAGAGTGGTAAAAGGACCAAATGGGTTTTCTGCCTTTGCTTTGATAAGGGGAAGTAACCAAATGGGGGTTACAGGTTAATGTTTAGGTGTGAAGATCCTAATTTAATCAAAGGTAACAGAGACAAATGTCTTTGTGTGACAAGGCTCAGAAGAGGAAGGGGCTGACGGAAGGTGTTAATGGGGAGCTTGAAACTGCTGACCAATTGTTATAATGTAAATATCTGATGTCCCCCCCCTGCTGTGTGCTGAGATGTTTAAGAGCAAGAGAGACACTGGATTCTTTGCTCATCCTCTGCAGACTGCATTGCAGTCAGTATGACGGTGAAGCCTTCTCTGCACAGAGAATAAATACTTTAAGGACAAACTTCTTTTCTCAATGTTTCTTGTTTCAGTATTATAGGACTCACTCGGTACTAATGAATCGTTTTTTTTCCACCACAGTGTACAGATGGAGTGAGGATGTCTCTGTTCAGAGCATATTGTACACCACTCTACACTGCACACTTGTGGTCAAACTACAAAAAATAAAGCTTACAGAGACTTCAGGTAGCTTATATTGATGCCATGAGAATATTACTAAAGAGACCAAGATGGAGTAGTGCCAGTGAAATGTTCGTGGCTGCAGGAGTCAATACTTTTCAAACTGTTTTAAGAAATCATATGTATGAATTTATTTGTCGGCTTAATGCCTCTGAAAATGTCATCTTGGTTTTAACCAACATAAGGTTTAGTAGCACACGCTACCAGTCCCAGCTGTGTAGACATTGGTACAGCTGTCTCTTTGTAAGGCATTGCTAGGCCTATGTACTTTTAGTGTTCTTGTATGTTTATTATTATACTACAGTTGAATTACCTCCTAATAACCTCATGACACATCAATCCAGCAAACCTGCAGCGGATCCACGCATTCCACCATACAAGAGCACGAGCCATTCAAATATTATTCATGAAAGCGACACGATAGACAAACGAACAGTAGTAACGTTACTATGTAAACAAACACACGCAGTTTGTCACTTACCGAAACTTAAAGAGTTTAATCCCAGTACATTTCAGTTCCAGTAAGAAGTCCTTCTCGATTCATGAACGCCGGTGATGACAGTCGAGTATCCCCAGTTGTATTTCGCCGGTCTGCTGCGGCAGTTTGGCAGCGGGGCTGGGTCCCCTCCTCCGCCGGGGCACCGGGGTTGTGGAGCTGTTTCCCTGCGAACGTGTTCGTTGAGTTGTAGATCCACTCGAGTCTCTCCAAAAGTTTTCAAAAGCACCGTAGCTTGTGTCCTGCCGTGCAATGGCGTCCTCAGGTTAGCGTATAGCTCCAAACACCAGGAGCTCAGTTAAAATGAAACACATTCCCAGCCATAAAATGTGCAACGCTTCTCCGACGCTGTCAGCCAGAAATACCGTTCATACAAATCCTTTTCCTGGCTGAGTCAGGGCTGCCAGCTGTGGGGTTGACTGACCATTTCTTACGATGTCCAGCTTTTCCTGAAATGTCCTTTCTTGAGAAAGGCGTTATCAGTAACTCCGCCACTAAATCAGTTTCTCTTCAGTCATTGAGTGTTCAAAAACAAAGCTAGGTCAAAAAATAAATAAACTACACCAAGCAAAACCCTACAAATGTTATTTCTTCCATATCTTTCAATTTGAACTCTTACTACTCCAACTAAGCTCTGCTGGCAAGGTAAATTTCGTTTCACTTTAGTCACATGCTCGCCCACTGACCAATCACAGCACACCCTGCACTTTGCGGCAAAGCAGCACCTGGACATGTAATGATGACGTAGGTGTAGGCCGGCTAGTCTGGGGGTAGCGGCTGCTGACACTCAAAGAATACGCCCAACATGTCAAACTAAAGATCTGATTGGTTGAACACGATGACAATCAACAATATCGTCCCCATTCACTTAAACGGCACATGGAAGCACTTTTGAGGCTGCAGGCCTTGGGGCCTCTCTTCTACCGAAAGACACAGAGGTGAAATCTGATTGGATAAAAGCTCTACTTAAAACAAGCTGCACTGGATTCAAAGCAAGACAGTAGCTGTGCAATGAGAGAATAAGATAATGGGAAAAATATTTTTATAAATTATAATACATGTACATATATAAATAATAAATAATTATATAAATGATATAATAATAATAATTATAATAATATATAATTATATAATATACATTTTTTTTCTTGAATACACTTATTTAAGAATAATTATTAAATTATAAAATAGATATAACTTTGTGATTCTGTTTAGGCCAGCAGAGAAGGCTTTGCAGGCCCTGACAGCCCGCCACTGCCGTCACACACATGCTTGCACACACTCGACACAATTACATTATTTTTTTCTTTTTCTTTTCTTTCTTTCTTTCTTTTCTTGTTTGTTTTGTTGTAATGTAATATCTTATGCATATTTTATTTTATGTTGTTTGTAATTTTGTAAAATTGCAATATTATATAGGTGGAGGCTTCAAATAAGCCCAGTTGGCTGTCTGCCTCTTCCTGCACTGTGCTATTCATTTATCTATGTTATGTTTGTTTATTTTAAATATTATTGTTTGAATTGTGCAAAAAAAAGAAACAAAAATAGAAATATGCCACAAAAGTCATGAAAAAGTAATTGTATAGTATGCAATGAAATTACATAAAAAGTCATAGTATAGTAACTGGCCCGAACCTGCCCCAGCTGGGGCAGTTCCGGTTCCGAACAGTACCAAGCTGAACCGCAGAATGCAATTTTCAGTCACAAATATAATATTTCCACAACAATGCAGCATACCGTTTGAACGAAGAATCTCTCATGAACCGAAGCATGTGTAACACTTTACACACTCAAAACACAATAAAACACGATCTTCGACAACATTCCTAGCCTCGTGCTAAATATCGTCACTTTTTCGCGTTCATTTGGCCGAGACACGCATCAGAAATAGTCCCTCAAAAGTCGTTTCTCAACCGTCCACGCTAAAGCTACATAGCATACAACAATAGCATTCGACCACGCTTCAAACATATCTCGGATTTCCTCTCCGGGAAACCCTTCAAAAGTTACCGGGGGGACAGCAGCCCCCAGCAACTATCACTCTGCCAAAGAATTCTGGGTTGATACTCACATTTTTGAAGCAAAATCATCAAACCGTGTCCTTAAACTCCTTTTTGACCGCTGAATCACCTTCTACTGTCCATTTCCGTTCTAATAAAGTTGTGAAATAAAGAAAGGGGGGTCAAATAAGCTTGGGGGACCACATTCCAGCGAGGTAGTCTCGCGACTTTACGCGCCGGGTCCTCGGGTTAGATCGGCATTTTTTGAAAAACTAAAGACTTCCTGGTAAATCTGTTAACGCCATTCGATTGGTCACATCCAGACATGTGCACAGAGCAAAACAAAATCAAAATTGACCAACCAGGGCCCTACAAAGGTCCAATACACAACCGCTATGGCGGACTTCTCCCGTAGCTCGCCGGCCTGGAGAGGCTTTGGAGACGGTTCCAGCTCTCCAAAATGATTTCTAACTGCTATATGTGATAGATTGTGCATGTAGAAGGATAAAGGAAGTTAAATATATAGTTATTTAGGTTGTAAAAGTACAATGGAACAGCTGGAGAGGCTGTTTCTCACATGACGACCTCTCGTGACCTCTCGTAACGTTTATGTCTCTAACTCTGGCCTACTTTACTCTATTCACTCCAATTCTTTTGTGGGTGACTACTGCTGTCGTTTGCTATGATTGTGGATGATTGGTAATTTAATATAGTATTATGAATAATAGTGCTTTATCACCATACGAATTTGACATTTTTCAAAGTGGAGCTGTGTTCCATCTTCATCAGCTATTAACCAGTAACATATACATAATATTTACTCAATTCATATGAGCAAACCCTTCTCAGTGTTATAAATCCATTGGAATTTGTCAAATAGACATTGTAGTTAGAGTGTAAGGCCCCTTTGAGTATGGGTATAGTATTTTTGAGAATAAGCCACAAAAAAGTCCTAGGTAAGATAGGGTCCAGAAGGTTAATAAAAAAACATTCATAATAACTCTATTAGATTATTGTTTGTCATTAAAATGTCAGGAAAAATATCAAAGTATAGTATGCAACAAAGAATTGTAAAAAATCAATCAATAAAATGGCATAATATAGTATTCCACAAAATGTCATGAAAAGTCATAGTATAGTTTGCCATAAAAATATCCCAAAATAGCACATTATTGTACAACATCAAAGAGTCACATCAGAAATATCATATTGTAGTATGTCATGAAAAAGTCATAAAAATATAAAAAACAGTATGCCATAAAAGATCATAAAAATATCATAGGATAATCAATGTGTCACTAATCAACACATTGTAACTAATCAACACGTATGTCAGTTGTTTGATTTATACAAAAAATGAAGCACAAAATCACTGTCATTAACTGTAGCTTTAAGTGACCAGCTCTTCTCTTCCTGGATTCTTTCCCCCATGAGGTTGCCAGACAACAAGCTGGCAAACAAACAGAAATCTATTGTGTGTTAATTAGTGAGTTTCAGAAGCTTCCACATCCATGCTGGACAGAATCATTGGTGGTGTTGTAACATCTGGGGATGTTCTACGTACTGAATAGTTTCCTGGACAGGTTCTTAACAGGCCCGTACTTCAATACAGAGCACAGTGAACATTGTAAAAACTTGCTCGGGTCAGTTTCATTCAAGTTTCACATTTCAATAAACTCATGCCGAATTTAGTATTAAGTCGGTATTAGATGGGAGCCTTAAGGCATCATCTTTAGTGGCAGGTCATTTACGAATCAGGCGCAGCTGAATTTATCCACGCGCCCACCCGTAATAAAAAAGCTAGCATTCCTTAAAAATAATCAGTAAATACAGTCACTTCCCACTCAATTTCATCAAATCTGCCTCTTAAGCATCTCAGCCAACTGAGCGGCCCCACAAGAGCTGCAAGGCTTATATTAATTGACTGTGGGGGAGGGGTCGCAGTCCCCGGTTGAAAGAAAAATAGACCAGCATCATAACTCCTGTCCGATTCCTCAATGTCCTTGGTTGAGTAAATCTTCAGGGAAAAATAAACACAACTGACTGAGTGGCGTATTATCCATTTAAGTCTTCTTGACTGAGTGAGGCCTAGAGTGGGCGAGGGGTGGTTGGGATGTAATAACCCGCAGCTGGCTTTGCTGCGAGGTGCTATCACACTGTCTGCCTGAGGAAAGCTATATTTAGTGGGTGCCAAGTAATAGCTAAGTACAGTGAAATGATCCAGCTACGGTAATGATACAACAAGGTGACAACCAGATATTGGGGGACTTAATTACGCTCGGGGCGGAAGCGAAAAGCCACAGTTGTCAGATCTCTGGTCTGTGTTTATCCGATGCTGGTGACTCGCTGTCACATTAACCCAGATCTAACAATATCTTAACACTGGATTCGGCTCAGTTACAGAGCCACTTTGTTTTGTGATCTTGTGCTGTGTTTCATCTGAGAGAAGAGCAAGCTTATTTTTTCATGTATTACCAACCTTAGCCTATAGACAGGAAGATAAGTGTGTGTAAAAAAAGACTACTTGCTTAAATGTCTTCACATATCACCATTTTAATGCATTCTGCCTCTAACTAGACCAACATGCTCCCCATCAAATTAAAGGGTAATAAGGAGGCCTTAAGCAACATTTGTGTAGTGTCTGAAGTACTTGAGTCCCACCGCAAGGCTTTCACATTTCACTGACATTTAGATAGATAATGAGTAACAATCTCCCAGTCTTTTAATCCCCCTGTGAATATATGGCATTTAAGTCTATTTTTTTCCCTCCTGTCTTTAAATAATTGATGAAGGAGGATGCTATCTGAGTGGATATTCCTGGCATTGGCTTTGACCACTTCATCATACATGCCCTCTCCTTTACTCTGACCCAGGTTGCTCCAAGATCTTCACATTTGAAAGGCATAATTCAAAGTCACGGTGAAGCCATTTACTGACAAACAGGCAGGGACAGAGGTGAAAAGATCATGACTTACCACGCTGGCACAATACAGATTTTTCTATCGTTGATTGCCTCTCCCATAACTGATGCAATTTAATCAATGGAATGGTTTTCATCTATATTTTATGTATTTATCTGGATGACAATGTCACTTAGCAACACTGTGGGAAAATGAATCTTCTTGCCAAAATTCTGAACCAAAATGACGTCCACTCTTCACTCATCAACGAAGACCCTTTACCACGAACTACCAAATAACCACTAAAAACAAATATATGTTTATATGTATCATGCTTTTGTTTTTTGCATCTTTTGAGACCTCCGTGATGGTGTTACTCACAATCCCCCCAGGTCTGGTCTACAGTACAGTGGCAGTTCACAGCTCCCTCACCAACCTCACACAGCTCACTGCCCATGGTCATCAGAGCAGCTGGTTACATATTCGATGTGACGTCTCCTTCCATCTTCTCATGAATTTTTTATGTCTCTTCCTCTCCCACTCACACGCAGACGGGCCTCTTATCAGCCCTGTTCTGTGAAAGTATGCTGCTGTAAATGACGGTGTTGCCTTTGGAATCCGTGACCCCTTTTGTCCTAATAGGACATAGATGTATCTCGCCGATTGCTCCGTCCAGAGACATTTCAATACACAGCGTTGGCGCGTTCGCGAGATAATTAACAATCATTGCCTCGTCGAGATCCAAACTCGTGCATGCAGGAAAGGGGAAAATCCTGTCAAACATTATAAATATCCATGAAATTATTTTCCTTACAAGGAATCATGCTTGTATGTTTAATCTGAGACGGCCCAGTAATGGGATATTCTTTTGTCATGCATCCCCCGTCTGGCGATATTGATTTCACAGAACGAGAAACTTCTGGATTTTACTCTCCGCTAAACTGACAGTTTGATGCCACACTTGTGCTGTGCATATCTGACCATGCCATAATGCACTCAGGTATTGACAGCCTCATTGATTTTTAGGGCCCCTTTGCAAATCTAAGATCTTTCAAAGGAGAGTAATGTGATGATCTGCAGGCCCTACACATGCTACTGTTTTACCTAGATGGAAAAATAACACTTCATTTCTTCTGATCTCCTTATTTTTTTAATTTCTACTAACCTCTTCACACAGCTGATGGTGATTATGTACTATATACTGTATGAAGAGGATTTGAATCCAATATTATTTCATTTAAGATGGTGGAGTGGAGCTGTAGACGAGAACTAATAAAAGGAATTTAAAATTATGTGAAGAAGTCTGAAATTAATAATGTCAGATTTAGGTAAAAACTGTACTCACTTATGATACATAAGTACTCACTTATGTTTTCCACTGCAGATAATATCCCGTCACTCCCTACGTTTACATGCACACTAATATTCCACTATTATATTACAATATTCTAAATTTAATATGGTTGTTAAAATCATGCCTTATTCCCAATGGAGCATTTTCTGATTAAGATATGTGGGATGAGCCCATGTTATTTGGGTTTCCGGAGCATTATTTGTACACAGTGCAATCGTAAAAAGGCTGTGAATATTGTGAAAGTGTCGATATGTTCAATTCATGGAGAAATGCACACAGCCTCCGTGAGATCGTGGTATCACAACTATACAGTCACAGGTAGCGGGGGGGCTTAAAGATCCAGGCGCTAAAACAGAGAGACAGAGGGTGTAAACACGTATGTTCTCCTTCACTATAGGAGAAAAATTAAGATTTTTTTTTGTACATCAAAGCATGTAAACATGTTCTAGTACAAATCCAAAATAAAAAGTATGAACCTGACAATGAGTATAATATGTCTCGTTTAAAGGGCGTACATCATGGGGGGTGTTTTATGTTATGGTATGCACTGCTGCATAGTAAAGGAAATATTAGTGGAATAATCATTTTCATTAGCCATGAAAACAGCTCAGCAGGAATATTGTCTTATCGGAATAAGGGCAAAAAAATGAAATATTTTGTGCATGTATGTAAACGTAGACAATGCAGACAGGACTCTTAGCAGAACCTCGACCAAGGTGGTACCAGGTTTCATCCACAACTTTTGCTAATGGAGAACCAAAAAAAGAACGGTTCCAACCGAGTTAAGTCAAGTTGAGCCGTGCTGGCAGCACGCAGTGGAAATGAGGCAATAGAAAGAGAGAGAAAATCCACATCTTGCTCTGCTTCAAGAGTACGATGATCACTTTATTAGAAACCAAACAGTGAGTCCAGAAAATACAAGGCAGATTAATCGATAATGAAGGTAATCATTGGCTGCCGCCCGAAACTCAATTCATATAAAGTCATCAGTTCTTATAAATAAAATAAAAGTTAATCAAATGAATTATTACCAAAGAAAGACCCAGTAAAATGCCTCACATACAGTTAATGACCAAACAGGAACTCTGCTGTTCTATTGTGCCATTGTTGCCTTTAACTGCACCAGGTCACATTAGCATTGTGTGTATAGTGGTTATTTCTGAAATGGTCCTGTCACATCTAAGTAAAGCTGTGACAAACTGAATTTATGGAGACATATGGTTGAACATGTTTCCATGTCTGAAATTGGGAACAGGGATAGACATAAGCATTGGCAGACATTGTCAAGCCTATCCAGATTAAAGTTGACAAGGGATCTTAAGCTAAAGGAGAGGAGATGGCAGAAAATGTTTTACTTATACTCTAGTATTAACTACTAGCGTTTCCTGGAAACCCTATGTCTGACTGCTGCCATTAGTTTATATGTGTGCATGGGGTTTTCCTCTCAAAACATCTCAAACACGTGCAAGTTAGGTGAAATGAAAACACAGGTGAAAAAAAAGTGCCCACAGGCTTGAACGTGAGTGTGATCTTGTTCGTCTCTTGTCCAAAACAGCCAAACATCATGAAGAAAACCCTGCACCCCCCACAGCTGCCGTTCCAGCCGTGAATGACAATTCCCTCCATCCCTCACAAAATCGACCTTTCAGCAGGTCTCCGAGCCGTGTTTGCTAACAAAAAGAACAACGGAAAAGTACTGCTTCTTTTGCAAGGCCCTTGATGTAACAGTATAACGGCTTCTCTCCCCGGTGCAGAATAAGGAGTGGAATGGTGATGTGCCTTTCATTCCTCAACCTGACAGTTCACCATTGATCATTTATCAAGCTGGGTGCTTGCCAGAGCCATCGATTGAGAGGGGAGGGGAGGGGGGGGGAAATAAAATAAGACTTGTGGAAGTGAGGTATGCTCCCCGGTGAACATACGGTCAACAACGCCTGATGAAATTTCACACTTTTCTCCCTGCTCGGTGTTGTTGATGGGCGCCGTTGGAGAATGCTGAGTGTAAATGTACTGTGCGTGGCAGAAGGGAATTGATCATGTGGGTGTGTGTGAGAGCCTGTGAATGTGAACACACACGGCATGCATGTCGTCGTGTGTTCCTGCCTTTGTTGCATGCGAGGCTCGTTTGACCGCACATGAGTAATTCTTAAACTCCAGCTGACTGAAGCCTCTTTTTTTTCTTTCTTCTGTGTGGCACAGAAGGGTTTCTGCCAGGTCTGCAGAGGACCATGCGGTGATATTGTGCCGGATTAAGAGGCCCAGAATCTAATCACTCTAATGTCTGTTGCAGCCCTAAATCACACTCCCTGGCTGGACCGCAAGGCTCGGTCTGTCCTTCAAAAAAAAAAAGGGGAAGCTTTCCACGACTCCTTCCATATTGTAATTATTTCAACTGGATATGAGGTATTGCACTTACTGGCTGGGGCAAAAGCACCGGCTGCCTCCCCTTCCATTGGCTGCCTGGACACCTCTGTGCCGCCTCCCATTGGCTGCCTGGAGGAGAGTGGGAGGAGAGCTCACCCCATCCTCCCCCTGTGGCAGAGCGTGTAAATGTAAAGACTCCTTCTCTGCCTATTATCTGAGTGACTCTGGGTTTTGGTGTCTGCCTCCGAGCGCGCGCGCGTGTGTGTGTGTGTGTATATTGGAGGGAGGAAAGAGATAAAGAGAGAGAGAGTAAGGGAGGGAGAGGCAAGCAGCGTTTTCTTCTCCCCCCTTTAGCCTCCCCGTCTCCCTGCTCCCTGTCACTCCATCCTTCCTCCCCTCTCCTGGACCACCCTACAGCCCTGCTTTCAGCCGGACCGAGACCCCCCCCCCCCCCCTACCACCCAGACCACCCCGGGACCCTTTGACTCTCCTAATTTCTCCGTCCCACCAACCAAAACCTCTGAGCAGGTAAGACTCTGCTTCTTTCAGCTGGCGCTGAGGCTTTAAAAAGTACTTCCCGCCTCTCCTTCTGCTCTTGTTTTCATTTTCTCTACACTCGGCTGTGTCTGTTCCCTCTGGCCTCTCCTCCTTTCCTGCATGCATATTTCAAGTTTTCCCTGCGGCGCTTCTGTCCCTCTCAGAAAAGTGACACAGTTGCAGGAGATAATATCAGTGAGGTCACTGTATTTTTCTTCATCCTCTGATATCAACATCCCCCCCCCCCCCCCCTCTCTCTCTCTCTCTCTCTCCCACACACAATCTCTTCATCTTCTCTCCTCTTGTCTTTTGCAATCTCATACCCTCCGGCTTTGAGCGTGTGCAAATTTCGGTGGGAAAGTGAGTCAAGCCTTTTATTTCTAAGTCTGCCTAGAGCACAAGTCGACAAGGACAACATGCTGTATCTTTGGTTACGGGAAAATGCATCTCTAATTCATTTTTGGAGAGTGTTTATGTTAGTTGGTGATGGCTATTTATAGGCGCTGATGCGCCAGGCACACGTGCTTTCGCTATAGGCCACTTCCACTGATGCCGGGACAGAACACAGGACTGTCCACTGGCTCCAGAACGCATGACATTGCACAAAGTGTAATGACTTTACAAGGCATTGACTTGCTTGATTGAATCAAGCAATCTCTCCAGCAAGAGAAGTCCAACATTAGCATGGCCCATAAAGCATTCCTGGCAACAGCAGAGGAGACACACACACACACACACAAGAAAAGAAACTGCTTAGTTCTCCATCCGCACATCCTGTACTTTACCAGGAAGGGGAAGTGGTGTGTGTGTGTGTGTGTGTGTGTGTGTGTGTGTGTGTATTTGTGAGGGAGACAGAGATACTGCTAAAGTGCTTGAGACATCAATACTGTCAGCGTGGAGTTTTTAAAGCCACTCTATCATATCTGAAAATTGGACCTTACAACAATGTCAACAACGGAGGAAATGCTTCTCCTGGTGTGGTGTTTTGTTTCTGTGGTGTTTGTTTCTGACTGAGGAGCAAATGTGGATGAAAATCTGATGTTTTTTTTTCCTATATTTATTACGTCATCATATTATTTAAATGTCTATATAGCACCTACATTAAAAAAATACTTTAATTAACAAACACAACGTTATTATAATCCAATCCCAGGTCAGGTCTCATGCCTTACAGAAGGCCTTTTAATTTGTTGAACTATTTTCATTATGCAATCATATAAAGTTTGCCTGTGACTTTCAACTATAAAAAAAAAAACCCGGCCTTCTCTATCAGACAGATTGACCTTTCTTTCTGTGATAATCGTTTTCTAATTTACTCAAAAAGAGCATCTGTGACAAAGCATCTTGGGAATGTTGGGTTGTCTCATCAAGGCTGCATCGAGGGAGAGCAGCTTTCACAGAGAGGCTTTTATTGTGATAGTTTGTGTGGAACAACGGAATGAAAATAACGCAAATCTCTGACAACTTCAAATCTAACGCTGGATATCACTTATATTTAACATATTTATGATGTTTTTTGACCATAAATATGTCAGTGAAGTGCGTTTTTATGACGTTGTTGGCTTCGGTCACATATTCATGCATTCAGGTTAGTTTATTAGGACGTGTAAATTGGGTGTCTCTACTTCGTGATGAAACATGCAAGTGTTTGTCTGCGCTAACCCTCAGACGCTCAGCTGGCTCTGAGCCAGATGCTAAAGCAAAGCATTAACCCAGACTCTGATTTCCATGTATCATCAAAAGCAGGATGTTGATAGGAGGCTTCTAAGCCTCTATGGAGTTCAGGCTGGATGCAAAGTTATATTGCTTCTTGAACAAAAAACACAAATTAAGGTGAAAAATGTTCTTCACCAATAAGTCAAGCACTCGGCTGTATTTTGTGAATTATGTATTTTCTATGAATGAGCAGATGATGTTTAGACTCAGAGGAAAATTATTTCATGGTTATAGAAAAATAACCATTTCTTACTAACGCTTAACAAAATGGAATCATTCAGGTCTGTGACAGCTTAAGGTCACCAACTTTAATCATCATCTGAAAATAACATAATCTCTAAATCAACAAAAGTAGCATAGACCAGGTTTGGTCAAATTCAAGGATAAGACAAATCATTGAGAGAACTGAAGACTATACCTGGCCAATATAACTTCTGTTTTTTTCTCTCCCCACATGAGCCCATGCAGCTCTTCTGCAGCCATATTTAATGCACTTACCGCACGTCATCTCTTTCAGTGTAAGCTCTCATAAGAATGCATACATAAAACTCCTTGTAGAATGACATATTTATGAGCCTCGGCGGTGTGTTTGCACACTCCTGCTTGTGCACTTGCATGCTGCCTCCGTAAGCCGCTGCTTTTAAGCTTAATTTGAACGGCATGCAGTTGATGCAGACAACGAGTGTGCATACGCCGTGTCGGACCAGTTTTACACTTGCACATCACATAATGCCACAGATGTCAGTCAGGGTCACTAGGTGTTGTGAAGGTTTGGGAATTGAGCTGAGCGAAACATGCAAATGAAGCTGCTGAAGTGGCAGCAAATCAAATGCGAGCGGACAGGCGTTTGTTTTTCAAATAATGCCATTGAGAAAAGACAGGGATGAAGCTGAGGATGGCATACGAGTTGACTTGATTGTAATTATTCAATGAATCCTCAGTAATTATGAATTAATACATATATACTCTATAAAGGTCTTCATTTTCAATGTGTTCCTCTTTCCACTGCTAATTTGCCATTTGGAACAACCACACTGTAAAAAGATGGATCACATGTATCCAGCATATTCAGTGAGCCCTGCTTCCTTCTATGTAAGGCCAATGCTCTGCAAGCAGCTGGCCCTTTGTGCCTTGGCCCATTCGAGCCGTTCCGGATCTCCCGCTGGCCTGGCTCAGGGCACAGGGTGTGCCGGGAGTTGCCTGGGTAGGGACTGGCTCAGCGTGAAAAAGGCCACTGACGTTGACTGGCTGCCGTCTTGGTAGCTGCCACAGAATGATGGTGGGGGGGGGGCAAATGGACGCAGACGAAAGGCCTGCAGAGGAATTAGTGTGTTCGGTCTGTTGGCTGCTGACTTTATAGTTCATATATTGGAAAACTAGCTGCACACTGGCGCCTACTTCTTCACGATAGGAATTTACATAGAATGTATCATTTTTAATGGGCTAAATTAAAGTTTCGTGCCGTGTATGAAGTTATATTTGGTGGACTTCAATTTTAAATACTTAGCGTACAATTTAGAGTCCAAAACATTTTTTAATACAGAAAAAACAATATATGGAAACCCTGTTATTTGTACTGTGGTAAACAAAGAAAACCATTCAGTGCTTTATAAACCAACAGCAGGATTTTAATGTCAATTCTTTGTTGGACAGGAAGCCAGTGCAAAGACCTCAGAACTGGAGTGATGTGATCCACTTTCTTGGTCTTAGTGAGGACTCGAGCTGCAGCTTTCTGATTGACTTGTTACAGAGACCTGTAAACACACCGTTACAGTAGTCCAGTCTACTGAAGATAAATGCATGGACAAGTTTTTCCAAATCCTGTTGAGACATAAGTCCTCTAACCCTTGATATATTCTTCAGGTGATAGTAGGCTGATTTAGTAATTGTCTTGATATGGCTGTTCAGGTTGAGGTCTGAATCCATAACTACACCTAGATTTCTGGCTTGGTTTGTGGTTTTTAACATTGATTGAAGCTGAGCGCTGACTTCCAATCGTTCGTCCTTGGTACCAAAAACAATTACTTCTGTTTTATCTTTGTTTAGTTGAAGAAAATTCTGGCACATCCAGTTGTTGGATATATAATTTGTCAAATGACTGTTGATATCTGACAGTTGCTGAGCTGCTTTCTACCTCTATTTTTACCCCCTTCTCAGTTCATTCATTAAGAAAGCTATCATATGAGCAGTACATAACCTCACATAATTAAACACATCAACATACCTAAAGCCAGAATCTGTTTAATCTGAACATTTATCCAAAAAAAATCAATGTGGCCATACATGTCTTGATCACCACCTACGGAATGTTTTAGACACATTGTAGGTTTAGATTGATGCAGACATGTTTTGATCCTAATCAATAATTTGTCAGTGTGCTTTACTATATTCTTAAAGGGGATCACCTGATTCATTTACACAGACCACCTGACTCAGCACACAGCGTGCAAGGGCTATTCAATTAAAATCACAATAAAAAGGGGTTCACCACCACCTACAGTCCAGGCTGGACTCTGACCACTTGTGAACCCTGGCTGTTTAGGGTCAAAGGCTACCCCACCCTACCTTCAACAATCACACCAGGAGCACAGCTGCTTATTATCATGTGACTGCTCAGATTAAGGAGAGACACACCAGATAAATATCACCAGTTGATTATTTTCATCAAGACAATTACTTTTGTATTAGAGTTTTTCTGAAGTGTTATGTTCAAATATGCAAACGAGGTATTATCTTAATGAATTTGTACTAACTTGCAATAAACATTGGATGAAGTTACATTTTTTTGTGTTCGCTTTTGTTGACATATTACAGTCAAAGGTTTTTCCGACGGAATTTTGGATATCTTTGTTTAGCCCTAAATACTAAATACTGTTAGCTGTGGGTATTTTCTTTCCACTAAATTCAAAGGAAATTCTCTCCCTAAAAACTTTCAAAATGAACCAGTGCATGGAAATCAATGTTTTTGCCTGAGGTATTTAAGGTTATTTAATCCTAAAATCAACATCATTTAACTAAATGTAAGTACAGGACCTTTTTTTTTTTTTAGCTTTAGTTATTATAGATTGATTTGCCACTACTGGTACTGTAGCTCTATGCTTCTCACTGACACTTGCAAATTGCAAATGTCCCGCCGTCACCATGATCTAACTCTCCTCCCTTTGCTTCATCAAAGAAGCTGAAGATTGCTGGAATGATATATTTACTAATTTGCATTTCCTTTTTTCTCTTTTTGTCCCGCGTGGGTACAATGAGAAAATAAAAGACTACGGAGAGCTCCATTTTGGGCAGTGGCCATGTTTTTAGGAATGCAGTTTGACAAGCTGTGGCGATGCAGACTAGTGCAGCCATAGTCATCTTCGCAGATCAACCTGAATACAGTGTGTTGTTTTTAAAAGTTAGAGCCAGTAGTGTGTTTTAGCAGGGGATATGTGTGTGTACAGTAATGCACAGAAATCTAACCACAGGGTCAGCAAGCGGCTGATCACACAAATAATCCATTCAACACTCCTGCTGCCACTGACTTGTTTTTACCTCTCGCTCCCTCCTTCACACTCACTTGATTGGTTAGCAGTTTTCTGTCACTGAGCTGGGCTGTAAACTTAAAAAACAATCTATCCTGTGTCATAATTCATAACAGAATACGAGGGGCTGGGGGCTGTGATGCAGTGCCAGAGGCTGAAATTAACCATGGCACCTTTTAGAAGTGGAAGCTATTGGAGAGAATTATGATCTGTGAAACCTGAGGGCCTTTTTGTCTCCTTGCAAATATGTAATTTAAGCCGGCGAAGGGTTGCAAGATCAATCAGAGAGGATGAAGAGTTGGGAGAGGAAAAATGGAAGAGGCTGCGGGTTAAGGAGGGAAAGGTGGAGCAGGAACAGGGCTTCAGCCTTCCCCGCTGCTCACTCTGGGTGGCGAAGTATGGTCATAAATAGGCAGCCCCTTCTGCCCCCTGTGTTGGTGCTATTTTTATACTCGCTAATGCAGGGGGTTTGGAGAACCAGCTCAAGTGGTGAAGTGACAAGAACATATTATTGTTGGCTTGGAGTTGAGAGAGCTGCAGTGATCAAGGAACTACACGTATACCCGTGGAGGACGGTGACAGAATTACCCTTGTGCTGTTAATTCTTTATTGCATTAGGGCTCATATACAAGATCCAATATACAAAACAGTTAGTTTAGATCAGACTTTGTACAAAGTATTCTGTTCTTGGTTAAAACAACAGGAAAGGTGTGACGGTTTCCCGTGAATTCTGCTAAAACAGCATTGGTGTTTGAAATGAGTGCTTGTGGAAACCAAGTGAAAGGAAGAGGAGAGGGAGGAAATGAATGATGTGCCACAATAATCTGGCAGTAGTTTGACATTTGACAAGCACAATGGAAAGAAGGGCTGATATGGAATATTATCCTTGACCTCGGTATGATATGGGTTACATTTTCAACCCACTCCATGAATCACCGCCAGTTAGGATTTATTTGTAACCATTGTTTTTCAAACTCTCTCAAACCAAAACTGTTGTTTTCATTTACTTTAATGGAATCCAGCTGACGCTGTTTTACTGTAATTCAGTTTGTGATGATGTAGCGTCATTCCTTGTAGCAGATTTAATAGAATTGATTAATATCGAAATATGTAACGATAATAAATAATCAACATTTATGAATCATAAACCCATGCATTGGAGTGAAAGTTGGAGGGGAGTGATGGAACTCAGCTTGAGCTATCAGACACAATTAGTTTAAGTAACAGAATTTGAGACTAGATTAAATTTAAGATGCCACCCAATTTTGTAAAAACAGAGAGAACTTCAACAACTGATATGAATCAATTGAATCTCAGGGTTGCTGCGGAGTTCTTGATATGGTGTAGAGTGACCAATTATTTCATATACTCACCAATAACATGATCAACTTCTTCATAAATAACATGTTTTTTGATCTATTAATTAAAAACTAAACTACTCAACAGACACATGAAATAATAAACGAGGAACACAATGAATGAAGTGAATAGAGGATGAATAAATGAGTACAATGATGAGTACAATGAATAACGATGAACCACGATCAACCAAAAAGGATCACATTTGACCAGGTGGCATCATGTCTATATATTTATGTGTGTGTAATGAATGGATGAGATAAGTCTAAGCTTGCACAATTAATATATAATTGATATAGACACACTACATTTATTGTAGTCAGTAAGATGAATTTTGTACACTTACAAAACAAAGATGAAAAAAAATGCAAAACAAAGACGTATAAACACTTATACGGGGATTAAGTAAGACATGGTTTTAGTGTGCACCCTGATTTCTGGTTTAAGATTTCTGGGGACATATAATATGCACAGACATACTTATGTGGCAGGATCTTACTAGCATATTAATATAGGCCTACTTAAGGCTTCGATCCACAGTTTATGATTATTTATTTATTACCAATTTAATCACAGATGTGGATTTTATCTCATGCAATCAGTCTATAGTAGAGCGAGGGAAGAGAAATTAATTTCAAAACCAGCACTCTTTACATTATTTGACATACATTACCTCAACATAGAGTATTCATTTTTATTTTGCTTTAAAAATCAACTTCAGCCTTTATTCACAGTTGGATGTGTCCCTGTGGCTCAGTGTTTCTGCTTCTCAGCAGTGTAGATGATAAAACAAGGAGGATGGGGTCATAATCGGAGCAGTTTGTACCTTAACGTCCTTTCTTCAGTTTCTGCCGAGTTCCAACATTTACAATGTAACTTTGGTACTTTTCAGATGTTTAGTTAAACAAAGCATATTAGTTCATGTTCACTGATGGCAGAGTTAGTTTCGTTTAGTTTCTCATGTCTTCCTCTGGGTCTTCTGAAAGACGCCAGATATCAGGGCCTCTAACCTGTGAAATATTCATTATTCAATAAAGTAGCTCAAATGTTAAGAATGGAAACTTAATCTTGTTCATTATTCTATAATTTTTCCCCTCTGTGAGTTTATCCCGGCCATTTCGTAAATTGAGGGTTTGTCACTCAGCACCATTAATGCCCTGAGGTCAGACGATACGTTTCTTCACCTTCCTCTTAAGGGCTGCATGGTGGTGAAGTGGCTAATACTGTCGATTCCTGGCCTGTGTGGAGTTTACATGTTCTTGCATGTTGACCTCTTTATATATATATATATATATATATATATATACACTATGCATGTATATCGGTATGTAATTAATTGATTTATTTATTGTTTTACTTAAGCACAGCAGTGCTTTGTGCTAAATGCTAACATGGTCACAATGGCAAGGCTAACATGCTGATCAGCTTAGCAGGTACGCAGGAATGTTTACCTTGTTTTTTAGCGTGTTAGCATGCTAACATTTGCTGCATTTCAAGTAACTGCATCCAGTAGTTGTGGAGGTATCCAACTATCTAACTAAAATGGAGGAAATCTCTGTCTGTGTGTCTGTCCTTTGATTTTATTGACAACCAATCCGATCGACTTCGCAGTTGGTGGGTGTATTGCTGAGGACCCAATGGGGTGCAGTGTGGAGTGTGAGCTCTTGAGATCTAGGGGACATATTTATGTACACACTGTGTAATGTATGGCGAGGGGACCACTATTAACTGTCACACCGCAGAACCGCATGCTGGGTGCAGCTCGCTCTCCGTCGACGATCATGTGAGCTTTTGCTCTCAAACGACGCGTAAACTCTAGCCTTGCTAGCAGATGCAACTATGTCATGGCGGGTGTGTTGATCCCAAGGAAGCGCAGTGTCAATGTTGTTTGGATAAGTGCTTTTTGAGAGAGCTGCAAGCAGCAACACCACAGGCCTGTTCTGAACATGTGCGTTTTGAACAGGCGCTGCACTAGTTTTTATTTTAAAACAATAAATGCCAACCTCGTGGTGCCACATGAAAAGTCAGTGTTTCTCCTTTGATTTACATCACTCATACAAAGTGGAACTTCGGACGCATTTCAGTGCTGAAAATCACCAGTAACACAGCGCTGCGTTTACAAACTAGCTTCTGATTAATAAACGATTTTCTCTTTGCAACTCCCACGAATGTACTATTTGGAGACTTTTTAACAGCACTTTGAGGCTGATTTTTTTATGGTGATACTGGGGTAAAGAATTATGGCACTTAAATGGAGTAATGCGTTTTCACCAAGCCGAGGCAGAACACTTATCAAAATCCTATGACAGTTCAGCAATGCTGACGACTGCTGCTGACAGTACTGTCTCACATATAGTGCAGTGGGTCAACACACGTTTGAATGCACAGTAGGCTGGATTTTACCAAAACAATGTAGATAACACCGTCATCCACAGTGAATGTGGAATCTATTTGTAGAACGTGCAGAGAATCGTCGTACTATGAGCTAGTTATACTGAATATGATGATTCACAGCACATAACTATTTGGTGAAAATTCACTGTGTCCTCTTTAAAGAAAAGAAAGAAGAAGAAAAAACAGACGCATCTGCAGCTTACAGTGAAAATGCACGTCTGGTGATGTCAGGAGAAAGTGTAACAGATATTCTAAAGCTCATCTCTTAGCCTGGGCTCTTGGCACTCGCCACTGCCTCTCAGCGTTTTTGCTTGATTAAAAAGCGCCCAGGAGTTTGTAAGCGCGTGGTAGGTGCGAGCGCACACCCTGACAGCTTAACATACTGATTATTCAAGCCTCTTAGGCTAAGCCACGGCACTCGAGTGATGAACGTCAACTCCCCTCTCTCCCTCACACAGTCTCGATTTCTCCCTCTCTTTTATTCTTCGTTTGAAAAGAGTGGAAAGCCAGTGACAGCTTGCAGAAAGCAAACCTGTTGTCTGGGAAGCGGAGGGGATCAGTGACACAGTGATTCATACACCACCGGGGCTTTATTTAGACATAATCCAACCCGGCGTAGGGTCCTCGCTCCCTACTTCTTGGATGGAGCTGGCTAGCAGTAGCCAGACTGTGTATTGTCCTACACCGTAGACCACAGGGGGAAGTCCCTCTGTTGGGATTTAATGCATCAATGGTTGTCTTCTGATGTCCTCCTGGAGAGGTCATAATATCGCTGCCGTTTTGTCATCGCAGCTAATCATTCCCTTTTTCTCGACATGGCAAGTGAACGCTTAATGTGTAGGGATCGGTCGTCTAAATGATGCCTTTCACCGTCCCTGTTCTGTTGTTATTGCACAAGGGCCATGCAACTGTATTGGCGTTATAGTTTCTGCATCACTGTCCCTTTTCATTTACTGCGATGAGAAAGGTTATTCTAACTCATCTCTATTCATGTTCCCATTCAAACGTCATTCTAGAGGCACAGCAACCTTCCCGTAACGGTTACGATGAACTGCCACGGGGGTAGTTTGTATCTGTCTGTTTGTTTTACTGGTAGTTCTGCCAGTGTAAGCTTCCCCTTTCTGTATGTGGGCTGTGTGTACTCTCAGCTTGCTGGCAAGGCCGCGGCTACTACCACCGAGCCACACCTGACCAACAGATTGGCCCCAGCTGGAGGCTGAGGCAAGAACAGACACAGCAGACGCTCACCTCGGGATTCAGCTCATGAGGTGGACATGTACAATGGAATAGTGCATACAATGCCACTTCAACAGCCTTGCATACGCCTTTAATCTGATTTGATGGTTTGATAATCCACCGTCAAAACAATACATAATTGTCAACTGTTTATATTTTTCTATATTGTCTCTATTGTTAATTTTGTCTAAAAACCAGCGGTCAAGCTGCGTTAAGGCAATATGTCATATGGACATGCTCTGATCCAAGAGCTACTTCTGTCGTTTGGACATGGTTTGACAGACTATGGTACACAGAAATGTGTAAACACAATGTTTTGGTTGTTGTGTAGGAATGTTATTTCTGTTCTACAACAAAAAACGGTTAAAGGATGAATAGAATAATCTATGGAGAAGCTGTGCACGCCCCCAGATAACATAAATAATAATTAAATCTCTTGATTGGTATAATTTTGGACACTATCACACTACATGTCCAATACTTGTGAATTGCAAATGAGAAAATGTGCTGTATTATAATGTATAATGTTGTCCAGATATAAAATGACCTATATATCAGCACTTCAAAACACTATTACAAAGTACCTACAGGTAATAAAATAATATTTAAGTGTATAAGACATGAGGGAATCAACTGCAGCTGGGCAGGGATTCAGCAGATGACTACATTTAAAGTGCAAGATCCGAGATTGGGAGTATTTTGATTTCCTCTCATCAGCTCTCAACATTTAGACGGCGATGATTGTTAAATAGAGTTACTTTAAGATAAAGAGTTTTCATTTCCTATTATGAGGTTATTAGGCTGGTGAACAAGCCTGGGCAACAAGTCCATTAACCCTGCTGTAAACTCCAAAGCATGTGTTTTTATATTTCACCATGTTCAATCCCCTGCATCTGTCTCTTCTTTCAAATTTCATCCTCCTATCTCAGAGAAGAAACTATGGTATAGCGGTGCTCTCTGTTTCCCTGACACACTTTCCCTGAACGCTCTCTTTATTTTTTTATTTTTATACTTTTATACTTTACAGCGTGCGCTGAAGAGGCTGCTAAGTCAGCGATAACTCAGCCGAGTGTGCTTAAGCAGATGTAGAAAAAGGAGGCGAGCTTGAGAAAACACTTCCCCGGGTTGCTGCCGCTGGCGTGCGCTCAGCATCTTAGGTAGTGGGTTTGACGGGTGTGTGTGTGTGGGTGTGGGGGGGGGGGGCAGCCGTAATGAAATGGGGGCAGGTCTGAAAAAAAGGAGAGCTTAAAATCCCATTAGCCCGCGCTGTGCTTTTCCACCTACCCATATGTACAACCTAATTCATTAATCACTCAAAATTTCAGAGACACCCCCTAGGGGACACATTTAACAATTTCATTGTGTACTATTAGGAGTAACATTTACCTACATGTACCAAAATAATGCTGAAAGTGTGCATTGGCTCCTATTAAAATAACTGTCAAGAGAACATCACCTTTCAGCTGTGCCTCATTGTGCGCTCGTTTCTCCCTGTATGTCTTTCCTGTCTTTCTTTTCTTTCCATATTAGGAGGGAATGCTCTTAACCCTCCCTTCTTCCTCTATTATTCATTTAATGGAATACTGAATCTGTGTCAGTGCAACTGCTCAGATATTGTGCAACATTGGCGCTCTCTACTCTCCTACCTTGGTCTTTGCTTTTTTGTCTTTTTTGTTTGCGTGACATAACCTTGTCCTCTTATCTTCTCTCTGATGTGTATTATCACCTGGTGACATTAGTGACATGACATTTGGGAGGGCTTTTTCAGACACACACAATCTGTTTCAGATGAGCACTAAACAATGGCAACAATAATTCAGACAGCTCAAAAAAACGAGCATTGTCCTTACGTTGTAAGCTTGAATCAGGTAGACACAATGCTTAGAACTTTCATAATAACTTTCAGAACTTTCATAATAACGTACATTCTGCTACACGTATCCCCTGTGTATTGACAACACATTGTCAAATCAATGTGTCAAATACTTGCTTGATCATGTCTCCTAAACTTTGACACTCTTTGTTAACCCCTATTGTCAGGGACAATGTGTGTTATATACACCTGTTACATGCACAGAATATTTTCAAAATAAACTTGTTTCTTTGCAGGAAGATAGATTTAGACAACAAAACAAATTAGTTAAGTTAAGGGAAAAGAGCAGGGTTGACGTTTACTTGACTCTCTAAAGACTTACGCGAATAGCCAGTGACAGACATGAGTCATGTGACTAGCGACTCATGTGACTCACTTGACTGACGACACTACAACTCACGGGACTAATGACTCACGTGACTAACTATGCTACAAGCGAGTGACAAACGAGTCACATCACTATCAACTCTCTTGACTCACTTGACTAACGACACTAACGACTCACGTGACTAGCAAGTGACAAACGAGTCACATCACTATCAAATCACTTGACTAACGACACTAACGACTCACGTGACTAGCAAGTGACAAACGAGTCACATCACTATCAAATCACTTGACTAACGACACTAACGACTCACGTGACTAGCAAGTGACAAACGAGTCACATCACTATCAAATCACTTGACTAACGACACTAACGACTCACGTGACTAGCAAGTGACAAACGAGACACCTCACTATCGATTCACTTGACTAACGGCTCACGTGACTAGCGACTCATTCGAAAAAATGTCAAAGATAACTTTTAGTTTCGCGTAGGATTATAACAGGTCAAAAGTCCTGTTTGTTTGACCAATCCAACATCCCTCACCGCCCCGCAGTGTGAAGTATCTCGCAATAGTGTGTAATATGGAAGTGGGTGTGTTTACATAGGAGTTATTTGCAAGCCTTGTGCGTCGTAAAGACTTCCTCCGTGCGTCTTTGTCAGACGCCGAGGAGCACTGGCCGAACTACAGTATTTGATGCGTTGGGAGTGACAACGGATTGGTATTGACACTGTGACACCAAGTGGATCACATTTACTGGAAGAACATCCACTTGATTTTTTTTTGACATTTTGTACAGCTCGTCGTGAGCTCAGCCACAATCTGTTTCCCTGCAGGAGAATCCAAAAAGGAAGCCGATTATATAACCAGCATGGTGTGATCTCCATGCACCCGGATTTGATGGAACTTCATCCATCGGCTAATTTGCTTTTGTCGTTCTGCAAGAGGAAGAGCAGTATGACATCATGATTACCCCCCCTTTTTTAATAATAATGTACATTCTGCTACATGCCCAAGCTGCAATCACTTTACTACACATGAGCATATTGCTGTTGTCATGTGCAAACCTTGTAACTATAATTGTTGGGGGGATTTCACTGTATTTACTTGAAGGGATAAATTCATCTCTGCCGTTTGATTTCATTCTTAGGGAACCCTTTGAAATATCCACGAGAGAAGTCACAAATGCATAGATGTCAAGCTACAAAAGCACTATGTACAAGTCTCTATACTTAAGTATAGACAGATATATGTGTGTGTGTGTGTGTGTGTGTGTGTGTGTGTCTGTGTGTGTGCACAACGTTCAGAGACTAAAAAAGCTACACAAAAAATGACATTCAAATGTAGGAGGTTTCTTAATTTCCCCCCTCTCTTAGGGATTAAGTGGTTAAAGACTCTGGAACATCAAAGAGTTTCAGTGTCGTCTCCATGTTAAGGAAAGGCTCTATGATGAAGGTGTGAAGATGTCATATGCTGCTTAGCGATGCAGGATATTAGGCTTCCCCTGAGACACACACATACACATAAGAAACCACACACATTAAGCCTATGTATATAACTGGCTCTTTCAGCTAGGTGGTATATAATTGCCCCGCACTGACTTATACCGACATTCCCATGCATGGACATTCACACACTGAAGTCTCCAGAAACCCTCGGAACAACTGTATTTGTAAATCTGCACATTAACCTCTTAATATCGGTTCATTGGTGCAACGAACAGCATGGAGGTTTTGGGGATTGGAACAATTTTACCTTTGATGTTTAGCTCCATTCATTTGCATGTACATCAGAGCACCAGTGCTGTTCAAAGGTCTTCTTAGCCGCTGACCTCATTAATGTGGTTACATCAAACAGTCTTTTATTATCTTCTATCTTCCATTTGGCAATGGGCTTTTCAACCGCAGGGTCAGAACACCACAGGGGGCTGCAAGACGATTTTGGGGGTCCTGCCTTTATTTGTGGGTTACCAAGATTGCTTTGCATTTTTTGGGTGAAATACGAAAATTAAAACAACCTAAAAGGGGGAAATTGTTCTTTGACTATAGGTATAGCGCCACTACAAGCTCATCGCAGATAACTGGTATATACAGTATATCTGTGCGTTAAAGGTACCCTGAAAACTTTTTGACCACTAGTAGCGCTGTGGAGCATTGTTTTTTCACAAGCTGGTCCCTTGGGGGTAGAAATAGGGTTTCTTTTACACAGTTTTCCCACTGGAGATTATTGACAAGCCCTGTTCAAAACATATCTTGGTCACAATTCCCAAATCTTTGTTTATGTTTTGTGCTCATGTAAAACTTAGGCCGATATTGTTATCACATCTTTTTAATACCTGTATTGGCCATTACAATTCCACTGTAGGGGATGTGTCTGTGTGTCTGTTACATTGGATCTTGCATCTGATGAGGGATCACAAGAAGGCGTTGGTTTGTTTTAAAGAATCATAATCTATATAGGTGAAAAAAATCACTGTTAAGTGTATTAACATGTCAGCTGTTTTCTAATTGTTAGTCAAGACATTCTGTTAGTCTGCAGTCATGGCAATTGTTGTAAATGGTGACCATCCTCTTTACGTGTGTGTGAGAGTCAGAGTGAGAGGGAACGATACTGAACGGAGCAGCCGACTTTCTTCGTGTGAGAAAATTCACTTAAGATGGAATTAAGCTGAGTTAGTTCAACATCATTAAATTCGTAAATCACTACCATGGGAGCATTCAAGCTTCAGTTGCAGTACGTCTTGATACAAAGGAGAAAATCAGGTAATACAGTCGTTCAGAAAAAAAAAATTGAGTGGTCAACAGTTTGCAACTGGTAATTTATCAGATTTATTAAAGCTGGCACTTTCTATCTGCGGAAAAAATGTCCTAGTAAGGGGAAAAAACAGCTGTGCAATATCCATGCACATAAGGGGGTTATGTCTCGTGATGCATGAAACTCATTTGGCTGACTGTGTATAAAAAATTGGGATATGTTAGACAAGGCACATTATAGAATTCCACTTTTCTTTAAGAAATATGTGAAACTGAGATTTGAATACTTGGCAGAGGCGATCTGCCTCTTTCCTTCTGGAGATGTAGGCAGGATCAATAAGGCTCATATCCTCGATTACATTGATGTTGCGCATTTGGCAATGAGGAATAAGCTTAAGTCTGTGATTAACTGTTAATTGTGGAATAAATTGGTGGTGAAATTGTATTTATTGAACGAGTTGCTTGTCAAAAGTCCTCTGTTTAGCTTGCGACCCCCAATAAGCTGTGGGTGACCCCCAACAGTAGACAGGGGGATACTGCACTTTTAAAACAGGATTCAGTCGAGATGGGAAATGTCAAGATGTGATGATTAACTCAAAGCCAGAGATTGTGGCTCTTCAAGCACTGTGATCAAATTAGTTCTAGACTGTATTCTAAAACGAAAATCATTTTTTTCCCACCCATCAGTGTGTATGCAAATATGAGAAACAAAACATATTGCAAAAACATGAGGGTAATTTTCTTTGACCTGAATAGATAAAACTGCTGCGATAGGTGTCAAAAGAACACAAATTAAATAATCATCGTTTTTGAGAAATGTGCCATTTGTATTCAAAGCTCTGTGTCGCAACGCTCATGCACACAGATGTCACAAAGGACGGACTGATTTGAATAACCAGTGTGAAATGTAATTTATCAGACACCGCACATAATGGCCCATAAAATTGTCCTGACAGACCTCAGTGTGCTCACATATTTATCTCTGTCCTTTTCATGGTTTGACTTGGACTTGGACTCGAGTCTCTTTCGCACATCTCTCAGGGTTAAGCATCAGCAATGTAGACATTATTATAGTATAAAAAAACTAACTGTTGCAAATCAATCTGTCAAGAGCAACTGAACAGTTTTAGCATTTTAGCATACATCATCTTTTTAGCAGGCCCCCTTCACAAATTCAGGAAATGCAGTCGGAACTCTGACACACGTCACCGCTGCACCTCTATGAATCAATGAAGATGACATCACCTCATAGTTTTTGGGACGGAGAGTATGGAGGGCATGACATTGTTTTATTTTGGTGGGGGGCATGCAATGCCTATGCAAAGCTGCTCCAACTCAGCAAGCTGCAGCCGAAAAAACAGCAAATTGGGGCCTTATCAGTAACCAGACTCCTGTTATTTCCTGACACTTTAACCTATCTTACATAGACTTTCTTCTCGCCTCAAAGACATGAACACTCCTCCCGGCCCCAGGAAGTAAAAAAGATTTTGGCAAGCCGCACTTCGCAGCTGCCTGGTGTGTTGTGGGCGTAACAACGCCCATTTCAGGACCAATTACATACAATTGCATCTCTTTGCTAAGGACATTTTTCCCGCTGTTGAAATGGAATACTGCACAATATCCCAATGGCTCTCTGAGAGCACATTTCTGAAGCTGCGTTTTCAGTCAGGCAACAACTTTAATAGGCAATAGGAACCTTCAATACTTTCAACCCATCACCAGGACGAAGGTCATGGCACGGCAGATCTTCCATGCAACAACTCAAAGAGAAGAATCAATCACAGTTGAGGACGATGTCCCGACCTTTGAATGAATCGAAGGCCATGTCACGGTTCAGCAGGCCAGAGACTGGTGGCTTGGTATTGCTGCTGTCCGTTGATCTGTGACAACCAAAAGGGACCTTCCACATAATTTACTTTCACAACACATCCTGATCAATTCCTTAATGTTTTGGCCGATGTGCTCATATCAGTAGAGTCATATACAGCAACAGGCAGAACACGCTGTCTAAAGTCCAAAGGAGATGAGTAGAGCATCAGCAGCCCACAACCAGCTGCTGACTTGGACTTCCTTATTATGTCATTTTCATTTTTATTTTATGTGTTTCAGTCTTGTGATGATAAACAAAATGGGAAAATTGAAGTAACATTTGAGGTGAAACAAAGGCAACTTTAAAGGATTCATGTGATGGATTGACCGACCCACCATCTACTCAGAAATCTGCTCTTTCTCAACTGTTAGTGGGCACAACATGAGAACTTCAGGAGATGGAAAAGGTTTCAACCCTATAACAATAAGTATTACATATTCTTGGGTAAATTAACTTGTTATTGTCTGTTCGGTTCTAAATGGCATTGAAATGTACTTTGCTGATGATGTCCAGTGATTGATACTTTTTAGGTCATAGAAAGTCCTCCTTGTATATCATAATGTGCAAACCATTTACCATTCACATCCTGCATTGGTGGTGTATGAAGATAAACCTTGTGCAACATTCTTTGGAAAAAACGTACTTATGATTATGCCAATAAAGCAAATTTGTATTAACGATGCAATTGTAGTGCACACTCTCAGTAACCAAAAGTGTAACTGCATGTAGAAGACACTGGACAAACTGGTCAAAAGCCCACACACACATGCAAAAATGACATGCAAATAGAAAGAGGCGTACGCCACATGCGTAATGCACATGCACCAGGTCTCGTGTTATCAACGCACAAACAGGCCCCGCACACACACACAGTTCACCAACCGCCAGTGTCTATGATGAGCAGGCAGAAAGGAGAGCCTCTCTGGGCATAAATATGTCCAGCGTCAAGATATACAGCCGGCACTTCCATCTCCGGTTGAAGCCTCGTCGATTGCTTTTTGCCCCTTCCCTGCAACTCATGCAGAGATGCAATACACACACACAGACAAAAGCATGGCCTTGCGCACGTGCATGCACAGCACTGACATATGAAATACACACACCCGATGAGGTGGGGTCAAAGAAGGGATATATTAACAAAATGAAAATTACCTCTCAGTTTAATTGAGGATTATGCAAACACATCCAGCCATCGTGCATTGATGCCTTGTGCAGCTGAGCAGTAACCTACAACCAAGGAAGCTATCTGGACGGCCACACCAGAACCAGGATACACTGTGATCATTTAAAACAGATATCATCTTAAAATGTTCCATTTTTTTTTTATTCATTAGTATGTCTATATGTAAATCAAATCTGACATATTTTAATCCTGTGTAATATTTTTAGATGATATTGAAATGTCATGTGTGACCTGATCAACTGCTTCTACCACCGAAAGGCAGCCTGGTCTCACTCCCTCGGTGTAGTATTAATGGTGCGAAGTACTGAGGATGAAAGTGAAGGTTGGTGGATGGTCAATCAAAGAGGACTTTCACTTAGGGGACCAACGTTCGTGTCCCAGATGAAACCAAACGTTGAGTGATTTTTGCTGACGTTATGTCACGTGACGCTACACCACAGAGTCACATGAAACATTTTTTTCCTCACCCCTACTAAATCGTTTTTATTTTGCTAAACCTAACTGCCACAATTTCTCAAAG
This sequence comes from Leptoclinus maculatus, assembly GCA_032191485.1. Classification (NCBI taxonomy): domain Eukaryota; kingdom Metazoa; phylum Chordata; class Actinopteri; order Perciformes; family Stichaeidae; genus Leptoclinus; species Leptoclinus maculatus. The sequence goes on from JAVDOI010000018.1 coordinate 495,826, forward strand.
TTAAACACGCGTTACAACATTAACCGTTAACCTCACGCCAACCTTCAGCGTCAAGATACCACGCAAAAGCTACACAACGCGGGCTTCTGCCAGACACATTTAATCCCATTTTATCTTTATTACCACTCATATTCCAAAACCATCTTTTCAACATGGATTGGTCCTAAACAGAATTTAAGCGTAATGTATGGCAGGGCGTCTGTATGAATCACACCATATTCAATTAAATAAAAAGGTCAGTTTCACTCTTTGTAATTACCTGTATCTAAGTACCTTCACATTTAATTCAATATGAATTCCTTCTGCATGAAAACAGAACAACATTTCACAAAACACAACTACATTAAACAACGGGACTTAACTGTTGTGTGAAATGTTGTGTTCTGACCCTCATGGCCAACGTGGACAAACCTGTTTCTGCTTTATAATTTCTGAACACAGCAAATGCACATCAAAGTTTGAGAAACTTTAACTCTCTAAAATGCCAAAATGACTATTGTGTGATAGTCATAGAGCTTGCTCGATGCTCAGAAAGTTGTTCAGTGTCAGTGTTCGGCAACTCCGACAAAAACACCTCAGAAGCGGAAAAAAAATCCCTAAAACGCAGCAGTCAAGAAAGCTGATGCACACTCTCCAACAAACACAGCATGACTAATCCCTCCTCACAAATGACAAGACCGAGTCATCTTACACACAATGAATGGTCTCCCTCTAACTGACTTCAAAGCGAAGCATTTGCCACAACACGGACTTGAGTGATGGAACCGCATTCCTGTCAGTGACGCACAGGGTTAACTAAACAAGCAATTTCAGCACGGCAGCATTTGCTAAAAAAGCTTGATGGGGCCAGCTAAGCTCCAGTGATTGGCCTTTGTGTGTGAAAGTGACCACTTAAGTGCTGCGCAGCCCCTCCTGAGTGTGTTTGTAGGCATAAGCACTTCCTCTGACTTTTTGCCTGCTCTCGCTGTCTGTTTGTGTGTGTCCTAGAGAATGTGTGTGTGTGTGTGTGTGTAGAGTACATGCTCACTGGTGCATTTGCGGTGTGCATTTGTGTGAGAGCGTACATGTGTGTTGCGGTGCTGAGAAGTGTGTTTGCATCATTTCATACAAGGTTTTTTATGCCCCATGTTTAAAATTACTGCAGTTAAGCAGCTTTTGAAAGCGAGAGTATTCACAGATGCACAGACCCATTCCCCGACCCAAATAGTGTCCACAAACATAATATGAGTCATTTCATTTTCATATTTTAAGCTAATGCCCCTTATATTCTTTAACAAGTTCAAGTTCACGCTGCACCACTTTGACATGAAACGCTTACTCACAAAAACACGCGCGAGAAATGACACCGGCGTATTCGTGCTCGTCGATGTTGGTGTTGGCACGTGTGTTCACATAATAACCTGTTTCCACACGTCTTTACTGAGATCAGTCCCTGTGTCACAGTATGTGTTCTGCTTATTCATGCACACCTCTAACAACTTAGGTGCAACAACAACTTTCGTCTGTGTTGCAAACACAGCACACACACACACACACACACACACACACACACACACACACACACACACACACACACACACACACACACACACACACACACACACACACACACACACACACACACACACAGGTGCAGGCAACCTAAATTTAACCTTTATTTAAAAATAAATAAGGCGTTGCTGTACACAGCGGGGACTGCTGTGGTGCCTTCCAGTGAAAGCTGCTCATCCAGCACTTACACCCAATAAGTTCACCTGCTTCATTCCCATAACTCATCCCCGTTATAGGGTCATAGTCTGGGTGAGTCCTCACACAAGCGAACGGCACAAAATGAATACTTTGATATCGATCCATAGAGTAAAAAAAATGTTGGACCTAATGTTCAAATTGTGATAAGTCACAGTGTTTCTTTTTCCTAGTTTTAGTTCTTCTTCTTGTTTCTGTCATGAATGCGGCAAAAAGCCTGCCTGGTTCTCTGACCTGTAGTTAAAGCTGAACAGGCCTCATTGAGAGTAAATTTCCTTCTTGCCTACAGATTTGCTGCCACTGGTTCCTGGGAGGGGAGTTCCACTGGTGTCCCATTATTATTTTATGAATCCCCTAGCTGCGACAAGACACAGTTACAACATATTTAAACATGTGTGATGCATTTTTACACACTTTGTAAACGCTATTTACAGCATTTTCACTGTGTACACAGAGTATTATTTAACATATTCCAATATATGGTGCTCTGCTTCCTTCCCTTAAAGGCTACTTAAATCTTTTCGGTGTGTGTGTGTGTGTGAGTGTCTGTGTGCGAGAGAGAGAGAGAGAGAGAAAGAGAGAGAGAGAGGTGTTCATTGTCAGTGAAGGGCGAGTCCTTCAGCAGACGGGGTCAGTGCTCTAATCTGAGGAGGTGATGATATTGTGAGGATATTTAATGAGAGGATAAAAGCAAAAGCGAGAGGGGGGGGGGGGGGGGGGGGGATGAGTATTAGCCTTTTTGGATATCATTAAACATTAACACTGTCAGGGGGCTGGAGCACACTGGGGTCCTTTTCATTGACTTTCATGCTGCGTGCAAATAGAGTTTCACCTCTGGGGACCTTCAACACCCCCAACCCGGCCCTCGGTGCACGCGGTGAAGCTTAGAGCAGATCACATCGCCACCTCGCGTCTGAGGATGAGCTTAATGTGTGTGTGTGTGTGTGTGTTTTAGTTGTGGATTATGTGAGGTCATGCACTCTCTCTTGCTGCCTTTCTGTCTTTTGCTCACGATGTATGACATACGCATATTAGAACTATTCTAAAGCTATTAAAGGCCCCTGAAGGGACTAGCATATATTAACCCAGGACTTAATCCTGAGAAGCACTTCAGATACTTTCCTACATAATGTCAATCTGCTGGTTCTTTTCTCAATTCATCATTTCACCTTTAAAATGCCAGAACATAGTACAAAAGCCTATCACAGTTTGCCATAAGCCCAAATTGATGTCACTTAATTGCTTGTTCTCCTCAAACAGCTACGTCAAACCTTAAGACTGTTCAGTTCCCTAATTAATACGACATACCATGAACAATAATTAATCGACTATCAAAAACGCCTGCCAATTATTTTCCTGCTGATCACCGAACTGATCAATAGATACATTATTTAGCTTTACCCGTCACGTGTTGTTAATAAGCAGTTGCACTTTACTGTTATCACTTACAAACGCAAGATAAGTAGAAGCATATATTTTTGTTACAATGCTTAGATCACCTTTTCTTAATGGTGTTGTTCATACATTAACTTGTGTTCAGAGAAGACTTCTTACTGAATAGTGTTTGTCACGTAAAGCACCAACAGAGGGCAGTGGTACCCTTCGAAACAGACGAGGCTTGGCCGCTCACACTACCTCAAACCCTGCGTGTGTGTTTAGGTGTGTGTGTGTGTGTGTGTGAGTGAGTGAGTGTGTGTGTGTGTGTGTTTATTGTATACAGCTGGGTGTGGCTGTGGTTATATGAGACTCTGTGGCGTTTGGGCACATGATGATGGAAGGAGCTGTTGCTGTGATGTGAAGTTGCTAACACCAAAAATGAATAAATGGATCTCATTCACAGGAATTCCTCACCTCTCCTCTCCTCTCCTCTCCTCTCCTCTCCCCCGGAGCGCTGTCTGTCAACAACTCAACTGCACACATTGTAAGAAACATTAGCACGACTTGCACTGATGAATCATTCAGTAAATTTGCCTGTATTCAAAACCCTGCATGCCTTCACTTCACTCAGTATGATAACGTAATAATTCACTCCACCAGCAGAGGGGTGGATAGTGTGCTTCCACTCATTCAGTATTGCCTATAAAGCAGTGTTGTCCTTTCTCCAACAGATCCGCTGAATCCACTTCAACAATTAGTTTGATCTAATCCCTTTCTGCTGGGCCGGCGCAGCAAAGTAAGTGGTCATGTTGAATTTGATTCTAAAGATCGCCCATTTGTTTTTAAAAAGGTACGTCCTGGACTTTAATGCTCTTCACCCTCAGCTTCTACTTGTAAAATATTTCAAAACCAATGCAGGTCCGCTGAATTACTGAGCACATTTATCTACAGTGGATCTAAAAAGTCTACACACCTTAATGAAATTGCTGGTTTTTGAAAAGTGAAATTGAATCTTCCAACAAGCAAAAATCCAGAGAAAAAAAACACATTTTGTATTCATTACAGCAGAAAGTCTTTGTGAATAAGTCCAGACTATGGAATTTCATCCCACTCAACTTTGCAAAAAGTTACTACTAACGGATGGTGGGGTATAAATAGGGGGGGGGGGGGGGGGGGGGGGGTGTATGACATGCCACAAAGATCACTGCGGTTGGAAAGCATGCTGTAAACACTCCGCTATAGATGCTTAACAGCACAATATTGCAGGTTTTAGATTTTGTTAGATCCCCTGCTGATTCGGCTGATACCTGACTTGTGACCCCGTCACGTGGCTGCACTTGTTACCAATCATGTTTTCGTCTCTTCACCCTGTGATCTGTTTAGGCCCATCAGCCAGACGTCTGGTCTCCCCATTCTGCTGGAAGGCTGCCAGCCACAGGTCACATGACCTGGAAGAAAAAACCTGGGAGACTTTTGGGATCCCTCTACGGTGAGACACACCTTCTTGATGTTATTGCTTGCACACAGTATGAGGTAACATGACTGACGGGTTGCTCCATTCTGACTGAAAGGCGGTAGTTGTTTTGGGCAGTCTCGGTTTTCCTCAAAATGTGTTGATCCTGTGCAGAAACAGGCTTCACCAAGAAAAATAAACAAGCTGTGCACTGATAATGTATACTTCAATACAGTTTTTAAAGCGATTTTGCGGTGCCACATCATTTTGAAGAATTATCTTGATGCTCACAAACCTGATGAAAGACATTTCTTATCCTCTGATTCAACCTTCATGTCTATCATTTTTCTTTGGGCTTCAGCATGGGCTGGTTATCAACCTGAAGGGAAGTCCAAAGGCTGATGAACTGATCTGTGTGCGTGTGAGACCACATTGCTCTGGTACCCTGTATGCCCTGGGAACACAGCACCCAGCGCAATTCTGGTGAGTGACGACAAACATTTGATCCATCAAAGGTAAATTGAGTGTGCGTATTACCCCCCCTCCCCCACACACACATTACAGAGAGGTTTAAGCAAGCAGGTGTCCTTGCTTTGAAGTTTTAGACTGGAGGATGGAGTGCTGAACTCAAGGCAAGGTTTACTAGCAATGATACAACGTGGAACATATGTGTAGTGGGCCATAAATAGGAGAGATGTTTAATGTTCATGTCTACACATCAAATAGTCACTGATCATTTTTTTTATATTCCCCTACCTCTTCTTTATCTTCCTCTTTTTTAAATGTTAGATAAAAGTTACAAATATACTCCTCTGTCACTCCAAATTCATCTCTGTGACACATTTCACTGAGTGAGTGTTTCAACAAAATCACCCATGAGGTTTAGTGGTTTGCATCACATTATGATTCATTATTTGTGTAGCAGCTAACAGATAGCCATGGTTTTAAAAAAAAAAGTGCAAACCTAGATTATTACCCTTTAGGACATTTTGACAACTAGACATTGCGAACACATTCCTGCAAATGATTTCACGCTCCTTTACTGATTGGTGGCACTTAAGTGCCAGGAAATGTAGTCATGTGGCAGCAAAACCAAGGAAGACGGCTGCTAACCAATGTAATCATTAATGTAAACAATGCAGTCCTCATGAAGTATAGTAAAAAAACAAAGTAAGTAGGTACCAGAGAAAAGTTGAAAGTTGAACGGTTGCCATGTGTGTTTCACAGTAAGCATCTTTTAAGACTATAGCCATGGCTGCCTGGTTGAACCAGCATATCACAATGACAGTATGTGGCAAAGATGCTATGCAGACATTCAGAATGCACAGTTCAGCCTTCTTTAAGAGCAGGAGACAGAAAAAAAACTAACTTTCTGACAGTTTTCTGTATTTCAGTGGAGACATAATTACTGCAGCAGCAAAGTGAAAGAAAGGGCCTGTAACGGAAGAGAGAGGCAGTGTTGCAAGCGGGCATTTCTCCTGCAGATAGCAGAGGTTCAAAAACTAAAAGGCATTTTTATCAGACTTTTTTTTTTTCAACCTACTCTGCCATCTCAATTTTGCCATTCTTGGAAGGTTAGACTGAATTGTGTGTTGATGAATGAAAGTCGTTGGTGACCTCGGTCACAGGCCTGAATTCAGATTCATTTATTAATCATTTTAGGACATGTCATTGGGAAGTCTATCACCAGATTGGGCTGCCCTTTTTGTTGAGTAAAAGTGCATCTGACTACTTTAAACTGGGGAGTGTGGAGAGGAATTCCTGAAGGCGGACGTTACCCTTTGCCAACGTAACAGCTTTTTAATTTGCTCCAGGTGTCAGAAGTTACCAAGGAAAGGCAATAATGTCAGGTTTGAAAATAGCACATCAACATCAAGTCCTAAATTATTTGACACAAAGCCATGAGGGAAAAACCAATGACATGTTAAGTGTCAAACATTTCATTTCCTGCATTCTGGTGAATTTCTTGCACCAATTTATGGTGGAAATGTGTTTATCTATGTAAAGGAAAAAGAAAAATCACTCGGCATGGTGACAATTCAAATATAATTGAATAGAATGCAGTAAGTTCATCAGGAAGAAATTTCATCTCCCTTCCTCATCCCATTGATGAAGGAGCGATATTAGTTAGATTAGCGTTTTATAGGGAGAGAGTTCTTCGAGATCGGTCCGTGTACGTTTTGATCGTCTGTTTTACCGTTCATTCGATGAAACGAAAATACGGAAATGTCCGTATTTTAACGGTAAAACAGATGACTAAAACGTACACGGACCGAGATCGCCAAGATCCCTTATCCCATCACGATGACTTCCTATACGAGCGCTATCGATTCTGAAGACAAGGAATCATTTATTTACAAGACCTTCTCGAGTCATACATTGTGAACACCACACGAGCATTGACCGTCTCACAGACTGGATCATAGCCGTGAGCTGTGAGCGAGTAGTACATTATTGTACAGTGTCGGCGATGCCGCTGCCTGACATGCTGTTCGTAAAGTTTATTTGGTGCTTAATTAAGAAACTTATGGATGTGTTCATTACATTACCATGGCACATATTGTATGGACTCACCATTCTGAATAATGTTTTTGTGCTTAGTTTTTACTTGCTCCCATGTCCTCTTGATGGCTGGTTAAACTACATGGGGCTTGAAAGCACTCATAATTATATGACAGTGTTATTAGTACACCATAGCATATCATTGTTGTACTCATGATAAGAATAGAGAGAATCACACACAATTTCTTTTCACTGCTTCAATTGATTGAATTTCTGATTATAAATAATATACATACTGATCCGCCCATACACAGATTCGCACACACATATTCAAACTCCTAGTTCTATATGGTAATCTACACATACATGTATATACACATATATAGTATGATACATAAGCGCATACAGTACATATATCCTCATAAGTATCTATTAATTCGTATCAATTAGATACTCTTCGGGCTTGTTTTATCTACTTATTCTGAAAGAGTTGAGATCATTATTTTCGCTATAAGATCTCATTCGACGATGCATTCATTAAGCCTACTGCCAGCAGGCACATTTAAAGAAATATAATCTGATTGATTGGGGTGATGAGGCACTTAAAATTAGCCTATACATTTTCCCAACACTTACGCATTTAACTTGTCTGCGATATTTTATATTATATATATATTTCGCAGCGGTGGCGGTGTTAGATTTAGCCATGATTATGGTCTTGACTTCCTCATAAACTGTCATGATCATCTCATGCTCGCCAGCGGAGAAAAAAGACGCTCTTTCTTTGACTTTATTCACTATTGTACTGTTAGAAAATCATGGTTTCGGGGATCGACACTTCCCCCCTTTGACGTAAAACGGGCACGCCCAATTATCCTGATGACTGAGGTCTTGTTCAACTTAACGAGACTGTTTGAGCGCTGATCAGCCTTTGAGGAACCGAGATATCCTGCCTTCAATCATCTCGGTAATTTAAGCTGGATAAGTGGACATTTGATCGACTTAGTTGAGCGACGTACGAGGAATAGGGCGCTGGTTGATATGACATGTTTACATCTTAATGCACCGTTAAAACAAACGACCAGCACAATAAGGATCGAGGGAGACAAAGACCTGTCAAGGACACACCTCCATATTTGGGCAAGTATATTTCTGCCAATATTTGGTGGAGCCATTGGGGCAGGACAGCATTGTGACATTCAGCCTCGACATGTTGACCTTCAAAGAGGCAGGAGGCGAACTGGAACAAAGTTTATTTTATCCTCTCTGAGGGATTCATCCATGTGGCTCAAATGTTACTTGACTCTGCAGGAAGCTTATCAACAACAACAACAACAACAACAGAGGCTTGCTGAGTTAGGCTACAAGTACAGGCTGTGTACAAAACTGAACTTTTCTTATCCTCGCACATCCTGCATCTGACTCATATTTCATAATATCACCAAATTTTCAGTTATAAATAATTCTGTTTGGTTATAAGGGAATGTACATTAATTTCAGATGGCATGCTATACAAATAAAGCATTTCTTACACCTTAACATTTATCAAAGATGGAAAGTCAGCTTGGTCACTGAGTATTACTAATAATTATATTGCATTGCTCGCCATGATTTTCCACATCACAGTGGAGCCCATATCTCTATCGTGGTGACTGATATTGCTTAGCTTCAACTCTGTCTTTTAATAGTAATGTATGCTTTCTGTCCACCATACTTACTTCATTTGAGAGTAAAAACATCCAAGACAGTGAGGGGGAAGGAAGGAAGGAAGTAGAAGTCTACAAGTTTCCTTTTAAGTTTCTCTGCATGGACATGATGGTCTGTCTGTCGGCCTGTTTCTTATTCAAATCCTTTGAGCACGTTTGTACGTGTCTACGCATACACATCTGTGTGTGTGTGTGTGTTTTGACTTTTAAATACTTGTAGCAAAGCTTTATAGATTGATCCTCAAAAAAAATAAAATATCAAAGCTGGCTCCCTCTACGGAGCACTGCTTTGGACTGATAGGAACCAAATCAGCAGATACTGGCTTCCTTTGGTAACCCTACAGAAGAAAACACTGTGCTAATATGGCTTCTACCCAACGCTCCAAACGGACGCAGGATACGCGAGGCAGCCATCATGTATATTCAAATTCGTAGTTAAAGGCAAGTTTATCTTTGGCTGGACAGAAACACGTTGGCAATCTAATACTCTGGCACATTCAGACAACTTTCCTTTGGAAACCTCCGCCATGTAACCTCTGATGGCCAAATGAATGAGATGACATCACCTTACAACAAGTGTTGTATTGTCCAAATAAAATAGACACGTTACTCATTAGGTGGAATTATCATGTTGATCAGTTTAAAAGCACATCACAAAATCTGGTGCGAGTAGGTTCATTGATTGGCTTCATTTCACATCCCATACAGTGAGTCATAATCTTAACTGATTTGAAGTTCTTTTGCTTTTGCAGATTGTTTTTGTGGTTCCAAGTAAAATATAGTTTTGCCCTAAATGCTCAGGCACAACCACAGATATTGATTACCTTTGATTTCATAAGCATACTGATTTTTGTTCTTTCAATATTCACACAAATGAGGATGATAGAAATAGCCGTATCTCAGAAAAACATCTTTCCTCAGCGCAGTAGGATCTCAGTTGTGGCTGACAATGCTTGTTGACTTAATTGTGATCAAGATTATGTCAGATCAACTAAAACGGCATTCGAAGAGTGCAGCACTCACCCATATTCATTCCGAAATGGGCATTTCTGCTCTGTCTCAGCAATTTCCATGCTTCACTTTGATACAGTTGCTCACATTGTAACTTTAAGTGCCCAGTACCATTGCTGTGGTCTGTGGCCTGTTGTACTAGACCACGGGTAGGCAACCTTAGGCACTGTGCATTGGTATGCTGCAGCTTACACAATGGCACCTTAGCAATAAGAGTGCAAGACGCTCTCTTATAGTCATGTCGAATGACCTCTTTAACTGTCATTGGCAGTTGCACGGACTGTTATTTGCAGTAGTTTTGATTGATTTTGTCCACACCCGTATTCCGCGTAAACCCGCCATACTCTGCCACTGATTGGCTAGCACTCCTTTGCCTTCCTCACAGAATGTGTTCAGTTTATTGCTGATGAACAAGATTGGTGGTTGAAGGTTGGTACAGAAGGGGGTTAAAGATGTCAAATGGATGTTTTCAAAAGAGATGGCAGCGTTCTTGTTAGTGCTTTCATACACAGTTACAAAGTTTTTTTTTTCAATGTTGCTTTGCACCGTGCCTATATGGATGGAGAAAAAAAATTACAGATCTGTTAGAGATTTCAATTTTGATGTGGTGTCATAATTAAACTTAATGTTGATATGGCACACTGATTAACAAGGACATTTACATATTTATTCAAATCATATTTATATATAATGGCATAGACATGGGCACAGAGAGATTTTGTGGGTCTTGTTGATGGATGGGAGGGTTATGTAATTCACTGTCTTTTCCCAGACCACCTAATTAGGCATCATCAAAATGCATTCATAATAAATCAATCAAGGACATCCACAGAGTATACGGTATAAAAAGGATGTACAATCTAGTAACCAATGGGAGCAATTACAAAGTGTGTCACACACACACACTGAGACCTGATTAATCTACCCTCTACAGTAGTAGATAGTGTTTTTATGCACTAAAATGTCATAGTGCAGCTCTGCCCTCATTATTTAGCATCTCGCTCCAGCACTATCGCCAAACTGGCGGAGGACGAGCACTTAAGCAATGCAATGAAGATAAATATTAATGAGCTGGTTAAAATTTGCCTTCATGACATGATCCCAGTGTCTTAAATCTAGCAAAGGGGTTTCCCAAGCTCCATATGCCAGCTGAACAGCTGCCTACTCGCCTCTGATTGGCTAATTCTACAACTGAATGAGTTGTGATTTTGGCTGTTCTATAATGTTGCTTTTAGAGGCATCGGTCCATGCACCATGAGGTAGTTTGTGTTAGAAATATGCTTGATTTCTGCTTTTAAGAATGAACAGTGTCATCATTAAACTAACGCTGAACTATTAACTATGCAGAAACTTTATGACTGGACAAAATAAATTCACTTACACTGTGATATTAACTAAACTGAGCAGACGTTTTTTCAATGAGCATCTGTTTTAAATCTCTTAGATTTGATTCGGTTACATCTACCCGAAGGCCACTTGTCTCTGATCCACCCACATCAGCCGCTTGACACGTGTCAAACGGTGCCCACAGCCCAGACTGGATGTGTCATGAAGGCAGAAGGAGTAGTCACACAGTAGCAGGGATTGTTTCAAATCGGGGAGCAAATGTGATAATTCTGCTGCTTTTCTTGAAAGCTGACGGATGTCATTGAGGATTGACAGACGCCACCGGTGTGGGCTTACATGGAAAATGGATGTGGATGTTTTGACGGACGTCAACCGCTGGTGTGTGTTGCCCCTGAATTCATTGTCAAAACATCGAACAAGTCTAACAAAGAGAGACGTCAGGACATTGATCCATGACTTTGTGAAAAAAAGAAAAAAAAAGACATTGTCAGTCCACATATTGGACAGTCTGTTGAGTAGAGTATGAGTATTTTAAGTGCATACAATCACATTGGGTTCCCAATTGAATAGTCTTTTGTTCTGACAAATTATCTCTTCAGACTGATCAAAGTAGCACAGTTGTCATGTTGAGCTAAATTAACTTGTCTTATTTGTGGAAAAGCAGTTTTGTTATCGCAATGTGCTGCTTTTTTTATTTTTTTTATTTTGGCTGTCTTAAACTGGGAGTGTCAGATAGACATGATGACAGGATGTGTTGCTTCACATCATGTACACAACTGGACACTAAAGGACTGACCACTGTCTGCACTGCTGCTGACAGATTGGTTTCAGTCACATAAAAGACCAGCAAAGCAATCTAGACCCGCTTTGGTCACACAGTTATTGAAATGAATTTCTGCCACATGGGATATGTGTAGGCTATGTGTCAAAGTGAGGAACTGAACTGACTATTTCAAAAACTGTTTTCTTATCAGTCGACCAGGAATTAATTCATCCAGAGAAACCTGCACTTTTTTGTTGTTTCCTTCCATCCTTCCTTCCTTTAGTCTTCTTTCATTTCAAGCATCACAGTCCAGTCCGACTCACAAACATGATGTGACATGATTCTGGATTTTGTAGTTTACATTTTTCAAACATTTATGTACTGCTCCAATTTGAAGCTGCCAACATGGCTTTAAAATGGATAATGAAAGGGGCAGAGGCTGTCACTTACTTTGCTATTTGAGTACTCTATCTCCGAAAGCAGCATTTCTTTTCAATGTATCATTGAAAAAAAAAAAAAAAGACTGCATATAAACTCGTTAGAGCTCACTTCGATGAAATGAATGACCTTCCTAATATGCAATAAATAAAGCTACAGAATGAGTTGGTATTATTTAGCATGCCCTGTAATGTCCACACATGGAGATAATGATGATAGAGATCCGTATATTGCGTGTGGACCGGGACAGGTGTGTGTGTGTAAAATGATTAGATATTCATCCTGCAGTGCTAGCTGTTTGCCAATAAAATGATTTGCTTCGGGGCATTCCGTCTGAAATAAATCACTTCCTGACCTGATTTAAAGAGCCAATGTGTGGCATTTATTGGCAAAAATGGAATAAAATATGAAAATATTTCTCTTCACGTTTATTTCTGACGGGGAGGTTAAAAAGATTAATTTCCACCACAATAAGTATGTTTTCTTGAGTGTATAATAACCTGAGAATAAGAGTTGTGTTTTTGTGACCTTAGACTTAGCTGTTTATCTAAATATGGAGCGAGTCCTCTTCACAGAGTCCACTCTGTTTCTACAGTAATCAAGAACGGACAAACCAAACTCTGGCTCGAGAGAGAGGGCCTTTTGCATTTTTTACGTCAACCATCTACAATGTCATCGCTAGATGCAGCCAAATCCTACAAACTGGACCTTTAAACCTATAAGAGAAACAGGGTTTGATCAACCAGAACGGCCAACCATTCAGGAGACAGGGGCCCTTAATGTTGACCCATATTGGACGACCACCTCTAATAAAGACTCAGATTTTGTCTTCAATAATGACCATATCTATAAAAGGTTCTCTGGTTCTCTGAGAGCTAACAAAGAAGATTATCCACAATTAAAATACTTCACGGTTCAAAATCATGTGTTATGCAAATTAGGCGATTATTTAGCCTTAAACATTGTTAACAAATAAAACGAGTGAAATCCGAACAGCACACTTCAGCAAAAGTTTTCAAGTTAAAAACAATCAAAAGCTATGGATGTGGATGACGTGTCATTGCTCTTTAACACCGGGGAAGAAACAATTTTCTCCCAATTGTGAGCAGTAATATTGTCGACTATATGAAATTTGAGTCCACCGACACTGCTGCCTGATGTAAACAAGAAGACAGTCTCAAAGCCTTCGAAACCTTTTCATTAAGAAAATGTACAATACAATGAAAGAAAAGGAAAAGAATGTACAGTAGACCGAAACTACGCACGGAAAACATTTGCTAAAGAGCTCTGTTGAACAGCCTGCCGTGAAGGAATACTCAAACACTTTGTTTTGAGACAGGATTTAATAGGTATATGGCTTGTGGAGGTGGGATGTGATTAGAGAGTTCAGACAGTGCTGTGGGCGCTTGAGCTAAGAAGGATGGTGCTCTTGTAAGTCGTTTTATTTTGGGCTCAAGACTTGCAACGTGTTTGTCTTTGTTCTTACTGCTGATATCATCTATTAAGTTGAAACCCATCGTTATATGTGTGCGATTCATCTTGGAAAACGCAGTCAGGAAAAGATGTTTGATTGCGAATGAAATTAGATTCCCTGCCTGAAGGTCGTTTGTTATCCGCTGAACAACACCTTGCCTCTTAAGTCAATTGTCCCACTTAATTGTTAAGCCATATCACATCTGATAAAACAGCTCCTGTTCAGTTTTTAATAGACCTTATTGCCTCTTCTCCATCCATCCGTGTGCAGACTCATTATGATTTTTGTTCGTGATTGAGTGACACCTTCGCAGCTTCACTTCAGTAACCTGAAGTTCAACAAGAACAATCCAATGTTGGGGAGAAAGTAATCCATTTAAGATTAAAGTGACCTCTCTTCCTTATATCTATTTGTACTCGACGCTTGGCACTGGCTTTCAGAAGAAAACCTTGTAAAGATATACTTTATTTTTGTGGAAAACACATCCCTGGACATATCTCACAGTGATTATTACTGCACAGGACCTTTTCATCCTCTCTGAAAAGGTCATGGTTCAGTGGATACTGTATTCACTGTACATGGAAAGCTAATGGCTTTAACCCGAGAGGTCGTTGGAGTGAGGACCATGTAAACCATGTTAAATGACAATAATAATACCAAGACTCAAAGGACTGTGGTATACTGAGGTCATGAGGGCCAAAGTTACACAAAGACTTTAAAAGTGTTCCACAGTAAACATACACAAGCAGCTCCTATAGCGTCTTTAAGAGACACATCGCCAGCTTTTATGTGGATGTCCAATCAGTACTGATGGTAAATGTAGGCCACTGAAAAAAACAATTCCCCAGTGCCTTCTGTATTGATGGTTAAAGCTGATTTCTCCAGGTCGCGGTACCAGGATGCATTGTGCGCGAGTTCGCTACGTTACAAAAGCTCTCTTTTAGTCTGATAAATATACAAAATAAACTCTCCAGCACACCTCTGTCCGAGTGAGGAGGAAAAAACATTCATGCATAGTAACGTACACACGGCTCGCTCTCTTTGGGTTGTCATCGGCGCCAGCATTCAGCAAAAACTGCCCACGCCGGCATTATTTACAGCTGAATGAGTCTGTTTCTGTTGGCATCAGAGGGCAATTTGAGCAAAGGCACCACCAGTCAGTCGTGTTTGGTCTCGGTAGTTTAGGTCATGGAGGGTCGCTGCATCCTCGAGCGGCCTCTCGCCTGGCTGAATAACAGAGTCAGCCAAAACGATGTAGAATGAACAGCATAAAAATCCTTCTCCATCCTCTGCATTCATATTTTGAGATGCCATTTTCGCTGTTGGAAACATAACTAGTGAAGTGCAATACAAGTGCAATACAAGTGAAGAGAACCAAAGTTGAAGTAGAACTCTGTAGTTCTTCCTTTCCACCAACGACATCACTGTCACGCCACCGGATGAAGGAAGAACAACTAGCTGGGGAATTTCCCCTAAAATATGTTTCAGTGTTAGAGTAAGATGTTGTTTCAATTAACACATGTTTCAGTAGCCTACGGCTATTTATGTTCTGCCCTTTTAGTAAAACAACATTTATATATATTTTTTCTCTCTCACTATTTGCTGAGAGATTGCAGAGGAGGGGGGGGTTTAATTACTCTGGACTTAACAGTGCCTAACATTGCTAAAAAGCCCGTAGGCAAGGGCACTAAGGTGTGGAAAGAGAAGCCCCTTTCTGTGTCTGCATGTTAATTTATCACACAACTGCAGCAAGAAGTTAAAGACACACACACACACACACACACACACACACACACACGGTGCAGAACACCTCAGATCTTTTGCAGAATGAAACCTTCATTCAAAACCATACAATAATTACAATAACAATCAGGGCTGGATTTTTGAGGGATATTGTTAGTGTGAATCACATGTGTATATATAGTGACTATACACAACACATGAGACCAGTGCTTACTGCACACTGATGAAGATTTAAGTATCGATGCATTTCCTTAGGTTGCAATTTGTACTGAAAATCAGAACAGAGCATATTTTAAATAGAATAAAGTACATAAACACAGAGGAATCATGTGTGGAGACAACTACGAAAGCATAAATTAGAGTTTTTTTTCAGGTGCTAATACACATTTTGGATATCAGGCCTCTTGTTGTTCTGTTTGCTTTATGTGTCATTTCAGTGTGTTACAATTGAAAAAAAATAATAATAATAAAACTATGCTCATGCAGGCAAAACACCCAATGACCAATTTGTTGGATGCTTTTACATTTAAGATACAGTTCCACATGTGGGATCAGGCACAATTTTCAATTAGTGTGTTATGAAAGAGTTTATGTGAGGTGCTAGCTAAGGTTTCAGGAAACACTCACAACACAAAGTGACCTCCTTCTCTAAGACAGATCACTTCAGCCTAAAGCATTACAATATCATTTGTTCAACTTGTGGCCATCATGCTTTGCTTTGAGAGCTTAAAAATGATGTTAATATCCTCAAACACTAAAGACTAATTCACTTATGATGAAAGCAACTGTAGAAAGATAAAGTATATTGGTAATGCTTTAGTATACTTGCCGTATTCTTTATTATATTTATAACCTGTATTAGGTCTCATCATCTTTCCAGTTCCTCACGCACTTTATATAATTATTTCTGGGTTCATGGATTAGATTGGCAAAACTGAAAAAGCTAATTTCATGGCGCTACCTTGGAGATACCTGCACTGCACTACGTCAGGGCTAAGGGGTGCTATAGCCACGTCACGAAAACAGTCACTCTGTCCCCAGTCCGATCCGCCAATCCGGCGTTGTCTGGTTTGGGAGTTGTCTTTGTTTTCGTCTTAGAACTTTAACCCCTTCACAGTGTGTTTTTAGTTCCTGAAAGTTCATTGTAACATTTAGGTCACCTAAAAATGTTTATTGAGCATTCAGTTGTATTTAGCTTCATCTTCACCAGTCACTTTTGGTTGCAAAAAACAAAATGGCGACAGCAATACAATGCACTTCTTATGGTGGCTGCACTTTGTATTTAATTAATTTCATCTCTGATCTTGTGATAGCCATTTCATCCAAAACATTTTTACCAATGCACGGTTGTAAAAAAGAAAAAAGAAAAACATTTATATTGAATGTGCTCTGTGCCACATCTGCTTTCATTGAAACTTAACTTCTTTATAATGGAACTCTAAATTCATGATAATAGACACATATTGGTCGAGAGAACAAATCCTGGCGCCTGCTCTGCTTGTTGAACCGACTCACTGATAAATCACAATAAATCACACAAAAACACACACAATACAAACAACATTTATTTAGCATGCAGGGTCTCCACCAGGATGGTTAAAACACAAGACATATCTATTGCTCACAGACAGGAAGGAGCGCAATGGAACGGAATGGTGGGAAATTAATAAAACAAACATAAAATCAGCACAGTACGATAAGAATAAGGTCTGCAAGTGTCGGTATTGACCTGGAAAAGTAATTGCAAATGTGTTATCAGTTAATCACAACATGCGCTGGAGAATGTCTGGGACAGACTCCTCAAGCAGAGAAATGGATTCAGTCAATTTCATAGTTGATTTGTACTTGTTCTGTGTGCTTGTTGCAACACAGTGGCATAAGAATCACAACAGTATGGTCATTTGTATGCAAGAAAAAGTCAGCATGACTTGTTTTCAATGGTTTTACCATTATGATATATCAGTCTGTGGGCTACCGTGTTCCACTCCACTGTGAACCAAAGCATTGTGGTATGAAGCTGGCTTTGTCGCGTGTTAGGCAGGGAAATGGTGATGGTAAGGTTTTCATTACAACATCGCAAGGTACAATAAACTAAATCAGAAGCCGATGTCAGCAGCAACGCCGGCAGGAGCATTGAGCTACCATGTTTGATAGCCTGGAGGAGGTTTGATGTCACTCAGAATATCCAGGCACCCATTTCAATTGTTTGCCACATCCGACCCCTCCTCCCCCCCAACAATACCCCAAAGGGCATCCTAATCTGGGGCACCCATCATGTCTTCTGCCCATGTAGAGGAGAACACTTGCCCATGCATTGGTCAAAGCATGACGAAACGGCTAGACCGGGGGAGTATTTCTGGGGTTACACGCCAAAGGTGACGTCAAGTTGTGACGCTTTGCCCACATGACTCCATGTGTTGGCCAATGACTTGTCAGTAATTCATCATGTCTTAGTGATAGGGGAGGGATATATTATTTCAATTCTACGTTGCTAATCTTTTTGTTAACATCTGACGTGGTGGTCAACTGTTTGGAGCTGCACAAAAGGTAAATCCTCTCTGAATATTTAAAAATAATGTCACAGATGAGACCATTGCTGTGGTCACATGTTGTGGTTCTCATAGAAAATATCTCATAGAAAATATTTTCTTTTGGATTCATCATTCGATAGATTTAAAAGCGAGACCAAGCAAAAGGATCATGAAATCCTTTTAGTTATCATGAAACTATTTATATATAAATACTACTTGCTTAACTTGCATTATACAGGGAGATAAGTGTGCTGAGTTTACAAGTGTGGGCGTGTGTGTTTACTGTGATTGATAGACTCGTATCGTCAGGAACATGGAACATGGATTTTCAGTTCATGATGCAACTAAAAAACTGGAGCTATCCTATTTATATGGAAACCGGGAATTCAGTTTACTCTTAGCTGCGTCAATATCATTTTCTTATGAATCAGTATTTGATGAAGTAATTGTTCTCCATTAGCGACTACCCACAGCATGAACAAAACTAGCATTGTCTCTTCAACGGATGCTTTGGTCAAACTGAAGAAAAGGGTAACCTGTCCGCTTGCATGGCTTATTAGCAGACACACACACCAATACACTATGTTAACCCTCCAAGCTAATGCTAGGAGGCAGAGGAACAATGCAAGGGGCCGTCAGCTTGCGATTGCTCGAGATATTAACCGGGCTAATTGATTGGAGATGACAGGTTTGAAGCCCGCTTTTGGGGCGAATAGGTCCGGCAGGATGGCTGCTTGCAGACTGTATTGCCGCAACAAAAGGCTCCTCAGCATGTCTATCTGCAGATATATTGAACATTCCCTTTCTGCTTTCCTACAGCTCATTTTCCCAAATGCGTCTTCTCGGCTCTTTATGGTTGAGAGACCATTTTGAAATCTTAGAAAGTGCTCTGCTGTCGAGGGAATGTGCTAATAGGACACAGTTTTAACTAAAACAAAAGGACACTTCTTGATCGGGGTTATAATCTCAAAGAAGTTCCTGGCAAGCAATGGCAAGTTTAATTGGTCCCCTGCTTCTTTTTTTTTTTAGAAACACAGCATGCGCTGATGATTTGAACTGCAGGAGACAAAAAAGCCAAAGTGCTTGCTGAAATGCTTTGTGTGTCAATTTGAATGTGATTTTCTCCCAAAACCTCTGGTAAGTAGATTTAAAATACTGTCATTTATATGCAGCGCTTTGACCAAGCACTGTGGACAATATCAATATCAAAAATCAGCAGGAACAATTTCACAGTTTAGGGGTGAAAAAAAAAGAAATCTGAAAAACCAACATGCTTGCCACAGCCAACAAAATAAGGATCCAAAGCAGATTGGTCTCTACGATAAAACAATCAGAACCTTTTACATCAGACGTCATCGAGAATATGCGCGTGCATGTTGGCAACGGTAGTGGCGTTTTGACCCAGCCATCCAGCCATTGGTTTAGGTTGCATTCGCGATCTTTGGTGGTCAATACCCTTACATAGCTTGACAAGCCATTGCTCTCACATCACAGTCAGATGCTTTTCAAAGATCACAGGTACAGTACTTTCTAAATATGATTTGTGATTTTCTATAAAAAGTTTAAATTAAGATATGATGAGATAAGCCTTTATTGATCCCCAGAGGGGTAATTCGGGTGTTGCAGCAATAAAAAAGACTGAAATAATAAAAAAGAATATGACTACGAAATAACAAAGTTTAAAGAACAAAATTGTGATTGGTGCACCAAATTAAGTCATGGCGTCAACAAGCTTTTCCAAACAGCAAAAATAACATGGCCCTCTGCTTCTACCGCTTACACTACACAATGGGATTAATTTGGGAATCATCAGTGCAACACTTACTTATGTAGACTAGCAGATCATTGCCGTGATCATGCGCCTTTGTTAAAACCATCAGCAGACGAAGACACCTGTTTCACATGACATATTGATTCAGTATCTATTTGCTCTTTAGAAATAGTTGTGATTATGTGTTCTTTTGCTGAGGCAACTGCAGCAAATTATGTTGAGAAGAAACAAATTCCTAACAGCTGAAATGCCAATGCCTCAGTGCACCATTAGAGCGCTACATAACAATGTATGTTACCATACTGAAGCCGTGACAAAAAGAGAGGGAGATGCAGGATGAAGACAAATAACAGGTCATTTATTTGAATAAAGATGATGATAATGAACCCCAAAACAGCTAAGAAAATGATGGGATGGGATTATCAATAAAATCAGTGGCGTAAGTATGTGTCTGCATGAGTGTGGTGTGACAAAAATATCTTACAACAATAATGCACGACAGCGAAGAGCAACTCACGGCCAGAATGGTGGAGCTTTATAAGCAGGAGAGTACCGGGCCCAGGTGACTCCAACTTCTTGGAGGTTCCTGGAGGTTACCTGTTGCATTAAAGAAACATACACATGAACAAATAAACAAGCCAGGGGACTGTCACAGCTCAATTTAGAGTTGCCCTAATTTCTGCATCACTTCTCAGCCATGTTGGTTTCTTTCTTGATAAAGACTGGTAAGGAAACCCCAATACTCGTACCGCTGAGGCTCACCAATCAACACGTTATCTCGTTTGTTTAATCCGTACAAAAACCAGGGTGTAAAAACGTCTGGCCCTAGTTTTCAGGGGGCAGGGATGTTGATAGGGTTTCAATGTAGTGAGTCCCCTGGACCCACAGGTGGTCAATTGAGTGGGTCCCTATTAAAATGTGTTTTTTGACAAATTGTAGTGTTAAACAGGTGTTGTCACATGATATATGTAAAGTAATATTCGGGTATTATGAAAATGTATTCCGAATCTGAAAACTTTATTTACAAAACATACAAATCTAATGTGATATAACCAGAAAATGCATTGACTTGGAAATTATGTGAAACTTTTACCAAAAACATGAAACTTTATGAGAACAAAAAAGGATAAAAAAAGCTGAATCACCTTAAATTCTGGTGATAAAATGGGCATTTAGACTCCCTGCCGATGATTGAGACTATGAACACGGGAGTCCACCATTACAAAAGAGAGGAGATGAAGAAAACAACTCATTATATGCCACAAGTTGTGATGCTCGCAGTAAACCGTCTACCATGTGAAAATGGCCATGGCCTGGTGCAATGCACATGTTTACATATTACGTTGTTGATATAAGACATATAAGACATAATGTGTGGCCACAGTGAGTGTGTGTGGTTGAGCAAGAGAGAGAGAGTGACAGTAGATGTGCTCAGAGCTTAAATTGACAGTTGATTTTATTATCCCGCCCACCGTAGCGAGAGAGGGGACCGGGCCTGCAGTAAACGGGCTTACACACAGACAGGGAGCCTTGATCAAACAATGTAGATACCGTTATGAGTTCAAAAAAATTAAAACAGTGCGATTTTCAGGTGTTTCAAATGTCTGTCAATGCAGATTACGCATAAATAAATGAGACGAAAATAGACCAGAAGCTTAAAAAAAGGGTTAGGTGTGTAATGGAGGTGTGACATCTGTCATTGCGCCAATGACAGATATCCAAAACGCTCTCTATATGGATTGGATGTTATACATTTTCTGCTATGGCAACCTGTTTGGCACCTTGACAGGACTTGATTTCAGTCGAATATTCTGTTGTATCAGCAGGAAAATTCATTAAAAGATCTATTTTTTTGTATTTATTCCTGCATACCAATCTTTAGTCTTTTTTGTTACTTAGCACCCGCTAAACTACGTATCCTCATACAACTGGATGAGACCAATCTGGCCTAAAACAACCTTAACCTAAATTCAAAAGCTATTGATAACAGCCATTGAGTAATTGTGCGATTCATGATATGAATATGGATTATTTGTTTCAATAATCGATACATTTTTTGACCATCAAAATAGTCGTTCCAGTCAATAGTGAGTTTACTGCATCTTTTCGAATTTTAATGCGTCACAATATGTGTACTCAGTTTCACTTCAGGGGATTATGTGCCAGAGTACATCTTCAGGGACCTCCCTCGTCGCCATCATTGGGTTGCATGGAAACCAGCACAGAATTCAAGACGTCATTGCTCACAGCATTCACAAAATGTCGAACTATTCCTTCACGCTTTATGTGCTGCATGCTGAGGCTAACTAGCCAGATGACATCAGAGATACACACATCTTCTCATGCTCTTTAATATCATTCACTTGTTTTTGGCCCACTAACCTAAATAATAATAATAATAATAATACATTTTATTTATATAGCGCTTTTCATAGTACTCAAAAACACTTTACATTAAAATCATCATATATAAAAGCTATACACTAAAAACATAAAAACACGCAAAAATGGTCACACAAGCAGTTTTGAAAAGGTGGGTTTTGATTTGGGATTTGAATATGGAAAGGTCAGTGCAGTCTCGGATGTGTTTGGGGAGGGAGTTCCAGAGGGAGGGGGCAGATATGGAGAAGGCTCTGTCACCCCATGTCCGGTGCTTGGTCCTGAGTGGAAGGGACAGGAGGTTGGCATCAGAGGAGCGGAGCCGACGGGATGGAGTGTGGTGGTGAAGCAGGTCGGTGAGGTAGGCGGGGGCCTGATTATGGAGGGCTTTGTGAGTGAGGAGAAGGATTTTGTATTCGATCTGTTGTGGGACGGGGAGCCAGTGGAGGTTCTGGAGAACAGGGGTGATGTGGTCACGGGAGCGGGAATGGGTGAGCAGGCGAGCAGCAGAGTCCTGGATGTACTGGAGTTTATTTAGGATTTTGGATGTTGTGCCGTGAAGAATGCTGTTGCAGTCGTCGATTCTGGAAGTGATGAAGGCGTGGATCAAAGTTTCAGCGGCAGATGAGGAGAGTGATGGGCGGAGACGGGCTATGTTTTGTGTGAAAAAAGGCAGTTCTGGTGATTTGTTTGACGTGGTGTTCAAAGGTGAGGTTGCTGTCGAACATGACTCCAAGGCTGCGGATGTGTGGGGAGGGAGACAGAGTGGAGTTTTGGATGGTGAGGCAGAAGTTGTGACTGGTTTTAGTGAGGGATTTGGGACCGATGATGATCATGTCAGATTTATCACAGTTGAGTTTGAGGAAGTTGGTTTGCATCCATGATTTAATGTCAGTGAGGCAGTTGGTGAGAGTGGCGTGAGTAGCAGTGGTAATGGCTTTTGTGGAGATGTAGAGCTGGATATCATCGGCGTAGCAGTGAAAGTGAAGACCATGTTGACGTATGATGTATAAATCTTTCAATGTGTTTCAAGGTTTCTCCAAAAGTAAAACGACAGTATAACACAAGACAGGCTGTGCCCTCAATTATAGAAGTAAGAAAGACAAATCTACAACAGCAATTAAAAATGCAGAAATCATTTTAAAATGGTTTGGTGCATCACAAGGGGCTGTAGCAGGAAGCAAATAGTGACATAAATGAAACGAGAAAAAATAATCACAATGCACCAAAAGATCATAATGATCAACACACAGGATATGAGGCCAGCCTCCCCTCCACCACAATCCTAGGTGAACCCACAAACAAATGCTTCAACCTTTGTCACACAGGTTACAAAGTGCTTTCGAGTACCATCAGTTAAGAAAACACAAATTGCAGGGGCACAGCGCGTACAAGAAAAAACAGTAATAAAAGAAAATAATGAGTGGACAGTGTCTGGATGGTTATCTGACACATGAGCTTGTTAGCGCCTTTAGTTGCTACACACATCCTTCTGTCTGCCACCTTTTAACAAAAACACTGTGGGCATTAGAGCTGAAACAAGTAGGACACATATGAATAGGTCTTTTGGGGTCTTTTCTCCAAGTTAACACATTAAGTTTTCACTGCTTTCTAGGTGTTGCTTATTGGTTTGAAAAAAGAATCCCGAAGAGGCGCTAAAACCACTAAGCCTTACACTACACACACCAAGTTGGCTGGTCTAATTCACACAGGCTCCTCCCTCTACTGGAATCAATGGGTAATACTCAAAGCACAAGCACGCATTTACTCACTGAAAATTTGTCGGCCGATCAGGACGTGCCTACCCAAATACACGTTGATAACCACGAGGCAGCAAAGACATCAATTTGCCCACTGACAGCCTACCACTGGAGATGGAGTCGCTGCTTCAATAACCCCGTTAGTACTGTATGGATCTTCAAGATGCCTATTTTCAGTGCCTCAGCGCAGACCACACAGAGAGCAGTGTCCAGCAACACCAGCTTGGCCCGGCTTGGCTACCCAGGATTTGTGCAGGTAGACTAACTTCCTGCGGAAGCCCACCGCCGATATCTCTTTGCTGGGCCTTTCCACTTGTTGACCACCGCTGTGGAGTGTGATGGACTACCGCTGCCCTCCCCCCAGCTCCACCTGGTCGGGTAGCCGTCTGCGCCATGATTTTATTAGCCCCTTTAATAGCAGCTTTCCTGTCGCACCCTTTACCAGACATATGGTGGGTCGAGGCGTCCTGGCAGCAGCCACTGAAGACTATAGCCCCGGTTCCAGGTCTGGCGGATTTTCTCAGGGTGCAAGGTTGCACAAAAGGTATATCATCTCAGTAAGCCCCCCCCAGGGTTTCACTCCGCGCACTTCCTGGTTTCCAAGAAGACTGGAGATTCCAGACCCCATACAGGATAAACAGGTCTGACAACCGCACCATGTTGGCATACATCAACAGATAGGGCATAGTTCGGTCCGCTGCCCCTGTTGAGCATGGCAGAGAGCCTGTGGTTGTGGACCCCTGACTACCTGTTGTTTCTGAAGGCTCTCAACATCCCCGGGTTGGCGTAGCAGAAGTGGATGTATTTGCCAACTGTCGCAACACCCACTGCCTGCTATGGTTCTCCCTGGCAGAGCAGGGAGACCACCACTGGAGGTGGACGCCTTTGCACTAGTGCCGTGGCCAAGAAAGCAGCTTTATCTCTTTCTGCCGCTATTTCTCTTTCCTCCTCTGTTGGAGAGAGTGAGGCTGGAGCAGTTGTCGGTCATCCTAGTACCCCAGGTTTCTGCTTGGCGCTGGGGTATGCTGAAATGAGGTGGGTGCAATAGGCACGCTGTCCAATCTGGGACGTCCTCTACAGGTTTGGCTCTGAGAAAGACAGGCTGTGAATGGCTGGACAGGTGTTGCAAACCGTCCAGGCGCCACAAGCAGGATCCAGCATTGGCCATTACAAGGCAATGTAGTCAGGGTAGAAACGTAAGAAAGGGCACAGAGATGCCGCTGCACAGATGCCTGCCACCCCCGTCCCTCTGAGGAAGGCCATGAATGAGGATAAAGCTCTCGTGGAGTGTACCTGGATGCCCTGCGGAGGCTCCACTCTCGCTGCACTGTAGGATTGTGTGATGGCGTCACACAGCCAGTGAGACAAATGCTGTTTGACAGAGCCACACCTTCAGAGGCGCCTTTGTAATGGACCAACAGCTGCTGCGTCTGCCTTAAGTCTCCTGTGCGTACAACACACAGACAAAGTACATGCTGGGCAGAGTCGGAAAGACACTCAAGATAAATTAATCTCACCCGCAAGGAGTTAAGTGTTAAGACTTTAGGTGTTGATGAGGGATTTGCTGGTTGAAGCAAGAGTAAGACAAATGGTTGTTTTACTCACGTTATGAAGCTTCTTCATGGAGGCCTACTGGTTAACTGCATAGTTTTGTTGAGTCGTTTTTCACCAGAAGTCTATAGTGTCCACCTTCCATTGCTGCAGTTCTAGCTGATGTTACAGCAGGGTGTTAGTTAAGTTAAGCTAGCTGATATCATTAACAGAAGACATGCCAGCTAACTTATAATATTGTTTTATTGCCAATGTGCTGTACTGTACTGCAAAACATTTTTGCATGTGAATCTGTCGCCAAAGAAGCTACCACATGAAATCAGAAATGTTCAATGACATTGGCCAAATGTTTAGAGAACAACAACAATAGTTGAAGCCTGGGGAAAAAAAAGATTGAATACAGGTTCTGTTTCAAATGGCACAGCAGATATTTAAATTCACATTACAGAAAAGATAAATCTTGTGAAATTGCATTTTAGTATACGCATGATCTCAGAAAAGTTTAGGAGTGCTGTAAGTACAGTGAAAATGTCACAATCGCAATAATTCCATTTTCATGTTATTGGAAAAATGTATTTTCTCATGCAGTGGGTTAAGCAATCTTTCTAATGACACCATGGAGCTATCTATGATGTCATTACACAATGATTAAACGTCAGTCCTAACTTGGCATCGATGCAGAAACTATTTCTTTATTGAGTGTTCCTTGATTTATTCTGTAATATGTAAAGTGTAGACTCAGCATGGGAAGACATTACAATGAACAGAACATTTCTTCTAACTTCTTCCACAGAAAAAAGTAACTTCTGCTTTTTGGCAGAGTCATCCATGCATACAGTCTGTCATAAGCCTTTGTAGAAAAGTAGAAAAATTCAAAGGGGAACAAAGTAATTTGACTAACTACTGTTAGGGCACTGGAAGAAAACCTAAAAGTCTGACTCATTGGAAACAGCCTTTTACCGCTGAGGACTTTGCCACTAAGGATTTTGCAAGTCAACATTATTACACAGGGATATTCATTCTAAGGAGTTTAGCCGACGCATTCATTACCGTCATTTAGCTTCATCCCTAGTGCAGCCCTTTGTGACAAATGAATAGTTCTGACCCTTTACTGGTCAGTATTATGATTTGTGAACCATTGAGCATCCCAAATGTATTTTTACATCTACCATTTAAAAAGGTTAGCCGATTTGCTCCCTCTGAAATGTGGGGTCCAATTATAAACAAAACAATCAGGTTCCTTTTTTATTTTGTATTAATTTATGAGACAGTAAATACCTGGGGGAGCTGAATTTAATTACATTTGATTATTTCCCAATCTTCTCTGCATATTCATGTATTATTTATGGAGTGAATATTGTGTGGGGACCTCATAAAAGTGATGCCAAGCTGTACTGTATTTGCAGACTCCCCTCTACAGGGTTTTATTTTTTGCACACATGTTTGGCTAAATTATCAGCTGCAGTTTGAGATGTGTGTGGTGACCTGTACGTTGAGCACGATGAGATGAGTTTTCTAAAGTTTTCTTTGGAATTTACGGATTTAGAAAGATCTAGAAAGAAGCACACAAATGCATGTTGTCCTATATGTTTGGCCAGACACAAAAGGCAAGAAAATAAAATCTGTTCTTGAATTTCTTACAAAATCACAAAAGCTGTTGTATTGCAACCCGACAGAACAGAAGTTATGTATCATCTGGTATTTATGATCCATCAGATTAAATATGTGAACTTGTATAACAGTATAGATAACATGTTTTCATATGCTCTTGTGTTTGGCAGGTGACTGGCTGGCTGGAATACCACCCTACCCCTTCTCCTTCTGAGGACATCCCATTCCAGGACGGTGCTTTGGTCTCACTCCTCCTCCCCTCCACCCCCCCCCCCCCCACCCCCAAGCATGGAGCCCACCAAAGTCCAGTCAGATGGTGGCCTCAATGTCACCCTTACCATCCGCCTCCTCATGCATGGAAAAGTAAGCAGGCACAGACATTGATGCTGGCTGTAGTAGAAGGGAAAGACATGTTGGCAATTTGTTTCTTCATTAAAGGGGCCTTTAAATCAATTTTGACCTTTTAAAGGAACACTTCAACCACAAAATAATTAGTTTATACATTACTCTCCGCATGTTACCTTGAATTCTTCGATAAAACTTTTTTTGCATACCTTCACGGCGAAAGGAGAATAAAAAAAAACAGAGACAAGTCATGATGAATTGAAGTCAGTGGGGGTAAAGTTTAACAGTAGCTTCATTACTTTAAGGGTCACCTCACCGCTTTTATACTCATGCTCGTCGTGAAGATTCCTACTCAAAATAAGTTCATAACCCTGATGAGGTCATTAGCTGTTTATCTCTGCTTGGACTTTCTGATTTTGAACAGAGAACCTATGTTACAAGCTGACCGCATGGACCTTAAAAGACAAGGTCTAATGAAAATATGATTGGTTGCATTATGGGAAGTACACGGACCCAGATGTTTTTGAAGCATGACCCACAGTAGAGACTAAAAGCCTCAGCTGCTGACCATTCTTTTCTAAATCGTTCTAAGTCGTTGAAGATTAGTATTTTACACTAGCTCTTGCTTTTCTGCAACAACAGCCCAGTAAACTAGTTGAACTCACAGATCCACTGCAGCTGTGCATCCATTTTCACCCTGAAAGATCAACATGAAAGCTCATCTTATCTCCTCGGTGTATTGCTGCCGCTCCTCTCCCAGTCTCACCATGACAGGGGGTTCTGTGCAGCTTGCGACATCCAACTGGGAATAAAACATGACCTTTAGTGTTAAAGATGGAAGTGCAGAGCTTTCATTTTAGCGCTGCTGATCCCACAGCAGTTTGCACCTTCCTAAACCCTTATATAGCATGACAGAATTGATACAGAGGTTGGACTTGTTGCACCCTCAGCTTCCGCGACCGTTGACGTTTCTCTGTATAAGAACATCGTGGTAGCTGGGCAGCAGCTGTCTTTTGTCTTTCAGTGCCACTGTCCAGCTCTCTGCACTAGCTTGACCTCACAACAGTTTATTGTGTTGGTACACACACCGAGCCTCTGGGATCGGGACGGTTGATTAGATCTCACAAGTAGAGACTCCACTTCCAGACTTTAAGAGTGACAGGCTTCTACCGACTCTGCTCAGTGTGTTCCTGTCCGTCTGCCCTTAGTGTTTTCAGGATTCCCAGGGCACAGAGTAAGTGGGCACCACCATCGATTTTTTGTTCAAGCACTTATGTGTACTGTGCTCTCCCTCCATGCTCTTCCCCTTCTACTCTTTGTGTGTGTGTGTGTGTGTGTGTGTGTGTGTGTGTTTGCTCCCGCTGGTTAAGATCCATCATGCTCAGTTAACTTGGCCATTGCTTTCTTGTCCCTTCTGCAGTTAGGTGCTAAAGCTGTGATTCACAATAACTAAAAGTGGCAAGCAAGCTGCCTCAGTTATTTTAAGTCTTCAGAGTTTATTAAAGGGTAATGAGAGAAATTTAATGAAAGTTTAAATGCCTTCGTCTTTAAGGAGAATAACCCTGCATCAAGACAGACCCAGTCAGGGTATATTAAATGATGTATGGGGGAGGACATTTGGCAGCATGACACTGGTGTGGCTCTTTTGCTCACTGCAGCAGAAGACCATTTGGTTGTGCTGGGTGAGGTGTTGGAAAGCATTGTCAGCATGGTCTATAAGGGGCAGTCTATAAGAGCCCTTTGCTCCACAGTGTTGGTGGCGCAGGACATCTGAAAGACTTTGTGGTGGACACGTGTGTCCCTGAAGGTGGAGTACGTACCGTCCTGGATGTTTGTCTTCTGGACTTTGTATAAGCAGAAGTGGTGAGCGCAGGTTAGCAATGGTAAATGGACTTTTCTTGTCTTCCGACCACTCAAAGCACTTTAACACTACATGTCATTCAACCATTCACACCCATTCATCCACTGATTGCAGGGGCCACCTGCCCATCACAACTAACTAACATTCATACACCGCAAGCTGGGGATCGAACCGCCGATCCTTTGATTGAGTGACGACCCGCTCCAACCCTGAGCCACACAGGGTCTCAGATCTGGGTGTGAGATTTCTCGAAGGATAAATTCAGTCGTAAAAATATGCATTTGATTAGATTTATTGCAGCTAAGAGTTGGTTGAATTGTCAGATGTGAGTGATGCATCATTGTGTAAGAGCTTGAATAAATCTATTGTAATAAAGTTGCTGAATGCATGGAAACAGACAACATGTCATTTGTTAATGATGGACAGTAACATGCCATCATACAATATAATAAATGATGGATAATTAAATGGATGAATACATAAATTGTCGTGGAGTAAAGGTTTGAGTAAGAAGACAGAAAATGCTTGAATGAAGTACAAATTCCTTTTTATAATGCTTTGTGAATATAAAAAATTGCTTTAATTAAGTCAAGATGAAATAAAAAGGACTTTAAAACCCTTTTAGATCACAGCCGCCTATTTGAAAATATATAAAAAGTAAAAAAATAAAATAATATCATGTCATCCATCTATCAAACAATCTGCAACTTTTAGCGACAAGCTAAAGACTTGCGCAGCAACTGGCCTGCAGCTTTAACGTCACAATGGATGTAACCCTGCGTTGAAGCTCATGCCCCTCTGCCTTTTGCTCACTGTGCCACACCAAGCTCATGAAGAGTAATTACATGCAAATGGAAAGTGTGTCCCTCAACACCGCCATGCAGCTGTGAACCCTTTGCTTGCCCTTGTACTGTTTGCACCTTCTGCGATTAATCATTGTCTGAAAATCCATGTTTTACTCTATTGTCTGTTTTATTGTAGGAGGTTGGAAGCATAATTGGAAAGGTATGTCATTTGTATTAGATCACACATGTTTGTACTTGTGGAAAAAAATGTATGAACCATGATTTTAATCATTTAAAAAAAAGTAATTTAATAAAATGTACTATTTTACAGAAAGGGGAAACAGTAAAAAAGATGCGAGAAGAGGTGGGTTTCAGTCTAAACACAGTTTATATAATTCAATAATGAATAGATTATTCAAATTTAGTATTTATTTATTCCTAGATGAAGGACTCGCTCAATTGTATTGACCCCATTGACAGTATGTTTGCGTTGTTTTTCCAGAGCGGAGCACGAATCAATATTTCTGAGGGCAACTGTCCAGAGAGGATTGTCACCATCACTGGACCAACAGACACCATCTTCAAGGCATTTGCTATGATTGCCTACAAATTCGAGGAGGTATGAGGAGAGTGTGACAGCAGTGTTTCTATATCAAGTGAAAAATGCAGGTCTGATGGGGGTTCAAGGCCTGTTGCCATCTTTATGTACACACAAGGTGTGCCTGGAATTCATTAGTGTCATTTTTGACACAGGTGCTGTATCTCAATTTGAAAGAGCCGACACAAAGATCTGTTTATATCTTAAAGGACCACAACTTAGTTTATACAATGGTTATATTTTACACATGCAAAATAAATCTCCAGTCGTTAAATATACATACAGACTTTTCTGTATGGGTACACACATACAGCACATCTTTATAAGGTGCATACTCCATCATGGTAGATATTTGTATCCCATGGCTGGGGGAATTTAAATCATCTTTTTTCTGCAACTTTTTCCTCTGATCGTGTGTTTGATGTGACTCAATTACTTGATATACCTAAGCACTGTGACTACAACTTGCAACAGGAGACCCTCTGCTGTGTCCTCAGTGACGTGTGTAAGATCTGGTCTGCTGAAAGAAGGCTTTCGTTATTTACCGACACAGACAGAGAGATATGAAAGAATGATTGAAACGCACCTTTGAGTTTGTGCACTGATTCATATGGATAGGCATCATTGATTTGTTTGGGTCACATTGAGGAAAATGTAACCACTGCAAAATGAAATATACATTCTTGTTTTCCAGGATATAATAAATTCCATGAGCAACAGCCCAGCAACCAGCAAGCCCCCAGTCACCTTAAGGCTTGTGGTGCCGGCCAGTCAGTGTGGCTCCCTCATAGGTAAAGGAGGCTCCAAGATAAAAGAAATGAGAGAGGTATGGTATGAAATATGTTTTTATGGATAACCACAAATGCTACACAGATAACAAAGTCAGGCCTTTTCTAGTTTTTGTCTTGTTTCTTTATGCAAGACAAACCGAAAAAGTAGTGTAGACAATTTTTTGGTCTGTCCACTGGCGTTCGTTACATTTTGTGAATTGACATTCTCCATGAATACTTAAAGGGGAACTACCCCCATTTTAAAAATCGATACATGTTGGTCTAATGATGTTAGACAGTCCAAAGATATAAGTAAACATTGCCAACACTCTCTGAAATCCTAAATCCAGAGTGCTAGAACTTAACTTGTGATGTCATGAAGGAAAGTGTGGAACTGCTCCATATAGGAGACAATGCCAATGAATGAAGATGTTATAGATGACACAGAGGGCAGCCAGGGTAATGTTCTGAGAGTATGGGTACATTTTCTGTTTCAGAACTGAACAAATCAATAGAATGAAGCTCATTTGTGTATTAAAAAAGGGAACCAAGCATTCAATGGACACACAAAACCAGTCTTCTATTCATTGTCTATGAAGCAGCTCCAGACTTAATACTTGATGACATCACAGGCTTGATACTTCTCTGGTTTTTGACCATGGAAAGAACATATTGTTGGAATTCATAATTTAGGAGGTGTTCCCCTTTTAATGGCAGGATGTATATAGAAATGTGTGAATTTTCTTTATTGTTTTTATTTGATATGTTGGAATTTGATCATGTAATAGCTGCCTAAATTCTCACCTTGTTGCAGCAATAGTTTAATGAGCACAGGTGAAGCCTTGTTACATACTTTTTATATTCAACTCATGATGGCAGCACATTGAACATTTTACATACTTTATGTTCACCCAATCAGCATAGACTCAACAACTATACTCTTTAGGAAATGTAAATGTAACCCATCCACTATGTCAGTGACTTGAGGAGTAACAGAGCAAAGGTTACACATTGTAGCATAGACAGAGTTCTCTAGCCATGTCATCCTATCTGACACAGGCGTTGTCCTCTAAGGGGGTCTACAAGCACGCGTAAGCAAAGTCAGATTATTGGCTGTTTGTAGAATTGAGGGGGCACAATACATCCTGGGAATTAATACTAGTACATATACCAACCCTGTTTCCCATAAAATTAAGTTACCATACAAATAAACTGCATTCACAATGATGTTTCAAGGAAAACGTCTAGGCAACAGAAGTATTTGGATAGGTAAAAAACATCATTGTTTTGGTCAAAATGACCATGTTCATTACGTTTTTTAAGCTACAAACTGGAATTTAAATAAGCGAACGGTATCTTTTGGTTTAACACAGGACATGAACAGTGGCCTCCTGGGTAAAAGCTCTGTGTTTGTTTGACCCGATCACCCATCCACCACCTCAACCTACCTTACGCAGACTATCATTAGAAACGTATTTGTGATACGTCAAAGACAGACGTAATCCGGGACAAAATACGTTTATTACCTCCAAAGGTTATTCACAATGCAGTTTCATCGTCCAGGAACAAAATTTTAATTTGTAGTAAGGCTACACATACACATCTGGCTCTAGAGTCTACAACCATGCTAGTGGCTTTGGGTGACTGCACTTAAATGCTATTGTCAGCATGCTAACGTGCTCAGACTGACCACAGTTTAACAATTCTACCTGCACTGCCAACTAGTGATGTGAACATGTTATATCCACACCCTGTGCAGCAGTGGCGCAATGCGGCACTGTTGTAGTACAATGCTACAACACAGCTGGTTACAACAGTACCAGATCATACCCAGCTGTGATATTGGATGTTGCACTTTTCAATACTTGTATACTCACCAAAATCACGAGGCACAGCCTGTGCCACTTAGAACAGAATCCTGTCAACATTGTCCCTCAAAGTCCCTTACTCTACTCCAGTCCACAGGGGCCCAGGTCCAGGTGGCAGGGGACATGCTGCCCAACTCCACAGAACGTGCAGTGACAATCTCTGGGACCCCAGAAGCCATCATCCAGTGTGTCAAACAAATCTGTGTGGTCATGCTGGAGGTACAGTATGTCAAGATTGAGCGATAATGTATTCAAGTGCTAATTTTTAGTAACAATGAAGTTGTTTATTCTTGAAGAACTTACAATTTGAGGCTCCAAAAGCTGTGTCACATTTCTGGCGAGACATTCATGCACCATGTCTCCACAGGTAGTTACATTCACTGATGGCAAAACACATTTTCTCAGGAATCGATTGTTGAATGGAAATCAGTGTTTGTAATTTGAAAAAAAGATAATATGAGACACAAATTAGGCTGTGTCTGGATCAAAAACACCTGATTATTGTTGTCAATAGTTGTCAACTTGACAAGCACTCTGCTTGCGTAATTGAGGCCCTGCGAGCGTAATTCGTGTGTAGCCATGTACTTTCCAATTTGTAGCAGACTTGGATAGGAATTAGAAACGGGAGAATTATTTGTGGTGTAACTACTTTGTAAATACATAGTACAATTGTCTCATTACAGTTTAGAAGAAGCAATTTGTATTTACCACTTGACCATTTTTGCGTATAACCATCCAGGTGAACTGACAGAAATAGCCTATTTCTGTAACATTAGGAACACACTTCTTGTTTCTTCATATTGTATTTAAAGCACATACCTAAGTGGACAGTCCTCCCTCCACAGCGCAGCAGCTACAGAGGAAATCGAATTAAGCCCTCTCCACTGTCTTGAACATCCCTGTTGCTGCAGCTCAGCATGAATCTATAGCTCTGTGTCATTATAGTACGTTTGCAAATGGAACTTCCCTGCCTTCTCACTGAAATCACCTCCCCGCTGCCTTGGGAAAAAAATATAAAAGACAAAATAGTGTGGTGGTGACGGTGCATTTAATCTGTGGTCATCAGGTTTTCACACGTACCCGATAATGTTGAATCTTCCATGAATAGACTCCTAATACATCTGAGCTCCATGACTCCTTTTTTTGGTTTTCACCAAACAACAATTCAATTTTCAAAAGCTGCCAGAAAATAAAAACATTTCTCACAGTAAGAGCACAAAGTTATCAAGATGCAATATTATCTCAGAGGAATATTTTCTGCTGTTTCTCTGATGAAATGTGATCGAGAGCATGAATACATGTAAATTACCAAGTGAATGAATGCTTTTCCTGTATTTAACACTACGTTTTTTTACAATCTATACCCTGCTCCACATACATACAATTACACAAACTACATCAAAACACAAGAGTACTACAGTATTTTAAAGAAACAGTTCAACATTTTGGGAAATTATTAGAGTTCTTGCTGAGCGTTAGATGACGGGATCAATACCATCGTCATATCAGTTCATTTGAATGAAGCGCCAGCCAGTAGTCAATTAGTGTAGCTTAGCATAAATACTGTTAACAGCTAACTAAGGTAACAAAATCTGCCTACCACCACCACCTCTAACGTTTTATTTTTTTTATACGTATTAAACAAACAAGATATGACATGCTACATTGTGAGCTTTGGTTGTGCTGGTAGGTGGATTTTTTTATGCTAAGCTAAGCTAAGATATTAGGCATACATACTTGAAAGTGGTTTGGATCGTATCATCTAATTTTCAGCAATTATTAGAATGAGCACATTTCCCAAAATGCTGAAAGAGCATTTGCCTTTTCTTCCAAATAAAGTAGAAACATGCTGACTCTGACTCTGCCTCTCGTCTCTCTTCCCTTTCTCTTAGTCTCCACCAAAAGGTGCCACCATCCCTTATCGCCCAAAGCCCGCCTCCACACCGGTCATTTTTTCTGGTGGCCAGGTAAGAGCTGACGTAGCTCTAGCTTGTTAGTCTGTGCCCACAGCCAACGTGAGATTTTTACTGCAGCATCAGCCTCTGCTTGTTCCTGCAAGTCTTTCTACTTTTCATGTGCAAAAATGCCTGCCACCACAACCCAACATGAGGCTGTCCTCTCTGGAACAAATCGCAGCATTGGTTATATGTTCAAACACTAAAATGGCCAGTGTTCACATTTTCCTGACAAACAACCTCTTGCAGTCGTGCAAATATGTTTGTGCACTGTCAGCAGCAAAGGCAGAAGTAGCGTGACATTGTTAAACTGCTTCAAAAGGTCTCAGGGAGGTAGACCAAGCTTGGTTTGATGTGTGTACAATACATGTGACTTTGGTACCAGAGTATGCAGTTCCAACACAGTCTCACTCCCAACTTTTCCAATACCAACGGTTGGTCAGTGCTCTACAGAGTCTGATACCGATGCACAGAGTCACCCCTTAGCGTCCGTATGAGACACAATGCGCTTTCCTCTAACTCCGATGTAAACCCACCCGTGTCATTATTAGCGGCTCAGTTCAACTAATGTAGTATAAATAGTGAGATAGTCCACACAGGAGGGGGGTGTAGACAGATAGGTCAAATAAACAGCTTTCCTCCAGGACATGACTTTTTGTGTCCCATGTGAGAGTAAAAGGGAACGTTCACATTTTGTCACGTGAGTTGTTAGTGTCGTTGGTTACATGACTCACTTTAGTCGGCAGTCACGTGACTTGGTTGTGACGTTAGTCAGTCAAGTTAACGCCAACCGTGCTCTTTTCCTTAACCTAACCAGCAGTTCATGTGCTGTTTCCTACCTTAGTTGCAGATCCGGGCTGACAGCGGTTGGATGCATTTGAAAATGTAGCCGATTTGAGAGAAACCTCACATAACTACTTGTGACAATTTGGTGGTTTTACCTTTGCCTGGAAGTCATACCCAGTGGATGTTTAATGCAACATAAGACAAAATTGTTTGGAGCCCAACCATGATGTTTTGTTACCTAAACAGGTGATTTTGTTTGAATTCACAACGTGTTTACTGCGGCTGTAGTGGACCATCATGATTTGATGTACAGGGGTATCCAGTGCAGACTCGTAGCCGACATATTGTCTTTAAGAAGCTGAAGCTGGCTCTAGTCTTGAAACTAAACCATCAACCATGTCATAGCTTGTCGGGAAAGGGCCCGAGTAACGCTCCAAAGTTAGGCTACGTTTTGGTGAAGTAAAACTGGCTTGCCAATTTTTGAAGGGGTCCCTTGACCTTTCACCTCAAGATATGAGAATGAAAATGGGTTCTATGGGTACCCATGAGTCCCCCCTTTACAGACATTCCCACATTATTTGAATATTTCTGCATACAGGGTCCCTAATCAGTCTTGGAATTGCACAAATTGCATATGACTGACAAGCTAAGTTTCTTTGGATTCAATGAGGCCAAATATATTCATGTGTGATAATGTATGTCCCCAGAGTAGCCATTTTACATAGTGAAACCATTTTCGAAACTTGATTCACTGTATAAAATGACCTGTTGTGACCTCTAGGTTAATCTCAGCCTTATGCAACTTTACAACCAAAAACAAGAGACCTTTGGCATTCAGAAAAAGGTTATTGACAAAAAGTGGGTTTCTGAGCAGTTTCCAGAGCTGAAGTACTCGCCATCCAATCGCCAGAAATGTGATTCTTCCAAATGTCAAAAGGTTTTGATGAAAATTAAAAGCAGAACTTTTTCTATGGACTTCCTCAAGGTCTTGGGGTCTCAATGTGTGTCTTAATCCATTCTCGAGATGTATACCATTGTTAAATTTAGCACCACAGCTATGAAACAAATGGTATCAATCTAAAAATTGCTGAAAAAAATTAGAAGACATAATAGAGCGTGAGAATGGCCATCATTACGTCCAATATAATGTTCTACGCCCTTTTACACTTTCACGATTAATTTTAATTAATGACTTAATTTGTATTTCTGATTCATGACTAGAACCACTTGACACACCCTGCTGAGCTGCATCTCAAATGAATCTTCTGGTTCCCATATTTCAGATGATGCGGCTTATACTGATGACCTGCCAGCTCCTCTTAAAGATCCCCTCTCCCCTCCTAAAAAAGACAACAATTAGTCTATGTGGGTCTCTTACAGTTGAGCGATGCCTAGTGTCTTGACCAAGCGCCAAAATGTGACAAGTTGGGATGAGAACATGTTGACTGCATATTGGGTTGATGTCACCGCTTTGAATGTGGTCATGAGTTAAGAAGATCAGTCACTGTAATATATCTTACTGTTTTTGAAGATCATAATATATTTGCAATCAAAACATTCTTATAGTCTTTTGAGCTAAAAGTGTAAAGAGGGTTTGTATATAGCTGAGAATGAACAAGCTGACTTGGTTTTGTGTGTGATTTGCCAGCCCAGTATCATGGCAGGACGTGAAATAACACAGAAATACAAACTATTTGTTTTGTGTATTTTATTACAAACTGACAATTTTTCTTTTGTCGCTCCGCACGAAAACAATGCAAATAGAAAGTCGATTATTATTCCATCGACGTGACCATGCAATGGTCAGATTTAGTGATGTAGTATTTAATATCCAGAAAGACCACTTATAGATGGTGGGAAGGTAGGTGGACAGTTCCAACCCGTTCCAATCAGAATCAGAATTCTGATTCCAACAAACACAGGACTTCCAACCATGAGACCAGTGTTATACAGCGTGTGTCCAAAGGTTTTGTTGCATAAGAAATCGTGCCGAGCGACACGAAAAAAAACAGACTATTTGTGTCCCTGTACACAAAACCGATGGATTGCATTTTGTGACTAGTTCACGAACTGTTTTGAGACTGAGTAGGATGTTCTCCCCTTCTCATTGTAAACGAGATGCTAAAACCTGCTATCTGTTGTGTTTTTCATCTCCTCAGGCCTACACAATTCAGGGACAGTACGCCATACCACATCCAGATGTGAGTTCTTGGTCTCTTTTTTTATTCAGTCAAGAATTCTACCTGTATCTTAAATCATGTATGATAAAAAAAATAGTTGCAGACATCTTATTACATGGACACACCAGCTCTTTGAAGTTATTTAGAGGCTAGTCGTAAATCATGGCCTCCTAAATCCCTGTCCTTGTGGTTTAAAGTGCCAGTGTGTAGCATTGTTGAGGATCTATTAGCATAAATTAAATGTAACATTCATATCTATGTTCTCATTAGTGTATAATCACCCAAAATTAAGAATAGTTGGTTTTCGTTAGCTTAGAGAAAGCCCTTCATATCTACATAGGGAGCGGGTCCTCTTCACGGAGTCTGCCGTGTTGCACCGCCATGTTCATACAGTAGCCAAGAACTGACAAACAATGGCTCCAGAGAGATCCTTTTGCATTTTAATGTTAACCGAAGGCAACCGTTGTACTCCGACACGCTTGTGAAACTGCGGTAATGTGAGTCACAGAGTACAAAACCAAGGTACCGCCAGCCGCCGTCTGACATCCGTTGCTCCTAAGGTGATGTTGTGGGAAGGACGGCATCTGAAGCAAGCAAATGGTGTTACCACAGTTTTGCACTCGGCGGCCCATGTTACCACAGTCTTGATAAGGGAGGAGTGAGCGGAGGGTTATTCAGTTGGTCGAAATCTTCAACCAAACCACTAGATGCCACCAAATCCTACACACTGTCCCTTTAAGGGCGAACTACAGCTCAACTACCAGAAGGAACTCTTACCAGATGTGGTTGATAATTAAACGTTGACTGTTGGGGATAACAATGAAGACAAAGACAATAATGGCAGTTTTGATATAGACACCCCTTTAATTCCGCTGGACCATATAGTCTCCATTAATAATCTGCCTTCATCTGTCCTTGTCGTAAGAGCATCTCAAGAGCTACTGTGTGTCACATACACTAATTCAAAGTTGGGCAGTGATTGATGCCACTGGAGGTGGTGGTTGACGGTACAATCACTCAAGTACAGGCTTGACACCCTCTTCCACCCTCATTAAAACTCCTCTTAAAAGAAGAAGAAGGCTTGAAAGCATCCGTCTTCCCCCATTCCTGATGGAAATTATCCACAGCAGGGGATGGACGTCCTGTGACCATGTCTGGGGGGGGGGAGAACGGCTTCTCTGACAGTCATGTAAAAAAAACAAAGGATTTTAGTTCAGAGTAAGTGCCAGCTAGAAGGACACATGGTAATTGAGGAGGCAAATGGAAATCAAATTGCTTCCTGCTTTTGTTTAGTCGTTTGTCTCTCCATTTTGGTCCTTAAAAAAATCACATCGATTCATATAAAAATGACAAGGAATTTGGCAGAAAAGGAATAATAATTAAATTACCAAGCAATTTACAACTCCATGACAGACAATCACCCCTCTCTCTGTATCTCTTTTTCTCTTATACTTTTTTGTCCTCCACCACCCTGTGTCATGGCCTCCTTCTCCTCACCGTTTCTTCACTGTAGTTTTGGTTTGCCTCATTTCTTGGTGTGACCTGTGTAACAGTAACCTCTTAGTTCTACTTTCCCTCCTAACCCCTTCAGCAGTTGACCAAGCTCCACCAGTTGGCTATGCAGCAAACCCCCTTTACCCCTCTCGGACAGACCACCCCTGCTTTCCCTGGTACGTACCCACATGGCCCTTTAGACATTTCCTTCTCTTTGCATCCAGAGAAACATTTTTCTCTTTCCCTACCTTCCACCTTATCTCTCTTTTGGCACAGCATGACTTGACCCCCGTGGTTTCTCTCCTTCTTTGATTTTTTCATGTATATATTTTTCTCCTGGCTCTGTCTGATATGCCGGTGAAATGCATTTTTAAAAAAAAGCACTGGGCTTCACTTTAAAACAATGAATTCATAATTGTGTTATCACTTGGAAACAGGATCCTTCCTCTAACACATTTTTAGCTTTCTTAACTTTCCATTACAGATGAAAACCTCCCGTGAAATAGGTTTGCCACATTGTACTGTAAAAATAACCAACTGAATCTGTTTTTATATGGACCTTGGTACACGTATTATTCTTTCTGTATCATGTTCTGCATTTGAACTTGTAAAAAAACAACTGAAGATCTCATTAATAAATATGTTTGAATCTTTTTCGACGACTTTCATCTAAACAGATGTGTGTTACTCTTATACATGGATTTATTGATTGAATCAAAACAAGTTCTTTAAAACAATGCCCTTAAATGCATTTTATGTGACTTTTCTCACCTCAAATCACACACACACAAACACGAGCCATTTAATAAAGAGAAGTGGTGTGAAAATAAACTAAAACAAAGATTTCATTGAGAAATAAGGTTGTATATTTAAAAGAACAGTTCGATAGTTTGGGAAAATATGCTCAGTCATTATCTTGACAAGAGTAAAAATACCAGTTAGCTTAGCAAAAAAGACTAGTAACAGTAGGAAATCAGCAATCGTGGCTAGCCTGGCTAGCTGTAAAATCTGCCTACCAACACTTTTAAAGCTGAGAGTTAGCTGAGAACGTTGTCACCAACCATCACAATGAGAGTGGTACCAATCTTCTTATCCAATTCTTGGCAAAGAAGCGAATAAGCCCATTTCCCAAAATATAAATAATAGTCCTTCGAAAGGTTAAAGGGACTTTTTAAAGTCAAATCTCCTTTTTCTTATCCCATTGCTCCCCGATTCAGGTTTGGATGCCAGTCCACCAGCCAGCACCCATGAACTCACTATTCCCAATGATGTGAGTAATGATGGATAGCGGGTTTTTTTTCAAATTTCTGTACTTTTCAAATGATGTGTCTTTTATTTAGCATGTCATATACATTTAGGTGATGTTGACATGATGGTTATTGTGCAAAAATATTGTAATATATGTCAGTGTAGTACCTCAAATCATTCCGTCTTTTGTCATAGAGAACACTGATTGCAAATGTACTCTGAGATAATCCTGTTTCAAACGTATTTGAATGTTATTAGGACAAATGACAAAACTAAAACTAATCCTGCAAATTTCAGTTCTTAATGTTTACGCAGCAGAATAACCTCTATCAGCTGATCCATTGCTATCATTAATCAAACTTAATTTCCTGTATGATGGTATTTAAATGAAACCCTGGCCATTTCATTACCCATTAAACTTCCTTTTAAATGTCAATTGTGTAACTGAAGGTCTTGAGCATGTATGTATTAAGACAACACGGACATTTCCTTGCTTCATGTCCAAAGACTTCTGCTTTCCCCCCAGCTAATAGGCTGCATCATTGGACGCCAGGGAACCAAAATAAATGAGATTCGACAGATGTCTGGAGCGCAGATCAAAATTGCGAATGCCATGGAGGGCTCGTCAGAGCGCCAGATCACCATCACAGGGACTCCTGCTAACATCAGCCTAGCCCAGTATCTCATCAATGCCAGGTAACCTTTCCACTCCAACTGCTGGCCTCCAGCACAATCTAAAGGATAAAAACAACATCTGAGTGACCATGCTCATATCAAAGATCCGAGTAAACCGCTATAGGAAAAGAAAAAGAAATAGCCTGCTAGTTTAGTGTTGACATTCATGACACTGATACTTTGATGAGTTGCCATAAAAAGCACGATATCTGTCAGGTTTTGACAAGTGACAGATAAGGTCATGAATAATGCGGCTATTCAGGTTATGTTCTTGGTTTTTCCTTCCTACTTTTGTTCTGTAACTCCACCCGAGTGTAGACATTAAAATGCATTAAGTTTCAGCCAGTACACTCTTTGCAAGTAAGTGGCTCATGGGAGAAATGCCAACTACTGAGACAAAGCTGTGTCTTTGGACAGAACCTGCAGATTAGTAAACTGAATGTTCAATCAGTAAATCATCAAATGCTCAGTGCCAACTTCAGTTTGGAAAGTTCATGGACAAAATCTTCATGACAAATCTGTAAGGTATGCAGCCTCAACAATCCTAATATAGCAGATGATCTTTGTGTAAATACACACAAGCAACTGTTATTAAATTAAAAAACAACTAACTGTGAGACAAAATCTGATGAGCCACAAGACGAGATATTCAGATGTATAGATACTGCACATACCAGTAAAATACTGAGGAACATATTTTGCATATCAATTCTTTTGCCGTGCTCCACAACAACTTTTTCCCTATCTATCTGCTGAAACCAGTAATTCATTATCAACAGAGAAAATAAATGTGTTATCCACAACTCGACTGATGTCCACAGGCTACCTACACCTCAAAGGCAAACGTTATCAGCGTCAGAGCAGCAGAACCCACATACCAATACTCAACAAAACACAATTTCATTTCTTT
The DNA here is from genome assembly GCA_032191485.1 of Leptoclinus maculatus. Taxonomy (NCBI): domain Eukaryota; kingdom Metazoa; phylum Chordata; class Actinopteri; order Perciformes; family Stichaeidae; genus Leptoclinus; species Leptoclinus maculatus. The sequence continues at coordinate 538,464 of JAVDOI010000018.1, forward strand.
GACTTCTTAAGGGAATTTCAGAAAACATTCCTCTGAGAAACTAATGGCTATTGCTTTCCCACAATTCCAATGGCAGGTTCAGGGACGTGGCTGCCATGTGGAATGACCCCTCATCCATGACTACATCCTGAAGTCACCCCCAAATCTGCTTCACAATTAACCTCTTTGTGTTATCCCATGGAACTTCCCCTCGACTCCCTTGGTTTTGCATAACACTTTAGCATTAGCCTGTGGGAGACCTACAGTAAAAAACACTGGGATTTGTTTTAAATGGATTGTAGCCAGTGTATCGTTAAGAATAGTTTGCCATTTTGGGATGTTGAGTTATTATTATTTTTGCTTAGGGTTAAATAAGAAGATAAATACCACTCATGTCTGTTCGCTAAATATGAAGCTAGATCTAGCTGAGCTTAGCAGGCTGGAAAAAGCTAGCCTGGCTCTATCCAAAGGTAATAACATCCCAGCACTTCTAAAGCTCACTAATTAACATGATTGCCTGGCAACCTCACTTGGACATCAAGGCTCCAGGAAGTCACTGTAGTTTGGCACATAACCCTCCTGTGAAAACCTTAACATTACATTTTTACACTCATATGAAATAAAGGTTCTCTATACAGTTTTCAGAGCATTAAATATAGCAGAAAACTGAGCTTCTCCGTGCTTTGTTAACATAGCCAGGCTGTCCGCGCAGTCCTTTTATGGAATGCTATTCCATGTGAGCGTGCCTAGTGGCTACCTCATGGCCGCCGCTCTAAACTCTGCTCATAGGACGGTTATAGCTGATAACGTTGTCCCGACCAACAGCATTGTTGCAGAAGCGCACCGGCCACCCTCCGGTTACCACTGTTAGCTCTGTAAACACTGTTGCCGTTGCTTGCACTATTAGCGCTGGCTGTTAGCACTCTTAGCTTCAAGCTGCGGGCTAAGCTGTCATCACGTTGAGAGCCATCTAAAGGCAATAGAAATGCTCTGAATTAGAAATTCAGCACCTTTAAAAACAAACATAATGTGATGTATTAGTGAGTTATAAAGGTGCTAGAATGCAGATTATGCTACCTTAAGAAAAAGCCATGCCGGCTGTCTACCCCTATTTCCAGGTTTTAAGCTATGCTTAGCTAAGCTAACCATCTCCTAGCTTTAGCGTGCAGACATGAGAGTAGTATTCTCATTTTACTGTAAGAAAAGGGACTAAGCGCATTTCCCAAAATGTCAAATTATTCCTTTTAGTAGACTCTTTATTTAGCATGCATCATGTCAATAATAATATTGTATTTATTTTTGTCATTACTATATTAGATCCATTTCCCTATTTAGTCCAATTTATGTCATTGTCCGGAAAGAGTAAAATTTATAAAAAATGTAAAATGAACAAAAAAGCAAAGAAAAAAAAGACAAAACACATAACTGCCACTTGAGCAATGCTGTTAGAAAGAAATGGGATGTGATGCCTCTGTCAGGGAATGCAGCAATTTCTACAAATCTCATGACACCACCATTCTTTTCTGTCCACTGCATGGCTTCATGAAGGCGGTTAGTGTTGCATGGTTATGTTACCATATTTTTTTTTAGAAGCTTCATGGGAAAGGGTACAATGAAAAATATGGTATCAAATCTGTGCTCGAGTTTTTGCTGGCACCAGTTTTTTTGTTTTGTTTTCCACAAAGCCAGCCATAGCAGCATAACTTTCACTTTCAAGTGAAAGTTCTTCTTTCACAGCTGTTTTATTTTCTCTGTCTGCCTCCCCACCTTCCCCTCCCCTCCCCCCCCTCCTCCTCCTCCTCCTCCGCCTTCCCTGAACTGTTCTAGGCTGACGTCTGAAGTCACTGGAATGGGCACATTCTAATTTCTTCCCTCAGTGCATCACATGACCTTTGAGTGAATGGCATTGCACCTATATTTATTTATCTGTATTTTACTGTCCTGATATTTAAGTGATTCATGATTTCATGTGTGAAACATGTGTATCTGCACTGTTGCTAGGATGCCTCACTCCTCTGTCCCTGATGTTTCTGTTACTGAAAGGTCGCCTTACTTTTCTCACTCTAGTACCTTTCATGGCATCTCACGCACCGCGCCGCTTCGTTTTACCTCATGTTTTAACACGTCACTGCACTTTTCTTTCTTGCACTGGAGGCAGCCGAAAGTAAATGCAAAGTAAACCTAAAGAATAGTATCGCAATTCAAACCAAGCTTGTCTCTCATGCACCCCACATTCTATTCAATATATATTAACACAATATATTGACTTAAATAAGCAGATATATGTTTCAGTTTCTTTCAGTTTACTGTGGGCCTGCAGACATTTGCCTGATGTCTTAGTTTTACACTATAGATTTATCTGCATGACACACTACTGCACTTCCAAATTATTTCAAAATCAAACAGGTGGAAAGGAAGACTGAATGGTGGAAGGGAATGGAACATGATCTGGATGTGCCACACTGACTCCAATTTAAAATGACCTTGTGGGTACAGGCCAAAAAACATCCACTGTAATGCACATATATCCGTCTTTCCGAGTTTCCTACGAGACCTGACGAAAAGGTTGGGTGGACAAATGAAAATAGGCAAAAAACTTTACAGTGAAGAGTGAAATCTAAGTGCATGCTACGAATAAACCCTACTTTATTCACCTATACGCCACAAACATAATGTAATCATGTTTTTCGTGCTGCCATCTCGTAGCAGCTATGTATGAGAGTCATGGGCTGGTTTAGTAAGAGCAACAAGCAAGCGTTTCTGGTTTGCATGTATGAAACATTAGAGACATATTTTCGTTACATATGTACCTACAATGAACCAATTGTTAAGTCAGTCAATCAAGGTACATACAGTCAAGGCTTAAATATACATTTATGACTCTTAATTAAATGCAGTATCTCCTTGGTTACACCAAGTTGCATATCTGTTTCAGCTGTTGGATTTTGTTACTAACACACACACCCAACGTGTGTCCATGTTCAAACTAAAGCTGAATGTATTTCAAAATGTGTTTCAACTGCTGTCAATTACATGTTGAAACAAATTTAAAGGTTTCATTTTAAATCAGGCTCTATACCTTTGTGCAGTAGAATATGAGGCAGAATGATTATTATTTTCTGTGATGTAAGACATCAAATATAAACAAAGACCTTTCTGTATGTTCTGCAAAGAATGAATGGCCTCATTGGTTTCATGGATGGTAGGTAGCTTCTATTCATAAGCCACCGTATTATAATATAATTCTACATTTTACTCCCAAAGCCTGGATATGTATTACTCCGATGATAACTATAGAAATTATGTTTGGAGAATATGATTTGCGTCATTGCAGTTTAGGCTCAGGTACTTTTGAGAATCGATAATACATCGGTTTCGAGTCAGTAATATATTGATGTTGTTGAAACTAGGCTGCTTTACATTTACACATTGTTTCACATTTACATTACGAATGTAAATCTGTAGCTCTGCATCCACACGTGTTTCAGATGGAAACTGAGGAATAGCTGACTGAGGGCTACCTGGTTTTTAATGTTTCATTTACAAACGTCCTATCATCTGCAGAACTTGATCATTAAAGTAGTTTTTTCTGTAAAGTGCACATTAATGGTTGTGTGCGTAGGTTGAAGGTGCCCTGCTGGTTGTGTGCAGGCAGGGCAGCCATGATGCAGTTATGTTACTTTACAGTAGGACCCATTTGCAAACATCTAAGTTGCCTTTTTGATTATCATAAGTTTCATAATCATGGCATCGCTCATGTGCTCATCATTCTACAATGCGGTGTAGGTCAAACACGTCTTGTGTTGCTTTTGTCATTTTACATTTTGTCATGTGCTAGAGCAGCAAAAAATAAAGGCTATAGCTCTATATGATGCTGTTTGAGGAAATGTGTTTGATCATGTTTAAGTTTAATCATTTGCTTCTTGAAGGACCGTATTTGATTTATTATTTATTGAGGTTGATTATGAAATGTTTTGTAAAAAGAAGAGAATAAAGTTTGTGTTTTTCTTCCCTTGACTTGCATTTGTCATCTTTTTTAGTTTCTACTTCTTGTGAATTAAATTATTACATTACATTTATTTTGCGATACAGCAACTTACAATAAGCGCATTCAAAAGGGTACAACCCTAAAATGTGCAAGTATTACATAAGCACATCCACTTCATCAAATATGCTGATCTACTTCAAGTGCTACATTTAGAGACAGTAGGAGATTGAGGAGTTTTGTGTGTGTGTTTGTTGAATATGTGCCTTCATTATTTCCAAAGCTAATCTTTAGGCCCCTTGTATTATGAAGTAAGTTACAGACTACTTTTTAATACTGAATGTGTTGTAAGTTTCAGCTTCAAGTATCACTGGATTGAGATATTTGGATCTGACTCCTTTGAAGTTAGACCCACAGGACCACAGAATTGGAGATACAAAACAATCTGTCCAGTCAGTGTTTTCTCCTCAGAATTAAATATGACATCTCAGACATCACCAGTTGTTTGCGTACCAGACGCAGTACATCCTGGTATTTGTGTCAAACTGTATGTGATATACTGTGTATTAGGACATACTAGATATTTTTCTGGCATATTAATAGAATGGAAGTATGGTTATTGGAACACACATGCATTTTTTTCCTAAACACTGATCAGTTCAGTGGTTTGGTGAAGGTTTATGTAACACAAATGAGCTTTTATGTTGGTGGTTTGGGAGTTGACCAACAAATCCACTAAAGGAGGTGATGGTTTCCACAACTCTGCACTACATGCATGTGACATCAAATAAACCCAAGTAAGTGTGCAACAAAGTAAAGCACATGATGATGCTCAAAAGGCTGTGTGAATAATTACAGCGAGCATAACATCATTATAATGTACAATAGTAGCCAGTTTGACTGTCAGTGTTCAATAGATCTGTTCTGTTATGAGACACTTTGCCCAACAACACATGTACCCATTTGAAAACATGAATGCAGAATGCCATGGCGGTTAAAATATTTAATACAACGATACTGGTGAAATACAGGTCAGCTAAACATTTACCCAGCCAGCGAAGGACATAAAGTACAGAGTAAAATAATAAATGTAAGACTTTGGAATTAAAAGGTATTGACAGAACCTGCTTTTTGAAATTGCAACATGGAAACAGAGGAAACTTGTCAGAAAAGGCTCTACCCCCAAAAGATTGTTGAACGGCGTAAGTCCCCCTCCACCTAAAAATGTGTTGTGCTTATACTTCACTGTGTAGTTCGACCTTCATTGTGAAGAATGATCCTTGCACAGTGTTTGACACCGGAAGGCTGTTTTCACATTCATCTGCTGAAGCTAGAAAGTTCCTCCGTGCTCACCTTAAATCTCAGTTTACACAAACAAAATGCACATTTTGATTACAATCGGAAGTCAATCCTGGTCCAATATGTAATGTAAACAAATCTCCAGTGCACATACGCTGAGAATGGTTTTTCTATGAGGGAGAAGATGAGCTTTTGAAAAACGAGTTAATTGAACTTTTTTGGGAGGATTAGCCAATAACTGAAAAAATAGATAGAAGTAGTAGTATTTTTACATGTCTTAACATGTCTGGAGAGGGGTCTTTTAATAACCTGTATCAAAACGAATTGGCACGCAAACAACAACATGGACATCTGTCTATGGTCTGCATGCCGCTGGTTTATCAAGGCAATGAGTATTTGAGACACACAGCCTTTGCTATAGCTATAGCTATAGCGCTGGCTAACGCCGTCATGCTTACATGCTAACTGCTAGCAGGAAGAACAGACGGGCATGGCTGTTTACTACCCCGGCAACAACCAGTGTGACAAGAATATACATCAGAAACCGCAAGTTTGACTCTAAATTAAGTCAACGACGTTATGTTGAACTAATACCGACCTCAAAAACGAGTATTTGTGCGATGAAACTCATGCCAATCCCTAGCTACTAGCTATCTTATTCAATTTTACTGGCGTTAAATTGCTAGGTCAGATAGAATAACAGTGTTCAGTGCACACTAGTGAGCACTCCTTATTTTCCATTGGACAGTCTATACTATACCAACTCCTCCGCCTGTGTATGGAAGATCAAAAGGCTCATCGGTGCTCGGTACAGGCGACCAATGGTGTTTTCCGTACAGACCACATAACATGATTTCAACGGCAATTAATTAATATTCATTGAATAACACTGCAGTAACATCATCATTGTGCACAGGATTACCTGCAAGCAACGTCTAAATAGCCAGACTGGCTGCTGCATTCTTAGTTCTTCTTGGGCACCACGGGTCTTAAAATGCCGTTTTCAAAGCATTTATTCAACAAAAGGTAATATATCAAAACACTAATGATAACATAAGAATACTTTCTAACAGACTACTGCACTGTGAGAAGCATTAATTTAGTTTAAATGTTCATATCCCCTCTCGGTGCTTCTGTTTAATGGGATGTTTTTTTTTCTCCTAATGAATCCCACCATAGCCCCCAGTGAGTAGATCTTGAACATTTGGTGTAACGGATTTCAAGATAACTCTGCATGAGGCCAGTTAGTTCATTCTTATGCACAACCTAATGACCATCAAGTGGAGAAAATAGCTACAGTAAATCTCTGAAATGCAAGTTACAGACAAGCGTTATGACAATTAAGAAGGTTCCAGATTTTTGGCTTCATTTCCCTTAAATAGTCTCTGATTTACTCGTGCACACAAAAGCAGGGGTTTTCCACAGTGCCAAATGTTCACAGTCATTCTAACAACAAAAGTTAGTTAAAACTCATGGGAACGTTTTTTTTTTTTTTTTATTCTCACTACTTTTCAGGTTTTTGGTACTTTCTATGCAGCAGTTTGGCCACTGTGTTTTGATCTGATCTGTTTTATTTTCAGAATGTCATAAACCTTAATCATCTAGGGTGTGGACACAATACCAGGAACACCTTGCAACATGATGCAACCAATTGCAACATCCCTGCAAAGATTTCGAAATTCATGAACTTAACTCTGTTTTTCATTCAACTCTATGTAAATTTATGAGGTATATTCTTATGGCAGTCGTGGACATTCTGATCTTGCATGCCATTCTCAGCCCAGACTGTAACTGTAAGAGACAATGACACAGTTAAATGTTAATTAAAGAAATTACCTAAATCACCATCACACGGGTTTCAAGAGTGCGAGACATTTTAGTTTACAATTTAATAATTTGAGTCTACTGTAATACGAACACAGTTCTCCAAATTTACCGCAGTGGATGTAAAAATGGATGTAAGAAAAAAAAAAGTCTCTATAGTGTCTTCTACCGTGTTCTAAAGAGTCACTGCTGTTAATTGGAAGTAGCTGTTGTGGTCTGACATTCAGCTGGAGTATGTGCACAAGAGACCCAGCCACAGGGGACGCCTTTGTGTCCACAGGCATGTTGCAAATTAACGTTGTCGCTCTTCAGGGGCGACAAGAGGTCACCTTGTATACAGCTCGACCATCAGTCCTCCCACAATCTTTCATGGCTGTTAAATATGCCCAGTTTCAAGCAGTTCTAGATCGTGCTCCCAAAGTCCCTAATTGCATTTAGTAACACATTCACCAAGTCTAAATAAGGAGGGATAATCCCTGTGCGAAACAATTGACAACCTTGCCAGAAACGAGGAAGCTCCAAAATCAACACTAACGATGTTTGCACTGTTAGCGTTGTTAACAATGTTAGCTGCGTGCCGCCGGCTCAGCCGTCGCCGTATTGCGTGCAGGGTGGAGGCAATAGATTTGAATTTCCAGGCCAGCGCCTTTCATTTATTAAAATGGAAATACAGTATACAAAGTTATACTTTCTCTTTTAGTCTAAATAGAAGTTTTTACTGTTGTAATTTGACAGGATGACATGATGAAAGAAATATTAAACCACACAAGTTATTACGATATTTCCTCCAGCCAGCTGACTTTCAGTTCCCTCCCACCACTCATGAATGGCATAAAATAAACTCTTATTGACTTTCTACATTGGACCATGAAAAAAAAATGTTCTCCTTATTATCCTGCAATACGAAGGGTGTTCGAGGTGGCTTGGTTTAGCTAATATTAGTATTCAAGGAAAATAATAAAAAGCTTGTTTTTTATTCGATTGGAGGTTAAAGGAAAAGTGTAAAACTGTTTCAGGGCTCCATAAACTATTGCTATACCAATCGGATTGCCATGATTGACCGTGCTTCCAAATATGAATAATGGGATACCAGAAACTAATCACAGATAATTATTTGAGACTTCATAATATTCTATAATTACCAGCTTATGTGACACAGTCTGCTTTGCTCTGGTGTGTTGGGTTGCATCCATCTGGTACTCCATGTGGGGTAAAACAACCTCTCCAGTTAAGGTTTAGCAGCTTAGTGAAATCAGATGGTCTAGACTCTAGTGTTTGGTTGGAATGAAAGCCATCATACTACATGTAAGCATTTCTTATAAAGCTTTTAAGGTAGAGAATGCTTTCATGGATGCATTCCTAAAACTGTGTTGTCCTTTCGGCACCCTGCTAATGGCCTGAGATGCATTCTTATGCACCTATATCATCCCTAATCAGAGACCTTAGTCCTGATCCCCGGTGAGACAGGCGGGTGAATTGCAGCCGCTGATTTGCACATTACTTCCAACTTCTATCTGCCTTGTCTCCGTTTCACAAAAGATACTTCGCCAATGTTATTACAGCGCAAAGACCTTTACGGTTATTAATGCTCTCATTATATGACTGCCTCCGGAGCATTTGAAGGTAATCACCAATTTCCATTGTAATTTAAGGGATTCTTTCAACCCATTTATAATTTAAAAGACACATTCAAAGCAACATCTCCACCTGGCTTTGCTTAAAAGCCTTTAACTGGTAATGCTAGTGGCTGCATCAGTACTGGAGGCAGGTCAGAGATAAGGCCAGATTAGCTTGTCGTCAGACAGAAAAATGAATTAAATTCTCAGCATCCTCCTCTATTACTTATGCAAAGTAAAAAAAAAAGAAGACATCTTGATTGTCTTAAATCTGTCGCAGGGCATTATGAAAGTGAAAGCAGTTGGTGGTCGATATTTCAGGGTCAAAAATTGAAATGACTCCTCTCATTAAGACAGACTCTTTCAACACATCACACTTTTCTTGCTCTGCCGTTTGCCCTTAAATGAGACGCAGTTCTCCAGAGTAATCTCTGAGCAAATTCCAAGGCATAATGGGTAGGAAATGAATCCACCCTTGGGTTTAGATTAGTTTTTAACCAAAGAAAAATGGGTTTAGTGTTTTTTACAACTGTGTGAATGGAATGCAATTAGGTAATTTACTGCATGAATATTCATGCTCCTACATGGGGCTTTAGGGCTTGTACAACTAATTATACTTAATCTAGCCATAACATTTGTATTCCCATCATTATAGCTGACTGGAAATGTAATGAATGGTTGCAAAAATGGTGAGCATTATTCAAATTGAATTGTTTTACATTATTCAAAATTCTTTTTAAAGTATTGTAAATAAAAGGTACCTTGATACAGTATTCCTAAAAAGGTATGCACCCCATTCTGCTGATTATTATTTATGAGAGAAACCCTACAAGTGGTGCTCATCCTTAGCGTGCAGCACATTATCTGAGACAAATTACTTGCAGTCTTTGCTATTTTGTGTTCAAAGACACTGAGAAAACCTCGACATCCACATGGGAGTCATTTTGATTGGGAGCGTAACAGAAGCATAAACATAAAGGCAGAGAGAGAGGCATATTTAAAAAGGGATAATATCAAGATGATAGGCTAATGTGGTTGTGTCTCTGTGTTATTGGATTTATGAGTGAGCATGCGTGAGAGAAGTGAATGGCAGGATGTGTGAGAATTAGTCACAGGTCTAAGCATGTAAAAGAAAAATTTGTTTTGTCTATTCAACAATGACTTCTTCATGCAATGAACAGAAATATCTGACCAGGATCAGAATCAGAGCCCAAAGTATATTAAAAATTGAAATGTTGCTACTCGGTCACAGAGAGAAAGTTGACAGAAATATGTTAAGAAAAGGCTTTGTAAAAAAAACGATGTTTACTTGTCAAAGAAAAAACTTTTTATTGTGTGTTCCAAAACTTTGAAATGATGTATATGTATACTAGTTTTTGTTTTAAAGTTGAGGCTTAAGATAGGCTTGGCATCTGCTGTGACACCTGCAAAAGAGAGAACCAGTGTTTTTGCATTTCCACATCCATTTAATGACCAAAAAAGATTTAATTTAAATTTAAAGATTGATGGAAATTGTTAGTTCTGCCCTCTTCAGGCCAGTCGTTTATAATATTAAAGAGAAAACCAGCAATATCATTTAAATTTGACTTTAAATTGTTGTCCAGAGGGGGTTTGCCACAAGGAAGATGTCTACAAAAAGGTGTAGAAAACGATTCCCAAGCTACACGGACCATAAGCAGTGTGCTGAAAAGAGTGACTGGACGACATCTTTCGTGTTTTCTCACTGCTTGACTGTCCAACAAGTCTCCTCTCCTCACAGGATATCTGGAGGTCAGCAGAGTGACCATTGGTGACCACCTCTCTTCTCAAGTCCCTTCTCACCCGATTGCTCATTAGGCTGGATGTCCAGCTCAGGGGGGAGTCCTGCTTGTTCCAAACTTCTCTCATTTTACAATTATGTAAGTCACCACTTATTCTAAGCCTTCCCCAGATCTGCGCCTTGCCACAATCCTGTCTCTGAGCTCCGCAGGCAGCACCTTTGAGCTCATGGCTTGGTTTCCGCACTGATCCGCATTGTCAGCTGGGGGACCTTGAAGCATGTGTGCCTTTCCAAATCACCTCCAATCAGTTGAATTTACCACTTTACCGGACTCCGATCAAGGTGTGGAAACATAGATGATCAAGAGGAACGGGAAGTGTCAGGGTCTGAATACTTATGTCGAAGTGCAAGTTCTGTTTTTTTTCTTTTTAATACATGTAATATCCCAAATGCTCTTCTCACTTTGTCATCATTGGGTTTTGAGTGTAGATTGGCGAGGGAGAATATTAATTTAAATCATTTCAGCATAAGACTATACATATAGTGCATTCAGAAAGTATTCAAACCCTCTCACTTTTTTCACATTTTGTTGTGTTGCAAAGTATATTATGTGGATGGGTAATCTATATATATATACACACGTGTTCAGCATAATTAATAAGAATAACACCATCATGAATCATGTCCTGCCGATTTAATGCCATGCATCAGTGCAATCTGTGTCTCATTACACGTCACCCTGTCACACAGACAGCCCTAGATGTATCGCAGAATCTGATGTACCCCCCCCCCCATGTGGATGCTAATAGCTGCTAATACTCTGCTCCCTTGGACACTGCTACAGTCCCTGTACGTAATTGTGATGAATTGCTCCAAACCATAGGCTCTACTGATCAGTATCTTGACCTCCCATTTAGAAGAGATGAATTTACGGAGGAGATCTTGAAGTGACACACTTGGATAAGTAAGTAGGCGCCATGAGGTTGAGTGGACTGCAGGCAGCAGACACCGATAATTTGTCTCCGCCAAAGCATTTGGAGATCCATTAAGGGACAGGTGAACAAGGAGGTGAGGGGGAAAAGGCCCCCTGGAGACAACTGGACCTGTGGTTTTTGCCCTCTGAGTAAATTCAGCCATGCCATGCCCGCACACACACACACACACACACACACACACACACACACACATGCCAAACCACACCTCTGTCCTTTATCTTCAGTGCCACAACCAACTGGTCATACATCAGCGGGTCATCTCCCCTGGCTGCTGGCGGAGTTGGATGAATGTGTTTTGTGCTAGGAAGCTGTTATTAGTTGTCCCAGGGGCAATTACAGGCAGAGACTAGTCAAATTTGTCTTTAAGTGTGAGTAATATGAATAGATGGTGACCATTAGAAACACTTCACCAGGGTGTTAATCACGAGACAAATGTAAAATAAGGCCATCTTATTCACAGTCTCCTACTCATACACTGAACAAGTATTTAGGGCAAAACATGTCTTTGCAAGGGGGAAACAAATACAATCCTGATATAGGGGAAGATTCTACTGTGGCTACATTAATCACAATAAATGGATGTGGAGGTAAACGCAGCCCAGTTGTTCATCGAGATGAATGGCCGCTTACTCGCGCCTCCTCCAACCCCGGAGTTTCTCTCTGCCTGGTCCCTTGAATTGATTGAGGAAGGTTAGCACAAGTCTCTGACATGGAAAACCTGCTGCATGTCCCTGGCAGCGTATGCGTGGTATTTATGCTGTTCCGGTAACAGCTGCCCTCCAAATTCCTGACCTTGGCTTTTTCTTATCTGACTGCCACAGTCTTCACGTTTTCTGACATAGGTGTAGGCGTGTGTTCGTGCGTGTGTTCGTGCGTGTGTTCGTGTGTGTGTGTTCTGTCAGAATGAAACCACCGGCGATCCCCGTTAGGACCCTTCATGTGGTCGGACAAAGGAGGACATTTGCATGCGAATTGTCCGCGCGAGAATCGTCAAGCTCAGCAGATATATTTTGAGATAAAAATCCCTCCTCCAGCTGCTTGTGTTGTCTGTGAGCAATGCTTTTTTTTTGGCAACCTAAACATCTTTGGGCTCACCTGTTCTAATTTACGTCTGTTGGTTTTTTTCCTTTGTTGGGATTAAATCAATCAAAGATCGGTGATGATTAGCTTTCGTGTGTGGCGAATAAAAGGAGGAAACAGATGGAAGTAATGCTAATGTGAAGTGATGCATCAGATTGACACTGTGAACTGCTTTTTCTGTTTTTCTTTTCCCTCTTAATCTTAACGCTTGCATTCTCAGTCTAGCTACAAAGTACAAAGAATGAGAAAAAAAAAGAGAGCATCCTCCTTCAGCCACACTATCTAGAGCTCACTCACTTTGGCGGTCTCCTCTTTGTCAGCGGCTGGTTGATTCATTGAGATGTCTTGGCTGGACTGAAAATCTGAAATATTTGGAAAAACACAATAAATCTGATCAAAAAGGAGGAAATTATCACTGGATTGTATTTCTTAACTGGGATCCACGTCCACAAGTTTGTTGACATTTGCCTATGAACCGATTTTGTAATGGACTTCCACGTTAACAGCTGCGACACCGTGGGTATTGGATTGGTGTGTGAAGGCCTATACCGTCGGCGTTTTGCAGTGCCATTGAAAAGCTGCATTTTCCTCTTCACCTGCCTGTTGAGCTAGAATTGCCCGGATGTAAATACATGTAAATCATGGAAGCTGTTGAAACCTAACCCAAAATCTGTGGGTTTGAGACTGGCCCCACGAAAAAACTGCACTCCGCCTTAGCTCAAATGACACCTAACATTGGGGCCAGCTGACCTACATTTGAATCCCATCGGGGAGAGCAAATGGAAATGAAGCGGTCGGTTAAACTCACTATTCTAAGCCCAGATTTTTTTTGTGTGTGTTCTTCTCAAGGTTATCTGAATGATTGACATAACACTATTTTTTATAACCTCCACTAAATTGTAACACCTGTACATTTCATGAACAATTTAGCTGCACTTCGCTTCATTTAAAACTGCAATTTAAAATGCCTGAGCACGGTTTAAATTAGCTTTTTTTTTTTTTTTTTACTAAATGCTGAACGCTTCATTGCATGTGCGGTCATGTACAGTCAATCTGTCGAGGTCACATTGCATCCAACATTGATTACCCTACTGATGCAAATTGTCCTACTTGTGATGTTCACACTCCTCCCGTTTCTATAATAAGTATAGCCACATGTTGAACAAAATGTTGCATAACAATCTCTTTAATGAAACTCCACTAATGTCTTCGTTAGGGATAATGTTCACATTTGCTGTTCGATGACGATGACGCAGATATGCACGGTGCTTGACTTTGTCTTGGAGTAGCATTAAGTAAAGAAAGACAAACCAAAAACATATAGACTTTGCATGCAGTTTGTGAGTGGGGAATAAGCCTCCACAGTTTCAATAAGGCAATTACCACCAGAATACAGTGCAGACCGCCAAGCTGGCATCTTGATCCACTGCTGTGCTATAATCCCCCAACATACAGCACTTTGGGTGATTCAAATACTCAATATATCAGGTCAATGTGACATAGGTGTTGAGTTAAAGGTATGTTGCAAGATAAGTGATTCCCAAAATCCTTCTTTCACCCTTTAATTATGACTTAGTTCCTGCATTTTATACTGCAGGACTTGATCAAAATATTGTCAAAAATAAAGGGAAGAGCATTTTATTGTTAACTAAGAGAGAGACAGAACAGGCAAAAAAAACATCATTTTTTTCTTGCACTTGTCAATTTTGAGAGTTTGGACTATTTTGTCTTCTGGAGTGTTGCCGTAAAAAACAAACAAAAGAAAAACAGGCCATTGTAGGTAAAGAAAGATAATAATTACTGAGCCTGGCGAGGGGGTATTATTGAGAAACAACTAAAGAGTTTCCGAGATTAAATTCATACGTTATACATAAATGTACACATAAGAAGTTTATTTCTCGTAAATGTTTGACTTTATATGTCAAATTTACAATAAAAAACTCACAATTTAGCAAGATCATGAAGTCATAAATTATCAAGAAAGACTTGTCTTGTGGTGGAGTACAAAACTGTTGGAATGAAAAATAGTGGGGGGGTTTTGGTAAAGGAACCAGATCGCTTAACTTTGCATGATCAACCTCATCACATCACAGATGCCACTGTTAAACACTTGCAAAATACATCATATTGTAGCGGTTTCTTCATCCATCCATCCATTCTCATCTGCTTCTACAATATTAGCATTTATTTATGTTAAAAAAACACACAGAAAGAACATGAAACGTATACATGTTTCAGGACCTTCTCGCTCAAAGGTCATCCTTAACATCACAGCACTCCTTTTCTTGCAAAAGTTACTGCAATTTTGCACTCCACTATTGTGCACTCAAAGATTTATGATGTTACAAAAAGTTTTTTTTTCTTCTTGCCACTTTTCTCATAACGACTTAAATATCAGAAATTTTCTATGAATGATAACCCCTCCCCATGCTCCTTAATTATAGTTTTGTTTTGTTTTTTTACCTACAATGGCCCTATATGTCTTATATTTCAAGTAAGTGGAAAGAAAACATCTAAAATACATATTTAGGAGTTTATTTCACTACACTTTGTTTATTTGCATCTGTAGATTTGTCCTATATTCACAAAAAAAGTTAGCATTAATGCCTCATTCAAATAATCAAACAAAACATTTCAGAACATTTTTTTTGTTAAAACAATTGTCTTAATGCAAGTACTCATTTCATTTAGGTATCAAACAAGATAATGGTAATTTTAAAAGTTATAACCAAAATACGTGTCGTGTCCTTCACTTGTTATTCGTAGAGTTTGGTGTTCTCATTTGCTTGGTTAATTGTTTTAGGTGATGGGGGGGGGGGGGGGGGCGCAGAGCAGAAGGTGCAGCCAGGGGAGGAGGACAGACAGATACGGTCAGAGTCAGACAGGCGGAGGAACTGAAGGACGAAGGAGAGCTGTCCAACAGCAGTCCAATCCACGCGCAGCCGGGACTCCTTCTGGCGCCGTGCGCGCGAACGTTCGGAGAGAGTGGTGCGTGATAACACGGACCGGTGCGGCTCCTCGAGACCTCGCCTGAACACCAACACCAATATCATCAGCATCAACAAGTGTCACTGCCGTGCTGTGTTTAATGAGAAGAGCCACGTTTGGAAATAGGATTTATTTCACTCGGAGATGTAATAACTTCCTCGCGTGCCGCTTAGGAACTTTACCGTCTTTCGTTTATTCCCTCGCGGACATGTGGGCGCGTTGAGCAAGCTGACGGGACTTTTTTCTTCTTCCTCCAACTCATTTTTAAGAACTGTTGATTAAGTATTTATTTGGAGAGATGTTCATCCCTCTTTCAACCATGTTACAGATGTGATGTGAGCAAACTACTGCTGCGCTATCGACGATGTATCCACATTGGTACTGTAGAAACTGGATAAAAAAAGTCTATTAGGATAAAACTCTTTCCCGGTAAGTAGGCTGATGCCTCTAAAACTAGTTTTTAATTAAGTCTTTAGCCTATGTGTATTTATTTATTGCCGATGTAATATTTTAACCACAGAATGTTAATGTGTTTACAATCCGCAATATTACAAAACGCAACGATACTGCTTACTCTGCACTGAGGCATCATTAGCCTGATTGAATTCAAATCTTTGCTGAGGCTATTCTTTCCTCTACAGGCGCACCTAGTATTCTTATTTAGGGTGGATACATGTCTACTCTGCTTAATTGTGAGTGAAGCTGTGATACGTTTAGTTGCTTCACTGAAATTATGTATTTCCTTGCAAAGAAATGAGAAAAAAACATCTGACTTTTAAACAGCCAATTTGAAATCTAATATAATTTTAAAGGAGCAGTTCACACCGATATCTAATATACATATTTTTCCTCTTACAATGCAGTGCCACTCATCAATCTAGATTGCTTGGTGTGTGTTGTCTAGTTTTGGAGATATATCGACCGTAGAGATGTCTGCCTTCTCTCCAATATAATGAGACTATATAGCACTTGGCTTGTGGTCCTCAATGTGCAAAAACTCAACACCAATGTATTTCCAGAAATCATGACCCAGACAGTTGGGGATAATCTGGAGTAACAGCCCCTTTAGGATATTACAAAAAAAAAGAAAAGATGGTACGAATGACAGCTAAGACAAGCTCCAAGCACATCACACATGTGTAAACCTTAACTTAGCCTAAAGGCTACTGTTTGACTTAATGATGTAGTGGTGTCACAACACAAGTGCAGGGTGTTTTTAGCTGCCCTTGTGTGTGTAGATGTCCACATCTTGTCCACACCTCCTGCTGAGCTGAGACTGATGAGAACGTGGGGCGCTTATTTAAGACTCTTGCGTGTGTGTCTGTGTGTCCTGAAGCTATGAAGCCCTTGGCAAAGACAAATGGAAAAAAAAAAAAATATATATATATATATAAGAGGAGAAGACACTGGCTCTGTGGGGCGGATGACCTCGAACACAGCGAGGGGTTTATGGTGCGATCAGTTTAGCCCACCAGAGGGTGCGCAGTTTTAAAGTGATGATCCTCCTCCTGCAGGACAGCTGGAGTCATTTTAGAGCCCACAGCTACTCCGATCATGCGCCCGGTGAATGAGACATGAGGGAGCTGTGCAAACAAGATTTACCTCATTGTAGGAGTCGACGGGAGATCAGTTGTTTCAGTGTTTTGTTTTTTCTTCTTTGTCCAGCTTTGGCATAATGAAATTATTATTGATATGCACTAAAGTGCTCCAACGTCAGAGAATCACTTCATGTAATGTTTTATAGTAGACAATGCTGGCCAACATTGCGTTATCCTAATTGGACGATCCAATGCTGGCTATGACCCATGAGCGTGCCTCCGTGGTTAATGAGATTTGCAGCAGTGGAATGGATTTTTCACAATAATCACATTATACATTTTGTAAACATTGTGGGAATAGCATTTACTCAGCTCAATTTGGGAAGACAAAAGGCATTTGCCAGCTCACTTACAAAAGGACTGATCTCAGCAGGAGTCACTGTCTGGATGATTCGTCATGTACACCGACAGCAGCTATTACCATCTTCTGCTGCACTGAAGAACTGTACTTTTTTTTTCTGTACATGAATAACCCTGTTCTCTTTGTTTCTTCCAGTGCACAACACCGACAGTGCTCTGCTCCGAACTCTGAGGCTTTCAACGTCGCCACAATAAACCTGAGATTACAGTTCCCTGCCGGAATATGCTCAGTGAGCAGCTCGGCTTTTGGATGAGCTCTTCTGAAACCAATTTCAAAAGATTATATAAAACTCTATCAAATCAATTTTGAAGAAGTATCTCAAAATAAGCCCCTATGATAGTGTGAATAAACGGATCAGTTTCGGCATTTTGAAAGCTAATGAAGCCACAATCATCACCATTCAGTGCCGCGAAACAGGTGGAACTATGATAGCTTTTGCCTGACAGGACTTGTGGGAGGTCGCTGCTGAATATGCAGGACATAGCGGGACCTGATATGCCCTGGAAATTCCCTATCTTTGATGGCTTTGGCCTCTTATGGGGCTTGCTCTTTGGATTATTCATTGCAAGTGCACCAGGGATGGCTTGCCCCACGAGTTGTCACTGTATAGAGAAGAGTGGCATGACTGTGGTCCAATGTATGTCTCGCAACTTGGAGAGAGTCCCACCAGATCTTCCAAGAGATACTGTTGTCCTACTTTTGGCATCCAACCACATCACCCACATCCCCAACCACGCCTTCAAAGAACTGCACTACCTTCAGGAGCTGGACCTGTCTCACAATGACATCGAAACTGTGGACCTCGGAGCTTTTCAGGGTGTTTCCGACAGCCTCCTGGTCTTGGATCTATCGAACAATCGCATCCAAAGTGTCCCCAAAGAGGCATTTGCGCGCCTGCGAGCAAAAATCAGCCTCTCGAACAACCCGTGGCACTGCGAGTGCACGCTGCAGGAGGTCCTGAGGGAGCTGCGGCTGGACCCCGAGACGGTGAATGAGGTGATCTGCTACACGGCGGTGCAGGAGGAATATGCAGGCAAACCGGTAATCCAGGTGCTGGACTCAGGGATCAACTTCTGCAACTTTCACCACAAGACCACCGACGTAGCCATGTTCGTCACCATGTTCGGGTGGTTCACCATGGTGATCACGTACGTCATCTACTATGTGAGACACAATCAGGAGGACGCCAGGAGGCACCTGGAGTACCTCAAGTCACTGCCGAGCAGCTCGCAGATCAGCAAGGACTTTGACACCATCAGCACTGTTCTCTAGCAGGGCCGTGTGCATGCTTGCGTGCCTGTAAATATGTGAGTAAATGTGTGGTCATGTACTAAATGACTAAAAAGCTGTTGCAACACTAGTGTTTAAGCACATTATTCTGAGGTCTTTCAGTGACTGAAATGGGTCATTTTGGTCTTTCAGGCCCCGTAAATAAACATTTACGTTTTATTAAATATGAGTAAATCTGTCTCTAGAACCGGAGAGAGCCACAGTGATAGCACATAATAAACAAAATACTCACATTTCCATGATGGATGATAGATCTAGACTAGAGAGATAAATGTTCCCACTCTGGTGTCGATTCACAGTGTGATTGAGTTTGGACTGAGATGAAAGAGTCGCACGACTGTGTCCCTCAGTTACTTTGTATCGATTGATTTATGTTGTTCCGGTCAAGGTAAAGGCCTTTTTACGAGACTTTTTAACATATGAAATAGGGCAAGGTGTTCGTATACACATTCAGTGTGCATAAAGCATTTGTAACAGCCCTATCTCCAGGAAACTACTGACCCAGGAAATAAGGTTACTCTTTGCAAACACTGCATTGTGTCATGTTCAAGACATAAATCTATTCAAACTAGGAGAAGTTGCCATACTTTAGCAGCTCTGATGTGTCTTTGGTACAGGGCTACGTTATTACCAGGCGGTATTCCTGCATTGAAGGCTCTAGGTGAAATGTCTTTCACACAGGGTGACAGACTGCATATTATAATATGCGATGATGTAGAAGTATAAGGGTGCACACAACAAAGTAAACTGAGTTGTTTACAGTTGTTTAACCAACTCCGGAGAAAAATAACTGATAACAGCCGCTTGCTGCTGCTGGTACATGACTTGATCAGAGCAGTGATCAACCTTTAAATGCATCTGTGAAAATCAACCTAGTCGCAGAAAAAGAATGTTGGCATTGTACAGTATGTCTCTGAACCAAAAATACATTTCATATTAACATACGTGTATGTCAATGTTATAGTGTTTTAACTGCTCATTGCGCTTTCGGCGTATCCAAACTGCTTTCTCAATTACGTTTAGATTTAGGCAACAAAAGTACTAGGTTAGGTTTAGTAAAATATATTGTTACTTATGGTTTCACGCAGGACACAAACAGTGGTCTCCTTTGCGAAAGTCTTGTGTTTGACCTAATCATCAGGCTCGTCTTCCTCCTTATGTGGACTTAAGTAGACTTTGGTTTTGACTTATCACAACTCTATTTCTGATAATCCGGGAGAAAATATGTTACCTGAAAAGATAATTAAAAATTCAGTTTCGTCTTTTTTTTTAGACTAGGCTGCCGAAAACAGTCGAGAACACCTTGAAACTGCGCATAAAAGGTGTTCACAGGGGTTCTAGGAGGAGCCGAGGCCCCCCCCCCCCCCCCCCCAAAATCTCAACAACATTCAAATGGACCTGCATCAAGAAGTCGATTGGTTGAGTAAACTCACGTCACGAAGCAAGGTTGAAACAGAGATTAAAGAAACACAGCCATGCAAACGTACCCCAACTACCCCTGTTCATTTTTGCCTACATGCAGCTTGAAGAAGCATACTTCCAGCCAAATCAGTGGTCTGTTAAAAGCAAATGAAAGAGCTTAAAAGAGGTGTAATAGGTCATACCCCTCTCACATTACAGCCTTTTGGTTCAATATTAAAGCCCTATATGATAACCTGATACAATAGCAGTACCCTGGGAGGAAGGTTAGACATCGCAATTGCAGTCTGTTGTGAATTTCATAATTGTTTGAGAAATTGATTTTATTTTTTTACCACAGTTCATGTCATTGTCCATTATTTGGAAACCTTAGTAATCTGAAAAATGTCTCATTATCTGACAAACTCCCATTGTTCCAAAGGCCCGAGGCTCCGAAAATACACTCGAAACAGAAGCACATGGCTAACTATTGTGCAAAATGATGTCTTCAGACCTTACCACTTTTGATCCTTGATCTTACATTTGCCAAAGGGAAAATAAAAACTTGAAGTTCTGATGATGTAATTCTGCATAGTAATTAGCCATGTCTGTTTGTTGCTGGAGAGTTTGTATTTTAGGAGCAATGGGCCCTCGGAAGAATGGGCGTTTGTTGTCGAACAAACGTTCTAATCGGACTATTGGGGTTTCCGCTGCACCATCTCCTGTGTAGGACTACAGTTTTGCGCTGGTGTATCATCCGGTACACCACAGAGAGAAGATCAGTTGAGCTAAATGTTGTATTACATCTAGGAGGAGTCAGTTGTAGCACAGGTAAAAATAAGTCATCACAAAGAAATGTAAAAAGTATTTATTAGCGCAGCTTTGTACCGATACTTTTCAGAGGAATTTTGGGGGTTCAACATTACTGTGTGTATTCATGTTGGATGTCAATGTTCAGAAGTGTCAAACACCACATGATATCTGTTACTTGTCAACCACAGCGGCACAGCACTAACAGCTATATTAACATGACATTTCCATTATTATAATTGATTTCACTGTACACAGTATACAAACGTAATTCATGAGTTGTGTCCAAGTATCTACTCTCTGGGACTCCTACACTATAGCACTGTGCACTAAGTTGGAACAACTGAGTGCTAAGTCCTCTTCCTGTCCACCATCGCAGAACTCTATAGCTATAAGGTATGCCTAGCTAGTTTCTAAGTAGGGCTGGGGAGCTGAGTCATAAATGTGTTGATTCCCGATTCCCCAAATGGGTGGATTTTTCCAAAAAAAAAGGACAAGAACGAGTGCCAGAAGACAATGACAGAAAAGTCTTTGAAAGTGTTACATGCCCTCTGTGATTGACAACTTCCTGTACCTGTCCTCATGTGGTGATTCCCACTCATCTAGTAGTTCAACCAGGTTTAAATAAACAGAATTATTTGCAACTAATACTTGTTTTTAGTGTTGCATACTGTACTTGCATAAAGTAAAGTAGTCTTTTTGTACTGCTGTAGGTCTATTTGTTACAGTGTCGACCTGTCTGTGCAGTTTTGAACTGTCTTATGAAAATGTTTGTGTACAAAACTTCTACAATCTAAAAGGCACACACATGCCATCTGTGTTGCTATTTTTTGTAAAATATGTCTTTAGCTAAACCCACATCAAAGTGTTTGAGTGTATTTCTATTTGTTTGATGTTTCTTCTTCATCTGTAGAAGAATTAGTCTATGAGCTGTGTATTTCTGTGATGGAAATGGAAGGGCTCCAATAATTTAGTTTGTGATAATCATATCAATTTTCTATCTGTTTGTTTCAATGTGTTTGTTTTATTTCATGGATTTCAATGGACACCTTACCAGCAATTGAAAATAAAAAATAAAAAAAACATTTTTCAGGACAAAACTTTTTCAGTCTCCTCACATTTTGTATTTTGGCTCCAAAATTGATGATGGCGAAGCATTTTCTGAAGGAAGCCACCTTTCATCATCGAAACAGTGTATTAGTTGGACCTTCTGTCTTTCAGATTTTTCGACCTCGCCTTCTCAGTAACTTAATTAGCAACAAACACTTTAGCTGCAGAAATAAAAGGAGCGGATCTATGACATTATTTGACATCAGCTATAATTTCATTCCCTGTTGATGCAAAAGGTCAATGACAAGAACTATTCCTCCCTGAAAAGGAGGAAAAAATGCCACAATGTCGAAATATATATACTGTTGGATAGTTTACATCTATAATAATGCATCATGATTCACAAGTTGATTATATTTCTAATTATTAGGTCTACCTAAATTCATCAGTAGAAGTATCAGGAAACAGAAATACTCAAAGTACAAATACCTCAAAATTGTACTTATGTACAGTACTTTAGCTAATGTACAAAGTTACATTCCACCACAAAAAGCATGGAATGTCATTTGTTGTGGTGATTTATCAGCGGCCATTGATTTTGGCCAACTTGTTTGTTGTAAGGAGGTTTCACGACGGAACAGAGTGACCTGGCATTACTATGATAAATAACGGATTATTAATCTTCCAACCAAGTGCACCTCACAGTGCAGGGTGTCCAGAGAAGCAAGCTCTGCAGCTTTTGGCTTATCCAGCCAGTATCCATAGTGCACAGTGCAGAGATCGATGAAAGACTCATTACAGAGAGAAACCTGTGCCTGCTGCATCGGTTTCAAAGGCCAGTGTCACTAAAGTTCTGTGACTTGCAGTAGCAATTATCTGAATTGGTGTTTCCTAAACAGCACTGCACTGTTTATTGTCTTTTTTTGCTGTATTTTCTTAGCTGCCCTTTGTCAACTAACAGAGTTTCTGGTAATGGATCTGAGAGGCAGATGTTGTCAGTAGGCTTATTGCAGCAGGGGTGTGTGAATCTGGAACTGAAATAAACCAATTAATTTAGTATTCTAATGATCTAATACTTGAGCATTTCAATGAATTATGCCAATGTGCAGACAAACATTTAGAGTCCAAGTTTGACCATCCATCCATCCCTTAATTCATGTTCCTCCACTTTTCAGCGCACTGGTTGTGGCTGCAGCAGTCTACAGCAGCCGAGTCCCTCTAGCCCAACTCAATCCGCAGTTTCTTCTTCAGCCAACTATTGCCAGACAACAATAATGAAATTCAGCTGGCTAGTTAGCTAATGTGAGCTTGCTAATTCCACCATGTTTTAATGCGAGCGTTGCACTGGGTCCCTGCTCCCAGCCACTAGCAGACTACAGCCAGTAGCAGACGTCCGCTCCGGAGACGGAGGCGCTAGGGTTTTGTGCTGGCTGAATTCCAGTACCCACGGTCCGTCTCAGAGGCTGGCGCCCGCGCTCTCTAATTTGTAGTCTGATAAACAGTAAATCCATCAAATTCAGTGCCCCATGTCATATCAATATTATCCAAGCTGCTGTAGCTATCATAGTTGTTGACTCTGTGTCAACGCTTTTTGCCATATGGAAGTAGACGTGGTTTCATCTCTCAGCCCCTTACCTATTCAGACCTCAGACCTCGGTGTGAGGTTACACTTTAAGGACCACAATTGAGACTAGGCAACTAAAACACTGTTAAGGATGGGGAAAGGCTCATGGTTACGGTTAATTAAAAGGCAAACATTAATTGCAGGATCGTCACGGAAGGCCAACTCTTAATTGTGGATGCCCCACTAGTCCATCAAAAAAAAATCGTACACACTAATCACACACTATATCGTCAGCAAGATCAAGACATACTAAATGAATGGCCTCAGAGGGTGTTGACCTCACTCCAATTCTGCACGGGAATAGGCAATAATTGGCTAATTGTAGTTCCATTCAGATTTTTATTTATTTTTTTCTCTCCCTGATCATTTTCTTGACGCGATACATCACTATCCTTTTTTGTTCCCTCCATGAACAACATAATCTATTCTTCTTTTCTGGTGATTAACATGTATAACGACGCACTTGGCTGGAATGTCACCCACTGGCACGCCTTCCTGCGTTTTGTTCATCCTGGCTATTTGCCCTTTGCACCATCTGTTAGTTGAAATATGATTAACATTTTAATTGAAGACCCTGACAATTATTGTGAGGAAGACAAGTGAAAGCGGATAGCATTCCTTCTTGTTCGGAAGCCCTTGAGTTTGGGGATCAAAAATGGTACGGGTCTTCAATGAGACCGAAGAAGCACAATATCCATTTTGTTATCCATTCTGTGGCCTTTACTGATTATTATACTTATTTTGTGTTACCTTGATTTCTTTTAAATCAAGGGTTGAACCGATGCATCAGGCTAACATGGTCTTTTAATCAAATAGGTAATAATGCAGGTGGTTCGGCCACATATTGCATCTAACATTTTTCTTTCTGTGAGGAAACAGAAACTGGTCTTTGTTATGCAAGGTTTAATAACAAATATTATTACACTTTTAAACAACTCAAAGCAAACTTACCGGTAATAGTATGTCCTACAATGTAGGGCAATCACGTGCTGTGCAGCCAAACTTGAAACAAACTCACAGAATTTTATTTTCAATTTTAGATGAATTTTTCTACAGCTATGAACAAATAGCAGGCTGAAGTCAAAATTCCTCTTAAACATAGACATTATTGATACTGTCGGACAGTGTAGAATTATATGGTTTTAACAAATTTGAAGCTACTTGGAGCTATATTCAGGGGGTAAAAATGACCATAGAAAAAATATAATGCAAAACTCTATAATACAAAGATCACACACACCTAAACCATGCCTTAGCTGCCACTAGCTCCTCACAGAACGCCGATTGGTTTGGACACTGGTTCAGACACAAATGCACAACTTAAAGTCTGACGAGTCATCCTGGGAGTCTCACTTGATGTCGTATTATTGTGAGAATCAAGCTGCCGTGCATGGTAATCTATGTGCCAAAAGTGGTAGTACAGCTCCTTGGATGGAGATAGATCTTTTGGCTTTTTTCCTATGTAATAGCTGAAAAAAAATGTCTCATTGTTCTTTTCTCTTCCGTTTATTAACATAGGAGAAGGATGCACTGTAAAAGGCACCGCAATATGTCAATTTTCAGTGCGGAAGTAGCCTGGCTTTTCACACCACCTCAAGCTCTTAAGCTCATTTTTTGCCAATCAGACAGGATTGTCAACTCGTTGCACTGTTTCCATTTCAGTCCGACATTGCCTCCACTCTAATCAACTTCCATAGGGGGCCAGGGGGTTTGAGATCCACTAACCAATCACTAGAGACCAACGTATCTGCCTGAATCCATGGTCATTTTAAATTGGCAGGTGATGTGTTGCCATCACAACATACTGTGTGCTGGTGTTAAAAGAGCAAGTTAAAAGAAATCCAGAACTAGCCGATACAAAGTCGGGCAATAAGAAGACACGGCATATATGTACATTTTGTTAATGACTCTTATTCAGCAGCCCAGACATGAAAGACCACTGAGTGAACGATTCAGAGTCGGCGTCTTTTCTGGGTGGATTTGTGTAAATGTTATAGATTCAATGGGTTGAAGATTCACAATGTATTGTACAGAGGTGGCAGTCGGAGCTTAACTTCACGGACGCAAATGAAGGAAGGCACGAGTGGAGAAGAGGGACCGTGATACGCCAACAAAGACGCCACGTGGAGGAAGCCGTGCTAGAGTCTCAACCCGGCATCTCGCAGCTGTAGGACGGAGGTAAATTATACATTTTTCCTAGACATCAAAGCAGAGTGCTGTTGGACCCAGGCAAGCTCATTTCTAAACTTCAGCTTCATTTCCGGTGAACAAACTGCTCTTTTGCTCCACCCAACCTTTCCCTCTCTCTGTCCGTCTGCTTGTGTGTGTCTGTGTGTGTGTCTGGAAGTGCTTCGGGGCACTTTGTGACGCCTCCGCCTGTCTGATAGGGCAGGCAGTGAAATCTGGGCACAGCTATAAAAAGAACTCCCCTCAATACGACTCGGTTCACTTCGCTCGTACCAAAGAGTCATTCAAAAGGTTTTGGGTAGTTCGCCAATTAACATCACCAACTGGACACAAATCTAGGTCACCTGATTTTAAGTCAGTATTGTATCGTTCTAGTGTTCATGATGCACATTTTGTCTCAAATGCTTTTCTACCCTGCCAGACATTAAAGTTTGGCCAAATCATCGAGCACATTTGTGTGTGTGTGTGTGTGTGTGTGTGTGTGTGTATAAAAGCAACTCAAAAACCCAAACTAACTATATATGCTTTTTCTTTGACTTAAAACTTTGACTTTATTACAGGCAAGAATTTGAATGGATACAATTTGTCTAAAATGTGACATCCAATATGTCTGAAATGTGTTTTGTAAAAGTAGCATTTTGTTTTCATACGTTTTGTGTGATAAGATACTGCTCTGGTAATATTTTTATGGAGAAGTGTACTGTGCTAAATATTCACTTTGTACTTGAGAAGACACTGAAAGGACACTCAACATAATAGATTGCAAACCTCATTTAACAACCATTAATAATATAATTTGCAATAAACACCGGAAACAGTGTAAGCTTTGTTGGGTGTTCAAGCTTGACTATTTAAAGTTTTGCATGTATGTTTAAGTGGCCAAAAAGGTCCTGATGATGTTTCCACTCCAATGTCAACAGATTTCAGACTCAGAGACCACTTTAAAAACTTTTATGCAACTTTCCACATGTCTTTATGTAGGGCAAACCTCTAAACTGTCCTTAAATAGCATTTTATGACAGTTTGGGTCATCCTGAATCGTTCATAGCTGTAACCTCTCCTGCAGTTCACTAACCTAAAACTACCAAGTCTCCCGTATTTGGACAGTTTTGGGCCATTTGGAGGGCATGGGTAGCAGGTGGCTGAGAGACTGCCAAAGAAGGTCACAGTTTGAATCCCTCAAATGGTGAATATGTATTGCCGCATCAAAGCGCCCTTGAGCAAAGCGCTAACCGGCCACATGCCAAAATCTCCCTAGCTTCATGGTTATGCTGAATCATGTCAGACATCTACACTGCCACCATTTTCATAGCCTTTGTTTAAAAAATGAATTATACTAGGTTGATAATTGAAAAAAATTACAGATTGAAGCTTCAGAAACCAAGGGAATTCACAGCTCAGCTTGCTAAATGTATTTCTAGAGTTGTAATGTTTCTTTTCTGCTTAGGAGTGGAAGTACTTCAAATAATTCCAATGCTGGCTCTCACTTCTTATATTACAGTATTACCTGGGGCCGTATTGCTGGGTCCTCTGGGGGATGGGGAGGCACGGGAGAACCAGGACTGAGCAGGGCAGACTGTCGGACCCCAGATGTGAGACTCTGGTGTTCGGAAACACTACCGCTTTTTTCCCCACAGGGACGGCCAAAATCAACAGAAAATTAAAAAAAGGTCCTCATTGAAACTTTAAATTACAGTTCATTTCAAACACGGTCATGCAACTGAGCTAAGATCAAAGCACAGGTTAGATTTGAATTCAAAGTATGGTCACCTGCTCTTTTAATAAGATCTTTTGATACCACACCTACTGTATCAACAGGTCACTTGTCCAGAGAGCCCCGGACTGGGAGTTGCGGCATTGTTTTTCAATAATCTCATTTAGATGACAAAGCACTTTGCTTTCCCACTGGATCACTTCACCATCTCTGAAAACTGCAGTCATCAAGTCAACCCCACTGGTGCTGGTACGAGAACGTGTTCAATTAACCCCTGACCATATTTCACTAAAATTACCGCTGCTTTGGTTCCAGCCATGGCTCAGGGAGTCACCCTCACTCCCCATCATTTCCACCTCTGTGGGTTGTAGCTTATGAACGAGAGGTGTGTTTCTGAATACCAGACTTCATGATATTTCTATTTGTATATAATAATTACTTTTGAGTAGGGTATACTCTGTCTCCAGTTGCATGAAGGGTATTGATTTTCTACTCAGAGAAGCGTGCTTTTTCAGCAAGCCCTGCAATCTCTACAAAAAAATTGCACTTTAACAGAAAATATTTACGTGTGCAGGCTCCAAACCCCGGGCTCCAGGCAGTTACTTTATCACTGCAGAGATTAATGGGAGACTATTAAGTGCATGTAAACGTTATCCATACATGACTCCATATTTTGGAGGGCATTCAATAACGTGACGTCTGAAACTGACAAGCAGCGCCGCGTAGTAAATCAGATTTTCAGTGTAGCCAATAAATGAGGTGACCTGCTTCCGAGCAATGTTTAGTCAATGCATTTTTAAAATGGGGACATTCAGAGACGTGGAGGCTGCCTGGCCAGCAGACGTGTTGTGAGATCAGGGTTACACCGTGGAGTGACTGAAGTATCAATTGCAGCACCCACAGCATCCCTTTCTCATAAAAAGTATCATTGGAGAAATGTAATTTAAATTGGCACGTTCTTTCTGGAGGAACAAGAAATTCATTATGTTCACTGGTAACATTTTGTTACAATGCAGGAAGTGCGATGCTCTTGTACTGCAGAGAAGTTAAAGAAGCGGTTGGAGTAAAATCCAGTAGAATGTGAATTTGTATCATGCTCTCCAGTTGTTAGTTAGGCCATACCGAAACACGGAATACATTCATTTGCGCCAAGTGTGAGGTGATGAGATTGACACCACAAAATTAGAGCAATCTACCACAGTGAAAAATAATGCATAGAGACGTAGTGAGTGAATGTAAATATGTCGAATGGCTATTGCTGAATTATTACAACACAATTTCAATTACAATTCTGTTCCGTGATATTTGTGATTACTCTACAACAACAGATATCACTAAATAAGCAACAACCAAAATCAACGTTCAAAAATTCATTATTTGTCAAGAGTTCATCCCATCACTCAGAAGTCTCCCGTATCTTCACTGCAGTCATTTAGGGTGTTAAGGAAAATGATTTAAGTTAGGTGAAAGAACATTTCATTTGCAGCCGAGTGTTTTTATATTCAATTAAATCATTTCATTGATTTATCCATAATTTGCTTTAATGATAGCATTCGAAGAGGCTCATGTCTTTGTCTTTGCTAAAACAAAGTTTGTCTCAACGAATGTAAAAAGACACAGTTTGACAGACAAGATTTGGGCTGACAGATAAGATTGCACCTTACCCAGATTCAGGGGGGCTCAAGGCACACTGTTATTATTCTTGGGATGACATTGCACCATCTCATTCATGACACAAGAATGTATCTTTTTCCTCAATTATGTATTTCTGTTCGCCCCAAGGCAATTTGTCGCTATTGTTGGCTTGGAGTGTTTGTATGTCGAAGACATACGTCCTTGTCTCGAGGACTTGGTATATTAACTTTGTAACTATGGCCTTCACTGTTAAAGAACACATTTACTGTAGCAATAAAAGGGTATTGCAATACACTAGGGGTTTCACAGAATAGTCAACTATATCAAAACCACTCCTTGACACTGTGCATCATCTGCGGTCCGCTGGCACGGCAATGTCTCTCCAAAAGGATAAGATGAATATGATATATCTCTCGCTATTAATCAACCATTTTTAGGAGTAGTCGATGACTACTAAAATGCAGCAGTTGTGAATGGCCTACAATATGCAGAGCAAGTGCTCGAAATGGGCCCCGGTACTCAGCTGTATGCACAACCGGCACCTCTACATTGTACCCTTCGGCATACCGCGACTTTTTCTTGCACACCGGCCAGTTAGGAGTAGTGAGTCAGGGTTCGGAAGGAAGTCAATGGCAGTATAAAAGAGGCAATACAAAGGTGTTTTGAGAAAGTGTGAGTCACCGCAACCACGAGAGGTCCAAGGGCATTCAGCCATAATAGCCAAAATATTATGCAGCAGAAGCAGAGATTATCCTAGGATTACCATTTCAGGGTCGGGGCATTGCTGACATTGGGCGAAGGCAGGGTCGCCTGGACAGGTTGCCAGTCACATAGAGACAGACAACAATTCATGCTCACATTCACACCTACAGGCAATTTAGAGTAATCAAGTAACCTAAGCTGCATGCCTTTGGACTGTGGAAGTAAGCCGAAGAACCCGGAGAGAACCCACAGTAACACACAGAAGGGCTGAACAATTAAGAATAATTAATCAGAATATTTAAATGTTCGGGTTTACAAGGCATCCAGATAGCTCACCTTTAGAGCAGGTGTCCCATGTACCTTTGCTGCATGTCGTCCCCTCTCTCTCTCCCCTTTCCAGTCTGTCTCTCTCCTCTCTATCAATATTAAGACAGAGGCTGTGATATGTGTGAATAATAAAATCATTATTTATCTTTTCAAAATGTTTGTGAAATTGCAGTTTTTAAGTAAAAAAATCCTCATTTTTCTTGGGAAAGGATCCCCAAACCCAATGTCTCCTATTATAGAAAGTATGAATGTAAAAATAACTGCTGATACACACCAACATGTGAATAAGGGGCGCACTGGCACTGCATAGGTGATATATTGAAGACTTGGATTTGTGCACCAGTCTCTTTCTCTTTAGTCTGAAAGATAACTTCCAGTACTGAGAAATAATGTGTATGGCAGTCTTCATATAGCTGTTATTATATGCATGGTCGGACCCGGCAACAACTTTGGAACAAGTGGTCTCAGGAAGCTTTTTTCTGAGACTTCATTTCCACAGACTTTTGTTCGTGCTATCATATTTTAGAAAAATGTATCCCCGTTTTGTTGATTCATCTATTGAGAATCCAATCTAGTTTGCTTGCATTGGTCCTCTGAGTGAACTTCAGTTTTGATAGAACTGCGGAGACTTTTTTGTCTTCGTCGTACGAAACTTGGACCCAGCAACGTTGTCTCTTTGATGCCTTTACAACTTAGCGCTCGCTTGTGGACATTTTAGTAACTGGACCTCTTTGGGTATTAATTGAATACCCTTGATATAGGTAATCATGATAAATCAGAAGCAGATGTACTTAATAATGCATCATAGACTCACATAGCGTGACCTATTTCCACAGGTCTGTGTAATAGAAAGGTCTCGCTCCACACATCATTATTCTGGTTTAGAGGGAGAAAACGCTTTACCTTGTTTGTATTTTTATTTTTTTTAAACCAATCACAATAATCTTAAATGGTGATAAGCACATGATGCAGCGACGGTGTCCTTGCAAAATAGATTGGTTGTATGCACACACACACACACACACACACACACACACACACACACACACAGATGAGTCAGACTAAATGCACCACAACCTCCACACCAGTTGTCCTAGAAATCAGGACTGTGTTGGCTCCTCTAGTCCATGTCAATGCGTATTTGGGCAAGACACTTAACCCCAAATTGCTTTGGGGTTAAGTGAACTTTTGAGGGGAAGGCGGGTCATCTGCTCGCTGTGTAGTCCTTTCGCAGTCAGGCATATTATACTATGGCCAACAAAAGACACTCTTTATGTGGGACAATTGATTGTCGCTTTCGGTCCAATGCGCTTCAATACATTTTATAATTTGAAAGATGTGATTGCAGCATTGGATTATCTTGTGTCTGTATGCAAATTGGCAAATGGAAAACAGTCGGAAGAGAATTGCATTAGATTTGTTGTGACTGGTCTGTTCAACAGAGCATGTGGAAGATTGTTTCTGAAACCACCAAATTAGGTAATTCTCGCCTAACTCTGAATTCATCTAACAATTGGATGGATCCTTTGTATTTTGTACAGACATTGGGTTTGTAGTGAAATATCTTGAAACAACTTTTGGGTGGATTGCCATGACATTTGGTACTTATTTATGGTCCCCAGAGAATAAATCCTACTGATTTGGTGATCCTCCTTACTTTCCCTTTAGCACCCTACAACATCAGGTAAAAGGTTTTGCTTATTTTGTGAAATTGTGCAACATCTACTTGATTGATTGGCACATGGATGGATTTAGTAGACTCCAATATGACTCCTTGTGTTAGGTTTAAAAAAAAAAAGAAGCTTTTACAACCTAAGAGGGGACATTTATTGGGAAGAATGTATAGCAAATACATTTATGACTGAGCTATCTGAGTTTTTTTTTGCAGGTATTCGTTAATAAAGCAAGTTTACTAATACTGCAGGGAGGAGAATTAGGCAGCAAAAATAACAGGGAACTTTTGTTGTGTAGAATTTATAGGAAATGTATTGTCCACCATTTTGCAGGTGCTCCTTTGACCATGACAAATACATTCATTCAGCCACAAATTAGACTTATTTTCAAATCGTGAGATGTTTTTTTGAAGGATAGTGAGAAAATGACAGTACTTCAATACAAGTAACTCCACTAATACAAAAAAGTCATATTGATAATAACAAAGCAACAAAGGGGTCCATGTCTAGTTTAAGAGGCTAAACTGTCCATTGTAATGCTTGTCATTTGTTTATCAACAGCTAAAAATAAAATAAAAAAATCGCAACCCAGAGGGGCAAGACATACTTCACTTCATTGCACCAGCTGGTTGGAGAAGAGGATGACTGTCCCCCTGGAAAAATGATAATGATTTGGTCCTCTCGCTTCTCAGTGACTGTGGTGATTACTCCTAAGTGTTGCAGTGACAGTGGTATTGATTTGCCCTGATATTCATCATCCAATCATCTTTGTGCTTCATGTGAGCTGGAAAACCTCAACTCCTTTAAGGATGTTAACAAAGCAGGGAGAGGAGCTATTTTTAGATGGCCTGCTTGCACAGCTAAAGGGCATCTAAAGGACATACAGCACACACTAAAGACTCTTTTGTGTATCCATTTACTCTGTAGAACTCACTCTAGATCTTTCTTGTATTAAATATGCTCATAAAAGTCCACAAATTGCAAACATAATAACTCTATTGATATCTTTCCGGGGAGATATTTGCACAGCAACAACACCATGGCCAACAGATAATTGAAAGCAAAGTGCAATATCTGACAGTAGTGCTACTTTTTTACATTTTTGTATTGTCACAATGTCCTTCTAATCAGCACTTCCCAAATACATTTTCTTACTACTTCCATACTTCCAACATCCAGTACTTCACAATATCAAGACTCATCCCTTGCTGGTGACTGGATTCTCAGCTCGGGAGAAGATGGCGGTCACCACAGACTTGAAATCGTAATGCGTGGTAGGAGTACTCTTGAAAAACTGATTCTCTCTGAAAAGGGATCTACAATATCTGCTTTGGAATCATAGCTGGTAGGGGCTATTCAGTCGTATGTATATATTGAATATAGATTGTTGCTATAACACAAGGCAAAATACTTGCGATATGGCTCATGCAAAAATAATGAGAACATGTTAGGAAGGAAATCAACGGTAGGGTTACTTCCTCCAAAGAGAACACATTTTTAAAGAGACTTAACGCTGTATTAGATATGCAACTTGTTTTTTCCCCACGAAACATTGGCTACAACTTAATGGTCTTCAATCCCTTTTTGAATGAGTATTTGATTTAAAATATACGGCTGGTGATACTTTATATTTCTTATACTGTCAATACACAGCATGTGAAGACCAAAACCAACAAATGATCCTCATAACAAGTATTGTATCTGTAGCCAAAGCCTAATATATTATTCATCTGTGCCATTGGTGTCAAAAAACACATCAGTTATCCACACCGTTGCACTGGGTGACATGTTCATTATGAACACAAACTGTAGTTTATATTTCAATCCATACACCACCCTGCTGCAGTAACTACTCACTATTGATTTTTGAATGAGTATCAATTCTTGGCCAAAAATAGTCCACATTAAATGTGCTATTTGCTCTTGATTGATTGATGGTTTCCAGCTGTTTTAAAAAAATTACTAAACCATTTTAGAAACTATATATTTGTGATCGGTTTTTAAACATTAGCATCTTCAGTAGGAACCATTCGACTTGGGCTAAGAGTCACTGACAGGTTAGGGAAGACAGGAAGTATTTAGAGAATATCATATCGGTTTTAGTCGTTTCGTGCAATTTGTTGACATAAGATGGAATATCTGGAGACTTCTCCTTTAAAGTTTCACTTACCAATATTTTATTATTAACAGACCAAATTAGTACATGTAATGTCTGTAGTTTACCACAGCTCTACGGAGGGTTTGAGTGTTTTTTAGCTCGTTGTTTTGGTTTCATGGCCCTCAACTTTACTGTTTAGGTTCATATCAGCCACCCTCATTTACTGTACATCTACAGTACAGCAGCAGCTGTATTTAGCAAAAAGAAAATTGTTACAAACTTATTGTACATGTAAGCTATTAGCCTGGAGGGTACAAGGGTGGCAAATGGGCTATCTGACGTAATGTTACATACTAAAGTTACAAAACATGCTTTAAGTCAACATTTACTTTTGGTTTCGCTCGGGACACGAACAGCAGTTTCCTGGGTGAAAGTCCTTTTTGTTTGACCCCTCCACCTCCCTACCCAAATCCTTGGGACTTTCTCCTTTGTTGTACTCGTTATTATACCACGTAACTATCAATATACCATTATACCATGTAACTTTCGCTCAATATTTTGCATCATCTGATCTGCGTGTTGCTCGTCTTACGTCACTTGCTGCAAAAAACGTCCACATTCAACGTTTGGTTT
Organism: Leptoclinus maculatus; assembly: GCA_032191485.1. Taxonomy (NCBI): domain Eukaryota; kingdom Metazoa; phylum Chordata; class Actinopteri; order Perciformes; family Stichaeidae; genus Leptoclinus; species Leptoclinus maculatus. The sequence goes on from JAVDOI010000018.1 coordinate 573,089, forward strand.
GCAGAAACGAACGGCAACAACAAAAAAAGAAAATTTGGCTGCTGGGCTTAAGACAGACAAATGGGAATGGCTAGTTATTAGTTGTTGTGAGCTTCTGTGTGAAATGTGCTTGAAAGCTGGAACAAAGGGGCCATTTGGGTCTCTATCCGTTGTATTCCCTTGCTGTCAAATATTGATTGGATATGACCCAATGTTAGCCACAACAGGCATGGAAACACGTATTTTTTATGACATTATGTCCAACCTTTGTTTTGCAATCTAATTAAAGCATGTGATGCATAGCGAACGGCTCCATTTGGAGCAATTCCATCCTTGGCAGCACCTGCAGCTGACCCGTTTCTCTGCCCCATTTGGCTTGTGGCCTATCGTTTCAAAAGAGTGAAAGCTAGAGATTTGTGTCACAACAAAACTGCCTTAGTGTTTGTCTGTAAAAAGAAGATCAATCCAACCATACACAGGGGACAATTTATTGAGCTAACCCCTCAGCCTTGATGTGATAAAAAGAGGGACGAGCACATAGAGAGTAACAAGTATTAAGCAATACAGAAAGGCAGGAGAGAGGAGATATGTCTGCGCTGCCCCGTTTTCCCTCTGGAAAGATGAGGAGCTCATGATACCTGCATGGTTCAGCCACTGGCCCCTACGGTGTCTGTTGAGATTGTTCCGCACCGAGTTGAATTAATCAGTATAAAGGTTATAAATAATATAGTCAGCGTATGAATTGGCTTCTATTTTGGGGTTGGAAAGTCAACGAATCTGCAGTACGTAATTTAGTTAGTTTCCCTTTCTTACTGACTGAAAAAAGTTAAGAGCATGGGGAACTTTTCACCTTAAGTCTATATTGTTGCCATGGGTAAGCTTCTTTACGGCGTCCAATTATAGACACGGCTGACAAATCTATTCCCAAATAAGGTGAACACTGTACAGTAAATACTGTGAAAGCAATGTAACTCCTGGGTAAAGCATAAAAAAAAGACCTATTAACAAAATCTTGAAAGCTTATTGTCCTTTTTCTATCTGCCCTGGAAAAATAGACACAGACTCTTGTCCTGGTTACGTAATTGTGGAGTTGGGGCTATAAACAGTCCAGTCTCCAAGTGGAATTACGTATAGCGGTTTGCTAGGACAATCAAAGCCCTTTGCTTTCTCTTTTATCTGATTCAGGAAGAACAAAAATGGCTTGGATAACGCTTTACTACAGTATATTGCAGTCCACAAATAACAAGGTCATTTTTGTTTAGACGGGGTACCAATTCAATATACTGTGACTCTGCATTGTTCTTTCGATTCTGTTGTCAAGCAGTGGAATGGCCAACGGCTCAGATCAATGGGAATTTTTCTGTCTAGAAGCTTCTGAATTACAATGTGAAATGAACTCTCTCAGCTTGAATAACAAAAGGTTCAACAGTATCAATGAATCCTCATTATCCATACAGCTCAAGTGGAACACTGAGGCAAAGTTTATCTTAATTGCCGACAATGGTGCTGATCCTGTGATCGATAGGGATCGTATTTCCAGAATACATGCAATTGTTAAATGGCTGAGAGACAGATTCCTGCTAATGGTGAATGCAATAGGCCAATGGTGAATTTAACCCTGCCCCAAAGTGCAGTTTTCCAAATGCCAGGTCACAGCATGAGGCTCCAGCTCTCGCAGAATTGTTCATCTTTTGAATGTTGCTTTGCTTTTTTATTGAACAAGGACAGACGGATTGTACTTCATTCATTAAATAATGCAAATACCTTCTTAACTTTTGTTGATCTTAAATATAGCATTCATGAATCTTATTCAATAAATAGGCATTTAATGATTTAATGACAAATAAGCAAACTGCTCTAGGGCATTGGTTTGCATATGGACTTTAGTGTCCCCAATATTTTTGCAGGACAGAATTGTGCCGACCAATGTTTGAGCAAATCCGTTTGCATCATCTTTGGAGTGAAGTCATATTGGATAACTCTGATTTGCCCTCCCAGAGGCTACGTCTCCAAGGTGACCTAGATTGGCTGAAAGGGAGGGTGTTTGCTGATGGCTTACTTTAAGTGCAAATATCGCACTTACTGCAGGAGGTGAGAGCTGAGCTTCATCTATTTTAACTTAACCGTAAGCTCTGTGTCGCTGTCCTCTGTGCCCCCCCCCCCCTGCTTAGAGACACCTTTGCGCTGTTTGGGATGAATAGAGGAAAGTCAGACCTGATGGTGGAATAACAGAAAAGGTCAGACGGTCACTAAATTAAAAGATGTGTCATCGTCATGGCTTGATCATGTATTCCAACCAACACAACTGGAAGTGTATTTTGGAAGCAATGATCCAACTTCCAGTGGTTAATCAGGGTGCCTGCACAGAGCAGGGCAGCGAGGATGTTTAATACACTGTTCATTGCATTAAGAAAATGTAGAGCAGGGTGCTATTTTGGAATCCATTAATCCATTTTCTAAACCACTTAACCTGTTCAGGGTGTGGCAGTACCGATTCCCAGGAATTCAGCTGATCGGGAAGAAAGGCTTAGAACCAGTTCCAAACCACATAATAGGTTCATTTGAGATGAGCTGCACCTCGCCTGGAAAGCGGCAGAGCAGGTGGCAGCAGCAGGCGGCGTTGACAAAAAACTGCGGTCAAGTCGGACAGTTTTCAGCTGCCTTCAAAGAATAAACAGGAAGTGACATAAATTGTTATATCCTTTTAGATCCGATCTGTAGGCTACTTGTAGTTTACAGATTTATTCATGCGTGTTTGTAAATATATATTTATGTGGAAACTGGCATGTATGCTATCCTTTGTTCTTTTTATGTCTGCCTGTGAAACACATTGCTTCTCGTTTTGATATGTGTTGTATAAATAAGCGTTATTATTATCAACCACACAAGATATGTTTTTAGATTAAACCTTCATTGCACAACATGAGACTAATAGCCACCAATCGAGCATTTAATTACAATTGCACAGAAAAATAGGTGGGTCATGCAGTCGGTGGAGAGCAACTGCAGTGCCTGGCTCTAAAAACTGCGGCCGCCTCGCTCTCTTGAGGTTATCGTTACCCACGTGTTCATGACGTCAGAACAAGTCAGGATCAAGTCAGACACAAATCTAATCGCATGCATTGTGCGCCGATCGGCGGTGATCGATTCTGCTCAGGACGGGCTCATCTCGAACAAGCCTATACTGTCACGGCCTTGGTTTAGGTTTAGTTTGTTGGATTGTCCTTTATTAAAATCACTGAAATATCCTTCTGGTCCTATATTTACCTGCATTTGGGTCCATCCCCTATTGCCCTTTTTGCCCCCCACGTGACAGTCGTGAGAAATAATACAGAACGATGAACTTGGAGAAACAAATATCACAAGTACCTTCACAAGGAAAAAATGCCTCTTGAACTTATAACGCTCTTCAATAATACACAAATGCCTCATTAGAAATAAGTGTATGAAAGGGGTTCCAATGATAAACCAATTAACAAAATAAAGCCTGCAGGCATTAGGTAATTGTTGGCAAGCACAAACTCTTTCAGAATGCTCAATATCAACCTCAATTAGAAAAAGTTAAGACAGCAAAGAGTCCTGAAAAGGGCCCAACAACCAGTTTCTGGCTGACTCTGCTAAAATGAGGTCTGCATTAGACAGAGGAAGGATCAGATTGCCCTGGTTGTGCAATTCCCCACCTCTCTTAAGCCCTAAAGAAATGGTGTCGTCACAACCTGATTGGCCAAGATGGGAAATGCGCCAAACTGCTCTCAATTCTTAATTAGGAGCAGGTCCCCAAATCCTGTGCAACAGGTGATTGGATATCCCTCCGATCAACTCAGGGGAATTTTGACATTCAACTAAAATGAATTTGGGGGGAGGGGGAAAGACAGTAAGTACAAAAGAATGATGGACTGCTCCACGGGTCACAGTCTATCCAGTCCATCATAAGGTCAGACAATGGGAGTGGGCTGAGATGAAGTGCCACATGTTTACCTGACTGAACTTGTATTTCTGTGTACTTATTTAAAGTGCATTATATTAGAGCACACTTTTACTTTAATTGCACCATATTAAAAAGTAACACTGAAATGCCACGGAAGTTAGAGACCATTCACAGGAAGACTCATACCAGTATTTTTTAAGAGGAGCCAGTTAAATTAAACCTGAAACTAATTGTGCTCAGGTAAGTGGTTCCAAAAGTGGATCCAGGCTTTTTGACACATTCACAGCGTGAATAACACCAACACAATGTCCAATTGAAAGTGGGGTTTTAGTACTAATTTGATACAAAGGCTCCTGGAAAAAAAGATTGTGGGTCTCTTTGACTCTCTCATTGTTTACTCTTCACCAGCAAAACTTTTATTTCAGCTCTCTGCCATTTGGAGACTTTAAATAAGCACTCATGAAGTATTCAATTAGCTTGTCTGAGCTTATGTGCTGTGAGGCTGCCCATGGATTGGTATAACAGAGTTAGAACTCAACTACAAACCATAGACTAAATCTAAGAAGTGACGTCACCCATTGGTTTGTGAAATACTGTTTTGAAGCTCGAATTCATAATTTTGACCATTGCCATCTTGTTTTTTTGCTACCAGAAGTGACACGAGAGGGTGGAGCTAAGCAAACACTAAAGACATTTCATTAAGGCAGCCGAAGTCTTCCAATTAACTTCATAAACTTTTTGCAACATGAGGAGTCGACCCATGCTGGCCATGAGAATGAATGCAAGTTGAAGGCACGTCTGCATTGGCTTCATTTTTCAGAACTGGAGTTTGATGTCTGCTACAGACACAAAAACAAGCTGAAAGCTGCAAATTAAGCATCAGACTTGACTTTGTAATCACATAAAAGAGAGATATTTCATTCAGTGTTACAATTATCAAAAGCATTTCTCAGAGTCTATGTATACTGGATGATATTGTGTCTTTTCCTGTAATTATATCGACCCTCCATTTTGCTGGGTGAAACTAATTGTACAGATTGTTGTTATGACAAGTAATCTAAGGATGCAGCTAGGCATTAAATTGACTGTTTTGAAAATCATGGGTTGGATTGAAATCTAATGCTTGTGCGTCAAAAAAGCCTTTTTCACAAATAGCATATCCACCGTGTTGTATAACTCCACTGTGTGGAAGGCGGTCCTGGATACTATCAGAGTTTGGGCAAACTGTCCTGCTCTTTATGGAATTTGGGGAAGTTTACACTCCAGCAACCCCAGCCAATGCTATGAAAGACAGCTTTATGTCTGCCAAATGCAATAGACGGTCCTCATCCTCAAAGCCTTTTCTTGTGATGTTAAAGACATTCTGTTTGAAAATAGGACATGTGTAAATAATACTAGTCTGAACTCACATATTCACATATCATACTTGTAATATCCGGAAAACTAGTTCACTGCACGTTAAGGATAATGATGCTATTGTATTTTCATATCCTCAGTCTTTTAAAGTTACTACAAGGAACTTTCATTTTGTGTTGATTTTGGCGGTCCCTGTGGACAAAAGGGGTAGTGTTTCAGACAGTCTGCTAGGCACATTCCTGGTTCTGGTTCTCCCGTGCCTCCCTTCTGCCGGCCGCTGAGCTCTCTTCCTCCCAGTGGAGCTTCTGACTGCAGGTCGAGGGCCGGAGCAAAGCCGCATCTCGGTCTATTCGCGGTGAGCAATCTAGTGAATATTTAAGACCTCTTTACAACATTGCCGCTTCATAGTGAGTCAACTGGAAACATTAACAAGTGTGCTGGCTACTGTGTTTTAAAACAATGCACAAGGCTAATGTTAGCTTTATAGTATACACAAACATCCTGACGGAGTTCACGTAATCACGCATGCTTAAAGATGGTTGACAAAGTGTTCTACTGTGGGAGAACTCACTCGATCATGTCTATGTCAACGTAAAGGGCCTGTCTCTCTCCGAGAACTAGACCAGTCAGATCACCTCTCATTGCTCCTCATCCCAGCAAGGAAAACAAAGCCAAACACAAAGACGATAAAAACCTGGCCAGAGGGAGCACTCTCTCGGCTACAGGACAGCGATCCTGTGTCGCCTCACTGGCAGAGGAACTGAACTATTTCTTAGCTCGCTTTGAGTAAAAAAAGGTCCTCAACTTTTTTTCTCGCCACGGACCGGTTTCATGTAAGACAATATTTGCACGGACCGGCATTCAAGGTGTGGCGGATAAACACAACGAAATAAAATGATACGATCGGCATGAAAACAAAAATTAAATGCATACAAAATACAACTCACAATAACGCTGAATCAGTGGGAGCCCTGAGCTTGTTTCTCTGCAACGAGACGGTCCCATCTGGGGGAAATGGGAGACAATGACACCCGAAGTGTGTTCCTTATGTCCAGTCTACTTCGTAATTTTGTTTTGATTGCTGTCACTGCAGAAAATAGATACACAAAGATAGGATGTGTGAAATGGAAGCAGGGTTTTCAGTGCTTTTAGGGCGATCTGAGGATACTCAGCCTTGATTTTAATCCAAAACACCAGCAGAGTTGTTGTCTCAAACATACTTTTAAGGCCACCGTCATTTGCAATCTCCAGCAGCTGATCTTCCTCTGTCGCCACATATTCTGCAGAGCAGGCTTGGCGCGTGAGAAATACTCCTGATATTGTCTGTTAGAGCCAAATATGGTGGTGTTATTCTCTGTATATACATTGGGTGGCGCTATACTATTGTCCTGTGCTCCGGCTATATAGCTATGTAAATCACTGGTGTTGTCAGGTGTTTGACCCCGGAAGGGCAAAGGGTTTTTGACCGCTTTATGCGTTACGGTAACAGTTTCCCGAGACATACAACTGGTGCGTTTAATGTCGGAGGAAACAAAGAAAATAAACAAACTTTCATACAACAAACTGGTCAGTGAATATGTACCTCAAAGGTAATCTAGACGCCCCACGCTAGTGCGTTAGCCAGGTCATTCCAGAGGGAACGACACCTCAGTGGCCTACAGAACAAGACTGGGCTTCTTTAACATTGTCTGTTAAATTAAGCTTTCTTTTTCTTGGAAGTTGCAGGCTCTTCTTCTGTCTCCTTAGTGGGCCTTTCCCCCTTTGCAAAGAAGCTCTCCAAAAGTTTTTTACTCATTTTCGCTAGCTTGTGGGCTTGATTTTTGAGGTAATAAACAAAAATACTCAGTTTTAAGAAAAACATTATAGTTGGGCTTAAAATAAGTACGTAAACTAACAAACATCAAGACTCCTGGTTGAAAGTCCTACCTCCCACCATATGTACTATGTCACTTGCTCTCAGTGTACCATATCCACGCAGTTGCATTTTCATTGCTGTCAGTACAGACTATATGGCGTAAAATGACACATAAAATGCAAGAATGGCGTTGTTATTGCACGTGAAATGACAAGTTGTCGTGTCGTTCATATACCATTTGAATAGACCAGGCTGGATAGACAGTGTAGAGAGTACGGACAAATTCCATGCAAATACATTCATTTTTTTTTATTTATAATAGTCATAAACAAGTGGGCAGACATTCAAATGGATAGAAGATACGCAGGATAGACTGCCACTGGCAGAGGTAATAGGTTTCTGTAAAACAGGTTCAGGTCAGTTACAGATTTAAGAGAACATGTGGGGAAACAGGCCCTCACTCCTCTTTATGGAATTGAAGCAGCTGTTCTTGATAATGCAATTGGATGAGATCCTGCATGCTGCTAATGGAAAGTCAGCTCTGATAGTTTGCTGCTGCATCACCAATCTGGAGCATCACAGCTGATACTCTCCAACCCAACTCTATCAATCACTCAGAAAGCACGTCGGCTCCAAACCCTGTTATTTCGGTTGCCGAGCAGGGGGTCAGTATTAGCACTGATGTAATTGGACTGGTGGAGCAGCGGCACTGACAGTGCAAGAATAAACAACATCAATTAACGTCCTATTGTGCTTGTCCTCATGTTCTCCCCTAATCCCCAAATCCAGTTAATTTTAAAGAACAAATGCAGTCTGTAAAAAAAACATTGCATCCACCTCTTCTGGGATGAAAAAATATAAATAGTTTGACAAACAACCAACAAGCATTTTGATCAGCAAAGGGCTTTTGGGGATGAGTTTCATGTCTCAGGCTGGGTAAATCTTAATACATAAAGCTCCACTGAAGCTCAGTGCAAATTTGCCCACTTTTGGAGACAGCGGTGTAAGTATTAGCTAATCTAAGAAGGGATGCTGAGTATCTGTAATGAAGTTTGTGCACTGAATTCTCTATGTTCTGCAGGGTAGAGACATCCAATCATTTTGTGCAGGGCTGTTTAAATTCTACTCATTCAGCATACACAAAATTGACCTGGCGTTCATTGTACACCCACAATGCAGTATTTAACTTTCTGTAACCAAAATGCTTTAAAGTCCAGTGTGTAGGATTTTGGCAGACATTGAATATAGTATTCATAAGTTTACATTAGTGTATTATCAACCTAAAACCAAGAATTGTTTTTTTGTAAGCTTAGAATGAGCGGGTTCTCTTCAAGGAGTTTGCCATGTTGCACCGTAATGTTTCTACAGTAGCCCAGAACGGACAACCCAAACACTCGCTTTAGAGTGGGCCTTTCTCGTTTTTCTTTTTACCTGAAGGCCACTGTAGCTCTGAAAAAGGAGAGGTGAGCGGAGGAGTATTCAGTTTGACATCTGCAACCTCACTGCTAAATACCACTTGATCCTACACACTGGACCTTTAAATCCTTATTGCACCAGGTGAATACATTCTAAATCAACCCACAAATGAAGTACTGCCTCCCTCCCTGTCTAACATCTCCATCTTGACTGCCCTCACATTAGTCTTTCAACGGTTGTAAAAAGTTATGCCACATTCTCGTGTTACAGAACAGGAAAAGATGGTTATTGCCAGAGGAGCTCCGTTTTTTCACACGCTACCTCCTTGGCAGTCTGTCAATACAGTGTCAGGAGACGTTCCTTCATGCACATCCACTGTCTGAGGTGGAGCCCAGGATATTAAGTTAAAGACAGCTTACAGACACTACTGTGGGTCATTATCAAAAGGCAATATTTCACCACTTGCAGTGGGCAACCAGTTCTGACAGAATATGTGCTCTGCTAGAGAAATGGGATTTCTTTAATGATCTACAGCTCGGATCCGTGTTAATGATCCTCAAATCAGAGTTAACGTAATAACCAGTTTCCGACTTGTAAATGGCGTTAATGTCAGCATTCAAGTCATTGGGGAAGTCAGATTTTTCTGATGCTTAACAATTCAGCATTGTTCGCGTCCATGTGTACTAGCTAGTTGTCATCTTCTCCCCTGCCCTTTGGGCGTGCATTGTCGCATTTCTTGGCACATCTCTGCCACCTCTATAATAAGATTCATAATAAATACATGAAATGGTGTGAAACTATTTGCAGGAATGTGTATCGCGTCACCCACTTGTGCGTCGTTGAGCGCGTGTATGAGATAAACAAACAGCTGACTCATTTAAACACGTCCACAGTGCTACACAGGAAACTTTTAAACACATAATAAAAGAACATGGTGCCATACTGTTTATTTTCAATGTCAACCTCTTCTCATTTCCAACCGTCAAATAACACAGCTTGGTCAGTGCTCCTCGGCATCAACGCCCATTTAGCGTGTCTATGCAACGCACCGACCCACGACATTACGGACGAAGCAACAGGCGTTGTATAAGGAGCGAGACAGTCCAAATGGGGCGGGTAGATGGGTCAAGACATAGCACATGGAGAAATGTCACGGAATGATTGAACACTTTGACCTGCTACTGTGATTCATAGTGTGGAAAATTAAATGTGCATCAAATTGGATGACAGATAATAATCGAGCTATTCTTGACCAAAGTGGCGGACTTACTGACCTACATTCTGTACCATAGATCCCTTCTTCTAGAGTGGTTATGGACATTTTACCCATTTTAGTTTATTAGAAGTATGTTTATTAAAGGAACAGTGTGGAGGATTTAGTGGCATCTAGCTGGCGGTTCCATTGTTGTGCACTCTGTGGCTCACGTTACCCCAGTTTCACAAGCGCCTCTGAGAAAACTACGTCGGCCTTCAGGTAACTTAAAAACGCAAAAGGCTCTCGCTGGAGCCGCTATTTGGTCTGTCCATTCTGGGCTCATGAAAACACCATGATTCTTAGTTTCAGGTGAGTATACGTTAATAAAAAACGTAGTTATGAATATTATATTGCATATCTGCTAATAGATCCCCCGAAATATTCCACACTGGACCTTTAACAAAAAAAAAAAAACACCTTAGTCTTTCTCATACACCCACACAAAAAGCCCGAAATGCATCAGGTGCCAATATTCAATATGCCGTCCAACATCCCTGTTCTCATTACATAAGAATTTCCATTGTTACATGTCCTGCATTCAAAGCCACCGGAGTTTGAAGTTGACAAAGCTGTATAGGCTTTAGTACCAGTCAGTGGCGGCTGGTGGAAAATTTTCTTGGTAGGGCTGTGCCACATCCAATCAATTTCAGCAAACATCCCAGAATGATTTAATGCAAACAAATTAAGGTATCAAACACGCATTACTACTTTGCAGTTAAATATTTAACATTCATTCCAACACGAAAAAAAGCAGTAAATAACACTTTGACAAACACGTCAGGACATCTTATTAATGTCACCCTCACAAGGAATTCAGTATAATATAATATATATATCATATAATAATATTCAGTATAATATAATAATATATATATCATATAATATTCTGTATAATATAATAATATATATATCATATAATATTCTGTATAATATAATAATATATATATCATATAATAATATTCACTATAATATAAAACACACACACACACACACACACACATATATATATATATATATATATATATATATATATAATTATTTATATATAACTATATATCCATTTCTCAGACAGGTGCTTCATGTCCCTCACTCCCTAACTGTCCGTGCTGGTTCTGTCCCCGTTGTTTAAAAAAGCTAAATAAGTTATTAGCATGACTGCATCCAGCGAGCCAAACCTGTCTGGTGTACAGCTACTAGAGAAGCTTCATGTACTGCTTCTCTTTCCTGCTAGTCTGCTGTCTGATTGTGAGGTCAGGCTGATCTGGGATCAGCTCTTTCAGCTGTAGTTTCTCCTCTCAGTTGTCCTCTCAAACGGGTCTTGGAGGAGCAGTGCTCGCGCTGGCGCTCGCCTGTAGAGACTAGTCCCGATGAGAACACGCAGTTTGGGGCAGAACGAAATCTGCCCCAAACTGAATCTATTTGAGGACGCTGATTGGCTAAATTGTATGTCACTCATTTATATCTTTAGTCAGCATTAAAGCATCATTGGCTAAACTGCTTCATAGACCCGCCTCTTTGGGGCAGTTTCTCCAGCGCCCCAGCCAGCTGAGACGTGCACACGAGGAGAGGACCTGCAGACAGGCAGAGAGGACGTGCAGGAAAAGCATATATTTACCACAGATATCATATTTTACACATATTACTGGGTGATTCCATGTTTCAAAAACACAAATATTGTCAATTTGTATAGTTTATTATTATTATTATTTATTTTATTTTGTATTATTTGTAGCTCAAGGGGGGGCGGTGCCCTAGCGCCCTCTATGGACCAGCCGCCACTGGTACCAGTACCAGTACTTTTGACTTGAATTAAAATCCCTTAGCTATCTAGTCACAGTTACTTTCATTAAAATTGATATGGAAATTTAAACAGTTCTGAAGAAAAGCCTTTGAATTCTGCTTCAATAATGTTGGTGCAGTTGAACAGAGTCCTGATGGAATGACATGCAGTCTCTCCCCTACAGAGAGCAACACAATGAAAGGCATTTTGTCCGACTTTCTAAACTTATTTAAAGTATTTTTGTATCTTTTAATAATATTCCGTGGCATGTCAGTACACCTCTAAAATCCTTGCTGATGTTATCATTATTAATGGCAAGTCATGCACCTGTCTCTCCGGGCAAGGGCTCATTCACTGTGTGACATTGTCTATCACTTTGGCGCGTTTCCTGTCTTACACCCTCACGTCAGTTTGTTGCCTCTGGTCCATCTCTGGTGTTTTGAAAGAGAGCACAGCTGCAAAGCCTTACATTTACTCCAATCCACCAGCTGCAGACGTCACCTGGCAGGCTGTCGTCACTTCCAAAATGGCTTTTGACCTATGACCAGAAAAAAATTGTCAAGGACATATATTTATGATATTTGTAAAAAGTGAGAGATTAATTTTAAAGGTATTTTGAGATGCAACATGGTATCATCACAAGGTTTTTTTATTTGAATGGATTTAATAGCACTGAAACTGACACTTCTCTTCAATGTCAAGAAAATATTACATTTCATCCTGCATCTGTCTTTTCATCTATCTGTTCATCTTTGACCTACAGACGTTGGTCATTAATGGCAACAAGCAAGAAGTGTTGATATCTCTGTAAAAGGACGAAAAATATAGCTTTTAGTGACCGTATGACCTTTCCCATTGAAATATACCATTAGACCAAACATGGGAGAGATGTATACTCCATTACGTTTTATTTGTGTCCTCAAACTCAAAATTGGAGTTTGAAGGTACAAAAAAAGCAATCAATGCTGGTAATAATTACCATCAAATAAAAGTATAGTCATGCCAACATGCCAACAAATGTGCAATGAGTAAGATTTGCCAATCGGCAGCAGACACCTTGCTGACTGGAGGCCCACACTGTACTGCTGGAGGGAAGAGAGGCAGAGAGAGAGGAGAACCAGGACCAGGACTGTCAAACCCTGCTGCAGAAATATTTTCTAAAGGGACGTTGGTGCTCGGAAACACTACGGCTTTTGGACGCAGTGATGCCAAAATCAACACAAAACTTTAAGATCCTAGAAAATAACCTTAAACTTGATTTATGTCTTTGTTACTACTAATCTAAAGCAAATTACACACGACGTTCAAATAAGCGTGTAAACTTGTCAAACAGAGCTGAAAATGCAACCTTTTGCTTGGAGGCTCCATGATGACGGGCCTTCAGTTAGCATTCAGCTACCGGTAAAGGAAAGAGGAGACGGAAATAAGAGGAAACAGTTCTCGTTTCTGTCACTTTGGATTTTAGTCCAGTAAACAAACTATCAAAATGTACAGAGACTTTGTTTTAAAACTGCTTGTACATTTAAATTATATGGATCCAGTAATAGAGGTGAAATGCTGCCCTTTATTTATCTGGAGCAGGTGGCCAGATGTTACACATTGCACCTTTTTAAAGACAGAGCAAACTGCTATTTCACAGGTAAATGGCAGTTCATTTTACTTTGAATAACACTGACCAAACATTTATATAAATGAAAATGATGTCTAGAAAGAGCAACAAATAAAAACTGGTGGAAGAGAATAATCTCTTTGCTTCATTGGCACAATTTAATGAACTAGGCAGTGAGTAGAAAAACAAAGAGCAAGTCTATCCGTGCTCTGATGAGATTAATAGAGCAAAGCAGCCAGGGATGGAGCCGAGAGTGGCCACAGATTTTCAGGGTGAAAGTGAGCAGATTTCCAAAACAGTCCCTGTAGATTCCGCTATTTATAAGGAGAAATGAACCATTACTGTATCTAATTTGTGGCAAATTGATCCCGGAGACTCAGGCTGTCATCCATCCCCCTGCTTGTGTGTTTAGACTCCGATTTATACTTTGTCAGAGGTGACTGGAGCTGGGAGGACAAATCAGTGTCAGCTCACCGCCTCTCCGAGGGCCCTGTCACAGAAGAGCTATGACGGCGAAGAAGTCAGCCGAGGAAGGATTCACTCAGGTTTTTTGGCGACAGGAAGCTCGACAGGCAGATGTCACAGAGGGGGCCAATCTTCAGGTGCAACGTAATGGACATGATACAGTGAAGCAGTGCACGACATGGGTCATTTGTTGGAAAGGTCACTTACTGGTCGACAAATAGAAAACACGCGGAAAAACATTTTACAAATTTATGTCACAGCTTCTTCTAAAATGGGGTCACTCATTTTACACATGGCCGACCAGAGCTGGACTCCACTTGTTGATAGTGTGAAGAATTTAAGTATTAATAATTAGTTTAGTATGATTATTAGCACCTCTAGTGGTGAATAGTAGTGTCATAATAATAAGAATGTCAAAATGGGTTAAAGATACACAATTCTATGTTTACAGGAGGTTTACAGATAGAGGATATTATACGTTACAGTATATTGACACATTGAATGTATTAAGCCATAAAAGTATTAAACACTGAAGAGAATACGTATTAAAGGGATAGATAGGGTCAGATTTAGTGATTTAGGAAACATCTTCGTGAGGCATGAAATAGAAGCGTTAGAGACAGAGAGACCATAAAAGCAGCAGGAATGCGGAGAAGACAATGCAGAGATGGACTTCAAAGGATGTCTCCAGCTGTGATGACAACTCAGGAGGACGAAGCAGTAGAGCGGGGGATGATGACTTACAGCCATATGGTTGCAACAAGCCAAACACTGATTGGCTCAGACATTAGCCAAGATGATCAAATCAATAAGTTATACACACCGATTGGCTCATACATAGTCCCCTGCAGTTTTTATGACCATCTGACCCCCCTGTGTCTTTTCTGCAGTATAAAAGCTTTGTTTGAGAGGAAAGCAGGAGACCTCACATGATTGCTTAGGGTGAAAGTGTGTGGTCTCTGTTCTCGAGAGCATTACTATTGATAGTTAATTTAGTTTGCACGTGTTATTAAATACAAGTTTTACGTTTAAAACCGGATTCAGTAACTTATTGGGTGAACATGCGCAGTAAGTAGTAAACAGAGAACCAGTCCAGCACTGCGGTCTCGCAGCTTCATCAGAATATTCAATCCTTAACAACAATAGCCTTTCTGACTTGTTAGCGAGGTTTCACCTAAATCCACCAGTCTGCAGTTAATGCGGTTAATACTTTTTCAGTCATCAGAGATTAAGTGTCACACATCCAGTACGCCCTGCTGATGAGTTGTGTGCATAATATAGCTTTACACTTTGACTTTATGCAGAGAATGCAATATATAAACAGACATGTGACAAATTAAAGAAAAGGAACTGAATGAAAGAGTCGGGAAACATATTTTTTGCACACAAGGGGTCGCTGAATGGGTTGATGAGTTTGAAAATAATGTGATAATCCGATGCTTTGGCCTTCACAGTCACCATGTATCTACCCAATTGAATGCCTATGGAAGATTTTATTGCTTTCAGCAAACATCAAAACACTGAATGAGGAAATAAGTTTTGATGTGTTCTTCTCTTTGGAAACGGTTGATTATATGGACAGGGTGTAGAGGAGGGCGGGTTAAGAATGGTGTTTATACTCAGGCCTTTTCTGAATGTTGAAGATGACATTAAGACAAAGCAAAAAATCTGAATAAGAAAAGAAAAGGGTAAGCTGGAAACATTTAGGATGGACATTCAAGTGCACCAAATAGCACAAGAAGAAGACACACTATAAATCAGTTCATTTTCCATTCAACCGTTTTTCTAGCTATTTAAAAAAAAAAAAAAAAAACAGGACAAAAAGGCCTGACTGAGAAAGTACAATTTCCTGCAAAGCTTGGAGCTTAGCTTGCATGTAGGCGGGCAGACTGCAGTGTGGACACATTTTGTGATTACAACATGTGAAAAGATGAGAAGTAAAAGATGTAGAATAAATGGTAAATGTTTAATGAATGCATTTATTAGACCTGGGGAGTCCCACAGAACTACAACTGTTAACTCTGACATTGATAGCAGTTGTAATAGTACTATGTCTGACTACCACTGCTACTTCCTGTACTACCACCTCAACTCACCACACAGATACAGTCATGTACAAATCAAGGGCAGACTTTGAGGTTAAACACCAGGGTTTTTTTATCACCATGTTCTTCAGATATGATCATAAATGTATGCATGAAATTTGGAGTCAGTTTGGAGAGGCCTGGAAGTACTCACCAACTACAGGAGACCACCCCCCCCCCCCCCCACTGAGGCCAATCACCAACTGGCTGACGACCTGAACGTTTTCTACTGCAGGTTTCATAAGCCTACTCTCACACCCCCCACCTGCCCCATCATCATCAAACAACCACCTACACCCCCTGCCTCCTCCTCACCTCTCCCAACCGACCCCCCACCGGCACTGAGGATATTCGAAGAGGATGTGAGTCGGCTCTTCCACAGACAGAAGATCAGGAAGGCACCAGGCCCAGACGGTGTGTCGCCCTCTTGCCTGAAAGTCTGTGCTGACCAGCTGGCCCCCATCTTCACACAGATCTTCAACCGATCTCTGGAGCTGTGTGAAGTCCCCTCATGCTTCAAACGCTCCACGATCATCCCGGTTCCCAAGAAATCCTCCATCACAGGATTAAATGACTACAGGCCCGTCGCCCTGACGTCTGTGGTCATGAAATCCTTTGAGAAACTGGTGTTGACCCATCTGAAGAACATCACAGGGCCCCTGCTGGACCCGCTGCAGTTTGCCTACCGTGCAAACAGGTAGGCAGGGACATATGCAAGGGTTCTGTTGGTGGACTTCAGCTCTGCGTTCAACACCATCATCCCAGCAATACTCCAACCCAAACTCTCCCAGCTCACTGTGTCAGCCTCCACCTGTCAGTGGATCACAAACTTCCTGACTGACAGGACGCAGCAGGTGAGGCTGGGAAAAATCACATCCTGGACTATCAGCACTGGGGCCCCCCAGGGATGTGTGCTCTCCCCACTGCTCTTCTCCCTCTACACCAATGACTGCACCTCAGAGGACCCGTCTGTTAAACTCCTGACATTCGCAGACGACACAACGGTCATCGGCCTCATCAGGGACGGTGATGAGTCTGCGTACAGACGGGAGGTTGAACAGCTGGTCCTCTGGTGTGATCAGAACAACCTGGAGCTAAACAGGCTCAAAACTGTGGAGATGACAGTGGACTTCAGGAGGAGCACCCCAACACTGCCCCCCCCCCTCACCATACTCAACAGCACTGTGTCCGCTGTGGAGACCTTCAAGTTTCTGGGATCCACAATCTCCCAGGACTTGAAGTGGGCCCCCAACATCGACACCATCAGGAAAAAGGCCCAGCAGAGGTTGTACTTCCTGCGCCAGCTCAGGAAGTTCAACCTGCCTCAGGAGCTGCTGATCCTGTTTTACTCAGCCATCATCCAGTCTGTTCTCTGCTCCTCTATCACTGTGTGGTTTGGATCGGCCACTAAACAGGACAGAAACAGACTGCAACGGATTTTCAGGTCTGCAGAGAGGATGATTGGTTCCAGCCTGCCCCTCATCCTGGACTTGTTCACCTCCAGAGTCAGGAAACGGGCTGGAAAGATCACTGCAGACCCATCACACCCTGGACACAAGCTGTTCCAACTCCTCCCCTCTGGTAGGCGCTACAGGGCTCTGTACGCCAAAAACCACCAGACATAGGAACAGCTTCTTTCCACTGGCCGTCACTCTGATGAACAATAAATAATATTGCACTACTACCTCTGTTTGCACTATTGTATTATATATATATATATATATATATATATATATATACACTTTTTTGGGGGGGATATATTCATACTTATATTGTATATAGCTGTTAAATGTTTATACCTACATCTGTTCTACTTTTTTGCTGCCCTTTTTTATTCTTATATATTTTTCTTTGTTTATTGTAAAATAGTGTATTGTATGTAGATTGAGAGCGGGGTGGAAACCGGAGACAATAAAGCTGATTCTGATTCTGATTCTGAAAGTTCAGTGTTTCAACTGGTAAAGCATTGCTTTATCCCCATCTAGTGGTAGGAATCAGTTGATGCAAGTATTTTGTTTTTGTTAGTTTTTGTAACAGAATGAGAATCAGCTTTATTGGCGAGGTATGAGAAGATACCAGGAATTGTACTCTGGTCTTTGTGGCTCTCATAATACACATACATAGAAACATAGCTAGGACAACAAACATAAACATTTAGCTAGTATGTACAAATAAGAGTAATTTGGAGTCTAGTACACATATTGGATTAATTCTAAATTGTCATTGCACTGTGTTTTTGTGTTTATGTGAAGCACCTTGTAAACCTTTTTGCTTAAAAAAATGATAAATAAAGAATATAATGAAATATGTGTTATTAAAACTATTATTATTATTATCATTATTATATACTTTATTTATACATATGTTTTAAAATTGACAAAGTGCTTCACACAACCACAGAAAGTACATTTATAAGAAAATACATTTGCAATCACAAATTAGTGTAAACAGTCCAAATATTGACAATTTAAAAGCCAGTTTATAAAAATGATTCTTTGAACGCAAGCAGCTTAAAGGGGAGGAGTTTGTCTGCGCAGTTTGGAGAGCAGTGTGACAGCAGAGCCGTTGGGATGGCGGTGGAGTGGGCATCACACATCGTGTACAAGTTATAAACTAGATGAAAACTGGAACCTGTGATGGGTGAAAAGTGACTCCGATCAACAACTTTTTTCTTTTGTTTTTTCCCCCCCACTCAAAGTCATGCGCCTGTTGATCGGTCTGCTATCTGCGCTGATTTCATGCGGGAATGGGAAAGCGACTGGAGACTTCACTCCGACCGGACAGTCTCTGCATATCAATGACGGGAACTCTTCTAACCGGGATCACATGAGACAAGAGCCCTTTCAGCACCGACAACAAGCGCTCGATGCCTTGTCAGGTTTGTGTGGCCTTCACTGTATCACTATTCAGAGCTATCATTATAGGCCTATAAATGTGCTTCATATCTGTGATGCAAGCTGAAAATAAATCACATTGTAGCAGGAGAATAAGGATTAATTTGACTTTTTTATTATCATTATTTTTACTCCATCAACCATCATATTACAGGTCTTTCTCTCACAGATTAAAGACTCCCATGTCCTCATTTGGTCGGACCATCTGTATCTAAATCTACTGATCAGTTCATGAGTAATGTGATGATGCTGGCTGCTGTCACCTCATGAGTAACGGTTTCTCCCATCTGTCCTTTTTTTTTTTTTTTATTGCATCCCCACATGAGCATTATTCATACATTATAACAACAGTAGCCTTGTAAAGGAGATTGCCATAATATTCATAAAAGTAAAAAAAAAAAAAAAAAAGATGTCAGCATTACTTGTCTATTAATACAAAGTGTTTTAATCATGTGTTTGGATGCTCAGCTCAGAGGGCCCTTAATATCACCCACTCTGCATTATCGTGTCATTCGAAATCAAGTGTTTACAGAAGAGCACACTCCTTCTTCTTTGTGCCATGTGGCTATAAATCTAAATGGTTAAATCTAAAGTGCGTCTCACTGTCTCACTCTCTCTCACACACACACACACACAGATGCATGTGCTTGTCATGGCAATGTTCTTGTTCACAGCCGAGCGGCGGAGAGGAGCTGAAAGAGGGATTTGTGACCCTTTTCATCAACTGATTCATGACTAATTCATGACGCTGTGGGAGTACATTACCATCCGTCACCACATGATCCTCGGGTCGGCGTCGTCGGCCGAAAACACTTGGAAATGCACCCAAGCATGCTGTTGTCACTTGCACCCTCCCGGACTCTCCCCCCCCCCCCCCCCCCCCTCCAATGCGTTGTGTCGTGCCAAGCCTTCTCCTCTTAGCCTCCCTCCTGTACAGAGTTAGCTCTCTGTAGAAGGGCTGCCCACTCTCTACTTCTACTTTTAAATAAGAAGAGAGAATGTCGATAAACAAATGTACAAAAAAAAAACACTCCTTATGACACCTATTATGAGATTCATTGTTGTCCCTTCATGATGGGCAAAGCAACAGATTTAAAGATTTAATCATCCACCCCAGGGGAGGATTGCAGTTATTTGACAACAGTACTGGTGGTTGTTCGGACATTAAGTCTTCACTTCAATTCGTGTCAGTTCAATTTGATATTGCTGACTCGTGCCTGAGGGCGATTTGGCCCACATATGAAAGGGTGCACTTGTGTTTTCCTCCATCGGTGGAATGTATGGCCTAATTCCAACACACGCACACAAACAAGCATGTTTGGGGGGGGGGGGGGTCAGCAGAGATAAGTCCCTGTTGGACCATCTGTTTGTGCTGCCTGGTGGTCTCACAGAATTGACCAGTCAACATGTTTGTGCATTTTGCTTGATACGACAGCCGAAGCAAACATGGTGTTTTTTCTATAATTATAGCTTGTCGTTCTAATTTTTGCCACATTCACAATTTAGTCTTTGACCAGTGGAAATATCTTCCGTGCGCTATGAATGAAAATGTCTTTTAAAAAGGTCACAAGTTGATAAAGAAATGGTTTGAAAACACTTCACTTGGGTAAATGCATTATTTGTATTGGACACCGGGGCTGTCATGTGCTCGGGAACAACAGTATTCAAGCAATATCACACACACAACGTGGGATCTATTTCTCATCTGCCTCGGCGGGCTCAGACGGCCCATTTCAATCCACTTCATAAACCTCTTTGTGCCGTGGTTCAGTGCGCCAAATGCGTAGATTATAGTAATCTGGCACGAAACACCTCCACTTCAGATCTAGTGACCCCCTTCTGTTATGTTTGGCCACAAGCAGAGCACACATAAAGCGGACGCTGCCTCTCCCATAACAAGCATCCTCTTGTCCATCTGCACTGGTGTATGTATCCCAGTGGGTTGACGCTAACACTGCCAAATGTAGTGTTTCATAGTGAGGATGAAAATACAGGCACTGCTGTGGAAGCCCATTTCTGCCCCTGTGATGAAAAAAAAAAGGTCCTGTAAGCATTGCAAAAGAGGGCTTCAATGGGCTTCCATATCCACCAAAGCAACAGAAGCAGGTGTATGGAAGCGCAAGTGAATATATTCTCATTATTTTGAGATATTAAGTACTTCTCGTGAGATTCTAAGTCATCATTTTGAAAATCTAGTCATTACTTTGTGATACTAAATAATTTTTGTGAGATGCACAGTGATTCATTTGAGATGTTAAGTCATTATTTTGAGTACGTACTTATTATTTTTGAGATACTTAGTCCAAAAATTAAGATACTAACTCATAATTTTGTGATACTAAATCAAAATATTCAGATAGTTTCTCATTATTTTTCAGATACTAAGTTGTTATTTTGAGACGCTTAGTCTTTATTTTTTGATACTAACTCATTATTTTGAGATGCTAAATCAATGACCTATGGAAGTTTTTATTTAACACACAACAGTGCCAGATATGGTTTATTTTAACGCAAAAGATGAACTTTTTCTAAACCTATCCAAATACTCCTGCTGTATTTGCTGAAACCAAAGGAGATTTCTGGCAGAAAGATGCCAACTCCTCCCATGCGCGGTAGCTCCTGGCATTTGTCTGCTCATTATCAAAGGGAATTGTTTGAGGCAATGATATGGGACAATCTGGTTATCTGGTTTTGGCACCTGCTGAAATATTGTTAAAAGCTGGTAACATAAGGCATGGCTTTGTGAGTTTTCAGTAAAGCTCTGGCAAATAATTTAACAGCAGGATTATGAGCAATAAGACCAGCATCAGTGTCAAATATTTTTCAATATTATGACCCAGTAGGATTGCGATATAGCGATGTTGCAGCATTTAGCTACTAATAAAAAGGGCAGTAATGACATTTTATGGCCTCTTAGCATTAAATAACTATGATAGTGTAGCTGTGGAGGGTTGATGATGAGCCGGCTGCTGAGATTTATGGCTCCCAAAACTCTCTGGCTCTTTCTGGTCCAGACGGCATAAGAACAGTCACTTCAGTGAAAATGTATAGCAGGGTAAAATGTGAAGGAAGATTCCTTGGGCGCTGGCCAGTCCTAGCAGACTTTTGTAGCTCTACAAAGTAGGTACTGTTGGTACTGAGAAGTTTCTTTGAAGTACTGTTCATGGATTCATTACTAGTTGTCGGGGCTCATATTTGTACAGGTCCATGCCATCATACATTTTTGTTTTTGTTTCTGGTCACAAATGTGCTTTTTTAACCCACTGCTATGCCACCTTTACAGCTGAATGACTGCAGGTGTTCAATACAACCCACCAGAAAACACGTTGGCGTTGTATTTTTCTGCAAACCAGGGGAAACCTAGAACGTTGACGTTTCTAAACCAAAAATATGTTTCATATCAGAGTTAAGGTTACCATGTGGTTAACATTGTGAAACAACAGGTTAGGTTTAAGAAACAAAACTACTTGGTTAAGGTTCGAAAAAAATATGGTTTGTGTGAAAATAATAACGTAATATTGTAAAGTAGCAACACTTGTAACTAGTATAAATAAATAATTAGCAACCGCCCTTAGCGGACTTGCTTACGTAACAATTGTAACAATGTTACATAACCGGCGAAACTCAAGATTTACTTTTTGTTTCACACGGGACACGAACCATGATGTCCTGAGTGAAAGTCCCAATTGCACTAATTGTTTTTTTGGCCACTTAGGGGCAGCAGAATATACAAGTTTTGCTGTATTCACATTACAAGCAACAAAAGTAACAAAATGGCCAAGCGTGGCCAGCTACATTGTCCGTGAGTCAGCATTGAAGTGTTGCTCAAGCGCTCGTTGACATATCTTCATGTCACTGGCTTTCATTGAAAGTGATTGTTCATTTTGTGTTTATTTTGGGGTTCCCTCCACAAGCACCACATCCCCTTTAGAAAACCTAATTTTACTGCAGCGGGTGTCTGACAGTCTGCTACACGCAGTCCTGGTTCTCCCGTGACTCCCTTCCCTCCAGCAGGCCCAGCAATACGGCCTGGGCCTCCAGCAGCACAGTGCCGATGTTAGCTCCCAGGGGCGACCGATGGAGCAGCGAGGCAAAGCTCTGCTCCTGGCCGGAGGAGGGCGCTGAACTCTCCTCCGGCAGCTAACCCCGATCTGGGTCGGTCCGCGGCGGGCTGTTTGCTTCCGGAGGCCCCGCTGGAGTCTGAGCTGAACGTCTTTCTGGTGAACCTGCATGATTTTAACTGATTTTGCGCAGGATCCGACCCAGTTGCTCTGATGACAGGCATTAAGAATAACTTTATAAAAATAACTTCTTGCTGGTGGCTCCGTAGGCATCTGTATTAAATTGAGACTTTTTCATAACCAGTCAAAAGTTCCTCACAGTAACTTTAAGTTTAGGTAAAAAAAACTACTCGGTTGGGTTTAGGAAAAGATTGTGGTTTGGGTTGAAATAACTACAGAAAGGTTGTTCTATAAGTACTGAAATTACACGACAAATAAGTCAACGTTAACTTCGGGTTTCACACTTGAAACAAACAGTGGTCTCCTAGGTGAAAGTCCTGTGTTTTTTGACCCATCTGTCCGCCCTAACCTCCTCCCTTCCTGAACTGTATTGCTCTTTACACTATGTCACCTGTCCTGGGTTAACGTGGGTTATATACAATTTACAGTGCATTAGTTTTCATAGGTATAGCTACGAACAGTGTATGAAAACAGCCTGCAAGCATTGATCCTTGGTGTGATATTTGTCTTTCAATGACCACCATTTATTCATATGGGCAACTGATGTATCACTGAGCATTCCTTCATTGTTATGTAACAGAACATTATACGTCTATGAAATAACAAGTCTTGTTGTCTTCTTGACTCACTATTGGGTATCGGTCCGCAGTGTGAAAGGTGAAAGTGGCTAATTGGGTTTTTGGATAACGTGACACGTTATCATTAGGCTCTAAATGGTATTCTCTAGGAGCTACCTGCAAATATGTAACGATTAGAGCCTTGTCAGGAATCACATTATTGGAAATGTGCACTGTATTTAGCTGTCTGCATGCTGATGCAGCATAATGTTGTCTTGAATCCATGCTTTGCTGAACTAATTGGCCAATTTTACCATTTGTATTCGTGTCCACCTCTATAAAATCTCCTGGGATTAATTGATTGATATCCTCCAGGGATTCTGCAAATTACTTTTATTATAGTGCTGTCAATAAGGTCCCTTCTAGGTTAATTGGAAACATAGGTAACCCCATTCTGTTAAAGCATACGGTTGTACTGCATGAAAAAATAACAGAAACACCTTACAATTACTTTTAATGCAGTCCCGTCTACAACAGGTACTGCCTTCGTGGAGCTTACAATAATACATTTCGCTGACAGTTTGTCAGAGGTGGAATTTTTGAGACTGCAATTTGTGGTGTTATAGTGGTTTGCATTCTGACCATCCCTTGTAGATAATGTGTGAATCTGAACTTGTATGAATTGTTTCATCCTTCTAAAAGCAGTACTATTGCCATCCCAAATCCATCTTTGTCTTAACCCAATCTTTGTTTTTTTCCCCAGATTCTGCTTTTGACCTAAAGGTCCAGGTTAACAACGTGCTGAGTAGTCAGTACCTGAGCCAGGCGGTGGTGGAGGTCTACATCAACTACACCAGGACCAACACAGCTCTTACTGGGGAGGACGGCGGTGTTTTGCTCCATGTACCTTACCAGACTGGGATGCCAATCACAATTGTGGCTAGCAAGGACGGCTACATTTGCACACTGCTGCCTTGTAAAACCAACAGAATGCCAAGTAAGATATTTAAAGTGTGGTTGTGCTCAATGTGAAAATTGTTTAGCTGAATCAGATAATGAGCTTTATGCAGTGTAATTTTCTTTTATTCATCATTGGCTCTTTCGATTATGGAAATGTCAGTGAGCACATTTTTACTGTTTTTAGTATGGCTGAAAGTTGAAAGTGTGTCTATGTTCATTCAGCCCTATGTTCCCTCAGATCAGTACATCCACCGGTGCTATGGTTCTGATGGTCCATTATTTCAAAACCTCAATAGTCCAAAAAATGTCCGAAACCTCACTGTCCGAGAGCCTGTTATCCCGAAAAACACACCGCAATAGTTCCGAAGGCCCATTGCTCAAAAAATACGACAAACAGAACCACATGGCAAATTTTTATGACACATTTTGCACCGTCGTTATATTTTTCCTACTGTGGCGAAGCCCTAACCCACCGTAACCCTAATCCTGATTGGTTTACCCAGATATTCTCACTCTAACCCTAACCAGTTTAACTCCTCATGCCTTAACCTAACTAATCCAACCAACAAAGGCAATGAGTACTAGCCAATCTGTCTGCCTGTTTTCGGATATTGTTAGTGCGGTATCTCAAAAAGTCAAGGATGGGGCTAAGCAAACAAAGGTCCTTCATTTGGGATGGACAAAACATCTATGAGGGACCATATGGCTGAGGGAACATAGGGCCTAATTTGGGATGAACAAAACGTTAATTAGGGAACATAGGGCCTAATTTGGGATAGACAAAATGTTAATTAGGGAACATAGGGCTAAGGGAACACAGACCTAATTTGCGATGAACAAAATGTTTATGAGGGAACATAGGACTGGGGGAGCTTAGGGCCTTATTTGGGATGGACAGCAAGTTTATGGGGGAGCAGTGGACTGAGGGAGGTTGGGGCCTAATTTGGGATGGACAAAATGTTTATGAAGGAACATAGGGCTGAGGGAACTTAGGCTTGCCCCCTTACAGGGATATGCATTTCTATTGAAAGTGAAGAGCTGCCTCTTGAAACTTGAGCTATTGTTTTTGTAGTAACAGTTTAGATAAGCCCTTGCCAGAAAAGTGAACTCACCCACTTCTTGCCTCTGTGCAGAGGTTGATATAACACAGTCACACTGCCATCTAGTGGAAAAACTGCAAGTTTTTAAAGGAAGTACTTTTTTACTAATTTTGCATCTTCTCCTTCCCTCTTTTATCATTGCTGTAGTATTTTCGTCTGTGACCATGTCACTATTTGGTCTGAATCAGGGGAACATCTGGCTCTTCAATGATTCTGTCCTTATCACTGGCAAAACATCTGGTACTGTATATATTGTTAAATCCACTTTCCTTCTTGCTCATGTTCTCTATGTCTCTCACTTGCCTCAGTACAAGCATTGATTAAAAAAACACATTAAACTATCCAAAAATAGCGTCACTAATAGGAAAATACATATATTTTATAACCTACATATATTTTATAACCACATATTTCTAGGTGTTATTTATCATGTTTTCCTTTATTTGCAGATGCTGCATCACAGCCTACTGTCCAGTTTCCCAAGAGCCTGCTGAATCTGACAGACAGCAGTAATGCCACCTCTGTTAAAGCGTACCTGACCATCCCCAAGCTGCCGTCAAAGGAAGACAGCTTTCTTCATACGTTGGGCATCATGAGCAGTAAATCAGGTATACAGTGACAGTATTCACAAAGCAATTCATTGATAATAACACAAAAGACAATATGTCAATTACATACAAATTTTACCCATGACTGTCTCATTTTTTTGCATAAAAAAAACAACCAAACATTTTCCAATGTGAGGCTGTATTAAATGGATTCAAATTGTAACAATGTTACAATGGAACCATTCAATCAAAGTGTATATTCATGAATATTTCATTCAAGACAATTTCAACACAGTTTCATTGGTCTAGTCCTCGTATTCTCTTAGGCTTTACCTCCTCTGGTTTTCAAGGATACGTCAGTGTGGAGTTGAGTCCGGTTGCGGCTGTCAGTGTGCAGCTTTTCTCAGGAGACACGGAGCTACATGTGAGTGGGCCCATACAGATCAGCCTCAGCATTCCAGACAGCTGTGGACTTCAGACTTCCAATGTTGTTCCAGCATGGTTCCTTAACCGGACCACTGGTGAGTAGATGTCACAGTCACACACACTAAAATCGAGTCGGGAAAGTGAGGATGATTTCATGGCCTCTACAGGGAATTGTAATTTAAAGCAGCAGTTGGTACCTTTTAATAAAAATATCTTTGTGCCATATTTGCTCTTACAGGATTGTGGAAGTTGTGGAAAAATAGTTTGTTGTACAAACAGTGCTGTTGTGTTTGTTTTGTTGTCTGTTTGTTTTTCCTAGGTGGATGGATGAGAAAGGGGCTCGGGACGGTGGTGTCAGTAGACGGAAAACTCATGTGGACATTCACAGCACCTCACCTTGGTTACTGGATTGCAGCACCTTTGTCGTCCACCAGAGGCAAGTTCTCACCCTAAATATGTTCATCTAATGTAATACAGTGTTCTATATTTTCTGACACTACCAACCTGGGCATGTTCCATGGTCACAGGACAATGTTGTGGTAATAAATAAAATGTGTCAGATGGAAATTATTGAATGACAAGCATTGGTTCTGTGATAGTTGTTATAAAGGCTCTGTATAATGGAGTTGCTCTCTTATTTTTTCCAACAAAAAAAACCCCAATGACTATAAGACATTTGAGTTTGATTTTTTATGAGAAAAAATTGGACTGGAACTGGCGTAGGTCAGTGGAAAAAAAAGCTAAATATGTATTTAACGGACTTTGTAAGATTTTTGGATACAAAATGCACCGTGTTCATTTTTATCTTTATTGCATGTGTTATATTTCATCCAAACCTTTTCTTCTGACCATCTATATGCTTTAGGTTTCTTCAGACTTGCCATCCCCATTGACTTCATCTCACGCCATTCATCTCTCCTGATGGTTGTCCTTGGAGGAATGCTTGTTATTGTCACCTGTCTCCTGGTTGGGTTGTTGTTTTATCGCAGGTAACAGAGACTTCCATCTCATACTTGTCCATACAGTATTTACTATAAGTTGTGGTGATGTTAATGAGCGTGGCATGAGTATTTTATCAGTTTCAGAGGAGTGTTCCTTTAAAAGCACTTTGATATCAGTAAAATCCATTATTCTTCCAAGTTTAATACTAAAATCTGTATTTTTTACCACGTTCTCATGTAGTGTATGCCACAAACATTTTATTTTTCTGTCTACAGACGTTCGCTCAGTGAAACTAAAACAAAGATCCAACCAGCGATGAGAAAAGACCAAACCACCTCAACATGTGACGGTGAAGTCTTCGAAGTATCTTCAGCGGATTCCTTTCATCTACAGGGTGGAATGAACCATTCATTCGCAGAAAGGGGGGATAATCGGCACAACGCCACTGTTATTTCTATGCACAACGCCGATGTGATAGCCAACCCCAATGCTGTGGCCGTCAGGGTGGAGCGTAACGAACCGGAGCGAAACACTGCCCTGAATGATCTGATGTGTTTGCACGAAACCACGGATCAGATCAGAGCTCCGGCCTCTCTGACGGATAATTTGTTTTTCTACAACCAACCTGTTGCCATTTTTCACACTCCAGCATTCTTCCACTTGGAGGAGCAGCCGGAGCATCCCCAGTGGAGCAAGTCGGCCACTCTTCCCCGCGCGGGGTCCGCAGCTGAGCCGCCGAGTGAAGACAGCTTTACGCAGGCTCTGCCAAAAGGTCCCTCTGCCAGCCAGAACCAGGCAGCGGAAAATGAGGACCAGCTCGGGGTTCTAGAGGGCTCTCAGGCTGAAACTTCAACCAACGCATCCAGGGGTCACTTCAGCCTCACGGAGTCAGCGTCGGTCCCGGGGACATTGAATAAAATCAGGGCCAGCGGCAGACACTCCGTGCATGCCTTGGCAGAACTTTCTAAAATCCCCTCAACTCAGCCTCCTCGAGCCTGGTTTGTATCACTGGAGGGCAAACCCGCAGCTGAGATCCACTACGCAGTGTCAGAGCAGCAGAGGCGGCGAAGGCCAGTCGAGAGTCGAGAAACCAGCTTAGACTCGGGAGTGGATATGAGCGAACTGAACCAGACGCCTGGAAGGAGGGCCGTAACGCTGGAGCGCAAAGCCACTTTTGTCAAAAGCAATAAACCTGCACCTCCACAGTAAAAGCCCTGAACACCTCCACGCCTATAGTCCTCTGAGTTTCTATAAACAGCATCGGTTCTATCTGTGACACGTGACTTATTTACCTTCTTGTTGCTTAATGTTTTACATCGATGTTAAGGTGCCAATCCAAGATGTGGGTAGAGGCCCATTTCTACCATCGGATTTCACGCGGTCTGTGTTGCAACTGTTGCGCGTGTACAAAAGTGTGGACAGTCCAAAGCAGAGCATGTGGATTTAGCAGTTGTTTTCTAACAGCCTCTCCTGCCTCAAACAGACGGGTTTAACAAGAAACAGAACATTTTCCAAAGTGTCAGATATAATTTCATACTGTTAAATTGCATAGTTGCAGTTGCCCTATTTGTCTGCCTCCAACGTGTCAAAGGCAACAATGAGATTGAGATTAATGAGGTCAAACACTTTCATAATGACGACTCTTACATTTTTATTCCCCCTCAGATTAACAGACCGACTACCATGGCTGGCTGAACATTTATTAGTTTAACTATGCCACCTGATTTGTCTTTGTGTATATTTGTTTGTGCATGTTTTTTATGTATTTTGTCATGAAGTGAATAATTTTCATAATATTTTAATAATAATTAAAAAAAAAATGAACTTGGTGAAGCCAATTAGTTTGACATGATTCTAAGTCTCCTATTAATTAATGATAAGGCATTCATTTGAATTGAAGGACCCTTTTAATGACTTTAATATCTGCACACCTGATGCTCATTGTAAAGTGAGCTGTCAATTCTGCTGTTAAGATGCAAAAAAGATTTTTGTTCTGAATGCTCTGCAACTCCTTTTCAGCAGGTAAGTGGTTGAACTGTTTAGTGGTGGAATTAAAAAAAAAAAAACAGGTCATGCTGTAGTGGTGCTGACCTTTTTAACATGGCAGCTAGAAGCAGTGACAACTAACCCACCACAGTGATCTCACTAAGATAGAGAACAACAAATTATCTCTTGAAAGAAAAGGCCTCTGTGTCCCAGAACAACACAGACAGCACAAGAGTACAGAAAACCTCCTCACACTAGATCAGCGGTTCCCAAACTTTTTAGGCCACGCACCCCCTTCTACATCCCGACCGGGGTCACAACCGGACACAAACTTTTCAGGTGGTATTTTCCGATGCGCGCTCTCCGTCCGCTGGTGGGAATGTGCTCATCTGTGGGTGTGTGTGTGTGTGTGTGTGTGTGTGTGTGTGTGTGTGTGTGTGTGCATCGGGGCGGAACTCCGCCGTGCGCGATACAGAGAGCAAACCAAATTAACTCGACCTTCAAGTGGGGGCGTCCCCCTAATACAATGGTAGGGGAAACGCTGGTTTGCTCGCGCCTGGCGTTTGTTTACAAGATTTAGTCCACTGTTAAATGTTGCAGTGTGAACACAAACCGAACAAAGGGGAAACTGAAGAGTTCTTGTCAGTTCGCGTAGTAAGGGGCCGACAGAACAAAAAAAGCACACTTACATTTTTTTAAATTATATTTAATAATAAGTATTACACCATTAGACCACCATTACATTTTTCCTCTCGCGCACCCCACTTTGGGAATCCCTGCACTAGATATTAGTAACATCAGCATGTATGATGACTCTGCTTTCTGCCAGCTCACTATGTCTCATCATGTCTGATGTTATTACTGAAATCATTTATTTTACAATGTATATAGGCAAAGCTTGATTGTTGCAGAATTATGTCAATATTTAAACATTATTTTCCAGCTGCAATGTTCTTGATTTTCTTTTCTCTGAAAGATTATCGATGTGATTAACTAATATATATTCCATCCTAAACCTGTATTAGGCCTGATTTATCAGCTGTATCAGAGACACGCATTGTATAGACACAATAGTAAACACATGTAAAGCACATTGGTCTTGTTTGTTACCAGGATATTGTTTAAAAAAAATAACAGACTAATGACATTTATTGGAAAGTTGGCCATGAATAAGGGAACAAGTGAGTTTTGATGGGATAGCACCATCGTGTGGCCATTTATAAAGCACTTCATATTTTGGCTGATAACTCCTAAAACATGAGGTCTAAAATCAAACTGCATTTCTTGTTAAATAATGAATCTGCCCAAACAGAGTTTCTGTAATCCTAAATGGTTGATATAGCATCTTTCAGATTATCCTGATGGCTTAAGCAGCACTTTATTTACAATAAGACAATATATATTTGTAATACAAGTTTTTAGATATTTCTAAGAACCAGTTGAAGACTCATCAGGGGCCATGATTGTTACATAGAAAGTCATGAATACAAGGGAGGACTTGGACTGAATGTCCACTTTGCTCCGTGTAGAGATAGATCTGTATAAACCACATGCAGGCATGGTCACATTAACCTGTTGAGGGAACCAGATAAAAAGTTTACCCCCTCTTCATGCCCGCTGTCCATCTTTATGTACCTGCTACCTCCACGTTCCCATCAATAACACAAGACAAATATTTAGCATAGATGTTTTTTAAATGTAACTTGTATATGATTAAGGAATAAAGATGAAGATGTTGCTTGTACATGAGTTCACAGAGTGCCATTGGACTTATACAAGCTACAGACTAAAAGACTTCCCTTTGTTACCATGTTATTTAATGTAACATGTTATTATATGTGACATGTTAATTAAGAGTGATGGTTAAATTGTCATTAATAATATGTCAGCAGTCTAAACCAACAGTTTGCACATCACATGTAATTCATATGGAGAGTTCTGGCTGATTTGATTACAGAAAGATGAATTATTATTATTGTAATAAGTATTATATGATCATTCAGACGCATAAATATAAAAAAAAGACATTCACGTTTATATTCTACATCATTATTGCAGGGACATGCAGCAGATATTAATATATCCATATCTAATAATATACAGACTGTAAGAACATTGTACAGCAGACAATGTGACTGAGGACGCAGTCAGATGTGTACATTGATATCTAGATATGAACTTGATCTCAGGCTGGTTGGATAAAACATTAGATTACAGAGGTGACATGTGATGGGAGGCACAGATACAAAATGGACGTCGAGGGTTTTTCTGAAGGTACGTTGTTCATATGAAATCGTCATGTAAACATAAACAACAACTCCAGCGGTCAAGAAAAGTATTTTCTCAAGTTTAGCACAACAATTTATTGCAAATCATCACTTCTACTGCGGACTTCTTCCTTCCTGACAAGAAGTAAAGACTCAGAGACTGACGAAAGCGACAAAACTAACTTCCATCATGGACGATGTGAGATTTAAACACTTTGAACACTAGTTTAGCTACATTGTTCTCTGTGTGTTTTACCATCAAGACTTTCAGATCCCTCAAAGTGAAGTGATAATCGGCTCTGCCATGAACACACCTCCACCCCAGGGGTCACACAGGAAACATACGGATAATACACTGTTATGAATAATGTGGGACACGGTCCTATTTACTGTAATGATTCACACTTTTATTAGGCTACTGGACTCAGCTACTATACTGTACCAGCTCAATTCATCTATTTAGTTAAAAAAACACCAAAAATGCCCATGAATCAGTTTAAATCACTGCTTTACTGTACATTACTGTTTTCATTATAGGCTAGTATTATATATTATATATATAGTATATAAAATGAATGATAATGATATTAAATCTTTATAATGTGCAAGCAAATATCAACTGTGGTGTTGGTTGGGGTTAGGTGTAACACCGACACTCTTTTAATTGTCTTTAATTGTCACTCTTTAAACATGATTACATGTTGAATATTCCTTAATTCATGTTTTCAATGAGGCTACAACAGCAAATCTGGGGTCGGCTAACATTTAAGCACAGAAAACCTGTCCAGACTGCGTACCTGTGTGAAGAACAGGTGTTCACAGGGGCCCAGCAGCTCAGCCCCCTGCAAACTTAATCTGGTCTCCATGAACTCGTTCACTGGTTCAATGGGCTGATAGACCCACTACGCTTGTGAAGATACATGTCATGTTTTAGGGGAAATATCAGTTGTTGTTTTATTTTTACAGGAAATTCAGAAATGAAATGCTAGAGTATAGAGTATATTGTCAAGACTGAATGTTTTGGGACACAGTCTGAACCCACTCTACAGGTCTATTGCACTGCTGGTGTGACTCGCATTCCACTAACTTTCTCATTAAGCTTCATCAAATATTACTGATTCACTTCGCTTCAATCTTTTTTATAACAAGTTCATTTTTATTGACCTCACATTGCAATTCTTCTTGCATCCGGGTGAAAAAAAAAGAAGTATGAAGTTTTACATGCAACAACATATCTGTGTAATAATCACATCTCTGGACTGATAAAGTAACGCTGTCTTTCTGTTTACATTCTGACAGGTGTCTCAGAAGTATTTCCATACGCTGACTGACTGTGATGCTGAACTCCATCGACCAAAGAGAACTCTTCTTCCTCCCACTAGTCTGAACTCAAGTTGATCAGGCTGATGTAGTGTCTCAGTGTCTAGCCATGTATTTTCACTTCATGTGGTCTTTAGAAATGATCAATCCTGGAGAAGTCATTCAGTTAAAACAAGGATGTTACATGTTTGAGTGATCATCTTGGAATAATAGCTGACGTGGAAACTCTTCATTAATAAAGGAAAGACCTCAAATGTTAGAAAGTCTGTTTCCATTCTGACTCTAAGTGTAATGTTTCTTTAATGGAGGTTTGGTGATGCATGGTGTTTTATTACAACACATTTTCCTTGTGGTTTTCTACTGACGCTGTTGGACTTCACACATCCAGATCTACCAGGAGCTGATCGAGAGCCGTGTTCCAGAGATGTTTATTCCTCCTCCACATTCACCACCAGACTCCTGCTCCTCCTCCAAACTGAGATGCTCCTCCCTGTCTCTGTTCCCCAACACCAGTTTCTCCCCGAGCACGTTAATGGCGATCTGAAAGCAGAGACGCTCTAATCAAGCTCCCAAAAAATTATTTTCTCTGTTACTGCGTACCTGTAAGCCTTTGCACTGATGTTCATTAAATTCCATCATTGTTAACAGATACATTCATATTAGAGATCCTTGTGAGTTTGTGTAACTTTGAATTCTAATTTCTCCTCACACTTTTCAATTTTTATAATTAAAACCTTCTTATGTCAGTTTGCCAGCAGACACCTTTACTTACTTATAATATTTTGATAAGTATGAAGGGTTAATATGAATTAATTAATTGCTTAAAAATGCTTGTGTGCCTCTCAGTTTATTCAAAATCATCATATCTGATGTTAGAAATGTCCGTAGGTCATTAATAAAGGGTCTTCAGTTCCTCAATTTCTAATAAGCCATCAGCAAAAGCTTGTTATTAAACTGCCATTATGAATGTAAACACATCATTAATATAATAATTATTGCAATCAGTTTTGCAACTGTAAATGTTTGTATTTGTAAATTTCAAAAACAGAACCTTTAATCGTGACTTCTAGTGGCTTGGTCGGTTATGTGCAGCAGCCTGCTTTCAACCACATAATGGTCCATGTGTGTGTTTGAGAATCCAGTCAGAATGAATCAACATTTACAAATGATAGATATTAGATGAGGCCTTCAGCCTGGAATTTCTGCTCAATCTGCTTTATTTCCATTAGATATCATTACCAGAAGTACAAAATCAAGCACACAGAAAGATAAATCCATATCACTCAACATATCTTCACAAACATTAAAAAAATATAGCCTCTTTATCAATTACATTAATAGCAACACCTTGCACTTCCAATATTGTTTAGCAGCATTGTTTTGTGATTTCAATGAGCTGTGGATAGGTCTGGAGAACATCAGGCTCTTTGAGAACTTCAAGAAAAAGAGAGCAGGATTCTTGTCCATTAGCAATCACTTCATCAATCAGGTTAATAACATTTTTTTCTGGCGGTGAGATATCTTTCAAATTACAATATTGTCTTTGTGTGACGATATGTTTGGCGTGTGCATGCTGCAGAATGAAGGAGTGATCCGCCTTCAGGCAGTCGATGAGTTCCACCTTGTGCTCCACGATCATTTTCACAGCGGGGCCCTGTGAAAGACAACAGGTTTTGTTTATTAATCCTAAATTAATTAGGTTTTCATTTGCTTTTGGGAAATTGTACTTTTTGCAAATGTGGAACAAAGTCTTGGACACCACTTGTATGTGTCAGCATGTGTTGAAGCTGTGCATGAGGAGATTGCCTGTCTTCTAAATGTCTGCCTGAGTGTGAATGTGTCTCTTTTCCCCTCCCTGCCCTGTTATGTTAAGATAAGCTTCCCTCAACAGGATAAGTGAGTATAGAAATGTGATGGATGTGATAAGTTTTGTTTAGCTCAGCTCACTTAGCAGATGTCCATTGGATCAGTAGCAGCTTCGCTCAAAACGAGTGAAACACAGCAATAAACGAATGTACCAATGTTTTCAAAGAGTGAAACATGTGTCTGCGTTTCAGCAAGAGTGACAAGAGGCTGGTATGAAAAGTATTTATGAAACGTTCTTGGTTTGTCCCACTATGGGTAATTAGAAAAAACAAACTAACCCGTCAACGTGTATATTACTGTGTGAGGGTTTCTACCACTGTGTGTGTGTCACCGTACCTGAGAGGAGGGCAGTGTTCCAGCTGCTCTTCCTGAAAGGAAAGCAGTGTTAGGATTTTATGAAATGTCCTGAAAGAACAAATATGTAACTGATTGATAGTAATGAGTTGGTAAATTTATTTATTACATTTATTACTATGAAAAGTTAACTTACACACTGAATACCTCCTAAGACCATATTCAAAAAGAAATCATGCCTGACTTAGCCTGACTAGCAATAGTCTCTAGCTCTACTTACATGATTACAATTAGCTTCATTATCATTCATTCTGATAATTAAAAAATGCAAATGTAGATTATAGTTCTGATATATTCCTGTATGTGTTAGCTTCTAGAGGGTTACTCTGTAGTTTAACTGCCTGACAAATCAAGATATTGTACACCTAAAAGCGTTTTCGATTCATTTAGCGATGTGAACCAAAACACCATGACTCTCAAACTCCTTTCTGGCCTCTTTTACATGCTTTGCCTGCAACCTTTCTCTTTCTTCTCTCAGTTCTCTGTCATGCTGTTCCTTCATTTTATTCTGCATGTTTACCATATTCTTTTCTTGCTCCTCTCTGTCTCTCTGCTTCTCTCTCTTTCCTCTCCCTCTCACTGTCCTCACCAAACTTCTCCATCATCTTCTTCATCTTCTCCTCAAACTCTTTCCTCTCTCTCTCAGCCTTGAGTTGGTCATTCATTTTCTTCTTCTCTTTTTCATATTTTTCCTGTATTTTCCTCTCCAGTTCCTCTTTCTCTTTTTGTATTTGCTCTTCTTTCTCTTTCAGGATGCGTTGTTTCTCCTCTTCAATTTTCCTCTCTGCCTCTTGGAACATCTCGTTGGTGTAGTGGCTTCCTCCGTTCTTCTGGGATACATTTCTGATCTTCTGGAGCAGCTCAGTGACCTGAGAGCCACCCTTCAGCTTATTATTGAAGACATGGTACTGGCCATTACATCTGTCCACAAGTTCCTGCAGGTCCGAGCAATCCTTCAAGAAGTCCTCAATAGATGTGTCTCCAAGAAGGTCACCATGAGTAAAGAGCACCATGCTGTATTTGTCTGCAGCCTGGCCAAAGAGTTCTTGAATTCTCTGCACCGTCTGCTTTTCCTCTTCAGTGTATCTGCCCAGCTTGATGACCACCAGGAACACATGGGGTCCAGGAGCAGCATAAGAGATGCACTGGCTGAGCTCTTTATATGTTTTCTCCATTTTAAACCTGGTGTCAAAGAGGCCCGGGGTGTCGATAACAGCAACTTGTTGCCCATCCACCACAGCTTCACCCTTGGAACAGTTTACAGTCATAGACTCTGCACTGCACTTTGAGTCAAAGAACTTTCGTCCCAGAATGGTGTTTCCAGTGGCACTCTTCCCCACCATCACTATCCTCAGCTTCTCGTCATTTTTTCTGCTGCTTCCTGTGTAGAAGAATGAGTGACACTGAATAAGACTCTACATCAGGTTGTACACACGTACTCAATGCAACTTGTACAGATACAGGAGAAAAGAAGCATCCATAAGTACCCCCTCTGTCAGCTGAAAGTGGAACTGGAAGTTGAAAACCTGTCTGCCTATCCAGACTGACACATTTATTTGAGGGTGTCTAAGATTTAAAAAAAATAAAAAATCTTGATGAAATGAAAATGTTAATAATAAAACTGTTTGTCAGTCACATCACTTAATAAATCAAAGAAAACTCTCAACTGAACCTCCCTTCAAAAGACAATTCATCCTCCCTACCAAATAACAATACAATGACAAAAACAGAACAAATTCACTTTTGACTCTGATTCTTAAGAACAAAACCTGCATTCATCTGACTCAACTATGGATAATTATGTTGTTTTTTTAATGTTCTAATGATGAAGAAATTGTGATTTTAAGTATTCCAGAATTTATATCAGGTTACATTCTTGGTACTAAAGTCAGACAAACTAAATGTATTTACAGTTCTACCGTCTAATACAGTATTAGTTTATAGGAGGTACAGAGGAACATTTCATGAAATTAGATTCAGCAGTGAGCACTGCTATATCAACATACAATAATTTACTTTAAGACATACAGTTTCCGACTTACCTAGGTTTCTGGCCATGTTTGGGTTAAAGAGTGGAGTAGATACTGCAGCTGTAGTTCAGACAGTTCAGAGTGTGTCTCCTGCAGCTCTGTTAGAACGGCCCTATATGTACTAAACAACACCCACAAATAGAAAGGGAAACGGTTTCGGTTATGGAAGGACTTTTTAATAGATGGCGTAAAGGTGAGAATATATGCTAAATACAATATAGTCTTTAATCATTTTGGAGTATATGTAGTCTTGTCTTAACAAAGAAAGCAAGATACATTAGTTATTCTAGATGAATTAATCAAGATAGTATTACTATTAGCTTAAACAATCTCACAAGCTGTGTCACATAACACATTCAGTTATTACCAGAGCTTTAGTTTAGTATACATTTTTAAGAGTACTTTCAAATGTTTAAACCTTGATCCCTTTCCAAAACACATCCATGACCTCATGTTGAAAATATTGAGGAAAAAAAGACAATAATTTAACTCTGCATACAGTAATGATAATGACTTAGTATATCCCAGATAAATATGGAACTTGTGTGGAGAAAAGTTTTTCTCGATGACCACATGCTGGCTTATTTGTCACAGCGTTTTATAACTTAACTTCCCTTTGCAAGTTCCCACTGTTGTTTGACTTGTACTTTCTGTTTGATTTCCGCCTTTCAAAAGTCGGACAGTTTGTCCCCTGTTCATCTGACTTCTGTATCAGGCCCTGCTGTACTGTGGTGGAAGATTTCTATGTTAATCGGGAGAAGAGAGTTTTGTTCACAAATCAATAATAAAGTCTTCAAAAGATTCAAAGTTGTCTTTGTCTGTTCATTCTCTTCCAAGAGGGAAGGAAAAACAACAGCTACGTGTTCAGCAGTCTGTGGAAAAAGCTTCTTCGAGTAATCTCCGTACATGTCATTTATACATACAGAAAGTACCCAAGATGAGTCATACACAAAGCGGAAGTCTGTCTGAAATTCTAATTTCTCCTCACACTTTTAAATTTTTATAATTAAAACCTTCTTATGTCAGTTTGCCAGCAGACACCTTTACTTACTTATAATATTTTGATAAGTATGAAGGGTTAATATGAATTAATTAATTGCTTAAAAATGCTTGTGTGCCTCTCAGTTTATTCAAAATCATCATATCTGATGTTAGAAATGTCCGTAGGTCATTAATAAAGGGTCTTCAGTTCCTCAATTTCTAATAAGCCATCAGCAAAAGCTTGTTGCTGGACAGGAAACCACAAAATGTAGACAAAGTCAAAAGAAGACAGAACACATCCTGTTTACTCGTTATGATTCTCTATATCCTCTGCACTCATTTTATATGGCATGATATAAGAAAATACTGCTGGTACAAAAAAAACGTCTTATGTTGTACCTTTTAATTCTATCAGTTTTGTTGTGTGTATATGTTTGTGTTTGTGTTTGTGTGTGTGTGTGTGTGTACGTAATCAACAAGTTAAGCTACGTTATTGTTTGCATAAATAACTTCTCTCGGTGACTGAAAACATTTAAACTGTACTGAGTATGGAGAGTAAAATTGAGAAATGTCTTCACGCACATACAAGCAGAACCGTTAAACCATAGACTCACACGACAACCACGTATACTTTACTTAAACTAGACCTCACACAAACAGAGAGTCTCTTTATGACACAACAAATAGAACAAATACTGTCTCCTACCTTTGTGAAGTCCGAAAAATGTTTCTTTAAAAGAAAAGTTGAAATAAACTGTTCAAAAGAGTCTTCAGAAACCAAAAGCTTGTTACTTCTCGTGTCTTCTCTCTGCAGCTTTAAGGGCAGCACAGACAGATACACTCCCTTTTTCTCTCACGCAATGAGTCACTGACAGCAGCAGGCTATAAAACAGAGCACACACAGGAAGCGTGCAGCACAGTTCATAGGGTGTAGTCCTGCCCTGCTGAAGCACAGCATAATAACATGATTGTAAACAAACACCATTTATAACAGGAGGGAAACACTATACAACGGGGGATATACCAGTTGTAAAATGAGACCAAAGGAGAAAACATTTGAAAACAATATCCTATTTCAGTTGTTTTTCTTCTTTTCCAAAGTCTCCTGTGGTAGAAGAAGTAGGCCCTACTCAATAGAAAATGAAAAGAAAATGTTGTGGTGTACAAATATGTTTTCATCTTTTTTAGACTTTAGTCTTTGTTTCTGGTAAAATAATGGATTAAACAGTAACAGAAGCTTATACTCATACTTGTCTATCCAGTAGTTACTGTACATTGTGGTGATGTTAATGAGTGTGGCATGACTGAAGCCAAATAATAAGTAAGTCATTATAACTAAAGTGGATGGCAATAAACCGCAAAACAACAAGGGAAATGATGGGATGTGATAGTAAGTCAAATCAGTGGTGTAGGGTGTGTGTATGAGTGCTGAGTGTGTTGAGCGAAATAGATGTTGCATTAATGGGAACTCTCGGAGCTTTATACTCGGAGAACACCGGGCCTCCAACTAGAGCAATCAACACCTCAAGATATCTGTTGCATTAAAGAGACACATACATAGACAAGTAAACAGCTAGGGGACGCTCACACACCCCTCCATAACAGCTGGGTCCTGAAGGGAATCCCAGTACCACAATATCATAACTATAATACAACAAATGTTTCCAATAACACCAAAACAAGACAAAAATTGTCTGAATCCCAGAGTCCACTTTACCAATAATTCTGTTGTGATCTGAAAAGCATCTTAGGTGAACCATTGACCCTCTCCAGCACTCCAACATCCCTTGCACCAGGCTCCCGCCCCATCAACCAGTGCACCTAGGAAGCAGTTTAGGAGGTTAGGAAAAGACAAGAGAAGAACCAAGGAGACCAACACATAGTAAACCCTCATTACTGGGGAGCCCTGGACGACGCGTCCGCCACCACGTTGTCGGTCCTCTTTACATGATGAATATCCAAACAGTAAGACTGCAAAAAGAGTGACCACCTGGTTAACCTCTGGTTGGAACACTGCAACGAGTTAAGGAAGGTCAGTGGGTTGTGATCAGTGTACACAACTACAGTTGTACCACTGCCACCAACATACACATCAAAATATTTCAAGGCCAGGATTAGCGGCAGAACTTCTTTTTCAATAACCGAATAATTTAAATGACAGGAGTTATATGTTTTTTGAGAATAAAATAACAGGCTTGTCTATCCCCAGGTCATCTGCTTGCATGAGGACGGACCCTGCACCTCCATAGCTAGAATCCACCTATATTTGAAACTGCCTGTCCAAGCGTGGGGCAGCCAGAACTGGAGAAGAGCAGAGGAGTGTTTTCACCTGTTCGAATGCTTTTTGACAACCCGGTGACCAGACAAATGTAGCTTTACCCTTAAGCCAATCAGTGAGTAGTGCCACAGCTTTTGAAAAGTTTCTACAAAAACTCCTATAACAGCCAACAAGGCCAAGAAACTGCATCAACTCTTTTTCTGTTGTAGGAACTGGATACTGTTCAGTGGCCTGAACTTTTGCACTGACTAACTTGGCCAAACACCCGGCCGAGGTAGGTCTCAAACTCACACTTTGTAAGGTTTACCGTTGTTTTTGATTGAATGACACTATTACAGCTTTTAATGCAGTTGAAATGAATCACACCAGATTTTTCAAAGTAATAGTCAAATACTGCAGGTGAAGTTAATGGAAGCTTCAAAGATTCCAATCACAGCAGCTGAATGAATACGATTATGAATATAAAGCATCTCACATTTATCATACAGCATCCCAAATATGCTTTCCTGACCAGATGAGAGTCATGCCTTCAATCATCTCGGTAATTGAAGCTGGATAAGTGGACATTTGATCGTCTTAGTTGAGCGACGTACGAGGAACAGGGCCCAGGACCGCCACACCTTGCTTGTGCATGGAGGAAAGCGAGGCAAGGACGATAACAACAACAACATTGGGGGGAAATTGCACCAGTAGTACTCTTTGTACTACTGTGAAAATGTTGATAACTTTGGATGACCCCTAAAGCACTTGACTGTTGATAGCCAATCACAACAGCTGTTACCTGTGTGACTGCTTAGTGTCTGATGGACTGTAAAATAATGGAGTTTCTGCCACCTAGTGTCACATTTGGCTTTTGCAGCGAAGGACAAGAGATTCAAATCCCTCAAAGAACATGGTCTAACAGACTCAGAAGAACTCTGTAAAAAGCTCAGTTCTTAGTGAAACTCCTGAACGCTTTGCTCATTAAACTGTCTGCTGTTTATGAGAGGAGCTGCTGTGATTGAAATCATTGAAGCTTACGTTAACTCAACCCGCAACCTCGACAACATATGCCTTAAAGGTATTCAAAGTTTTATTTTGAAAGGAAATTCGGTGGAAAGTGTTCAGATGATGAGAAAAAGAAGCAAAGAAGAAGTGGAAAATATAACAAATTTAACAAAATATAAATAAGCTGTCTGCTGTCAAGCTGAATAGTTACATTGTTGATACTGTCTGTGTCCATGTATCTCCAAATTTGGTGATTATTTTCAGGCTGCATAATGGCTGCATAATATCTAAGAGATTGGCATTCTTTTTATTCAAAAAGAGAAAAAAAGATTTTCAGAGAAATCTACAGAAAAAATCACAAAGTGTTGTAAAATAAACACCAATATGTGTATATTGGATGTTTTTTTTCACTTCAAAGAAAGAAAAGGGCTGCAGGGTGTCTGCATAATTGATTGATTAATATAAAAATGAATTATTAATGATGTGTTTGAATTTATAATTGCAATTGACTGAAACATTTTGTTGATGGCATATTAGAAATTGAGAAAGTCAGCCCTTTATTAGTGACTTATTAACATTTCTAACGACAGACTGGATGATTTTTTTTAAATGAGAGAAACACAAGCATTTATAAGCTGTCACGACCCTGCTCAAAAGGCCGCAACATGAGGGAAACAAGACGAGTTTAAAAGTAATAAATAGACATTTATTTAAGGAACCAGTAACTAAACTAAACAAACAAACAAACAAACAGCCAGGTCCTCCACACAGGAGGCAGGGAGGAGAGGAGGCACCGAGAGGAGGCACCGAGAGTCAGAGAGGGGAGGCACCTCGCCATGTTCAGGTGGTGCATCTTTATAGCTGGCCATCTCCAGCAGGTTCAGGTGGGGCTCGTTAGCTGCCAATCAACATCCTTGAAAGACAGAGTAGGCAGTAAACAGGACACAGACCCCTAGTGGATGAGAGGGGTCGTCACACCCCCCTCCATAAAAACGGTGTTCCCACCAGGAATACCGACAAACATACAGATTCATATTTACAGGTTTCATACTACCGGTTGTGAGTGCATCTCCCCAGCCCACCAATCAATCTCCACTCTGCAACCCAGCAACTCCAACATGTGGAGAAGCATCTAAGAGTGAGAGCAGAGAAGGAAGAAAGGCCAGAGAGATTGCACAGTGATTTAGTACCGCACATGATGGGAAGCAGGGTTTCCTGGGAGGGCCAGTTCATGCAATGAGCTGCATGAACGAGTGGTGAACACCCAGAACTGTTTTCATAATTGCCAGCTAACAGAAAGCACCGAACTGAACTACCATAAGCGCTAAGCTGTAGTATCCTAAAGGTTCCTCTGACAGACGCGCAAAGAGGCAACCCAACTACAACTCAACTCACCCAACCAAGGCATGAGTTGTAGCGCTTATGTTCCTGAAAGGTAACAGGGCAAGTTACAAACTTGCCTGTCACCGCACAAACACAACAAACTGTTCACCACATCCCTCCTTTATTACCAACTTGCTTACCCTATGAACCATTAAATTATATAGTTCATAGCCGATCGTAAAAGATGACTTATCAAAACATTACAAGTAAGTAAAGGTGTCTGCTGGCAAACTAAAATAAAAAAGATAAATAATAATAATACAAGTGTGACGAGGAAATGTCATTCAAAATCACACAAACTCACGAGGATCTCTGATATGAATGTATCTCTTTCATGTGAATTCCTGTGGACACAAACAAGACTGATCTGATGACTGCAGACAATGATGGAATTTAATGAACATCAGTGCAAAGGCTTACAGGTACACAGTAACAGAGAAAATTATATTTTCGGAAGCTTGTTGGATCGTCTCTGCTTTCAGATCTCCATTTAACTTGCTCGGGGAGAAGCTGGTGTTGGGGAACAGAGACAGGGAGGAGCATCTCAGTTTGGAGGAGGAGCAGGAGTCTGGTGGGGAATGTGGAGGAGGAATAAGCATCTCTAGAACACGGCTCTTGTCGGAGAAGGAAATGTCCTGGAGGCTCTCGATTAGCTCCTGTTAGATCTGGACGTGTGAAGTCCAACAGCGTCAGGAGAAAACCACAAAGAAAATGTGTTGTATTAAAAGACCATGCATCACCAAACCTCCATTAAAAAAAACATTGCACTCAGAGTCAAATGAAGGAGTGTTTACATTCAGAATGGAAACAGACTTTCTAACATTTGAGGTCTTTCCTTTAATGAAGAGTTTCAACGTCAGCTATTATTCCAAGATGATCACTCAAACATGTAACTTCCTTGTTTTAACTTAATGACTTCTAGATTTCTAAAGACCACATGAAGTGAAAATACATGGCTAGACACAGAGACACTAATCCATCACACTGCTATACATCAGCCCGATCAACTTGAGTTCAGACTAGTGGGAGGAAGAAGAGCTCTCTTTGGTCGATGGAGTTCAGCATCACAGTCAGTCAGCGTATGGAAATACTTCTGAGACACCTGTCAGAATGTAAACAGAAAGACAGCTTTACTTTATCAGTCCAGAGATGTGATTATTACACAGATATGTTGTTGCATGTTATCTGAAAGCTTCTATTTACCAGTGTGTCTCTGGTCCCTGCTGTTCCACTCTTAGGTCTTCACATGGCAACAGGAGGCAGCAGTGCAGGTTGATGGAGGAGGCTGTAGGTGGAGCTACAGTTGTCTGGCAGATTCTTCAGGTGGAGTTGGAGGTGCAGGGTGATGGTTGTAGCTGGAAGTTGAGGCTGCAGCTGTTTACAGCTGCATCGTGTTTCTAAAGTTTTTATTTTGTTTGTTTTACAGTCACTCGTCATCAGAGATTGAGGATACCAGCCAGACGCTACAGTCAAGTCCTCTTTTAAGGTGTTCTCTCTCTTTATTGTTTTCATTCATGTGAGTTCATGCTGTTCAAATTAACTATAAATGTGAATAAGACTTGTTAACAAGCTAGCCTGTGATGCAGTTCTATTACACTGTTCTTGACTATTTCAATTCAGCGTTTCACTCTTAATGCTATTTTAATTCAGTGTCTGAGGGAGTCACTCCGAGACCGAAAAGTGGCCGATGGTATGCTAGTGTTGTTCAGTGGTATGTACCTATCCCTGGAGTGGTATGCCTGTACTTTTCCAACGGCACACCATTTCCTGAAGGCAGGTGCCGCTTGAAAGTTCATATTTGTGGTCAATATGCCGTTGAATCAGAGTGGTATGCCATTCATATCAGTGGTATGTATATACGTATATATTAGTGGTGTAACGGATCATG
Source organism: Leptoclinus maculatus (assembly GCA_032191485.1). Lineage (NCBI taxonomy): Eukaryota > Metazoa > Chordata > Actinopteri > Perciformes > Stichaeidae > Leptoclinus > Leptoclinus maculatus. The sequence continues at coordinate 617,824 of JAVDOI010000018.1, forward strand.
GATCACTCCTGAGACACCTCAGTATTTTACAGTAGTATACTGGGCTCCTTTATATTGCTTTTAAAGGAATACTCCACTGAAACTGATAAAATACTCATTAACATCACCACAACTTACAGTAAATACTGGATGGACAACTTTGAGTATACGCCTCTGTTACTGTTTAATCCATTATTTTAGCAGAAACAAAGACTAAAGTCTAAAACAGATGAAAACATATTTGTACACCACAACATTTTCTTTTTCATTTTCTATTGAGTAGGGCCTACTTCTTCTACCACAGGAGACTTTGGAAAAGAAGAACAAATAATGAATAGCAGAAATAGGATATTGTTTTCAAATGTTTTCTCCTTTCGTCTCATTTTACAACTGGTAAATCATCTTCTCTTCTCTTGTGTTATGTTGAAGTCTGTTCCCCCGTTGTATAGTGTTTCCCTCCTGTTATAAATGTGTTAGTTTACATTATAATCATGTTATTATGCTGTGCTTCAGGGCAGGACTACAACCTATGAATGTGCTGCACGCTTCCTGCGTGTGCTCTGTTTTATAGCCTTATAGTCAATGACTCACGGGTTGCGTGAGATAAAAAGGGAGTGCACTATCTGTGCTGCCCTTAAAGCTGGCAGAGAGAAGACACGGGAAGTAACGAGCTTTTGGTTTCTGTTGACTCTTTTAAACTGTTTATTTCAACTTTCCTTTTAAAGAAACATTGTTATTCCTGCAGTTTTTGTTCGATAAGTCGAACTTCACAAAGGTAGGAGACAGTATTTATTCTATTTGTTGTGTCCTAAAGAGACTCTCTGTTTGTGTGAGGTCTAGTTTAAGTAAAGTACACGTGGCTGTCGTGTGAGTCTATGGTTTAACGGTTCTGCTTGTATGTGCGTGAAGACATTTCTTAATTTTACTCTCCATACTCTCCGTTTTCAGTCACAGAGAGAAGTTATTTATGCAAACAATAACGTAGCTTAACTTGTTGATTACGCACACACACACACACACACACACACACACACACACACACACACACACACACACACACAACTACAAAACACTGATAGAATTAAAAGGTACAACATAAGAAGTTTTTTTGTACCAGCAGTATTTTCTTATATCATGCCATATAAAATATTGTCAGCCAGCTCTTAGCGTTGAGTGCAGAGGATATAGAGAATAACGTGTAAACAGGATGTGTTCAGTCTTCTTTTGACTTTGTCTACATTTTGTGGTTTCCTGTCCAGCAACTTGACATATTTTCCCCCACGTGACCTGAGACGTTTGCATTGTGCTGTGTAGTTACATAAAGTCTATTCACTTTCCATTCTGGGTGAAAGATTAAAAGTGAATTCCACAGGAGAGAACAAACAAATCAACTTTAAGCATAATGTCACCTCTCAGTCAAACTTCTTCTCTGTTCAGCACCTTGTTATCTTCCTTCTCATTGCAGATCATGGACAAGATGACTTCAAAGAAGGGACAACACAGTAAGTGTCTTTCAAGTGACCCGGATTACATCCTAAAGCAGTGCGGGAATATTTTATCTATGAATGAGTTTCAGATTTTTACTAAATCAAACCAGTGCATTAGACAAGATGAAGGTGCTTTTGAGAATAATAATTCAGAAAGGAGGAGATACCTGTCAGCGCTGAAGGTAAAGATTAGCTGGTATCATTCCTGTATACGGCCCTACTCTGCACTGCACAGACTGTGAGCGAGACTCAACTTTGTGTCTGACTTCAATCAAGTCAGAGGTTCAAGTTTGTCTTTTCTATGAATTGTCGTTACATTTGTGAATTGTGATTGTTATTAATATTTACAGGTTCACCAACAGTGTACGCGGATGGTAACAGTGTTGTTACCGCCAGAGAAATCACAAATGTAAAAGCAAAAAACCTCAACTTTAAGATTGAAACAGGGAGTGATCCAAGAAGTAGTCAGACTGGTAAACTTTCATATTTCTTTGTTAAGCTCATTTACAACTCCATTTAGGTTTGAACCTTTTGAACACTTAATGGCAACATTTGAACTGAACATGTATTTTTTCTTCCTTCAGGAAATGTTGTTGGACAGTTTCCCCAAGCGGATTGCATTGCACTTGGGGGCAGTGTGGTTTGCATGGATAAAATATCTAATGTTGATGGCGATCTCAATTTCTCAGTGAAAATGTCCTAAGTTGGTGCAGGTAACATTTTACCAACTCTTTACCATCGATCTGTTACATATTTGTTCTTTCAGGACATTTCATAAAATCCTAACACTGCTTTCCTTTCAGGAAGAGCAGCTGGAACACTGCCCTCCTCTCAGGTACGGTGACACACACACAGTGGTAGAAACCCTCACACAGTAACATACACGTTAACGGGTTCGTTTGTTTTTTCTAATTACCCATAGTGGGACAAACCAAGAACGTTTCATAAATACTTTTCATACCAGCCTCTTGTCACTCTTGCTGAAACGCAGACATGTTTCACTCTTTGAAAACATTGGTACATTCGTTTATTGCTGTGTTTCACTCGTTTTGAGCGAAGCTGCTACTGATCCAATGGACATCTGCTAAGTGAGCTGAGCTAAACAAAACTTATCCCATCCATCACATTTCTATACTCACTTATCCTGTTGAGGGAAGCTTATCTTAACATAAAAGGGCAGGGAGGGGAAAAGAGACACATTCACACTCAGGCAGACATTTAGAAGACAGGGAATCTCCTCATGCACAGCTTCAACACATGCTGACACATACAAGTGGTGTCCAAGACTTTGTTCCACATTTGCAAAAAGTTAAATTTCCCAAAAGCAAATGAAAACCTCAATAATTTAGGATTGTTAAAGAAAACCTGTTGTCTTTCACAGGACCCCGCTGTGAAAATGATCGTGGAGCACAAGGTGGAACTCATCGACTGCCTGAAGGCGGATCACTTCTTCATTCTGCAGCATGCACACGCCAAACATATCGTCACACAAAGACAATATTGTAATTTGAAAGATATCTCACCGCCAGAACATTTTTTTACTAACCTGATCGATGAAGTGATTGTTAATGGACAAGAATCCTGCTCTCTTTTTCTTGAAGTTCTCAAAGAGCCTGATGTTCTCCAGACCTATCCACAGCTCATTGAAATCACAAAACAATGTTGCTAAACTATATTGGAAGTGCAAGGTGTTGCTATTAATGTAATTGATAAAGAGGCTATATTTTTTTTTAATGGTTGTGAAGATATGTTGAGTGATATGGATTTATCTTTCTGTGTGCTTGATTTTGTACTTCTGGTAATGATATCTAATGGAAATAAATCAGATTGAGCAGAAATTCCAGGCTGAAGGCCTCACCTATTATCTATCATTTAACACAGTTTGTTTCCAGTAAAAAGGATGAAATGTAATGACCATTTGAGCTGAAATTATCATCCAACCTTTCAAAAGCTTTTACTTAACAAGCTTTTGAATTCTACCTCAAACTATGGCGACAGAATCATGTCAATAGTACTTAAAACTAAGCATCTGAGAAACATTTTCATCCCCAACCACACACAAGCCAATTAGTTTGACATGATTCTTAGTCTCCTATTAAGGAATGATAAGGCATTCATTTTAATGAAGGGACCCTTTACTGACTTTAATATCTGCACACCTGATGGCTCATCCTAAAGTGAGCTATCAATTCTGATGTTTTTTTACAGTGTATAGAGGCAAAGCCTGATTTTTGCAGAATTGTATCTCTTTGTATCACATGCTATAAAGATACAAAAGACACAAACATTGTATAGAGACAATAGTAAGGACATGTAAAGCACATGTGGCTATTTGGTCCTGTTTGTTCCCAGGATATTTATAAAAAAGAATGACATAACAGACTAATGACATTTATGGGAAAGTTTGGCCACGATCAAGGGAACAACTTATTATTTTTTCATTTATCGGTTTATTTGATATGGGACGGTGCACATTAATTAAAACATTGCTGTAAATGCACCAGAGTTAGCCAAGAGGCTATTTTTCATCTGTAGTCCAAAGAGGCAGATGTTACAAAATAAACCTAAAAACAGAATATAAGATGAAATTTACACGGTTATGCAATATTGACCCTTTACAATGCGTGCACAAACAATGAAAGAAGTGAGAATATCAATATCAGTAGTATCATCATTCAGGAGACTCTTATACTACATTGTCAAGTACTAACAAGACAACACAGAGGCTCACAAAGTCAACACACACAAAGCAAATAAAATGAAGGATAACTATGTTAAAATAGAAACATGGACTAAAGACAATATTATGCTGCATTGTTAGACACTAAAAAACATCCATGTCAGAGGCACAACACAGAAAAGCATGCAGAGTATGTGAATATATCAATCAGTCAGACACAGCTATGTGACACATATGTCACATAGCTAACATAACATATAACATAATATAACATAACATATGTCACATATGACACATATGCCTGACACGAGATCCTGCCTCTGAGTTCTGTCTGATTTCTCCCTTGACAGATCTCCACATGGCTGTGATCAGAAGAATGAACTGAAGCTGTGCGGTCCAAAGTCACGTTCACGAAAAGTCGGTCACGTATTGTCACTCAAAAATTACTTTTAGGCAATAAACAGTTTGAATAATAAAAATATTTATATCGACATTACAGACACATTAACCTACAATAGACAGTACGATGTAGATGGATCGTGATTCACTGAACTTGTATAGAGAAGCGTATATCCACCACTTCACAGAAAATACTGTATTATGCTGATAAATTACAGTAGTCTGCTGTTATGGTTAATTGACGGCATTGACTGTTAATTTACATGCGAGGGATGAACATTTAACTGTATGTTACAGTTATTATGAAATACTGTAAGATACCGTGTTAAATCCACCGTAAATTTACAGCAATTCATTACAGTGTGAGTGTGTGTTGTTGCAGTGTGATGTTCCCGTTCTCCTGACAGACAACAACAAAGGAAAGAGAATCTCTGCTCGCCAAGCAGAGAGCGGGAGGAGGCCTTCAGCATGCAGACAGTGTCCATGCTGCAGGGACGACCAGGTGACACATTCTTGTTCTTTCAAATTGTTCACAACGTAATCCTCAGGACCCAGAGTGTTCTACAGTTTACTAAATAGCAAAGACATAGTGTAGATAGAGTATATTGTCAAGACTGAATGTTTTGGGACACAGTCTGAACCCACTGTACAGGTCTATTGCACTGCTGGTGTGACTCGCATTCCACTAACTTTCTTATTAAGCTTCATCAAATATTACTGATTCACTTCACTTCACTCTTTTTTTTATAACAAGTTCATTTTTATTGACCTCGCATTGCAATTCTTCTTGCATCCGGGTGAAAAAATAAGTAAATTGTATCCTTAAAATCCTGTAAAATGGACAGAATCTGTGAAGGGTCTTTTACTTTGACAAAGTAGTCCTCTGCAGTTCATCTGATGTAGATTTTTTTCTGTGAGACTGTAAACATATGTTGTTAAGTATGAAGTTTACTGACATCCTCTCATGTGTTTCTGACCAGGGGCCGACTGAAGCGAAAGCGCCGGCTCTCTGCTGCTACTGGAGACTTTCCCCACAAGAGGAAGCGCACCTCTGTGGCCCGTCCCCTCCCTGAAAATCCAGAGGTTTTGGACTGTGTCCCCACTTCGCAGCTTTCCACTCCAGCTCGGGACATTCCAGGGTCTTTGATTTGGTCATCAAGCAGAAGCTGTGGGAGAGACTGGACCGTCCTCTGTTTACTGGAACAGTCAACGGAGACGGACTGGTACACGTGGACGCCTCCTACCGGGTTGGAGTCTGCCCTCCCCTTTACGAGGTGGACATTTTGGGGGAACCAAGGCCAAGGACACAACCAAAGAGCTAATCACTCAATAATGATCAATTAAGATCAGATCTGTAAATAATATAGCAAATAAGTTTAAGTATTTAAGTTGTAAGTTAAGAAATGTAGTTTTATGGTAAGTATTGTAGTTTTAAGTTAAGTATTTAAGTTTAACTTAAGAAGTATTCTATCTTTAGTGAAGTACTCCTAAAATGTGACACAGGTTTGATCTGTTTTTCAAACAGTAACTCCAGCCTTTGTTAAGACACTTTGTAATCCAGCTTCAGCCTCAACAGGGACCAAAAGCACCTGCCAAGACAAGAGAGCCCCTACAAACCAGCTGAAGTACTATCCTCCACCCTCCACCTACAACCGCTACCATCCATCCGCCAGCCAAACATCCACCTGCAAATAGACAAACTCCTCTCCACTTCCAGTCTCTGTCACTCTGCTGCAGATCCAAACTCTGCCTCCAGCTGACAATAGCCTGCTCCTGCCTCCACCAGCTATTACCACCTAACTGCTGCCCCATGCTCCACCTGCAGATCCTGAAAAGTAACTAGAGATTTGTCTCCACCTACAGCCTCTGAAGTGTCATGCTCCAGACAAGCTGCATCAACAACTTCCATTGACCAGCATTCAACCTGCTCCACCACCTGCAACCTCCACCTAAAGCTTCTGCCAGCAATCTGCAGCTGCCGCCTCCACCTGCAGTTTCTGACAGACAGCTGCCATTCAAACTTCCACCTAAAGCCTCTGCCAGAACCTGCATTTGCTGCTTCCACCTGCAAATTCTAGCAGAAGGCTGTAGCATTAACCTGCACCTGCAGACATCACTTTGCAACTCCGCCTCCACCTGAAAATCCTTGAAGACAGCTGCAGCCTCAACCTCCAGCTACAACCATCACCCTGCACCTCCAACTCCGCCTGAAGAATCTGCCAGACAACTGTAGCTCCACCTACAGCCTCCTCCATCAACCTGCACTGCTGCCTCCTGTTGCCATGTGAAGACCTAAGAGTGGAACAGCAGGGACCAGAGACACACTGGTAAATAGAAGCTTTCAGATAACATGCAACAACATAGCTGAGTAATAATCACATCTCTGGACTGATAAAGTAAAGATGTCTTTCTGTGTACAGAAACCCACTCACTGTTTTAACCACACCCTTGACCTGGTTCTGACTTATGGCATCTTAATAGAAGATTTGGTGGTCTTTCCGCAGAACCCTCTCTTGTCGGACCATTGTCTAGTGGCTTTTGAGTTCCTATTAACTGAGTGTGGGCCATTAAGCAAGAGCTATTACACTAGATGTCTATCTGATGGTGCCGTAGCTCAGTTTAAAGAAGCGATTCCATCTTTATTCAACTCAATACCATGCTTTGATATAACAGAGGACTCCTGTGATAACTTTAGTCTGACCCAGATTGATCATCTTGTCGATAGTGCTACTAGCTTACTGAGAAGGACACTAGACTCTATTGCTCCTCTAAAAAAGAAGTTAGTAAAACAAAGGAGGTTCGCCCCATGGTATAACCCTCAAACCCGTAAATTAAAGCAGACATTGCGAAAACTTGAAAGGACATGGCGTTCCACTAACTTGGAAGAATCTCGGTTAGTCTGGCGAGACAGTCTTAAGATATATAAGAAGGTCCTCCGTAATGCCAGAGCAGCCTATTACTCATCGTTAATAGAGAAAAATAAGAACAACCCCAGGTTTCTCTTCAGCACTGTAGCCAGGCTGACAGAGAGTCACAGCTCTGTTGAGCCGTGTATTCCTATAGACCTCAGTAGTAATGACTTCATGAACTTCTTTAATGATAAGATCATAACTATTAGAGAGAGCATTAACAATGTACTGCCCTCGACTAGTACCGATCTTTCCTCAAATAGGGTACCCTTGGAAACAGCTGCAGGCCATGATATATGTCTGGATGGCTTTGCTCCCATCGATCTTGATAAATTAACTTCAACAATCTCTAAGTCTAAACCTTCTACCTGTCTCTTGGATCCTATACCGACTAGACTGCTTAAAGAAGTGCTACCAATAATTAGCACATCTCTACTAGATATGATCAACCTGTCTCTACTAACAGGCCATGTACCACAGTCCTTCAAAGTAGCTGTAATTAAACCTCTTCTTAAGAAGCCCACTCTCGACCCAGAGGTGTTGGCTAACTATAGACCGATCTCCAACCTTCCATTCCTCTCTAAGATCCTTGAGAAAGCAGTAGCTAATCAGTTGTGTGACTTTCTACATAACAATAGTTTATTTGAGGATTTTCAGTCAGGATTTAGAAAGCATCACAGCACTGAGACAGCTCTGGTAAAAATTACTAATGACCTTCTAATTGCATCAGACAAAGGACTTGTCTCTGTTCTTGTCTTGTTAGACCTTAGTGCTGCGTTCGACACCATAGACCATTATATCCTGTTACAGAGACTAGAACATTATATTGGTATCAAAGGAACCGCACTGAACTGGTTTGGATCCTATTTATCGGATCGATCTCAGTTTGTATATGTAAACGATGAAGCCTCGATGAAGACCAACGTTAGTTATGGAGTTCCACAAGGTTCTGTGCTTGGACCAATCTTATTCACCTTATATATGCTTCCTTTAGGCAATATTATCAGAAAACACTCTATAAACGTTCATTGTTATGCAGATGATACTCAATTGTATATATCGATTAAACCAGATGAAACCAACCAGCTCACTAAACTGCAAGCATGTCTAAAGGACATAAAAACCTGGATGACTTGCAACTTCCTGATGTTAAACGCAGACAAAACTGAAGTTATTCTACTAGGCCCAGAACACCTTCGAAATCAGTTATCTAATGACATAGTTTCTCCAGATGGCATTGCGCTGACATCCAGCTCCACCGTAAAGAATCTTGGGGTCATTTTTGATCAGGATTTGTCTTTTAATTCTCAGATAAAACAAATTTCTAGGACTGCCTTTTTTCACCTACGTAATATTTCAAAAATCAGACACATCTTGTCTCATAGCGATGCAGAGAAATTAGTTCATGCATTTGTTACCTCTAGACTAGATTACTGCAATTCTTTATTTTCAGGCTGCTCTAATAAATCTCTTCAATCTCTCCAGCTGATTCAGAATGCTGCAGCTCGTGTACTAACAAGAACTAAGAAAAGAGATCATATTAGTCCTGTATTAGCTTCTCTGCACTGGCTCCCTGTAAAATCTAGAATAGAATTTAAAATTCTTTTACTCACCTACAAAGCCCGAACTGGTCGGGCACCATCATATCTTAAAGAGCTTATAGTACCATATTATCCTACTAGGGAGCTGCGCTCCACTAATTCAGGGTTACTTGTAGTTCCTAGAGTCTTAAAGAGTAGGATGGGAGCCAGAGCCTTCAGTTACCAAGCTCCTCTTTTGTGGAACAAGCTTCCCGTTTCAGTCCGGGGGGCAGACACACTCACCACATTTAAGAGTAAGCTTAAGACTTTCCTTTTTGATAGTGCTTATATAGATAGTTAAGGCTGGCTATAGATCCGCTATAGATCCGACCCATAGCTCCACTCCGAAACCGGCATCCTGGACTGAGGTGGTGGGCCGCGGCCGCCGGAGAAAACCAGCTGGGAAGCAACTGCTAACCACCTCCAACCACTCCAACCACTTCCAACCACTCCCGCCACGTCTGTCCCACCTGTGGCCAGCGCTGATCTGACGACTCGCCGCTCCGCCACTGGGAAGGACCGCCGTACGTTTCTGAAGGAGGCTGTGGTCAGACGCTCAGGAGGATCCCCCCAGGCTTCCTCTACCCTTCGCACCTGCTCGTTGGCGCAGACGGAGTCTTTGTGCTTTCTCGCCCCACAGGTTCCCATGGATCGTGGTTTCATCTGGACTCTGGTCCTTCCACCCGCCATGGCCCTGCAGATACCTACTACCTATTTTATTATTAACATTATCAACCACATTACCGTTACCACTAAATGCACATTACTGACTTTGTTTCTTCCCCGGAGTCTTTGTGCTTTCTCTCCTCACAGGTTTCCATGTATCGTGGTTTCATCTGGACCCTGGTCCTTCCGCCCGCTTTAACCCTGCTGACTCCCACTAATAAATAACACTCTTATTATTACTTACATTACTATTTCATATTACCGGTCCCATTAATGCACATTATTGACCAGCTTTTTCACCAGAGTATCTGTGCTTTATCGCCTCGCAGGTACCTCTGATCCGGGCTGTACCTGGACCTGGTCTTTCCACCTGCCGTAGTTCTGTCATACATTGAATGTGTTGAAATTACATTGCATGTGTTGTAATTTTGTTATGCTGTTCAACACTTGACATCTATTGCACTTCTGTCCATCCTGGGAGAGGGATCCCTCCTCTGTTGCTCTCCCTAAGGTCTCTTCCTCTTTTCTCCCCGTTGAAGGGGTTTTTTGGGGGAGTTTTTCCTGTTCCGATGTGAGGGTTCCGGGACAAGAGGATGTCATGTGTACATATTGTAAAGCCCTCTGAGGCAAATTTGTAATTTGTGATTTTGGGCTATACAAAATAAATTTGAATTTGAATTTGAATTTCTGTTTACATTCTGACAGGTGTCTCAGAAGTATTTCCATACGCTGACTTCATGTGGTCTTTAGAAATCTAGAAGTCATTAAGTTAAAACAAGGATGTTACATGTTTGAGTGATCATCTTGGAATAATAGCTGACATTGAAACTCTTCATTAAAGGAAAGACCTCAAATGTTAGAAAGTCTGTTTCCATTCTGAATGTAAACACTCTAGAGATGTTTATTCCTCCTCCACATTCACCACCAGACTCCTTTACTTACTTGTAATGTTTTGATAATTCACCCTTCATGAAGGGTTAATATGAATTAATGAATTGCTTAAAAATGCTTGCATGCCTCTCAGTATATTAAAAATCATCATATCTGATGAATGTCCGTAGGTCAATAATAAAGAGTCTTCAGTTCCTCAATTTCTAATAAGCCATCAGCAAAAGCTTGTTACTAAACTGCCTTTATAAATGTAAACACATCATTAATATAATAATTATTGCAATCAGTTTTGCAATTGTAAATGTTTGTATCTGTAGATTTTTCTAGATTTCCAAAAAAGTAAACATTAGATAATTCACCATTTGCATTTTTAGACATTTCAAAAAAAACAACTTGTAGTACAAAAAATAAGGGTCTTAATTTAAGTAATTTCATGATATCTGTCAGTTACACTTTTAACCCTGTTCACCAATGATTTATTTTGTTCAGACTCTGAAATCTCCACTTCAGTAACACTTACATACACCGAACATCCCAGTTTCATTTTTTCCTAAAAACATAGAGAATTTTCTTTCTTTTTTCATGGCTGTGAAAAAAACAATAAAACAATCATTTTTAACCTGGTTCAGATTTCTGTTCTGGAAATGTATTAAATTAGCACATATTTAATAAGTGATACTCCATTTGCATATCCAAACAATAATGTAAATAAAGTGCTGCCCAAAAACTTAAGCCGTCAGTATAATTTGAAAGATGCTACACAATATCAACCACTTAGGATTACAGAAACTCTGTTTGGGCAGATTCATATCAAATTCAAATCCAGTTTGATTTTAGACCTCATGTTTTAGGAGTTATCAGCCAAAATATGAAGTGCTTTATGAATGGCCACACGGTGGTGCTATCCCATCAAAACTCAGTTCACAAAGAACTGGATATCGGCTCACAAGAGGTGCAGCAAGAGGTGCAGCATTATCCCACTCAGGAATAGGTGCTTTCAGTCAGTCTGCATTTTCTGTACAAGCTGCACTAGAATGGAGCTCCATCCCAGTGACCATTAGAGAAGTACAAACATACAGTTCGTGTAAAGCTCAATTAAAGAAATGGTTATTAGTACCCAGCTCTGTCAGCAATGTAACTGTACCTTACTGTCCTGAATCTGTCTGTGTTGAACTTCCCTCCATCTGTCTGTTGTCACCTGTCTGTCTGTCTTGAAATTGCCGGTCGACCCTCATCTACCTGCATGCATGTCTTTATTGTTGTTTAGTGTCTCACTGATTTATGTATTTACATACTCTGCATGCTTTTATGTGTTGTGCCTCTGACATGGATGTTTTTTAGTGTCTAACAATGCAGCATAATATTGTCTTTAGTGCATGTTTCTATTTTAACATAGTTATCCTTCATTTTATTTGCTTTGTGTGTGTTGACTTTGTGAGCCTCTGTGTTGTCTTGTTAGTACTTGACAATGTAGTATATGAGTCTCCTGAATGATGATACTACTGATATTGATATTCTCACTTCTTTCATTGTTTGTGCACGCATTGTAAAGGGTCAATATTGCATAACCGTGTAAATGTCATCTTATATTCTGTTTTTAAGTTTATTTTGTAACATCTGCCTCTTTGGACTACAGATGAAAAATAGCCTCTTGGCTAAATCTGGTGCATTTACAGCAATGTTTTAATTAATGTGCACTGTCCCTTATCAAATAAACCAATAAATGAAAAAATAAAAAGTTGTTCCCTTGATCGTGGCCAAACTTTCCCATAAATGTCATTAGTCTGTTATGTCATTCTTTTTTATAAATATCCTGGGAACAAACAGGACCAAATAGCCAAATTTGCTTTACATGTCCTTACTATTGTCTCTATACAATGTTTGTGTCTTTTGTATCTTTATAGCATGTGATACAAAGAGATACAATTCTGCAAAAATCAGGCTTTGCCTCTATACACTGTAAAAAAACATCAGAATTGATAGCTCACTTTAGGATGAGCCATCAGGTGTGCAGATATTAAAGTCAGTAAAGGGTCCCTTAACAAGCTTTTGAATTCTACGTCAAACTATGGCGACAGAATCATGTCAATAGTACTTAAAACTAAGCATCTGAGAAACATTTTCATCCCCAACCACACACAAGCCAATTAGTTTGACATGATTCTTAATCTCCTATTAAGGAATGATAAGGCATTCATTTTAATTAAGTAAACGCTTTTGAAAGGTTGGATGATAATTTCAGCTCAAATGGTCATTACATTTCATCCTTTTTACTGGAAACAAACTGTGTTAAATGATAGATAATAAGTGAGGCCTTCAGCCTGGAATTTCTGCTCAATCTGATTTATTTCCATTAGATATCATTACCAGAAGTACAAAATCAAGCACACAGAAAGATAAATCCATATCACTCAACATATCTTCACAACCATTAAACAAAATATAGCCTCTTTATCAATTACATTAATAGCAACACCTTGCACTTGCAATATAGTTTAGCAACATTGTTTTATGATTTCAATGAGCTGTGGATAGGTCTGGAGAACATCAGGCTCTTTGAGAACTTCAAGAAAAAGAGAGCTGGATTCTTGTCCATTAACAATCACTTCATCAATCAGGTTAATAAAACATTTTTCATCAGGCAGTCGATGAGTTCCACCTCATGCTCCACGATCATTTTCACAGCGGGGTCCTGTGAAAGACAACAGGTTTTGTTTATCAATCCTAAATGAATGAGGTTTTCATTTGCTTTTGGGAAATTGTACTTTTTGCAAATGTGGAACAAAGTCTTGGACACCACTTGTATGTGTCAGCATGTGTTGAAGCTGTGCATGTGGAGATTGCCTGTCTTCTAAATGTCTGCCTGAGTGTGAATGTGTCTCTTTGCCCCTCCCTGCCCTGTTATGTTAAGATAAGCTTCCCTCAACAGGATAAGTGAGTATAGAAATGTGATGGATGGGATAAGTTTTGTTTAGCTCAGCTCACTTAGCAGATGTCCATTGGATCAGTAGCAGCTTCGCTCAAAACGAGTGAAACACAGCAATAGACAAATGTACCAATGTTTTCAAAGAGTGAAACATGTCTGCGTTTCAGCAAGAGTGACAAGAGGCTGGTATGAAAAGTATTTATGAAACGTTCTTGGTTTGTCCCACTATGGGTAATTAGAAAAAACAAACGAACCCGTCAACGTGTATGTTACTGTGTGAGGGTTTCTACCACTGTGTGTGTGTCACCGTACCTGAGAGGAGGGCAGTGTTCCAGCTGCTCTTCCTGAAAGGAAAGCAGTGTTAGGATTTTATGAAATGTCCTGAAAGAACAAATATGTAACAGATCGATAGTAATGAGTTGGTAAAATGTTACCTGCACCAACTTAGGATGTTTTCACTGAGAAATCGATGTCGCCGTCAACATCGACACCAGATACTTTATCAGCGCAAATCACACTGGCCCCACTTTCTGAAGGAAGAAAAAATACATGTTCAGTTCAAATGTTGCCATTAAGTGTTGAAAAGGTTCAAACCTAAAGGGAGTTGTAAATGAGCTTAACAAAGAAATTTGAAAGCTTACTTGTTTCAACCGTATATTTGAAGTTTTTTCCTTTTGCATCTGTGATTTCTCTGTCGGTAACAACACTGTTACCTTTCGCGCTCACTGTTGGTGACCATGTAAATATTAATAACAATCAGAATGCAGAAACTTAACGACAATTCATAGAAAAGACAAACTTGAACCTCTGACTTGATTGAAGCCAGACGCAAAGTTGAGTCTCGCTCACAGTCTGTGCAGTGCAGAGTAGGGCCGTATACAGGAATGATACCAGCTAATCTTTACCTTCAGCGCTGACATGTACTTCCTCCTTTCTGAATTATTATTCTCAAAAGCACCTTCATCTTGTCTAATGCACTGGTTTGATTTTGTAAAAATCTGAAACTCATTCACAGTTAAAATATTCCCGCACTGCTTTAGGATGTAATCCGGGTCACTTGAAAGCCACTTACGGAATTTTCCCTGCTCTGACTTCTTCTTGTCCATGATCTGTAATGAGAAGGAAGATAACAAGGTGCTGAACAGAGAGGAAGTTTGACTGAGAGGTGACATTATGCTTAAAGTTGATTTGTTTGTTCTCTCCTGTGGAATAAACTTTTAATCTTTCACCCAGAATGGAAAGTGAATAGACTTTATGTAACTACACAGCACAATGCAAACGTCTCAGGTCACGTGGGGGAAAATATGTAAAGTTGCTGGACAGGAAACCACAAAATGTAGACAAAGTCAAAAGAAGACTGAACACACCCTGTTTACACGTTATTCTCTATATCCTCTGCACTCAATGCTAAGAGCTGGCTGACAATATTTTATATGGCATGATATAAGAAAATACTGCTGGTACAAAAAAACTTCTCATGTTGTACCTTTTAATTCTATCAGTGTTTTGTTGTGTGTGTGCGTAAGTTATTGTTTGCATAAATAACTTCTCTCGGTGACTGAAAACGTTCAACTGTACTGAGTATGGAGAGTAAAATTGAGAAATGTCTTCACGCACATACAAGCAGAACCGTTAAACCATAGACTCACACGACAACCACGTACTTTACTTAAACTAGACCTCACACAAACAGAGAGTCTCTTTATGACACAACAAATAGAACAAATACTGTCTCCTACCTTTGTGAAGTTCAACTTATCGGACAAAAACTGCAGGAATAAAAATGTTTCTTTAAAAGGAAAGTTGAAATAAACAGTTTAAAAGAGTCAACAGAAACTAAAAGCTTGTTACTTCTCGTGTCTTCTCTCTGCCAGCTTTAAGGGCAGCACAGATAGTGCACTCCCTTTTTATCTCACGCAACCCGTGAGTAATTGATAGGATCAGGTTATAAAACAGAGCACACAGGAAGCGTGCAGCACATTCATAGGTTGTAGTCCTGCCCTGAAGCACAGCATAATAACATGATTATAATGTAAACTAACACATTTATAACAGGAGGGAAACACTATACAACGGGGGAACAGACTTCAACATAACACAAGAGAAGAGAAGATGATTTACCAGTTGTAAAATGAGACGAAAGGAGAAAACATTTGAAAACAATATCCTATTTCTGCTATTCATTATTTGTTCTTCTTTTCCAAAGTCTCCTGTGGTAGAAGAAGTAGGCCCTACTCAATAGAAAATGAAAAAGAAAATGTTGTGGTGTACAAATATGTTTTCATCTGTTTTAGACTTTAGTCTTTGTTTCTGCTAAAATAATGGATTAAACAGTAACAGAGGCGTATACTCAAAGTTGTCCATCTGGTATTTACTGTAAGTTGTGGTGATGTTAATGAGTATTTTATCAGTTTCAGTGGAGTATTCCTTTAAAAGCAATATAAAGGAGCCCAGTATACTACTGTAAAATACTGAGGTGTCTCAGGAGTGATCCATGATCCGTTACACCACTAATATATACGTATATACATACCACTGATATGAATGGCATACCACTCTGATTCAACGGCATATTGACCACTAATATGAACTTTCAAGTGGCACCTGCCTTCAGGAAATGGTGTGCTGTTGGTAAAGTACTGGCATACCACTCCAGGGATAGGTACATACCACTGAACAACAGTAGCATACCATCGGCCACTTTTCGGTCTCGGAGTGACTCCCTCAGACACTGAATTAAAATAGCATTAAGAGTGAAACGCTGAATTGAAATAGTCAAGAACAGTGTAATAGAACTGCATCACAGTCTAGCTTGTTAACAAGTCTTATACACATTTATAGTTAATTTGAACTGCATGAACTCATACATGAATGAAAACTAGAACATTTCGCAGTAAATTTTGACAGCGTGGCTGCTACTGCCCGAAGAAGTCGCAATATATGAATACACGCCAATATTACCAGTAGTATCATTGAGGTTTAATTGATATGAGATTCATATTCTTGGATTGAATCTTGTATTTGTGATGGACAGTCTTGAACTTGAGAGCAGCTATCTATTGCTTCATAGAAACACAGTTGACAACGCATGCGTGTGTGTCACTGTTTACCATTGATTGGGGCCAATGACATACCTTGTATTTATACATCTGTATTTGAGATATATACATTTTGGAAATTTCATTTCTGTATTTGTGATGGAAAGACTTGAAAGAAACATTTCTTAACATGAACCTCATTCTGAGCTTCATGTTAAGATGCAGTTACCCCATGAGGCTTTTGTTTTGTGTGCGTGTGTGTAGGTGTGTGTTGTGTTTGTGTGTTTGTGATCAAGATCTTCTTTTTGTGATTGATGCGTCTTCCTCAAAGTCCTGCCAAGAACACTGTTATCTAGCTTCCTCAGAAACGGTGTGACTGAGGAACATTTGTAGGCGTGTTTGTTATAGTTTCCCGTCATCTCACTTCTTCCTCAAAGTCCTGCCGAACATAAGGCTTGAAGATAGCCCAGCACAATTAAGCCTGAGTAAAAAGAGAGGACAAGGAGGACAAAGGGAGACCAGAGACATGTGCTTGTGGGACATCCAACAACAAACAGTAAACCCCAGAAACAGTCTACATTTGATCAGAGACACAGAAGAAAGAAATGCTGAATGAGTATGTACGTAGGTTACATAAGCCCAAAGTCAAGCAACAGAAATGTGGTTTGACTGCATTCATTCAATCAGGAGAGACAAGACAGGTGAAGAATTGTTTGTTAAAAAGAGATGATATGTAATGATAAAGTCTTGACAATAGTCTTTGGCTCTTGGACTCTATAGGGAGATTTGTAATGGAGGGGCGTCTGCCCTGGGCAGCAGCAAGATACCCCCCCCCTGGTGGTGGCTGATAGCATGATGAGTTCAATTGAGATATCACTTCTCTTATTTCTACATTTTAGATTCATATTCTTGGATTGAATCTTGTGATGGACAGTCTTGAACTTGAGAGCAGCTATTGTTTCATAGAAACACAGTTGACAACGCATCCGTGTGTGTCACTGTTTACCATTGATTGGGGCCAATGACATACCTTGTATTTATACATCTGTATTTGAGATATATACCTTTTGGAAATTTAATTTCTGTATTTGTGATGGATGGAAAGACTTGAACTTAACATGAATCTCATTTTGAGCTTCATGTTAATATTATACCATGATCCTGCACTACTGTTCAGTTGTTTAGTTCACCTAGTTGTTCATTTGATACCATTCCAATTCATTGTATATACTGTGCATTTTTATGTTCTTCTATTTTATCTTATTTTTTATTCTATTTCTTCAATTCAATATCTGCTCTGTTATTTTATTGTACTGTATATATTGTGCATTTCCATACTTCATATTTTATTCTACTCTGTAACTTGCTGCTGCTACAAACAAATTTCCCCCTGGGGATAAATAAAGTGTATATCTATCTATCTATCTATCTATCTATCTATCTATCTATCTATCTATCTATCTATCTATCTATCTATCTATCTATCTATCACAGCCAACCCAATTATTTTCAACACAACTCCTTGTCCTTGGTCATGGTGGCCACAGCACTTAAAAGAATAAACTTCATAATTCTCAAAATTCTGATCCTTTGCTTTTTTTATTAACAGCATTTACTTGTACTTTTACTTTCAATACTTAAGTACATTTAATATCAGAAAATTACTTTTGATACTTAAGTACAGTAAATATCAGATACTTTAAGACTTTTACTCAAGTAGTATTCTAATAGGTGACTTTCACTTTTACTGGAGTCACTTTCCAGTAAGGTATCTTTACTTTTACTCAAGTATGGCTTTTGGGTATTTAATACACCACTGCGTATATATTAGTGGTGTAACGGATCACGGATCACTCCTGGGAAAGACACCTCAGTATTTTACAGTAGTATACTGGGCTCCTTTAACAGTGCTTTTAAAGGAATACTCCACTGAAACTGATAAAATACTCATTAACATCACCACAACTTACAGTAAATACTGGATGAAAAAGTATGAGATGTGTTGGAAAAATACTTGTACTTTTTCATGATGTTTGGTAACTGAGAAACAGACAGTGCAGCTGTCTCATTATAGCCGTGAGACCTTGGGGTCCACCGGATGTCTTTGAAGACAGATAACATTGAAGTTTGTTTCAAAGGTTGACTGGTTCAACCTGGTACCAACCCTCACCGTACGTTGTTATGAAGCTTGTTTATCACTGTGTATAAAGGACAGAAACTCAGAGACAGATCTCTGAGCAGCCACGGGACGCATAACTGTATGTCCCGTATCCTGCTCCTTCTTGCAAGAATAAATCTCCTGATTATTGATTTCACACTTGGTGTCGAGTAGAATTTTTTTCGAACAAGATGAAAGCCTCTGTTACTGTTTAATCCATTACTTTACCAGAAACAAAGACTAAAGTCTAAAACAGATGAAAACATATTTGTACACCATAACATTTTCTTTTTCATTTTCTATTGAGTAGGGCCTACTTCTTCTACCACAGGAGACTTTGGAAAAGAAGAAAAAATAATGAATAGCAGAAATAGGATATTGTTTTCAAATGTTTTCTCCTTTCGTCTCATTTTACAACTGGTACATCATCTTCTCTTCTCTTGTGTTATGTTGAAGTCTGTTCCCCCATTGTATAGTGTTTCCCTCCTGTTATAAATGTGTTAGTTTACATTATAATCATGTTATTATGCTGTGCTTCAGGGCAGGACTACAACCTATGAACTGCGCTGCACGCTTCCTGTGTGTGCTCTGTTTTATAGCCTGCTGCTGTCAATGACACGGGTTGTGTGAGATAAAAAGGGAGTGCACTATCTGTGCTGCCCTTAAAGCTGGCAGAGAGAAGACACGAGAAGTAACAAGCTTTTGGTTTCTGTTGACTCTTTTAAACTGTTTATTTCAACTTTCCTTTTAAAGAAACATTTTTATTCCTGCAGTTTTTGTCCAATAAGTCGAACTTCACAAAGGTAGGAGACAGTATTTATTCTATTTGTTGTGTCATAAAGAGACTCTCTGTTTGTGTGAGGTCTGGTTTAAGTAAAGTATACGCGGTTGTCGTGTGAGTCTATATTCACGTAGCTTAACTTGTTGATTAAGCACACACACACACACACACACACACACACACACACACACACACACACACACACACACACACACACACACACACACACACACACACACACACACACACACCTATACACACAACAAAAGTTCTGCTTGTATGTGCGTGAAGACATTTCTCAATTTTACTCTCCATACTCAGTACAGTTTGAACGTTTTCAGTCACCAAGAGAAGCTATTTATGCAAACAATAACTTACGCACACACACAACAAAACACTGATAGAATTAAAAGGTACAACATGAGTTTTTTTGTACAGCAGTATTTTCTTATATCATGCCATATACAATATTGTCAGCCAGCTCTTAGCGTTGAGTGCAGAGGATATAGAGAATAACGTGTAAACAGGATGTGTTCAGTCTTCTTTTGACTTTGTCTACATTTTGTGGTTTCCTGTCCAGCAACTTGACATATTTTCCCCCACGTGACCTGAGACGTCAAACTTCCTCTCTGTTCAGCACCTTGTTATCTTCCTTCTCATTACAGATCATGGACAAGAAGAAGTCAGAGCAGGAACAACGCTGTAAGTGGCTTTCAAGTGACCCGGATTACATCCTAAAGCAGTGCGGGAATATTTTATCTATGAATGAGTTTCAGATTTTTACTAAATCAAACCAGTGCATTAGACAAGATGAAGGTGCTTTTGAGAATAATAATTCAGAAAGGAGGAGATACCTGTCAGCGCTGAAGGTAAAGATTAGCTGGTATCATTCCTGTATACGGCCCTACTCTGCACTGCACAGACTGTGAGCGAGACTCAACTTTGCGTCTGACTTCAATCAAGTCAGAGGTTCAAGTTTGTCTTTTCTATGAATTGTCGTTAAGTTTCTGAATTGTGATTGTTATTAATATTTACATGGTCACCAACAGTGTACGCGGAAGGTTACAGTGTTGCCACCAACAGAGACCTCAAAGACCTAAAAGGAAAAAACCTCAACTTAAAGATTGAAACAGGTAGTAGTCAGACTCGTAAGCTTTCATATTTCTTTGTTAAGCTCATTTACAACTCCCTTTAGGTTTCAGCCTTTTCAACACATAATGGCAACATTTGAACTGAACATGTATTATTTCTTCCTTCAGGAGGTGGGACCAGTGTGACTTGCACTGATAAAGTATCTGGTGTCACTGTTGAAGGCGATCTCGATTTCTCAGTGAAAACGTCCCAAGTTGGTGCAGGTAACATTTTACCAACTCATTACTATCAATTGGTTGCATATTTGTTCTTTCAGGACATTTCAGAAAATCCTAACACTGCCATCCTGTGACACACACACAGTGGTAGAAACCCTCACACAGTAAAATACACGCTGACGGGTTAGTTTGTTTTTTCTAATTACCAATAACGTTTCATAAATACTTTTCATAGCAGCCTCGTATCACTCTTGCTGAAACGCAGATGACACGTTTAACATTTTGAAAACATAACGTTTATTGCTGTGTTTCACTCGTTTTGAGCAAAGCTGCTACTGATCCAATGGACATCTGCTAAGTGAGCTGAGCTAAACAAAACTTATCCCATCCATCACATTTCTATACTCACTTATCCTGTTGAGGGAAGCTTATCTTAACATAAAAGGGCAGGGAGGGGAAAAGAGACACATTCACACTCAGGCAGACATTTAGAAGACAGGCAATCTCCACATGCACAGCTTCAATACATGCTGACACATACAAGTGGTGTCCAAGACTTTGTTCCACATTTGCAAAAAGTACAATTTCCCAAAAGCAAATGAAAACCTCATTCATTTAGGATTGTTAAACAAAACCTGCTGTCTTTCACAGGGCCCCGCTGTGAAAATGATCGTGGAGCACAAGGTGGAACTCATCGACTGCCTGAAGGTAGATTACTGCTTCATTCTGCAGCATGCACACGCCAAACATATCGTCACACAAAGACAATATTTACTTTGAAGCATATCTCACCGCCAGAAAAAAACATGTTACTAACCTGATCGATGAAGTGATTGTTAATGGACAAGAATCCTGCTCTCTTTTTCTTGAAGTTCTGAAAGAGCCTGATGTTCTCCAGACCTATCCACAGCTCATTGAAATCACAAAACAATGCTGCTAAACAATATTGGTGCAATATGTTAGCTATTAATTTAATATTTTGTACTTCTGGTAATGTTATCTAATGGAAATAAAGCAGATTGAGCAGAAATTCCAGGCCGAAGGTCTCATTATCTGTCAGTTGTAAATGTTGATTCATTTTGACTGGATTTTCCCACACACATGGACCATTATGTGGTTGAAAGCAGGCTGCTGCACATAATCTACCAAGCCACTAGAAGTCACGATTAAAGGTTCTGTTTTTGAATTTTTGGGTTTGCCATGTTAATGAACTGTACAATGCAATTAACAGTTTGTTTCCAGTAAAAAGGATGAAATGTAATGACCATTTGAGTTGAAATGATCCAACCTTTCAAAAGCTTTTACTTCTACGTCAAACTATGGCGACAGAATCATGTCAATAATACTTAAAATGTAGCATCTGAGAAACATTTTCATCCCCAACCACACACAAGCCAATTAGTTTGACATGATTCTTAGTCTCCTATTAAGGAATGATAAGGCATTCATTTTAATTAAGGGACCCTTTACTGACTTTAATATCTGCACACCTGATGGCTCATCCTAAAGTGAGCTATCAATTCTGATGTTTTTTTACAATGTATATAGAGGCAAAGCTTGATTTTTGCAGAATTGTGGCAATATCTACAAATTATTTTCCAGCTGCAAGGCAGAATTTTCTTGATTTTCTTTTCTCTGAAAAATGATTGGTGTTTTAAAATATATATTCCATCTTAAACTTTGCGTCTGGCTTCAATCAAGTCAGAGGTTCAAGTTTGTCTTTTCTATGAATTGTCGTTTAGTTTCTGAATTGTGATTGTTATTAATATTTACATGGTCACCAACAGTGTACGCGGAAGGTTACAGTGTTGCCACCAACAGAGACCTCAAAGACCTAAAAGGAAAAAACCTCAACTTAAAGATTGAAACAGGTAGTAGTCAGACTCGTAAGCTTTCATATTTCTTTGTTAAGCTCATTTACAACTCCCTTTAGGTTTCAGCCTTTTCAACACATAATGGCAACATTTGAACTGAACATGTATTTTTTCTTCCTTCAGGAGGTGGGACCAGTGTGACTTGCACTGATAAAGTATCTGGTGTCACTGTTGAAGGCGATCTCGATTTCTCAGTGAACACGACCCAAATTGGTGCAGGTAACATTTTACCAACTCATTACTATCGATCTGTTAGATATTTGTTCTTTCAGGACATTTCATAAAATCCTAACACTGCTTTCCTTTCAGGAAGAGCAGCTGGAACACTGCCCTCCTCTCAGGTACGGTGACACACACACAGTGGTAGAAACCCTCACACAGTAACATACACGTTGACAGGTTAGTTTGTTTTTTCTAATTACCCATAGTGGGACAAACCAAGAACGTTTCATAAATACTTTTCATACCAGCCTCTTGTCACTCTTGCTGAAACGCAGACACATGTTTCACTCTTTGAAAACATTGGTACATTCGTTTATTGCTGTGTTTCACTCGTTTTGAGCGAAGCTGCTACTGATCCAATGGACATCTGCTAAGTGAGCTGAGCTAAACAAAACTTATCCCGTCCATCACATTTCTATACTCACTTATCCTGTTGAGGGAAGCTTATCTTAACATGAAAGGGCAGGGAGGGGCAAAGAGACACATTCACACTCAGGCAGACATTTAGAAGACAGGGAATCTCCTCATGCACAGCTTCAACACATGCTGACACATACAAGTGGTGTCCAAGACTTTGTTCCACATTTGCAAAAAGTTAAATTTCCCAAAACCAAACGCCTCATTTCATGAAAACCTCATTCATTTAGGATTAATAAACGAAAACCTGCTGTCTTTCACAGGACCCCGCTGTGAAAATGATCGTGGAGCACAAGGTGGAACTCATCGACTGCCTGAAGGCGGATCACTTCTTCATTCTGCAGCATGCACACGCCAAACATATCGTCACACAAAGACAATATTGGAATTTGAAAGATATCTCTCCGCCAGAAAAAAATGTTACTAACCTGATCGATGAAGTGATTGTTAATGGACAAGAATCCTGCTCTCTTTTTCTTGAAGTTCTCAAAGAGCCTGATGTTCTCCAGACCTATCCACAGCTCATTGAAATCACAAAACAATGCTGCTAAACTATATTGGAAGTGCAAGGTGTTGCTATTAATGTAATTGATAAAGAGGCTATATTTTTTTTAATGTTTGTGAAGATATGTTGAGTGATATGGATTTATCTTGTCTGTGTGCTTGATTTTGTACTTCTGGTAATGATATCTAATGGAAATAAATCAGATTGAGCAGAAATTCCAGGCTCAAGACCTCATCTAATATCTGTCAGTTGTAAATGTTGATTCATTCTGACTGGATTCTCAAACACACATGGACCATTATGTGGTTGAAAGCAGACTGCTGCACATAATCTACCAAGCCACTAGAAGTCACAATTGTAAAGGTTCTGTTTTTTTTGTTTTTTTCTTGATTTTCTTTTCTTTGAAAAAATATTGGTGTAATAAAATAATATATATTCCACCCTAAGCCTGTATTATGCCTTATTGAGCAGCTGTCACATAGTCACATAGTCAGACACTTTGTATCACATGCAATTAAGATACAATAGACACACACATTGTATAAAGACAATAGTAAGCACATGTAAAGCACTTGTAGGCTATTTGGTCCTGTTTGTTACCAGGATATTTATAAAAAAGAACAACATAACAGACTAATGACATTTATTGGAAAGTTCGGCCATGAACAAGGGAAGAGGTGAGTTTTGATGAGATAGCACCACCATGTGGTCATTTATAAAGGACTTCATATTTTGGCTGATAACTCCTAAAACATGAGGTCTAAAATCAAACTGGGTTTCTTGTTAAATAATGAATCTGCCCAAACAGAGTTTCTGTTCTAAGTGGTTGATATTGTGTAGCATCTTTCAAATTATACTGACGGCTTATGTTTTTGGGCAGCACTTTATTTACATTATTGTTTGGATATGCAAATGGAGTATTAACTTATTAAATATGTGCTAATTTAATACATTTCCAGAAATCTGAACCAGGTTAAAAATTATTGTTTTATTTTGCTTACATATTAGAGTCAATGTTTTTTTCACAGCCATAAAAAAAGAAAGAAAATTCTCTATGTTTTTAGGAAAAAATGAAACTGGGATGTTCAGTGTATGTAAGTGTTACTGAAGTGGAGATTTCAGAGTGAAAAAAAAATGTAAACAGCCTTTTAAGATATGTATTCTTAAATTACATTAATTTTGTAAAACCCTTGAGGTGAACAGGGTTAAAAGTGTAACTGACAGATATCATGAAACTTCATTACTTAAATTAATACCCTTATTTTTGGTACTACAAGTTTTTCTGAAATATCTAAAAAGGCAAATGGTGAATTATCTAATGTTTACTTTTTTGGAAATTTAGGAGAAATCTAGAGATGCAAACATTTACAATTGCAAAACTGATTGCAATAATTATATTAATGATGTGTTTACATTTATAAAGGCAGTTTAATAACAAGCTTTTGCTGATGGCTTATTAGAAATTGAGGAACTGAAGAACCTTTATTAATGACCTACGAACATTTCTAACATCAGATATTATGATTTTTAAATACTGAGAGGCATGCAAGCATTTTTAAGCAATTCATTAATTCATATTAACCCTTCATAAAGGGTGAATTATCAAAACATTACAAGTAAGTAAAGGTGTCTGCTGGCAAACTGAAATAAGAAAGTTTTATTCATAAAAATGTAAAAGTGTGAGGAGAAATTATAATTCAAAGTTACACAAACTCACTAGGATCTCTGATATGAATGTATCTGTTTTATGTGAATTCCTGTGGACACAAACAAGACTGATCTGATGACTGCAGACAATGATGGAATTTGATGAACATCAGTGCAAAGGCTTACAGGTACACAGTGACAGAGCAAGATATTTGTTAGGGAGCTTGTTGGAGCGTCTCTGCTTTCAGATCTCCATTAACTTGCTCGGGGAGAAACTGGTGGTGGGGAACAGAGACAGGGAGGAGCATCTCAGTTTGGAGGAGGAGCAGGAGTCTGGTGGGGAATGTGGAGGAGGAATAAGCATCTCTGGAACACGGCTATTGTCGTAGAAGGAAATGTCCTGGCGGCCCTCGATCAGCTCCTGTTAGATCTGGACGTGTGAAGTTTAACAGAGTCTGGAGAAAACCACAAAGAAAATGTGTTGTATTAAAACACCATGCATCACCAAACCTCCATTAAAAAAAACATTGCACTCAGAGTCAATTAATTAAACCCTACGCCTTTTTTTGGCTTCTGCTCGAAAATACTATACCCATACTTAAAGGGGCCTTACTCTCTAACTACAAGGTCTATTTGAATAATTTCTATTTATTAATAACACTCAAGGGGGTGAGCTTTGGTGAGAGGTGTATGTTACTGGTTAATAGCAAATGAAGATGGAACACAGCTCCATTTTGAAAATGTCAGGTTCACCTGGTGAAAAAGCACTATTATTGATAATACTATATTAAATGAGGCCCAGTAAAGCCTAAAAACCACCCAGCATCATAGCAAAGCATGGCAGTAGTCATACAAAAAATAATTGGAGTGAATAGAGTGAAGCAGGCCAGAGCAAGAGACATAAACGTACGAGAGGTCACGAAAGGTCGTCATTTGAGAAACAGCCTCTCCAGCTGTTCCATTGTACTTTTATAACTTAAATAACGATATATTTAACTTCCTTTATCCTTGTACATGCACAATCTATCACATACAGCAGTTTGGAATGATTTTTGAGAGCTAGAATCCTCTCCAAAGCCTCTCGGGCCGCCGACGCTATAGCAGAATGCGCTATAGCGTGTGTGTATTGGGCCATTGCTGAGCCTGTGGTTGGTCAATTCAATACTACGACATATCTATACACGTGTTAGGATCTAGCCAATGCAGTGGTGGCAACGTGGTTTTCATTGACAGGATCGTTTTCCGGAAAATCCCGAAAAGCCAGAGTCTCAAAATGTGAAATGTGGTCGTCCGGGCTTATTTGACCCCCCTTCGTTCAGGAAAGAGTTTTATTAGACAGGAAACCGATAGAGGAAGCCGATTCCAGCCATGAAAATTGATTAAGAGGACTGTTTGTTCAAATTTCATCTCATGGTGAGTGGAAATTCAGAATTCTTCAGCGGGCTGTATGGCGTGTTTATGTCCTCTCTTTTCCGGGTAACGTTTGAACCGTTTCACGGAGAGTAAATCCGAAGTGTTCGGTAGAACCCGGGTGGAATGCTAATGCTGCTAAGTAGCAAGCATTAGCTTGGAAGCTAATAGATCGCCGGTCGGAGGACTTTTTCGAGTGCGTATCTCGTGAAATGAAAGCGAAAAAATTACGATATTCTGCTAGCGATTCTGAAAGGTTCTGTAAGATCGTGTTTTATTGTGTTTTCAGTGTGTAAAATGTTAGACACGGTTCTGTTCATCAGAAGTTCTTCGTTAAGCCGGTATACAACATGTGTGTAGGATTATTATATTTGTT
Organism: Leptoclinus maculatus; assembly: GCA_032191485.1. Classification (NCBI taxonomy): domain Eukaryota; kingdom Metazoa; phylum Chordata; class Actinopteri; order Perciformes; family Stichaeidae; genus Leptoclinus; species Leptoclinus maculatus. The sequence goes on from JAVDOI010000018.1 coordinate 645,079, forward strand.
ACTGAAAATTGCATTGTGCGGTACTGGCTCGGTACTGCTCGGTCCACTCGAAGACCAATTGGTCTTCGCTCGGGCCCAGATGGTTTTAAAGGAGTGTTTACATTCATGAAGAGTTTCAACGTCAGCTATTATTCCAAGATGATCACTCAAACATGTAACTTCCTTGTTTTAACTGAATGACTTCTAGATTTCTAAAGACCACATGAAGTGAAAATACATGGCTAGACACAGAGACACTAATCCATCACACTGCTATACGTCAGCCTGATATACTTGAGTTCAGACTAGTGGGAGGAAGAAGAGCTCTCTTTGGTCGATGGAGTTCAGCATCACAGTCAGTCAGCGTATGGAAATACTTCTGAGACACCTGTCAGAATGTAAACAGAAAGACAGCTTTACTTTATCAGTCCAGAGATGTGATTATTACTCAGCTATGTTGTTGCATGTTATCTGAAAGCTTCTATTTACCAGTGTGTCTCTGGTCCCTGCTGTTCCACTTTTAGGTCTTCACATGGCAACAGGAGGCAGTGTGCAGGTTGATGGAGGAGGCTGTAGGTGGAGCTACAGTTGTCTGGCAGATTCTTCAGGTGGAGTTTGAGGTGCAGGGTGATGGTTGTAGCTGGAGGTTGAGGCTGCAGTGCAATAGACCTGTGGAGTGGGTTCAGACTGTGTCCCATAACATTCAGTCTTAACAATATACTCTATGTCTTTGCTATTTAATAAACTGTAAAACACTCTGGGTCCTGAGGATTATGTTGTGAACAATTTGAAAGAACAAGAATGAGAATGTCTCACCTGGTCGTCCCTGCAGCATGGACACTGTCTGCATGCTGAGGGCCTCCTCCCGCTCTCTGCTTGGCGAGCAGAAATTCTTCTTCCTGTCTGGTTGTCTGTCAGGAGAACGGGAACATCACACTGCAACAACACACACTCACACTGTAATGAATTGCTGTAAATTTATGGTGGATTTAACACGGTATCTTACAGTATTTCATAATAACTGTAACATACAGTTAAATGTTCATCCCTCGCATGTAAATTAACAGTCAATTAACCACAACAGCAGACTACTGTAATTTATCAGCATAATACAGTATTTTCTGTGAAGTGGTGGATATAAGCTTCCCGATACAAGTTCAGTGAATCATGATTCATCTAAGTTACATCGTACTGTCTGTTGTAGGTTAATGTGTCCGTTATGTCGATTTTATTTTTATTATTCAAACTGCTCATTGCCTAAAAGTAATTTTTTTGTGAAAAGACGTGACCGACTGCTCGCGAACGTGACTTTGGACACAACAGCTTCAGTTCATACTTCTGAGCAGCCATGTGGAGATCAGCCGAGGACCCGAAGTAACTTACGCTTATCATCCGAAATTCAAAGTCTCCAGTATTGATTTGTCTTCATGATTATTGAATTGTTAACATCTCAGATAATAATTTACTTGTTCTGTTTCGTTAGGTTGCTAATATTGGTGGAGCTAGCTCTGTGACGTTAGCTAGCTCGAGCCCAATTAGCCTTAGAAAGGTTAGCTAGCTAACAGCATAGCAACTTAAGGTAACATAAATAAAGTTAAAGTAGTCTTCAATGTACTCACAACCCATTTCCATGTCAAATGTAGGGTAACCTATGAAGAGCTGCTTCTATGACTGTGTTTAAGTATCTCATAATTATGACTTTCTATCTCATAACTACGACTTTCTATCTCATAATTTTGACTTTCTATCTCATAATTATGACTTTCTATCTCATAATTTTGACTTTCTATCATAACTTCGACTTTCTCTCTCATCATTTCGACTATGGGGATATTCTTATGATCAAGTCTAACTTCAAATTTTTTTTTTTGCTGGCGGATTCGCAGGCCACATAAAATGACGTGGCGGGCCGCATTCGGCCCGCGGGCCTTGAGTTTGAGACCCCTGTTATAGAGGACCTGTGGGCTTTTAATTGTTTTGAGTCAGTATTAAAGGGACAGTGTACTCTAAAAATGTTAAACCAAATCCGGGCCTTGCCGTGGCCCGTGGTCAAATATGTATGTGTCTTTTGAATCTTAATTGCATGTGATACAAAGCTCTCACTGTGACTTTGACAGCTGCTCAATGAGGCCGAACACAAGTTTAGGATGAAATATGTATTTTATTACACAAATAATTTTTCAGAGAAAAGAAAATCAAGAAAATTCTGCCTTGCAGTCGGAAAATAAATGGTAGATATTGCCACAATTCTGCAAAAATCAAGCTTTGCCTCTATACACATTGTAAAAAACATCAGAATTGATAGCTCACTTTAGGATGAGCCATCAGGTGTGCAGATATTAAAGTCAGTAAAGGGTCCCTTCATTAAAATGAATGCCTTATCATTCCTTAATAGGAGACTAAGAATCATGTCAAACTAATTGGCTTGTGTGTGGTTGGGGATGAAAATGTTTCTCAGATGCTTAGTTTTAAATATTATTGACATGATTCTGTCGCCATAGTTTGACGTAGAAGTAAAAGCTTTTGAAAGGTTGGATCATTTCAGCTCAAATGGTCATTACATTTCATCCTTTTTACTGGAAACAAACTGTTAAATGCATTGTACAGTCCATTAACATGGCAAACCCAAAAATTCAAAAACAGAACCTTTACAATCGATCAGGTTAGTACATTTTTTTTCTGGCGGTGAGATAAGCTTCAAAGTCAATATTGTCTTTGTGTGACGATATGTTTGGCGTGTGCATGCTGCAGAATGAAGAAGTCATCTGCCTTCTTTTAATTTTTCTTGGGTCCTGTGAAAGACAGCAGATTTTGTTTATTAATCCTAAATGAATGAGGTTTTCATTTGCTTTTGGGAAATTGTACTTTTTGCAAATGTGGAACAAAGTCTTGGACACCACTTGTATGTGTCAGCATGTGTTGAAGCTGTGCATGTGGAGATTGCCTGTCATCTAAATGTCTGCCTGAGAGTGAATGTGTCTCTTTGCCCTGTCGCTGGCGACCTGATCAGTATGCTGTCTCCTCCCTGCCCTTTTATGTTAAGATAAGCTTCCCTCAACAGGATAAGTGAGTATAGAAATGTGATGGATGGGATGAGTTTTGTTTAGCTCAGCTCACTTAGCAGATGTCCATTGGATCAGTAGCAGCTTCGCTCAAAACGAGTGAAACACAGCAATAAACGTTATGTTTTCAAAATGTTAAACGTGTCATCTGCGTTTCAGCAAGAGTGATACGAGGCTGGTATAAAAAGTATTTATGAAACGTTCTTGGTTTGTCCCACTATGGGTAATTAGAAAAAACTAACTAACCCGTCAACGTGTATTTTACTGTGTGAGGGTTTCTACCACTGTGTGTGTGTCACCGTACCTGAGAGGAGGGCAGTGTTAGGATTTTCTGAAATGTCCTGAAAGAACAAATGTGTAACCAATTGATAGTAATGAGTTGGTAAAATGTTACCTGACGTTGTCACTGAGAAATCGAGATCGCCTTCAACAGTGACACCAGATACTTTATCAGTGCAAGTCACACTGCCCTCACCTCCTGAAGGAAGAAAAAATACATGTTCAGTTCAAATGTTGCCATTATGTGTTGAAAAGGTTCAAACCTAAAGGGAGTTGTAAATGAGCTTTACAAAGAAATATGAAGGCTTACGAGTCTGACTACTACCTGTTTCAAGACTACAGTTGAGATCTTTTCCTTTTACATCTGTGATGGTTCTGTTGGTGACGACAACATTTTCCGTGCTCGCTGTTGGTGACCATGTAAATATTAATAACAATCACAATTCAGAAACTTAACGACAATTCATAGAAAAGACAAACTTGAACCTCTGACTTGATTGAAGCCAGACGCAAAGTTGAGTCTCGCTCACAGTCTGTGCAGTGCAGAGTAGGGCCGTATACAGGAATGATACCAGCTAATCTTTACCTTCAGCGCTGACAGGTATCTCCTCCTTTCTGAATTATTATTCTCAAAAGCACCTTCATTTTGTCTAATGCACTGGTTTGATTTTGTAAAAATCTGAAACTCATTCAAAGATAAAATATTCCCGCACTGCTTTAGGATGTAATCCGGGTCACTTGAAAGCCACTTACGCTTTTGTCCAATCTTGTCCATGATCTGCAACGAGAAGGAAGATAACAAGGTGCTGAACAGAGAGGAAGTTTGACTGAGAGGTGACATTATGCTTAATGTTGATTTGTTTGTTCTCTCGTGTGGAATAAACTTTTAATCTTTCACCCAGAATGGAAAGTGAATAGACTTTATGTAACTACACAGCACAATGCAAACGTCTCAGGTCACGTGGGGGAAAATATGTCAAGTTGCTGGACAGGAAACCACAAAATGTAGACAAAGTCAAAAGAAGACTGAACACATCCTGTTTACACGTTATTCTCTATATCCTCTGCACTCAACGCTAAGAGCTGGCTGACAATATTGTATATGGCATGATATAAGAAAATACTGCTGGTACAAAAAATGTCTCATGTTGTACCTTTTAATTCTATCAGTGTTTTGTTGTGTGTGTGTGTGTGTGTGTGTGTGTGTGTGTGTGTGTGTGTGTGTGTACGTAATCAACACGTTAAGCTACGTTATTGTTTGCATAAATAACTTCTCTCGGTGACTGAAAACGTTCAAACTGTACTGAGTATGGAGAGTAAAATTGAGAAATGTCTTCACGCACATACAAGCAGAACCGTTAAACCATAGACTCACACGACAGCCACGTATACTTTACTTAAACTAGACCTCACACAAACAGAGAGTCTCTTCATGACACAACAAATAGAATAAATACTGTCTCCTACCTTTGTGAAGTTCGACTTATCGGACAAAAACTGCAGGAATAAAAATGTTTCTTTAAAAGGAAAGTTGAAATAAACAGTTTAAAAGAGTCAACAGAAACCAAAAGCTTGTTACTTCCCGTGTCTTCTCTCTGCCAGCTTTAAGGGCAGCACAGATAGTGCACTCCCTTTTTATCTCACACAACCCGTGAGTCATTAATAAGATCAGGTTATTAAACAGAGCACACACAGGAAGCATGCAGCACAGTTCATAGGTTGTAGTCCTGCCCTGAAGCACAGCATAATAACATGATTATAATGTAAACTAACACATTTATAACAGGAGGGAAACACTATACAACAGGGGAACAGACTTCAACATAACACAAGAGAAGAGAAGATGATGTACCAGTTGTAAAATGAGACGAAAGGAGAAAACATTTGAAAACAATATCTTATTTCTGCTATTCATTATTTTTTCTTCTTTTCCAAAGTCTCCTGTGGTAGAAGAAGTAGGCCCTACTCAATAGAAAATGAAAAGAAAATGTTCTGGTGTACAAATATGTTTTCATCTTTTTTAGACTTTAGTGTTTGTTTCTGGTAAAATAATGGATTAAACAGTAACAGAGGCTTATACTCATACTTGTCCATCTGGTATTTACTGTAAATTGTGGTGATGTTAACACTCAGTTTACCACGATTTGTGTCTAAATGTATGCCGAAATGGTTCAACTGGAGTCTGGTTTGTATGTGGATAACGTTACACTTTAATTTACTTCGGTATTACCCGAATGTGTCAGTTATCTAGCAGATCAAAACCAAAATATAGCCCGTCTTTTCTCAGCTTTCAAGCCGCCTCCCACTACAGAATGCCAGTCGTGACAATACCCAAAAGTGTAATGTAAATACTTTTCATGTAAATGCTCAGGGAGGGGCGACGTGGTAACGCAGGGACTTTCCTGAAAGTACAACAGGGCCTGATACAGAAGTCAGATAAACAATCAGACTGAATAAGCCTTTTTTTAAAAGGCTGAAATCAAACAGAAAGTACAAGTCAAACAACAGTGGGAACTTGCAAAGGGAAGTTAAGTTATAGAACGCTGTGACAAATAAGCCAGCATGTGGTCATCAAGAAAAACTTTTCTCCACACAAGTTCCATATTTATCTGGGATATACTAAGTCATTATCATTACTGTATGCAGAGTTAAATTATTGTCTTTTTTTCCTCAATATTTTCAACCTGAGGTCATGGATGTGTTTTGGAAAGGGATCAAGGTTTAAACATTTGAAAGTACTCTTAAAAATGTATACTAAACTAAAGCTCTGGTAATAACTGAATGTGTTATGTGACACAGCTTGTGAGATTGTTTAAGCTAATAGTAATACTATCTCGATTAATTCATCTAGAATAACTAACGTATCTTGCTTTCTTTGTTAAGACAAGACTACATATACTCCAAAATGATTAAAGACTATATTGTATTTAGCATATATTCTCACCTTTACCCCATCTATTAAAAATTCCTTCCATAACCGAAACCTCCATGAATAGCTTTGGTTTCCCTTTCTATTTGTGGGTGTTGTTTAGTACATATAGGGCTGTTCTAACAGAGCTGCAGGAGACACACTCTGAACTGTCTGAACTTCAGCTGCAGTATCTACTCCACTCTTTAACCCAAACATGGCCAGAAACCTAGGTAAGTCGGAAACTGTATGTCTTAAAGTAAATTATTGTATGTTGATATAGCAGTGCTCACTGCTGAATCTAATTTCATGAAATGTTCCTCTGTACCTCCTATAAACTAATACTGTGTTAGACGGTAGAACTGTAAATACATTTAGTTTGTCTGACTTTAGTACCAAGAATGTAACCTGATATAAATTCTGGAATACTTAAAATCACAATTTCTTCATCACTAGAAAATTAAAAAACAACATATTTATCCATAGTCCATAGTCAGATGAATGCAGGTTTTGTTCTTAAGAATCAGAGTCAAAAGTTAATTTGTTCTGTTCTTGTCATTGTATTATTTGGTAGTGAGGTTGAATTGTCTTTTGAAGGGAGTTTCAGTTGAGAGTTTTCTTTGATTTATTAAGTGATGTGACTGACAAACATTTTTATTAGTAATATTTTTATTTTATCTAGATTTACTTATCTTAGACACCCTCAAAAAAATGTATCAGTCTGGATAGGCAGACAGGTTTTCAACTTCCAGTTCCACTTTCAGCTGACAGAGGGGGTAAAGAGAGGAAAAGACAGAAAAACAGAGAGACAGAGAGACAGAGAGATGGAGAGGAGCAAGAAAAGGATATGGTAAACATGCAGAATACAATTAAGGAACAGCATGACAGAGAACTGAGAGAAGAAAAAGAAAAGTTGCAAGCAAAGCATGTAAAAGAGGCCATGAAGGAAGCTGAGGAGAGTCATTCAGGTTTTGACAGAGGGGGTACTTTAAAACAGTGATTTTCAACTGGTGGGTCAGAGACCCAAAAGTGGGTCGTGGACCCGTTTTCAGTGGGTTGTGGCCCTTTGCCTATAAAAAAAAATAAAAAATCCTGGGCTTTTATTTTGAAGGGGATTTTTTATGCAGCGGAGTGCCGTCTATTCACACTCCTTAACAATATCGGATGACATCAAACAACAGACCACAGCTCGAATTTAGGCAAGCGGTCATTTTGCATTACAAATGGACAAATCTACACAGTCAATTTTGCAGTGTTGAAGTAACACTTAAAGAGTTATATTTAACACTATTGCCGAGTGTATTTGGTCCCAATCGGAATTGGTGTTAAATTAACTCTTGACGAAGTGTTGACATTTTTGAGTTAAATTAACTCTAAATAGAGTAAACATTTAACACTACCCTACACTGTATAGTGTTATTCAAATTTCACACTACAGGTTAAATAACTCTGGAGAGTGTAAATATCATTCTCATTAGTGTTGATAATGTAACTCTTCTATGATAACAAATCAACTCTAATTGAGTTAAATTCCAATTTTCATTACCACTGTATGGAGTTATAAAGTTTACACTGGAAGGTCAAATAACTCTGGTAAGTGTTGATGTGACACACTACTGTGTTGATAATTGACTCTATTACTGTGAAAACACAGCACTGATAGTGTAAATTTCTAACATCCATTAACACTGCACAGTGTCACTGAAATTTAACACTATTTATAATTTTACAATGAATTGAACTCATTTGTTGTGTCAAATTACATCTAATTTGTCTTCAATATAGCTTTTTCAAACATACCATTAATTGACAAGAAAAATCACCACTTACCACAAAATAATGCATCTCACAATTTTATTGTGCAGGCCAACAATACAAAACATTTGATGGAGAATAAAACATTGCCCTTAGATCTGCATAAAATGGCAATAAAGAACAATGTACAAGGAAGAATCTGCCATTCCATACTGCATTTGAACATCGAATGGTTTAAAGTAAAACAGCTCATTTATGTGCAACACCTTTACAATCCTGTCAGTATGCAGCCTGACCTTAAAGGCATGGTAATAGTGCTCAAAACACATGGTTTCCAGCAATGTTCCACAGAGCAATACACTTTCATCTTTAACAACAATAGTCCTGATCTTAAAAAACACAGGCATCTCCAATGCTACCTCAGTACAGATAATAAAATCACGGCGGTACTCTCTACCATGTTTTATCCACTTGACAGAAAACACACTGGTAGACAATACAGCTCCAAGTTTGGAAGCAATCTCTGAACCTTCTTTGAGCTCATGAAGTGTCACCATCTTTCCCATTTGATGGAGAATAAAACATTGACCATAGATCTGCATTGTTTGTTATGTCTGTATACAGACATAACAAACAATGCAGTTTTACTCGTTTACGTGAAACATGTGTGGGACGGGGACTTACAGGAACAATTTCTCTGCACAAGAGAGCTCCCTATACTACGACTGCAGAGGACATTTTCAGCTCAGGTTCAAACTGCACCATCTTTTCATTAAATCAATTTGAGAAGTTGAACATTTTCCTTGATTTGGGTCGCGGCTTGTCATTAAGGGGTGATGGTGGGTGCCGCATCCAGACCAGTTGAGAACCACTGCTTTAAAATACCTGCTGCCTTTTCCTGTAAGTGGTGAACTGAACAGTATATGGACGCCACATTAGATGATGGAGAGAAAGCCAGATGAGAACATGTATTTGTCTCAAATGAAAGTCTGCAACAAATGTTGTAAATTGGAACCTCCAACAAACTCCTTTATTGGCTCTGTCAAAGCAGCAGAATGGATGCTTCTTTTCTCCTATATCTGTACAAGTTGCATTGAGTACGTGTGTACAACCTGATGTAGAGTCTTATTCAGTGTCACTCATTTTTCTACACAGGAAGCAACATAAAAAATGATGAGGAGCTGAGGATAGTGATGGTGGGGAAGACTGGAATTGGGAAGAGTGCCACTGGAAACACCATTCTGGGACGAAAGTGCTTTGAATCAAAGTTCAGTGGAAAGTCTATGACTGTAAACTGTTCCAAGGGTGAAGCTGTGGTGGATGGGCAACAAGTTGCTGTTATCGACACCCAGGGCCTCTTTGACACCAGGTTTAAAATTGAGAAAACATCTAAAGATCTCGGCCAGTGCATCTCTTATGCTGCTCCTGGACCCCATGTGTTCCTGGTGGTCATCAAGCTGGGCAGATACACTGAAGAGGAAAAGCAGACGGTGCAGAGAATTCAAGAACTCTTTGGCCAGGCTGCAGACAAATACAGCATGGTGCTCTTTACTTATGGTGACCTTCTTGAAGACACATCTATTGAGGACTTCTTGAAGGGTTGCCCGGACCTGCAGGAACTTGTGGACAGATGTAATGGCCAGTACCATGTCTTCAATAATAAGCTGAAGGGTGGCTCTCAGGTCACTGAGCTGCTCCAGAAGATCAGAAATGTAGCCCAGAAGAACGGAGGAAGCCACTACACCAACGAGATGTTCCAAGAGGCAGAGAGGGAAATCGAAGTGGAGAAACAACGCATCCTGAAAGAGAAAGAAGAGCAAATTCGGAAAGACCAAGAGAAACTGACCAGGAAACTACAGGAAAAATATGAAAAAGAGAAGAAGAAAATGATTGACCAACTCAAGGCTGAGAGAGAGAGGAAAGAGTTTGCGGAGAAAATGAAGAAGAGAGAGGGAGAGGAAAGAGAGAGAAGCAGAGAGACAGATAGGAGAAAGAAAAGGATATGCTAAACATGCAGAATACAATTAAGGAACAGCATGACAGAGAACTTAGAGAGGAAAGAGAAAAGTTGCAGGCAAAGCATGTAAAAGAGGCCAGAAAGGAAGCTGAGGAGAGTCATTCAGGTTTTGATGACTTAATTAACAGAATCCAAAAAATATTGGGCTGTATAGTATCTTGATTTCTCAGGCAGTTAACTACAGAGTAACCCTCTAGAAGATAACACATACAGGAATATATGAAACAAAAATGTATTCATTAAGTGATGTGACTGACAAACAGTTTTATTATTAATATTTTTATTTTATCAAGATTTTGAATTATTTTTTAATCTTAGACACCCTCAAATAAATGTGTCAGTCTGGATAGGTGGACAGGTTTTCAACTTCCAGTTCCACTTTCAGCTGACAGAGGGGGTACTTTAAAAGACCTGCTGCCTTTTCCTGTAAGTGGTGAACTGAACAGTATATGGACGCCACATTAGATGATGGAGAGAAAACCAGATGAGAACATTTATTTGTCTCAAATGAAAGTCTGCAACAAATGTTGTCAATTGGAACCTCCAACAAACTCCTTTATTGGCTCTGTCAAAGCAGCAGAATGGATGCTTCTTTTCTCCTATATCTGTACAAGTTGCATTGAGTACGTGTGTACAACCTGATGTAGAGTCTTATTCAGTGTCACTCATTTTTCTACACAGGAAGCAGCAGAAAAAATGATGAGGAGCTGAGGATAGTGATGGTGGGGAAGACTGGAATTGGGAAGAGTGCCTCTGGAAACACCATTCTGGGACGAACGTGCTTTGAATCAAAGTTCAGTGGAAAGTCTATGACTGTAAACTGTTCCAAGGGCGACGCTGTGGTGGATGGGCAACAAGTTGCTGTTATCGACACCCAGGGCCTCTTTGACACCAGGTTTAAAATGGAGAAAACATCTCAAGATCTCGACCAGTGCATCTCTTATGCTGCTCCTGGACCCCATGTGTTCCTGGTGGTCATCAAGCTGGGCAGATACACTGAAGAGGAAAAGCAGACGGTGCAGAGAATTCAAGAACTCTTTGGCCAGGCTGCAGACAAATACAGCATGGTGCTCTTTACTCATGGTGACCTTCTTGAAGACACATCTATTGAGGAGTTCGTGGAGGGTTGCCCGGACCTGCAGGAACTTGTGGACAGATGTAATGGCCAGTACCATGTCTTCAATAATAAGCTGAAGGGTGGCTCTCAGGTCACTGAGCTGCTCCAGAAGATCAGAAATGTATCCCAGAAGAACGGAGGAAGCCACTACACCAACGAGATGTTCCAAGAGGCAGAGAGGAATATCGAAGTGAAGCAACAACGCATCCTGAAAGAGAAAGAAGAGCAAATTCGGAAAGACCAAGAGAAACTGGAGAGGAAACTACAGGAAAAATATGAAAAAGAGATGAAGAAAATAAATGACCAACTCAAGGCTGAGAGAGAGAGGAAAGAGTTTGAGGAGAAGATGATGGAGAAGTTTGGTGAGGACAGAGAGAGGGAGAGGAAAGAGAGAGAAGCAGAGAGACAGAGAGGAGAAAGAAAAGGATATGGTAAACATGCAGAATAAAATTAAGGAACAGCATGACAGAGAACTTAGAGAAGAAAGAGAAAAGTTGCAGGCAAAGCATGTAAAAGAGGCCAGAAAGGAAGCTGAGGAGAGTCATTCAGGTTTTGATGACTTAATTAACAGAATCCAAAAAATATTGGGCTGTATAGTATCTTGATTTCTCAGGCAGTTAACTACAGAGTAACCCTCTAGAAGATAACACATACAGGAATATATGAAACAAAAATGTATTCATTAAGTGATGTGACTGACAAACAGTTTTATTATTAATATTTTTATTTTATCAAGATTTTGAATTATTTTTTAATCTTAGACACCCTCAAATAAATGTGTCAGTCTGGATAGGTGGACAGGTTTTCAACTTCCAGTTCCACTTTCAGCTGACAGAGGGGGTACTTTAAAAGACCTGCTGCCTTTTCCTGTAAGTGGTGAACTGAACAGTATATGGACGCCACATTAGATGATGGAGAGAAAACCAGATGAGAACATTTATTTGTCTCAAATGAAAGTCTGCAACAAATGTTGTCAATTGGAACCTCCAACAAACTCCTTTATTGGCTCTGTCAAAGCAGCAGAATGGATGCTTCTTTTCTCCTATATCTGTACAAGTTGCATTGAGTACGTGTGTACAACCTGATGTAGAGTCTTATTCAGTGTCACTCATTTTTCTACACAGGAAGCAGCATAAAAAATGATGAGGAGCTGAGGATAGTGATGGTGGGGAAGACTGGAATTGGGAAGAGTGCCTCTGGAAACACCATTCTGGGACGAACGTGCTTTGAATCAAAGTTCAGTGGAAAGTCTATGACTGTAAACTGTTCCAAGGGTGAAGCTGTGGTGGATGGGCAACAAGTTGCTGTTATCGACACCCAGGGCCTCTTTGACACCAGGTTTAAAATGGAGAAAACATCTCAAGATCTCGACCAGTGCATCTCTTATGCTGCTCCTGGACCCCATGTGTTCCTGGTGGTTATCAAGCTGGGCAGATACACTGAAGAGGAAAAGCAGACGGTGCAGAGAATTCAAGAACTCTTTGGCCAGGCTGCAGACAAATACAGCATGGTGCTCTTTACTCATGGTGACCTTCTTGAAGACACATCTATTGAGGAGTTCGTGGAGGGTTGCCCGGACCTGCAGGAACTTGTGGACAGATGTAATGGCCAGTACCATGTCTTCAATAATAAGCTGAAGGGTGGCTCTCAGGTCACTGAGCTGCTCCAGAAGATCAGAAATGTATCCCAGAAGAACGGAGGAAGCCACTACACCAACGAGATGTTCCAAGAGGCAGAGAGGAATATCGAAGTGAAGCAACAACGCATCCTGAAAGAGAAAGAAGAGCAAATTCGGAAAGACCAAGAGAAACTGGAGAGGAAACTACAGGAAAAATATGAAAAAGAGATGAAGAAAATAAATGACCAACTCAAGGCTGAGAGAGAGAGGAAAGAGTTTGAGGAGAAGATGATGCAGAAGTTTGGTGAGGACAGAGAGAGGGAGAGGAAAGAGAGAGAAGCAGAGAGACAGAGAGGAGAAAGAAAAGGATATGGTAAACATGCAGAATACAATTAAGGAACAGCATGACAGAGAACTTAGAGAAGAAAGAGAAAAGTTGCAGGCAAAGCATGTAAAAGAGGCCAGAAAGGAAGCTGAGGAGAGTCATTCAGGTTTTGATGACTTAATTAACAGAATCCAAAAAATATTGGGCTGTATAGTATCTTGATTTCTCAGGCAGTTAACTACAGAGTAACCCTCTAGAAGATAACACATACAGGAATATATGAAACAAAAATGTATTCATTAAGTGATGTGACTGACAAACAGTTTTATTATTAATATTTTTATTTTATCAAGATTTTGAATTATTTTTTAATCTTAGACACCCTCAAATAAATGTGTCAGTCTGGATAGGTGGACAGGTTTTCAACTTCCAGTTCCACTTTCAGCTGACAGAGGGGGTACTTTAAAAGACCTGCTGCCTTTTCCTGTAAGTGGTGAACTGAACAGTATATGGACGTCACATTAGATGATGGAGAGAAAACCAGATGAGAACATTTATTTGTCTCAAATGAAAGTCTGCAACAAATGTTGTAAATTGGAACCTCCAACAAACTCCTTTATTGGCTCTGTCAAAGCAGCAGAATGGATGCTTCTTTTCTCCCATATCTGTACAAGTTGCATTGAGTACGTGTGTACAACCTGATGTAGAGTCTTATTCAGTGTCACTCATTTTTCTACACAGGAAGCAGCAGAAAAAATGATGAGGAGCTGAGGATAGTGATGGCGGGGAAGAGTGCCACTGGAAACACCATTCTGGGACAAAAGTCCTTTGAATCAAAGTTCAGTGGAAAGTCTATGACTGTATACTGTTCCAAGGGCGACGCTGTGGTGGATGGGCAACAGGTTGCTGTTATCAACACCCCGGGCTTCTTTGACACCAGGTATAAAATGGAGAAAACATCTCAAGATCTCCGCCAGTGCATCTCTTATGCTGCTCCTGGACCCCATGTGTTCCTGGTGATCATCAAGCTGGGCAGATACACTGAAGAGGAAAAGCAGACGGTGCAGAGAATTCAAGAACTCTTTGGCCAGGCTGCAGACAAATACAGTATGGTGCTCTTTACTTATGGTGACCTTCTTGAAGACACATCTATTGAGGACTTCTTGAAGGATTGCCCGGACCTGCAGGAACTTGTGGACAGATGTAATGGCCAGTACCATGTCTTCAATAATAAGCTGAAGGGTGGCTCTCAGGTCACTGAGCTGCTCCAGAAGATCAGAAATGTAGCCCAGAAGAACGGAGGAAGCCACTACACCACATGTGTCAAACTCAAGGCCCGCGGGCCGAATCCGGCCCGCCACGTCATTTTATGTGGCCCGCGAAGGCATATCTCCACCAGAAAAAAAAAAAAAAAAAAAATTAATAAAAAAAAAAAAAAAAAAATATTTATATTTTTATTATCAAGTCTAACTTTTAATTTGTTTTTTTTGCTGCTGAAATGGGCTTCCATATAAAGGCATATGATTGTCTTAAAATTAAACTCTATGCTGCTTCATCGTGTACGCTACAGTGACCATAAACTACATCTCCCACAATGCATGTTGAGTTTTTGACCCGCGAAATGACGGACTGCGGCCGCTAGTAGCGTCAGCGTTAACTAAATCAGTTTTCCAACGAATTACTGAGTTGAAAATGTTTGAAAAATAATCCAACATGTCAAAGAAGAGGAAAATTGATACAGAGGGAAGGACATTTAATGAAAGATGGGAAAGCGAGTATATGTTTGTTCTTCAAGGAGAGAAACCGGTATGTATTCTATGCAATGAAGCCGTGTCAGTGATAAAAGAATACAATTTACGTCGGCATTTCGAGACCAAACACGGAGCCAAGTATGCTAAATTTAGCCTCCAGGAAAAACGTGAACTTGTCCAAAAATTAAAAGGCAGACTCCAATCACAGCAGAACATTTTCACAAAAGCTACAGCCAAAAATGATGCCGCTGTGAAAGCTAGCTTTATTGTGGCTGAAGAAATCGCACGAGCTTCCAAGTCCTTTTCAGAGGGTGCATTTTTGAAGGAGTGTATGCTCAAGGTCTGTGAGCAGGTGAGCCCCGACCAGGTACAGGCTTTTCAAAATGTCAGTTTGTCAAGGAACACAATCGCAGACCGAGTTAAGGAACTAGCAGGCAATCTGACAGAACAGCTAGCCGAGGAGTCGAGCAGTTACGTGGCTTTTTCATTAGCCGTTGATGAAAGTACAGACAACACGGACACAGCGCAACTGGCCATTTTTGTAAGAGGCGTGAAGGCAGACTTGACTGTCAGTGAGGAGCTCTTGGATGTAGTTGCCCTCCATGGAACGACGACGGGGAGGGACATTTTTGATGCAGTGGAGAGGTCCGTGAGTAAAACTGAATTACCCTGGGAAAAGTTGGTGGGGCTAACTACCGATGGCGCGCCTGCAATGTGTGGACAAAAAACAGGCTTGGTTGGACTAGTGAAGGAGAAAATGCAAAAAAGTAACTGCCACACACCTCTGATAACGTATCATTGCATTATCCACCAAGAAGCTCTGTGTGGAAAGGTTCTGGAACTGGATAATATAATGACCACGGTCACGAAAACAGTGAACTTCATTCGAGCGCGTGGCCTGAATCACCGCCAGTTCCAGCTGTTTTTGAAGGAGTTGGGCTCGGAGCATGGAGATGTGCCGTACCATACAGAAGTAAGGTGGCTGAGTAGGAACGTGGTCCTCAAACGATTTTTTGAGCTTAGGGAAGACATTGCTGTTTTCATGCAAAGTAAAGGAAAACCCTTGCCTGAACTGTCAGATCCAAACTGGCTGTGTGATTTTGCTATGTTGTGTGACATTACGGAGCATCTTGCCCAACTGAATCAGAGGCTGCAGGGACGCAAACAAGTCATCACGAAGATGTCCGACATGATCACAGCTTTCCAGCGTAAACTGCAGCTATGGAAGTCCCAACTGGAACAGGACAATCTTGCACACTTTCCTGTCTGCCAGGAAATCTCAGCCTCAGTTCCTGGTGCTTTTTCATGTGATCGATTGGCTACCAAAGTGAACCGGTTAATGACTGAATTTGATCGGCGCTTCTCTGACTTCAGAACACAGCGCATTGACTTTGCCATCTTTGCAAATCCTTTCACCGCCGACGTCGACAGTGCGCCCCATCTCCTTCAGATGGAGTTAATAGAGCTTCAGAGCGATAGTGACCTGAGAGCAAAGTTCCAGGATGCTGCGATTGAGGATTTTTACCGTCTCCTGCCTCCTGCTTTGATGCCACAGCTCCGACTTCAAGCTGCCCGTGTTCTGTCCATGTTTGGGAGCACCTATCTGTGCGAACAGATGTTTTCAATAATGAATTTAAACAAGACAAAGCACAGATCGCGCATCACCGACGACAACCTCCACGCTGTTTTACGGATTGCTACAGCACAAGACCTAAAGCCAGACATTGACCGACTGACCACGGGAAAACGGTGTCAGACATCCGGCCAGAAAACAAATGGGTAAGCATTTTTAAAAACCTGAATTGTATTAAATATATAATACAATTCATTTCAACCAAGAATAAGTACAGTGTAATATGTGTGAAATGTAATGGCTGTGTTTTGTTTGTTGTTGTTTTCAGAACATGATCAATAGATGAGGATGGTGTGTGATATGGTGTCCTGGGTGAGGAAGTATTTACTTGGTGTGTTCAAGGCCATGCAGCATCACCTCATCAACCTCACCCGAAACTTGAACAATATAATTGTGAACTGAGACATATCTGACTGTTATTTTGTTATGTTGAGTTGTTAAATATACTACTTTGTATGTATAGCAATGTATTCAGTGTGTTTAGGTGTATGTGTTCATACAGCCAAATGTTTACTGTAATCAAAAGCATCTCTTATTCGTTGGTTGTATGCCCTCTACAAGGCTGTCTGTACACTTTTACATCTGTCACAAATGTGACAGATGTAAAAGTTTGATCTTTGATTTGTTATAATAACAGAGAAATGTGCATATCATTTTACATTTATATAAATGCATTTACAATATGTTTATACTTCAATAAACAATAATCAAATGCAGAGAGAGTTGTTTAACAATATGTTCGGGAGTAGTTACATTTATACAGTCTTACAGTTACATCCGGCCCTTTGAGGGCGACCATGATGCTGATGTGGCCCGGGGTGAAAATGAGTTTGACACCCCTGCACTACACCAACGAGATGTTCCAAGAGGCAGAGAGGGAAATCGAAGTGGAGAAACAACGCATCCTGAAAGAGAAAGAAGAGCAAATTCGGAAAGACCAAGAGAAACTGACCAGGAAACTACAGGAAAAATATGAAAAAGAGAAGAAGAAAATGATTGACCAACTCAAGGCTGAGAGAGAGAGGAAAGAGTTTGCGGAGAAAATGAAGAAGATGATGAAGAAAATAAATGAGAGGGAGGGCAGAGAGGGAGAGCAATGAGTTTAAGGAGAAAATGAAGAAGACGGTGGAGAAGTTGGGTGAGGACAGTGAGAGGGAGAGGAAAGACAGAAAAGCAGAGAGACGGAGAGGAGCAAGAAAAGGATATGGTAAACATGCAGAATAAAATGAAGGAACAGCATGACAGAGAACTGAGAGAAGAAAGAGAAAAGTTGCAAGCAAAGCATGTAAAAGAGGCCATAAAGGAAGCTGAGGAGAGTCATTCAGGTTTTGATGACTTAATTAACGGAATCCAAAAAATGTTGGGCTGTATAGTATCTTGATTTATCAGGCAGTTAACTACAGAGTAACCCTCTAGAACACGGGTGTAAAACTCAAGGCCCGCGGGCCGAATCCGGCCCGCCACGTCATCGTCATTTTATGTGGCCCGCGAATACGTCAGCAAAAAAAAAAAAGAAAAAAATAATTTTATTTAAAAGTTAGACTTCATAATAAAAATATCCCCATAGTCGAAATTATGAGATAGAAAGTCGAAGTTATGAGATAGAAAGTCATAATGATGAGATAGAAAGTCATAATTATGAGATACTTAAGCACAACAGTCATAGAAGCAGCTCTTCATAGGTTACTCTACATTTGACAAGGAAATGTATTGTGAGTACATTGAAGACGCATCCTGAAAGAGAAAGACAAAATGCTGACAGACCAAGAGAAACTGGAGAGGAAACTACAGGAAAATATGAAAAAGAGAAGAATAAAATGAATGACCAACTCTAGGTTGAGAGAGAGACGGAGAGGCAAGATTTTGAGGAGAAAATGAGGAAGACGGTGGAGACGTTTGGTGAGGACAGTGAGAGGGAGAGGAAAGAGAGAGCAGCAGAGAGACAGAGAGACAAAGAGGAGCAAGAAAAGGATATGGTAAACATGCAGAGTAAAATTAAGAAAAACAATTAAAGAACAGCATGACAGAGAACTGAGAGCAGAAAGAGAAAAGGAAGCTGTGAAGAGTCCTGATTCTTTTGTTCACTAGAGGAATGGAAAAAGCTTTTGACTATCCAACATCTTGATTTCTCAGGCAGTTAAACTACAGAGTACAGGAATATATGAAACAAAAATGATTTCATCCACAGAACTATAATCTACATTTGCCTTTTTTAATTATCAGAATGAATGATAATGAAGCTAATTGTAATCATGTAAGTAGAGCTAGAGACTATTGCTAGTCAGGCTAAGTCAGGCATGATTTCTTGTTGAATATGGTCTTAGGAGGTATTCAGTGTGTAAGTTAACTTTTCATAGTAATAAATGTACGCATATCATTAACATTTAAAAGATCATATGAAAACTGAAGTAACAGTCAAATCATTCTTTTCACAAGTTATGTAAAGCTGTACGTGTTCATATGCTAAACTGATCTTGTAATAAACATGTGATATTAAGACCAGACTTTTTTCAAAGTCATGATTAACTGTTCTACCAAGAGTTCAAAGGTCAAAAGTCTTATCCTGCATATTACATCTTGCATATAACATATCTTGCCAATTTTTCAGGGTGATGACATCATAGACAGACATTCAAAGCTTCTTTTGAAAAACCTCATTCGAGGCTTTAATGGAAAAAAGGCATTTTGTACAGCGCTACAAATATGCGTAATTTAATGTATATGGGTACTACTGCTGCTGTTAACATCCAGCAACACTAGTGGGCCAAATAATTCAAGAGCTTGAATGATAACATTACATTTGAAAACTTAATTATATATTATATTTGAAAATATAATTGATGTGTACTTTCTTTATTTGATTTGACAGTTGTTGACTACACAGAGACGTTGTTACTACTAGGCTACTTGAATATATATATATATATGGCACTAAATAGCGCAAGTTAGATATTATTGTAATGTTCCGGACCTTTGCACGAGGAGATTTTCTCAATCTGGACCTTTCGGAATTTTAATTGAATACCCCTGATGTAGAGGGAGAAGAGCAGTGGGGAGAGCACACATCCCTGGGGGGCGCCAGTGCTGATAGTCCGGGTGCTGGATGTGATTTTTCCCAGCCTCACCTGCTGCGTCCAGTCAGTCAGGAAGTTTGTGATCCACTGACAGGTGGAGGCATGGCACAGTGAGCTGGGAGAGTTTGGGTTGAAGTATTTCTGGGATGATGGTGTTGAACGCTGAGCTGAAGTCCACGAACAGAACCCTTGAGGTGAGGAGGAGGCAGGGAGTTTGGATGGTTGTTTGTCCCCTTTGTATTCCTACAGTCAGTTCTATAACAGCACAAGTAAACACAAGTTAGGTTACTAACGTTACATCTTAACACTGTAATTGGTGATTAATGGGCCCGACCCGGACCCATTTTGGTCCAAGTGGGCCGAGCAGAACCGAGCCGGTTCCGAAGAATGCCATTTTCAGTAACAAATATAATATTTCCACAACCATGCAGCATACCGTTTGAAAGAAGAATTTCTCATGAACAGAAGCATGTATAACACTTTACACACTCAAAACACAATAAAACACGATCTAAGACATTCTTCCTAGCCTCGTGCTAAATTTCGTCACTTTTTCTTGTTCATTTTCAAAAGATACGCAGCTGAAATCATCCACCAAAAGACGTTCCGTTAGCTTCCAACCTAAAGCTACATACTTAGCAACAATAGCTTTCGACCCGCCGTCGAACGTACATTTTGGATTTCCTCTCCGGCAAACACTTCAAACGTTACCCGGGGAAGAGCACCCCCGAGCAGCCATCACACTGCAGAAGAATTCTGGTTCGGTACTCACAATTTCGAAGTAAAATCATAAAATGATGTCCTCATACTCCTTTTAGACTGTTGTTTCGCCTTTTGTCATCCGTTTACAGTCTAATAAAGTTGGGAAAAAAGGAAGGGGGGGTCAAATAAGCTCGGGGGACCACATTCCACACGAGGCAGCCTCGGGCGTTTACGCACCGGTCCGCCGGCTTAAATCGTCATTTTCCGGAAAACTAAAGACTTCCTGGAAATTCCGTTGACGCCAGTCCATTGGCTAGATCCTAACACGTGCATAGACGTGTCATATGAAGAAATCAACGAACCACAGGCTGAATGAGCTCCACATAGACACACGCTATGGCACATTCTGCCGTAGGTCGGCGGCCCCGAGACGCTTTGGAGACGGTTCTAGCTCTCCAAAATGATTTCTAACTGCTGTATGTGATAGATTGTGCATGTACAAGGATAAAGGAAGTGAAATATATAGTTATTTAGCTTATAAAAGTACAATGGAACAGCTGGAGAGGCTGTTTCTCACATGACGACCTCTCGTGACCTCTCATAACGTTGATGTCTCTAACTCTGGCCTACTTCACTCTATTCACTCCAATTCTTTTGCTTATAACTACTGCTGTCGTTTGCTATGATTGTGGGTGGTTTATATCATTTAATACAGTATTATGAATAATAGTGCTTTTTCATACGAATTTGACATTTTTCAAAGTGGAGCTGTGTTCCATCTTCATCAGCTATTAACCAGTAACATATACACAATATGTACACAATTCATATGAGCAAACCCTTCTCAGTGTTATAAATCCATTGACATTATTCAAATAGACCTTGTAGTTAGAGAGTAAGGCCCCTTTGAGTATGGGTATAGTATTTTCGAGAATAAGCCAAAAAAAAGTCCTAGGTAGGATAGGGTCCAAAAGGTTAAACGTGGCTTTACAACAGATGAAATACTTCACGTGGGATTGTGCAAACGCACCCTTGAAAGGATTTTAAGCTTTGAACAAAGTTATCGTATTAACTTGTCTTTGCTATTTTCTTTAAAGTTTGATAGAGTAATGTGGGTTTTGTTATGTTCAAAATTTCTCAAAGAGAGGAGAAGAGGCCCACATAGGAGAAGAAGCAGCCCCCCCCTTGCTCTCCCTCTTCCATCAGCAAGCAGGGCCGAATCAGCTGGTCGAAGTTTAAATCAAAAGGAATTTAATATACTAATAAAAGCAAATGCAGTTACAAACAGTTACAAACCGAATCAAACTATTAATCATGTATATATAAAGTGAGGCCCCGTCCGGGCCACACGACAGACTGTTGTCTGCCTCATGGTCAGGAGAAGGACTGAGGTTCTTCACCAATTCGAAGGTCCTTTGTCCCTCCAAAGTTACATTCCTCAGGTCATCGATCAGCTCCCTCGATTGGCTGAAGTACAGTAAGCCCCTCCTGGCTGTTGACCCATTGTTCCATTCCAACACCTCAGCCAGCCACTTCTTCTAACCCCCGCTCCAGCACATTCCTCAACCTGATCACACAGACACTTAATGCATGAAATGACCAGACTCCTACAAGTAAATACACTGTAACACATAATATCCATAATTTGGAGCGCTTCAAAACTTAAATTCCTCACAGTTTATTGACCCTAAATTAAAAGGATTTAAGTTATAATAACAGAAATGTGCTTAAATATATTTTTACATTTCTATAACTGCATGTACAATATTTTTACACTTGAATAAACAATATTCAAATGCAGAGACAGTTATTTACCAATATGTTAGGAGTAGTTACTTTTACACAGTCTTACATTTACAACCGGCCCTTTGTGGGCAACCGTGATGCTGATGTGGCCCAGAGTGAAAATGAGTTTGAGACCCCTGGTCCATAATGATACATGTGGCAGTGAATGATGGACTGAGACAAAGGATTCCCCCCAGATTACAACATTTATTACATCAAACAATTAAACAGGGTATTAAAAAGACAGGAAATCCATTAAAATCGAATAGATTGAAGACAGTAAAAAGGTATATATTTTAAATATACTTTGCAATACAAATTGCAATAAAAGAGGGGAGTGCTAAAGGGTAAATGGTTCAGAGGAAAGATACAGCTCATTGGTACAGCTTATATAGTGAACCAAACAAATTGGGAACAAGTAGGAGGTGCTAAGGCCTACCTAGCCCTACAGTAGCCAAGGAGGGACATTTCATTACCGGCTACATATAGAGACAATAATAAACACATGTATAGCACTTGTAGGCTATTTGGTCTTGTTTGTTCCCAGGATATTTATAAAAAAGAATGACATAACAGACTAATGACGTTTATTGGAGAGTTTGGTCATGAACAAGGGAACAAGTGAGTTTTTATGAGATAGCACCACTATGTGGCCATTTATAAAGCACTTCATATTTTGGCTGATAACTCCTAAAACACGAGGTCTAAAATCAAACTGGATTTCTTGGTAAATAATGAATCTGCCCAAACAGAGTTTCTGTCATCCTAAGTGGTTGATATTGTATATAAGTTTTTGGGCAGCACTTTATTTACATTATTATTAACTTATTAAATATGTGCTAATTTAATACTACATTTCCACAACAGAAATCTGAACCAGGTTTAAAATGGTTGTTTTATTTTGCTTACATATTAGAGTCAATGTTGTGTTTCACAGCCATAAAAAAAGAAAGAAAATTCTCTATGTTTTTAGGAAAAAATTAAACTGGGATGTTCGGTGTATGCAAGTGTTACTGAAGTGGAGATTTTAGAGTCTGAAAAAAAAATGAAAACAGCCTTTTAAGATATGTATCCTTAAATGACATTAATTTTGTAAAACCCTTGAGGGGAATAGGGTTAAAAATGTAACTGACAGATATCAACATGAAACTTCATTACTTAAATTAAGACCCTTATTTTTTGTACTACAAGTTTTTCTGAAATGTCTTGTAGCATGAACGGATCCTGCCCCCGGGGAAAGCGGGACAGGCGTGCGCACCTAACACGGTGGTTACTCCTTAGGGTTGTTCTTCCCGTGTGAGTTAGTCGCCTCACAGGGGTATCAGAACAATGCCGTAGGTCTTTTATCTCACCCCGTAGCTGAATCGTTAGGATTTTCGGAATTAATTGTCTTCCTGGGAGTCTTGTACGGCTACGCCCTAGGTGCTCTCAGTAGGATGTAACCCTAACACCCAGTATGAATACTTATGTAGAACGTCTATACTTTACTATTGCCTAGTATGAAAGTTCTCACCATATATGACTAACACTGCTAAGTCTTCACCCAGGGAACTCACCTTTAAGTCCCTCTGGTAGAGTTGGTCGTCACCTCTGTATCACAGGGAAGAGGGTCAAATGGTTCTAAAAGACCAGAGTCTCTAGTTTTGGGTCCAGTGTAATGGGAAAAAATATATTTTAGTATTTTAGAAGTTTTGAAAGATGTTGTACAACTGATGGGAAAAGTAAAAAGACACATAATCTGACAAAACACAGCAGTCTTGCAAAAGCAGTTAATTAGTTCAGGAAACCAGGGTCCTGTTCTTCAAGGCCGATCACATGCACCCACACGAGAGGAAGAAACAGAAATCCATTGTTCCCAATCTCAGTAGGAACTCACTCCTTGTTGAAAGCACCTGGCAGACTCCGGATAATGATCAAGACAGCCTGTCTGATTTATCTCAAGGCGTGAACCTCTGTATGCATGAAATGATATTGAATGTTGAACCCAGTTGAAGTATTTTCCACAGACTACTGAACACGTAGCTGTTGTTTTTCCTTCCCTCTTGCAAGAGAATAAACAGACAAAGACAACTTTGATTCTTCTGAAGACTTTATTATTGATTTGTGAACAAAACATCTCTTCTCCCGATTAACATAGAAATCTTCCATCACACCAGTCACTTACAATGGTAAGGCTGTGGTTTTATTAAAGGTTTTTCAAAGCAATTACATACAACAATTTATATTCAATGAGACAGTCTCAATGTTACCAAAAATAAATGCAAAATATCTCCCTTTAAACCGGGGGTGTCTACTTTTTAAGAAAGAAGTCTGTCCCTTCTCTAGAGATGGGGGAAAAAAGCTCAAAAAGAAGGGAGCCCTTCTGTTTGTTTTATACTACTCTGATTCTAGTACCTCCCCTAATCACATGCGTCACACATACAGGAGGCATCTTGTACCAGAGTTGGTTGTAACTGGATTGGTCCAGATAGAACCAAACCACTATTCAAGGCTAAAGTGACTATGTTACATAAAGCGTCTAAGCAGGCTATCACATCTAATATGAAATAAAACAGTTTATCTTAAATCACATCTAATATGAAATAGCACAGTTTATCTTAAATCACATCTAATATGAAATAAAACAGTTTATCTTAAATCACATCTAATATGAAATAAAACAGTTTATCTTAAATCACATCTAATATGAAATAAAACAGTTTATCTTAAATCACATCTAATATGAAATAAAACAGTTTATCTTAAATCACATCTAATATGAAATAAAACAGTTTATCTTAAATCACATCTAATATGAAATAAAACAGTTTATCTTAAATCACATCTAATATGAAATAGCACAGTTTGTTAAATTGGTTATAATAAGTGTAAACAAGTTATATATTGTGATGATTATAAAGACAAACAAGTTATATATTGTGATGATTATAAAGACAAACAAGCTATATGTTGTGATGGTTATAAAAAGTGAACAAAATATAAGTTTGTGATGGTTATACTTTTATGCTTTCATATTTTTCTACGATCTCACAACAGTCTAAAAAGGCAAATGGTGAATTATCTAATGTTCACTTTTTTGGAGAAATCTACGGATGCAAACATTTACAATTGCAAAAGTGATTGCAATAATTATATTAATGATGTGTTTACATTCATAAAGGCAGTTTAATAACAAGATTGTGCTGATGGCTTATTAGAAATTGAGGAACTGAAGACCCTTTATTAATGACCTACGAACATTTCTAACATTAGAAATGAGGATTTTGAAAAAAAAAGGTGTCTGCTGGCAAACTGAAATAAAAAATAATAATTTAAAAAAATTGAAAAGTGTGAGGAGAAATTATAATTCAAAGTTACACAAACTCACGAGGATCTCTAATATGAATGTATCTGTTTCATGTGAATTCCTGTGGACACAAACAAGACTGATCTGATGACTGCAGACAATGATGGAATTTAATGAACATCAGTGCAAAGGCTTACAGGTACACAGTAACAGAGCAAGATATTTGTTAGGGAGCTTGTTGGATCGTCTCTGCTTTCAGATCTCCATTAACTTGCTCGGGGAGAAACTGGTGGTGGGGAACAGAGACAGGGAGGAGCATCTCAGTTTGGAGGAGGAGCAGGAGTCTGGTGGTGAATGTGGAGGAGGAATAAGCATCTCTAGAACACGGCTATATGTCGCAGAAGGAAATGTCCTGGCGGCCCTCGATCAGCTCCTGTTAGATCTGGACGTGTGAAGTTTAACAGAGTGTGGAGAAAACCACAAAGAAAATGTGTTGTATTAAAACACCATGCATCACCAAACCTCCATTAAAAAAAATGACACTTTACATTATTCATAACAGTGTATTATCCGTATGTTTCCTGTGTGACCCCTGGTGGAGGAGTGTTCATGGCAAAGCCGATTATCACTTCACTTTGAGGGATCTGAAAGTCTCGACAGTACAACTCACAGAAAACAATGTAGCTAAACTAGTGTTCAAAGTGTTTTAATCTCACATCTTCCATGATGGAAAGTCTCTGAGTCTTTACTTCTTCTTGTCAGGAAGAAAGAAGTCCGCAGTAGAAGCGGTGATTTGCAATAACGAGCTAAACTTGAGAAAATACTTTTCTTGACCGCTGGAGTTGTTGTTTATGTTAAGTCCATATCTAGATATCAATGTACACATCTGACTGCGTCCTCAGTCACATTGTCTGCTGTACAATGTTCTTACAGTCTGTATATTATTAGATATGGATATATTAATATCTGCTGCATGTCCCTGCAATAATGATGTAGAATATAAACGTGAATGTCTTTTTTTTATATTTATGCGTCTGAATGATCATATAATACTTATTACAATAATAATAATGTATCATTTTGTAATCTAATCAGCCAGAACTCTCCTTCATGTTAATTACATGTGATGTGCAAATTGTTGGTTTAGACTGCTGACATATTATTAATTACTATTTAACCATCACTCTTAATTAACATGTCACATATAATAACATGTAACATTAAATAACATGGTAACAAAGGGAAGTCTTTTAGTCTGTAGCTTGTATAAGTCCAATGGCACAGTTACTGCAATGTTACGGAAAGAATGACAAAAACAATATCCTACCAAACATATTAATTAACTTAAATATGAATAACTGACAGAAAAATGTCCATATGCTCATTTGCTCCAATAGAAAATGTTATCAAAATATCTCTGAGACACAACACTATGATCATAACAATAATAACAAAATCATATAATATAATGAAAACTAATAATAGGTATCACTCATCATAAAAAGACCCTCAGAGACTGATAAAAATAACACAACAAACCGTCATGGGAAATGTGAGATTTGCAAATGATACATTTATACATTGTTGCAGGCTCTGCCATGAGCAGGCCCGCACACTTGTAGAGTTGAGCAATATGGATGAAAAAATAACATCGCCACAGACAGATATTATCAGAACATATCTCACATTCAGAAAAGCTGTTAATAACCTGAATGTTCAAGTGATTGTTGATGGTCGAGAATCCTGCTCTTCTTTTTCTTGAATATCTCAAAGAGCCTGATGTCCTGGTTATTGACAGTTCAATATCATAGACAATTGAAGGCTAAATTTGAACAAACTAAATTGGTTTTGACGATATACGGTTTCATCTTGTACTTGATTGTGTACTTCTGGTAATGTTATCTTATGAAAATAAATCTGAATGAGCAAAAATTCCAGGCTGAGTGCCTCATCTAATGTCTGTCATTGGGAGACATTTGTAAATGTTGATTCATTCTGACTGGATTCTCCCACACAAACGGACCATTAATTGGTTGAAAGCAGGCTGCTGCACATAATCTACCAAACCACTAGAGGTCACGATTGTAAAGGTTCTGTTTTTGAATTTTTGGGTTTGCCATGTTAATGAAATCTGCAATTTCACACAGTCTCTTTTCAATGTATGATTCTATAAAACCTGTAATGTAATGGCCATTTGAGTTGAAATAATCATTAAATGTTTTAATTGACAAGCGTTTGAATGCTATGGGGACAGAAACATGTCAATACTACATTACTCAAAAGGTTTTAATGAAGAAACTAAGAAACAGTTCCCAAAAGATTATCAACTGGTAAAGTATCAACTGTCGGGAAAAATTGGCATATTGGACTTAATTAGGACATAAGCTGTCTTAACCTTTAATTGATCTCAGATCAGGGTAGGATTTACCCAATGAGAGCATCCAGACCCCATTTCATTTTCAATGAAAGGGCATTCGTTGCTGAATCACAGCCATCTGCTTCTGTTCTGGAATTACTGACAGGTGAATGTGAATATTTCGACTTCCTCGCAGTAACACCCCTGCGTCTCTGTCTTGGACAGAGGCCTTGGGTATCTGGCTTTAGACCAAGGTGCTCTGGATGTGTGGAGTAAGAGTTCAGAGGAAAGGTAGCTGGAGGATCTGTTCGGAATGGAAACAGTTTGACGCACTTGGTAGATCATAAAACGGCAGCAGGATTAGCGCTGGCCCTATTGGGGACAGCGAATGACAAACACACTCTTACACTTCATGTGAACTGTGAGCTTGCCTCACTGCAGTGTGCTGTACTTCTCTAGCATTTTTCTTTTGAGGCAAAAGCACTGAACTGTGCATAATTTTGTTCGGCTGTTTGAATCAAGTGACAAAATGTTTTTTTAGTTTGCTGATATGTTGCCTGATAATTGTGCTGACATTAGCCACAACGCAACTGAGCAGCCCAGAGTTCAGTTGGAGATTCGGGTGTGTTATGCTAGTAGCGGCCTCGCGCCTCAAGCAGAGATGAGGAGAGGGCTACAGAGGTCTGGTAAGGTCACTTCTTTTTAACTTAAAACCAAAGATTGCATTCATTTTCAAACCTAAAAGACAAGGCAATTCATATGACCCAGTGCAGCTTCCTCGGCAGCCACAAAAAAGCTTCACACAACTTCATTCACATACGGAGTTAGTACTCCCCAACACCTGTAAGCACACTTTGATATGTGAAATCTGTGGGGTTCCTCTTAAGTAGTAGTAAGTGGACCTACTCTCAATCAGCTGGAATTGTGATTTCAGATGACAGTGTTACGTACTGCATGTGGTTTTCCTTGATAAGCCAATCCTTGTCAAA
Source organism: Leptoclinus maculatus (assembly GCA_032191485.1). Lineage (NCBI taxonomy): Eukaryota > Metazoa > Chordata > Actinopteri > Perciformes > Stichaeidae > Leptoclinus > Leptoclinus maculatus. The sequence goes on from JAVDOI010000018.1 coordinate 673,715, forward strand.
TAACATAATTTTAAATATAAGTTCTAGTAACACTATCATTCTACACGTTGTTAAAGCAATCTATCATACTGTCATTTGTCGTCGACCAAGGCCTGATGTATCATAGCAGCACCAAACAGAATACATTCGCATGCCCTGTTGTTCTACTTTTCTCCTGCCGTCCCAACACGGGGGACATTTTTCACATGCCACTGCACCGCCAAGCTTTCGAAACGTGAACCCCCGCCAGGCCTGACAGCGAATGCAACCCGGCGGTGAAAAAGGGATATCTGTTACACAGGCAAGAGGCCAGCTCAACAGTATTTGTTTTAACAACGGGCCATTAGCAGGCATGCTTGTCTTGTGTATTTACACAGGTTTCCAATCATGTCAAAAATCCTCCTCAGCAGTGAAGATAAAGGGTTGGAATCTATTCAGGCTGTCGGGTATCAAGACTGAGGCTGGATATCACACGGCTTTGTTACTAAAAGTAACATGTAAATGTACACACACACACATGTGTGTGTATATATATATATATATATATATATATATATATATATATATATATATATATATAGCTGAAAATAGTAATATCCACGACACTAAATGTCTCAAAAAAGAGAGAATATTGTACTTATATTTATCAAATGGCGACAAACTCCAAATGAATGCTAATGTTGCTCTGTCTGCTCGATGTGTAAACAAAATGAAAATGTGAAATACTCACCCGCGAATATCTCACATGAAAACTATGGATACTGGCGGCGATGTGAATTTGAAACAGTTCCAAAACTTGTTCAATAACAGATTTGAATAGATTCGCGCAGTCAGAGGACCACCTTTAAACACCCAGAGTAGCATCTGGCAGTCTGTCTGAGGTAAACTGTTGTATAGCCTTAGCTACTGTAACCTAATTTATAGAGTCTTTTACTTTTACTTTCCATTGGGACATGAACAGCGGCCTCCTGGATGAAAGTCCTGTGTTTGTTTGGCAGAGTAGAAGACTTGTTCCCACAGTTTGGTCAACAAGTTCACCTCCACAAATCAACACACGGTTAATGGTCCGTATGAGTTAGTTTATTGTTGTGAAAACCTGCTGTGGACCCATTGTCACAGCATGCCAGGTAATTAAGGCTAATAATTTAGAGGTAGTCTGTAGCTTCAATCCTCTTTAATCCTGTTAAATTGACATTATTAAGCCACAGGAGCAGAGGAAATATTTTATGACGTGCAAAGTTACTAAATGTATTTTGCAATATCTTTTGTAAATGTTGGTAAGATAAATATTTTTCTTCAAGCAGTAATATGTTTGCTGAGTATTTTCCTTTTTCCCTATCATGTTTGTGGTACTCAGCCCAAAGCCAATTCTTTGCTTCCAAAAAAGCAAATCTTTATTCCCACACTTATAGTTTCATAAAAAGGGTTTACTAATTGTAGTATTTAGCAAATGTATGCAAATGTAAATATAATGTAGCCTCATCCTTGAAGCAATAATTTGCCAGACAGATTACAGATGTGTTACTGAATTTATTTGTGTTTCCTTTAATACTATTTGATGCTAAATGAAAGATAAATTCAACGTTGTTTTTCAGTCAAGTCTTGGTCGATGATAACGCCGATACAAAGCTACATCCTGGTGACCTGGTTACCGGTGAAGGTTTCCTTGAGTTTACTCAGCAAAGATAATGGAAGGCTTGTGGCTGAGGGTGGAGCAGGAAAGTTGGACTGACAAGTCCCACTGTCAGAACACTCACTCTACGTCACATTATCACATTTGGTACATTTTTTTAAATAACTGTAACTCAACACCATTTTCCCTTTGCACACGTACACAAAGCACGCCAGTGCCCCAGTTGCCCCAAAATAGCAGCACTTGGCGTAAATGGGTTCAAAAATAGCCTGGAGTTGAAAAAGTGGCGACATGGATACCCTGAGAGATTGTCGGGTCTCAAGTGTCATCTCACTTCCTTCATTATGTTTGTGTCCCACTGACATACGTACGTATGGAATTACCAAGCATATAGGTTCTCATTCTCAACCTCTATAGGGTGGTATGCCCATAAATGATGTCCTTCTACAAACAACGTATCAGATGCTACTAAAATGCGTTGCCTCTGTTCTATGTGTTCGTAGAGGGGGATCAAACACAATTTATTTCTGCACTGAATGAAAGGCCACAGTTTTAGCTCATTCCTTCCTGAGGGACAAACTGATGGATTAGAAACCACTTTATATGTATTTGTGCAAAACATGCAGGTCACCCCATAGGTTAATTGCTGCATTCATTAATCAGTCCTTCATCTGTGTCCCCTGTGTCTCTACCTGTCCCCACCTTTTGTCATCAGCACCATCTTGTTCTCAAAACAGAATTTATTTGTTGTATTAAACTATGCATGTTCTTTTTATTTACAGCATATTCTCAGAAAAAAACACAAAGAAGGAAACAAAGAAAGCAAATTGCATGATGTAGATGAAGGGAATTAGGGAATTGATGAACTCATTCATTACATACTTAAGGACACAGTTGGCTTAGTTCAACATATGATAAGAGTTTGAGGTCAAGATGCTGGAATTTAAGGTCGCACTCTCCAAGATAGTCTGTTTGTCTACTCTACGATATATGGTCAGGAAATGTGGAGCCTCTATTGGCCTGCCACAAATATAGGAGGCAACCTGATAAACTTACAGTAACTGAGAAAGAAAAATCCAGTAGAAAGCAAAAAAGAAACTCACCAGATTAAAACACACACAAAAAAAATTGATTTAAACAACATACTGTATATTTGTAATTTTCTTTATAAAGAAAACAACTTTCACCCAGATTTGGCTCCTCACACCCAAAGGTTGTATCTTCTATACTGCAAGAAAATACTGGTCACCACAGTTTACATAAATGGGGTCTTCTTGCAGTTGGCACAGTGCAAAATAAGCATTATAAAAACATTTAAGCTGCTGACTGTCAGAGCTACTCACTGGATTTTTTGACATTTTGATGTTTAGCAGGTAATGTATATCAGTGGTTTTCAACCACTGTGCCGCGGCACACCAGTGTGCCGTGAGAGATCGTCAGGTGTGCTGTGGGAAAATGTCCAATTTCACTTAATCGGTCAAAAGAAAGAAAAAACGGTGAGCTCGAGGCAATACAGCGAAAGTTATCTTTCGTTTGGATTTACTTTCACTTTCATCTAAACAGGCCCAGGTTTCACACTGAGTAAGGATCAACAAATTGAGAGACTTGTCATTAAATTGTCAGCATATATGCTGTATTATGCTACAATGTGTCATTTGTAACTTTTTTGGTTGTTGGTGTGCGGCGGGATCTTTTTAATGTAAAAAATGTACCGCGGCTCAGAAAAGGTCGAAAAACACGGATGTATATCATGTTCACCATCTTAGCTTAGCATGAAGGCAGCACCAATACCTTTGTGTGTGACATGTGACCAACGCTCGCTCCTCCCTTGTCAAATACAGCTCGGTCAGTGTCGCTCACTTCTTTGATGCTTTAGGGACACCTCTGGTGTCACTTTAGGACTCATGGACGGTGTGTCAACTTCCTGCTTCTTACATGCAGTCTCTTTTCAAAAAATCTTGCAACAAACCTTAAACAACAAACAAAACTACTTGGTTGGGTTTAGAAAAGATAATGGTTTGGCTTTGAATAAGTATGTTTGTTATGTAAAATAACTATGCTTATTACGTGACTGGCCTTATTCAATTCCAGAAGTTGCGTAACAAAAGTACGATAAAATAATTCAACGTTTACTAGTTTCACACGAAACATGAACAGTGGCCTTCTGGTCGATAGTCCTGGGTTTCTTTGACCCATCCATCCAAAACCCTCCAACCCATTCTTTGTGGACTTCCTCACTATTCAAACTACCTCAGTTGCTCTGACAGTCTAATAATGACACAAATGGGTTTAGGTTGAAATTAGTTGAAAGTCTGGTGTGACCCAAACAGATACATAACAGATCAGACGCCCATGGGGAACTACCCAAGCAGCAGTATTTGACAAGTTGGGTGTGAGAATGAGTTGATGTGACATGTATTTCCTTATAAACCAAAGTACTGAACAAATTAAAATGTTGATTTGATGATGGCGCTAAGAAAGAAGTTAAGGGATCTTGAAACGTATTACAAGTCATCCTCTGTTATGCCAGTTGTGGAGATATACTCACAAAACCAACACATTTTAATCTCATGGTGGCACTGGAGGAACAGTCAAGGAATTAAAAAAGCCATTCATCCTCGGGGGACCATGAATGTCTGTACAAAACTTTTTGGCAAAGCATACAATAGTTGTTGATATTTTTCTGTCTGAACCAAAGTGGTGGACTCACCGACCAACCGACATTACCATCCAAGACACCCAATCCTAGCGTGGCTAAAAACGTATACAATATGACAGAACCTCTATTAGAATTAAAAATTCACAAAATTACACAAATTGCAGCTTCCATTATTGCTGATTTCAACCTTTTTGCTGTGAACAATAGAAAATGGGACATGTGCTCTGCACACAGGGTGGATCAAAGAGAGCAGTTAATAGCTTGAAATTCTCAAAAAACACCAAATTGATTTATGATGGCAGACTTGCTGTTTCAGCCTTTTACAGCTGACTGAATTGCATTCAAACATTCGCCCTTGTGCGGATTGAACAGCAATGTTGCTTATAAAGTTTAGCTGGAACATGCTTTGATATTTATTTGGTTTGGGGTGTAAATGCAGAGCAGCTGTTTCTCGTGCTGTTCTGGGTCCAATGTATGTCACAAGGACCGCTTGGTAAGGGTCCTGGGTTTCTCTCAGTCTGTGGTCTGTTGTGGTTAAATGCTTACCAGACTTTCTGTTATGTGAGATTAGCTTTGATGATGGCGATGTTTCTTGACATTGGGCGCGTTTTTCCTGTTCTGCTTCATCTCAGTCACACATTTGACAGATGTTGCTGATTCCATGTGTGCTTATCTTGTGTTTCTACTTGAAAGTGAGAGTCAGATTCCACCATTTCATTCTAAATTAAATCTATTCACAATGTAAAATGTGTGCATTCGATGGGGAGGGGAAAATTAAATTTGAGTTTCTTTGAATACCTGTTTGAACATTCCATTAAAGCAAGCTGTAATCAATATCATAGTAACAATGGATCACTCAGCTACCTGTGTTAAAGGTGTCACCCGTGGTGATGAAACTACAAAAAATTATAACCAAACTATGCTGTTTCTCCCAGCTCTACATAATGTTTTAGCATCTTTCAGCTAATCGTTTTCCTTTGGCAGTCTGGAATCTGAATGTGGACATAGTGGAGCATTAAACAGCTAAAAAAGCCAGATATTTCCCTCAGGAGTTGGTGCAGACCAAAAGAGAGCTAAAATAAGTGTAAATATTGGAATTATATTTGCCATGTTGCTAGAAACAGGACTCCAAATGAATGCTCACGTTATTAGCTGTGTAAATTAGCAACTGTTGGCTAACAAGTTCACCATGTCAACTTTGTGTTTACAGCTTGTTTCTGTTGCCTTACATGGTCAAAGGACCAGTTACGCCATGTTGTATGTGTCGTCTTGTCTCAGATTGTAGGCTCTGAGGCATAATGTTGTCTTTCCTTTGCCCAAAATTATTTTTTTGTTAGCTAATATGCCTGTTTAACAGGAACTTATTCCTTGCTTGGTTGAACAAAAAAAAAATCCAATTACTGTGAGAGTTGAGTTCTGAGTCATGGGAAATGTTGCTGTGAGTGTTGCCATTATAAACTGAGTTCTGAAAATCAAACAGCCCAAAGGCACTTTGTAAAAGAAATGACAGCGAATGATCATAACAGGTCAAACCAAGGACACATGTGTTTGTTTTGCATTACTTTCTCATGGTCGTCCATCCCTCATCTGCTCCGTATTGCAAGAGAGATCATCAATGCCTTTCAATCGAGGCGGCCAGGGTGCTTCAGCTGTACAAACAAAAGGAAGCAGGATCCATGCTGGGATAACATGTTTGGGTTGCCATGTTTGTGGTCTGACACCTGTATGGAGTGAGATAAGGGTCAGAAAAGGAGCGCTCAGGGTCTGATCTGCTTTAACACTCTTTTTTTTTTTAACGATGGAGGGAAATGATATAGCACCGATGATGAAAGCTTAAATAAAATGGTTCAAACATTAAGCAGTCTTTTGAGGGCAAGCCAGGGTTTATCTGCAAAATAAACAATAAGCAGACAGGCAGCATTTGGCTTTGAACATAAATCATTCCTCCTAGCTACAGAGACAAAGCTAAATTGCAAATTGGTGGCTGCACACAGACGATTGTGTGTACGTGCAGCCGTGGCTCGAAATAGGATAATATGAGACTGGGGCAAAGTTTCAACTGTCAGTTTAATTGAGCCAAATAATGTTGTTAGGGGTTGCACTGAGGGTTCTGGGAGATGAGGCTATCTATAGCAGTATGGCCATGTGGAAGATATGATAAGAGGAAATCCTCTGGTAGCATCACATTACCCCTTTGTACAGTAATATATTGACCTTTTGATGTACTGCAGGGGCCATAGGCATGCATGTTTTTATCTGCTAAAGCTATAATTTCAATCTGTGTAACAGGTGCACGGTCTGTGTCTGTTTCTCAACATTAGGATTGCACTCTGATAAACCATGGAGCATGTAGGTTCTTTGGTGAGTCATGCAGTCATGAGGGTCTTCAGGCACTGGAGACGGACTAATGATCCAAGCTTGTGCACCTCATGATTGGTTATGTTATTCTTAATTTCCTGAACTCACACAGGGTATCCTTGAAGGCATTTTTCCTTTGAGGGCATGATATATGTTATGTGCAGGTTCGTAAGTACAGTGGCAGGAAAGCAAAATAAGAATGCGTAGGTCAACGTTTCCTCATATATCGACCTCGTATGATATCTTACGAAAAGTTATTGCTTTCATTTTTCGTGTAATCTCGTGGTTAGGTTTAGTTTGGGTTTAAATAACTCCTGAGGTGGCGTTACTTATGTACGACAAATAAATCACCACCCCAACTTCTTTGCTTCACAGAGTTATACTTCTTGGTTCACGATTATGTAGGTTACATACAAACAGATTTAGTAGGATATCTATGAATTACAGTGCATCACTTTTTGTAGCTACAAACAGTGGGAACAGCTTGCATAAGTATATGACTAAGAAAGCAGGATTATTCAAATAGCAATAAATAGGTATTTGTTGTTTTAGCTAGAAGTTTCCATAATACAACAGCACAGTGCAGACTTGACATAAATTAGGTCAACATTAAAATTTAAAACTAGTTTGACTGCTATATTACTTTGCTAAATTGTATAAAAAGAAAATGAATGAAAATATACCCTGCATCTCAATGTTTTACAGGCTGTGGCCTACATTCCTATAGTATTTTCTATGGCGAGATCAATATTTTCAGGGATTCTGTTGTGGCAGGAAGGTTTGAAGATATTTAAACAACCTTGTTTAATCATCAGTAGGAACAAAATAATTGAGTTCAAATCAAATTTTTACAGCCATTTCAGGGATGGGGTTCACCTGCAAGACTGCTTTTTGTTTTGTTTTGTTTTCCAAGCTTTTCTTGCATCGCTCGCTGATGCTTGCTGTCATTAAACCTACTTGCTGCTCCATTCACTCCATTGTGGTTTACTTGTTTGCAGCGCTGTGCATCAAGAAGTCTTTGTTGTGATTTCAGAGAGCTTAATGAGGAGTCTTTGACAGCTGGTAGATCTGGAGCCTTATCAACAGCTCATATTTCCACCCACATAATGAGATTCATCAATTTCTTCTTGCGTGTGAGAGTCTGTTAATATAGAAGCACTCCTGACCATGTGTATCCAAAAATCCCTCACTATAGGGTTGATAAAGGGCCTTTGGCCTTGTCTGAAGAGGAGGGAATGTACAAGGTTTTCTCATCATGAGATGCATGCTCCAACTCCCAACTCGTCAAATACGTCAGCTTGGTCAGTGGCCCCACTCTTGAGGCTCCACGTACTGACTGCAATGTAAACCCATCCGCTTGAATATGCTGCTCTTACAGCTAGTGACGTAGAATAACGAGTTAGCTCGGAGCAAGTGAGGCATTTACGTAATATAAAAAGCCATAAAGAAAATGTATGATGGGCGGAACAGTCAAACAAACAGGCCTTTTACCCAGGAGACTGGTGTTTGTCTCACATGTGAAACCAAAAGTTTAGTTATCTGAAGTTATGTTAGTGACGTTTGAGACCTGTTTTCTGAACTTTTTTGAGCTATTGTTTACTTACATATTTTACATAATTTATGTATCCATTTTATGTCAAACCATGGTGTTTTTCCTTACCCAAACTAAGTAGTTTTGTTGCACAAACATAAACGCGACCATTTCCCATATGCGAAAAGCCATTTCACAACATTAACCCCCTTGGTGTGAAATTACATGCAAAAAGCTTAAATTGCTTGTCATGACACGTGGAACGTCCTTAAAAGTGGTACCTATTTATCGCCTTCCCCCTCAGATCACTCTGGAAAGTCCTATGTTTTTTTGTCCCATCCATTTGCCTCAACTTCCATTGACTTATTTGCTCTTTATACAATGTTACATGACTTCCTCTTTCCTACTCTTGCCATGAGTACAACCATGTAGAACATTTGACACATAGGGCCACTAACAAAGCTGCTGTATTTGATGCCATACCCTTTATTTTCTTTAACACTCTTTCTGAGAAAAAATGCCAAATAGAACTACTATTGGTTTTACGTTCAATTAATTACCTTGTTGTCTTGCGGGCTTTTTGTCTTCACTCCCTACTCTCAGTATCAATTATTATATTCCATTCAAAGTGAGATTGCTTGAAAAAGACGTGGCTGTCTAAGGGAGAAGCCAAGTCCTCTTCTTGAAACAAGAGAGTGAGCAAGTTATGTCCATTTAAGTTGCAAAGATGGATACATTGACAGCACTTATCATGATCCCTAAGGAGCTGAATGTGGTGGAATAAAAAAAGAAAAGTAAAAAGAAAAAAAGTGTTTACTTGTATTTGTAAAACTCCCCTTCCCAAACATGTAGTTCCCCAAAGACAAGAGGTGATGTGAGTTATTGGCCTGGCTACGCTGCTCTTTTCACAATCTGACTCCCCTCTCCTGTCTGGTATCATCACTGAAACACTTGGTGTAGAAATTGTTGTCCTTATGTAACTCCAATGTGAGCCAATGGTCCATGGTCGTAAAGCATGTCAGCCTCCCAATGATCTCATTCAGTCCTATCAGCTGTTCCCTAAATGCAGCATTAATGCAGTCAATCAGAACCTGGTCTGTGTTGCAAAAGAACAACTTGGGGTGAAATTACAGACAATTTCATATGGGAAATATACAGGTCAGCAAATATAATACCGTATCTATTCAGAAAAAACACGGATTAACTGACTGTACTGTACGATATTTTGCAACCCTGGATTTTTCTCTAGCCTCTCTGTCTCTCTCACCTCCCCTCTCCCCATGACACTGCCATCTCCCAGACTGAACTGTACCACTGTTATCTCTACACAACAGGGGGTTGCTTGGGGGGGAAAAGAAAAAAAGGAAAAAAATACAATCTGAGTCTAAGCAAACTGCAAGTTGAGCATTTTCTCTGCCCTTTGGCTCTTTTTGTTTCCATGCCAAAGCCAATTTTATTTTGGAATAGCCACAGCTGTCTCGCAGGAGCCCCTGTGGATTTGGGAAATAATGCAGCAATGAAGAGAAATTTAGCTTTTTCACAAAAGGCTTTCTGAATGTAACAAAGGGGAAATGAGCTAGAATACCAGAGCTGAAGCCTTTGAATAAGGTGTGGTGGGGGGTTTCAGAAAGCTATTTAACCATCCAACAAGCAGTTCTGATGGCATACATTGGCCACTTTAGTCCACCATCAAATTGTGCTAGGACAACGTGATCTCACGGGAAGGCGTATAAATAACACGGCACTCCTGATGTCATGATACTCATTTTAAGCTGTTCGCATGTCATTTTAACATCACGTCGTTAACGTGAAATGGTTGCAGTAAGGTTTGGGCAAAAAAAAGCTACTTAGTTATGGTTTAGGAAAGACATCATGGTTGGGCTTAAAGTAAGTACATAAACGTAAGTAAAAACACGTGCGTCAATCATGTAACAAGAGGAATGAAAACATGTCACAAACGTCACTAACGAAACATCAAAATGAGTCATCAAGACTTTTGGTTTTATACGGGACAGTCTCCTGGGTGAAAGTCCTGCGTTTGCAAAGATAACAACGTCTATGGCAGCAGTACCAGTAGTCAGCTACTGTTGGGCTCTGCTGGAAAGACTGTTGACTTTTGACAGTCACTGGAAGCATATTTATTCCCATTCAAGATAGTCTCTGTACACAGTCATATATAGTTCACATTGCTGCTTGTCAGGTCTGAATATCTAGTGAAGCTAAATATAGCACAGTTTTTTGTGGGCCCATGGGTTGTCCTTACGGCCACAGAGGAGAAACTTATACAACGTCCGTACTCCAGCATGCGTGAAAGTTGCTTTACCTAGCCAGGCAAAATTAGCTTAAAACCACAGGTCTGCAACCACGGTTCAGAGCTGCAGTTTTGATGAAGCCCTGCGAAAAATATGGTGAATGGTGGGCCTTTAACCTACACATTAGCTCTCCTGCCCAAGTTCTGATCCTTCCTCAGTGTGACAGTTGAAAATAAGAGTGGACCATGATCTTGCAGAAGGATTAGCCATGTCTTCATCAATCTTTTATTGTACTGAGCATATCTACTTTTTTTTAACGGTATTAGGGCAATTATTTGTCTTGAACACCCAAACACTGATTTGCACTAATGTAACACCTGCTGTGTTTTTGTAGTCCCTGTTCCAAAAAATGGAAGTAAGGTGTGATCTTTATGGGCCCCTGTGTGAAACCTGCTATAGGGCATCCATGTCTGTGAGGGCTTGATGTATACAGCTGATTATGCCTGTAGCTGAAGGCTATTATGTTTATTGATCTGTTGTGGTGTCTACCTGTTTGATCCTAGACGATTGATCGTGCAGCTGCACTTAACAAGGTAGCTTGTTATCCTGCCTGCTCCTAATGATGCCAATGATCCATTGATCTATAAAGATGTCTGCGTTAGCATCTCTTGATGCAAAGAACATTCACCCTGCAATACGTTTTTTTTTTGTTGTTAATAACATCAGCAGAGCTCCAAGGTTGGTTCAAAGAGGAATCCAAGGTTGCAGACATTGCATATATCCTTTCCCATGACTGCTCTTGAGGGACACGCTCAGTGTTTACCAGAATTGAGTTTAACATATGGGACTACCATCTTTGTCACTTAAATCAAAATGACAATAATATCTCACAGGAAGTGTTATTTCCAAATGATTACATACCACCTCTATCAAGGAAACACAAACCTGTGGTTTTAACTGTACCTATCGAGTATCTAAATACACTTTGAGTAAAACCTAATTCATCAAAATCACTTGCATTGCAGTTTTCAGACATAATGGAGACAAATGTTACTTTTATTGTTACGCACGGTTACTTCTATTAGCAGTTAAGTGTGTGCAACTACTTCTTTGTCTGAGTTTTAATGGATTTCTGAAAACAATGGGAATTTGATTTCTGGTCGGACGACGCCGCTCAACAGCTTGACAAACACATACGATTATGCATGCAGATTTTGCATCACTTCTCTCATCTATTTTATCCAATTCTTATTTTTCGAACCAGTATTTTAGCACAGCCCATGGGGGCACACCACATTTTGCCTCACTTAAACATTGCTTGGGTTTGTGACAAATAATCTTTTGAATACTATAATTACTTTGAGCTTGTGAGTGTCTTTATGAACCATCATGGAACACTATACATGTCATACATTTCAACCTGCAGGCATGCACCTGTCCTGATAAACATTAGTGTGCCAACAAGTGTAAAAGTCGGAAAAGGAAGCAGCCTTTTTAGAGTAAGAGAGACACTCTGTACATCTGTCAGAAGTTAGAAGTTTTATGATGTCCCTGGTAAGCATTGCAGTTATTTCTGTATTTTGTTCAAAAATATGTCTGCTTTTTCACTTCTAACATGTGTTGGTGCCCTAAAAGACAAAATTCCCCTAGTACACCAATGTTCAAGATTATAGTGGAATACCACATCATTGCAGCATTACTAATTAGCAACTGACAAATAAATCGACCCCCTTCAGTGAATGTCACAATGACTATGACTATGAATTGTTGTGTTTATGTGGTTCGCATATACTTAACTCAATCTAAATTTCTCCGAATGATTCATAAATCCTTCATTGCGAGATGACTGTCACACGTTTCGCTCCACATGTAACAATTTCCATATATCAAAACAAATTAGATTTTTCATGATCATCATGGAATATGACGCGCATATCTCCTCTCTGGCCAACAATCTGTAACCCTCCTCAAATTCTGTTAGCCAGGACCTTTTCCCTCTTGATACTTTGCAGGCCACTCAGAGCCTGCAGTGTGTAATATGTTCCCTCCCCAACCCAAAAGGCCTCACAGGAAGGAGAATGACAAAGGTTCAACCAACATATGCGAGTAGGTCATCTGTTGTCCTGGTAACTTTGCTCTGAGGCAGAGCCCCCTCGCTGTGCTTTTGGCTGACAAGGTTTCAGGTGCTGACATTTACTTTCATTCTGTTTATCCGCTTTCCATTTTTAGAAAACGGCACTTCTAATAGCAATTATTATGCTGTTGTGCAACCATGTTATCCTTGCTCTACAACAACATGAGACTCGCTTCACTTAAAAAGAGCCAATGAAAGGCTGGGACATTTTTCTCTCCAAAAAAAGGAAAAATAAAGATAATTTTGTGGTGTTTCACCCTTCAGGATATATTTGATTAATGGCATGTCTCTATATGGTTTAGTTTTTTCCCCCTTGTGATGCACTCTCTTTTTTTTTTTTTTTTTCTTCTGTGAGAATTTTTCTGGGGTAACATCTGGATTGCATTTCACGGAGCTTGGCTTTGAAGACAGGACCTGCTGCCCCTTTCTGTCAAAATGGAGATGAGTGCAAATTCTCTGGTGAAAAGATGGAAACTATTCATTTTTGTGGCGTAGTGGTTTGGGATTAAGCCATAATGTATGTATGGCATTTGGCATTTGTATCGTACATTTATCATCATTGTGCGATTACAGGTGCAGAGCTTAAAGGAACAGGTCGACATTTTGGGAAATACATTTAATCACTTAGCACAATGACTGGAAATATTGTAACTTCTTTTAAATGGTGAGTAATGATAAGGTGTAAGGCCTATTTTAGTATTTAATGTACTAGAACAAAAGAAATCCTGGAAATCTTTTCTCCTCCCTGTTTGACAGAGTATCTCTTGCCTTGCCAGCCAGTTATCAGCCAGTCGGCACCACGACCACTTCCTTCCTCTATTGACTCCTTCCCTCTTTTCAGTCTCCCGGCTGGCGGTTGGCTGCAACATATGTTAACAATGCCATTTTGTTTACCCATCTTTAAAGTGGAAAATGTGCTGAAGCTTAGTCTGGTGAGCTGACAGTGTCTTGCTAGCATCCCTACAAAAATATGTAGGACCATTTCCTTTTTTTCCCTCAGTTTCCTGAGGACAGAGCGTGGGTCTTCAACCCCCCGAACCCCATTTCCCACTTTAAAAAAAAAACAGACACACCCAGAGTCTATCTCTAACACACTCTCTCACTCGAGGAGGGGACAAAAGAAGAACAGCAGGAACGTTAACTTCCACACTTTTCTATTTCTATTGTGCTGTCTTGTTTTTTTTTTTGCTGGTTGGGGACAAGCCTGGTCATATATAATACAAACATCACCCTGAGCGCTCACACTGCCTTCTTCTTGAGAGGGAGCACACCCAGCAGAATATCTTAATGTTCATGGGTTAGCAAGAATTAGGAAGGACTGTGGTTGCAATCGATGCCATGGATACCTGGAGACATTTTAATTGAAAAGCTTCTGGGACCTTGATGATTAAGTGATGCTGACGAATTTAAAGTATATTTTATGTCAACTTTAATTTATTAAAATGCTGTTTTGATTAATTAACTTAACATCACTGGGAGTGAGTGTCCAACCTTCTGGTATTTCCTCAAGGACCGAGGGCACAATATTAAAACCTTCACTCACTAACACAAAGATAATCCGTCTAAATGTGGAATCAGGGGTCACATCAACCAAAAACTTAGAAATTCAGACTGTGAGTTACTGGTGGAAAAATTCTGTAAATGACAAACAATTACATTTTGCAATGCAGTGTTGCCTGTGCTCAATCTTGTAAAGAGTTCTGAGGATTTTAGGCAGTAGCAGGCTAATACGTGATGCAGACTAAGTCGGGTCCCACAGGAGATCCATTTTCTCTGCGGTCTATATTTGTGAAATTAATTAGAAAAATGTTTTCAGAATAGTGTTTTGCTTTGAGATTCAGCATGCACAGTAGAGCAGTGAAAACCTGTTTCCTTAATCAAACCAACCACATACAGTATCAGTCTGTTTCCCTTTAGGACTGAAACTTTATATTTTAGGACTTCCGTTTTCTGTTCCAAAATATTCACATTGACATCTGTGTTTTGAGTGAGAGTGGATGCACCTGTTGGTGTCTAGCTTGGACAAGGACAAGGAAGTTAGAGCAACAATATTTTTAGAATGTGAGAGACAGCGGTTTCCCCTATAATATTTTCTAAAACTTTGGTACACTCTTCCTCTGGGAAGAATTATCTCTATGTTAAACAATTTCTGTCATCAAAACATAATGATATCTGAGCTGGCAGAATGAGAGAACTCAGTGTGGCCTTGTGAGACAAATGCAGATGCATGCAGCCATTATGGATAATTTAATTTATTAATTTTAAGCCTGAACACAATTGTTTTGCTAGAATGAGAAATCTGGTATGAAACATTACCACTTTGCTCCTGAACTTAAATATAATTACATGTCTTCCTTGACCTTTTTACAGCCAATATCATAATAACGTCACGGTATTAGCTGAGACAAAACAAAAGGAAAGATTGGAGGCAAAAACAAATCACCTCAGTGTAGTGGGCTAAAGTTACACATCAATAATGCCATCTTGCTGTGTCGTTTGGTGCGAGAATATATAGTTTATACATTTAAGATACTAACACACTAATAATAAGATAATCTAGCAATCTTAAATATCAGCGAGCCTTTCAGAGATGGAGAGAAAATGTTGCCAATAGTTTAGCTTATCTTTCTGCTAACCTCCCCATAATGGCTGCTGCACCGAAGCAGCCTAAATTATTAGAGAAAAGGAGAGAAATGTTGCTAATGGACTAAACTATTAGAAAGATTAAGAGATGGTCCGCTGTTGGGCTTATTTTCTTTAACCAGTGTAGCATCAAAGCACAGTGGAATTAGCAAGCTAAGTAGTGGATGGCTGGCTACTTTGCTAGCTTGCTAATTACGCCAGAAAATGATCCGAACAAAGTTGTTACTTTTCTGGCTCTTGCAATGTGCTTTCCTACACTGTGACAACATGTGTGTGGATGAAGCATTAAGTTGTTAAATTGAATTAATTTAGCGGCTGGCTAGTTAGCTAGCTACCTTGTTAATTCCACAAGGCTTTCATACTATACTGGTTACAGAGAATGAGCCTAACAGCGGTCTGGTGGCCAGCGGTAGCGCGGGGCTCTGCCTCACTCCTTCCTCTCCGGAGCGCCCCCACATGGGGAAGTACTCTGCTAACGGCGCTAATTTGGTTCAATTAATGTTTTCAATGTTCTCAAGTAACACTCGCGGTCCTGGAGAGTGAGTGACTGTGGAGAAGTACTTTTATTTTCTTCAGCCTGAACAAACAGCCCACAAAACTTGCTAGCCAGCGTTAACTAACGTGTTGAGTCATGTTTCGAGACAGAAAAGACATAAAACAGAGTTCTGTTCATTAAGAGTTCAAAATAATTCCTGTGTATTTATTTGCGCAAATTCAGTGATGATTTAAAGTGCATCCATCATTTAAAGTTAATCTAAATTGTGCTGCAACAATGCTTGACCCAAAGAATCTATTAATTATTTGAGATATCCATGTGTAATAAGCTGTGATGGCTTCAGGCTAACAGTTGGAACTGTTCTTAATACAGTTTTGACAAGTGTCAGTGAGAGGTCACTGCTGCATGAGATGAGCCATGTGCAGACATCTGCAGGATTCGCAGCTCTCAGGTCAGAGATCACAGAATGTATACAGCCCAGCTAAAAGCGAGGGATACGAAATTAAATATAAACATAAAATTAAACAAACAAAAACCACAGAAAGTTGACATGTTGTCAATGGTTTAATGGCAACCGACTGGAGAATAAACACCTCCAACTCTTAATATTTACAAAAAAGCAGTTGGAAACTTGGCTTGTGACATGTGTAGGAGCCAAACCAAACCATTAATAATCTAAAATAAAATATTACATTCTTAAACTTAGACCACCATTGCTGCAAGGATCGCTGTAGCATGATCAAGCCTTTCATAGTTCAATAGATGCCAATAATTATTTTTGCACAAGCTGTAGACAAGATGCGGATAAACAATGGGTCTCAAAAGATAGTCTATAGCACAACCAGTCTCCAACTGTGAGAACAACACAAATTTGTACCTTATACTTCAGGCATCAGTTTTCATTCAGACACGTAATGAGCATTGATGGCGAGGTCACAGTAACAGCTGAGGGGAATCCAAATACTAATTAGTCCCCTGACAGTGGATCCATATCCATTGCTAAAACACTAAAAATGAGAGCCGTGACACATTGAGGGAGAAATGTGAGGATCAAGTATCTACAATGTCTACATTTTTAACTGGTAGTTTATTTTTTATGGACTCATGGCTTCAAGGGTAAGCCAGCGAGCACATAGACAGTGCTCAGCTCAGAGCAGCTCAGATCTGGTCTGGAAACACACATAACTGCACGTTATGCAATATCTCTCTCTCTTGTGGATTGTGGGAATTCCTGCACAAGAAAGACGACTCGACGAATGGCGTGGTATCACTTGTCAGAATGGTTTAGCCCTATCTTCTCTTGTTTTCATGTAAACAGATTGTACTTGCCCATCACAGCAGTGACACAAGCTGATTCCCCACTGTGCGCTGTTACTCATATACACCTCATTAACTAGATTGAAACTGACCCACTTTCCCTCAAGCAATATGGTGGGGGGGGAGGGTTAACACACTCGATCAACACAGCACTCAGGAAAATTAACTGACAATGTAGAAGCTCCCATGAACACTGTATCAGAGAGGGATCTGTCTTCAGGGTTAGAAAGAACATTTACATGTCTGTCCATTGAACTATGAGATTGGCTTACCTTGCCTCAAGTCCTGGATGTCTACTGATTTAAGTAGCACCTCATCAAAAGTGGAAGGAAGCTCGTATCACATCCTTACATCTATTGTAGCATACAGAGCTATGTTTTCTGCAATGTATGCATCATGTTACATCCATTTTGAAAAGACACAGTGTGTGAAGCTGGATCTGTTTGCTATAATCTTGCTCATTTGTTAAATAAATGAAAAAATAATATTGCTATTTAAATTGCATGTAGGGGTGACTGTTTAGTGTGAGTCATTTAAAAGTGAATAGTGTATTTAGCCTCCTTAAGGAGAAGTTACAGGATCTCATAGCCATTCAGGTGGGTAGTTTCATTTATAAAGATGTATCATATTGTATGAGCTCATCAGGCTTTGTATGTAAAATATTTAATCTTAGACAAAAAAAATGTAGTGGAATAAAAACTTAAATATTTGCTCTTTAAAAGTAGTCGAGTTCATATAAAATAAGTATAATTACCTCAGAATTGTAACTACATACAGTACTTGAGTAAATGTACTTACATTTAACCACTAGAGGCCCATTTAGGATTTAGCTCTGGTGTATTGGTCCATGGTTCATTGTTGGTCTGGAGCACATGGAAGCATTGGATTGTACTTTAAATAGTAAAAAACACTTCTGAATATCTATTTTTCTCAGCCAGATGAATAACAGCAACACATGTAACATTCCAATGTATTATTAAACATTACTTACTAAATGTGTGTTTGGATTGAATGAGAGGTGAATTGCTTTTGTAGTCTGTGTTTATTTGCCCACTTTGTGCACAAAGGGGACCATTGAATTCTTGGGATAAGTGCAAATTCTTCAGTTGCAGACCTCCACACAGCATTGCAAGATTGCCTTCTCAGAGGAGAGGAGGGCCTGATTCATTGGAAAACAACTCAGTTTTCAGTCGTTATTTCCCACCAATTAAAGAAAAAGTAGCTCAATC
Source organism: Leptoclinus maculatus (assembly GCA_032191485.1). Lineage (NCBI taxonomy): Eukaryota > Metazoa > Chordata > Actinopteri > Perciformes > Stichaeidae > Leptoclinus > Leptoclinus maculatus. Next base: position 691,946 of record JAVDOI010000018.1, read on the forward strand.
TTCATTAGTGGCACAGTGAGTCACTTCCCTAAGCGAGGGAGTTCTAGTATCTCTAGATACTCAGTGAGGGTAAAACGGAAAGTGAGATGGAGAGGAAGTTGAGGGCAAGCTTTGCACAAGACTGTTGTGTTGACAAGGGAGCTTAACTCTCTATTTATCACTCCATCTACACTCCAATCCTCACCTATGGTCATGAGCTTTGGGTAGTGACCGAAAGAATGAGATCACGGATACAAGCGACCAAAGTGAGCTTCCTTCGTAGGGTAGCTGAGCTCAGCCTTAGAGATATAGGGTGAGGAACTCAGACATCCGGAGGCAGCTCGGAGTAGAGCCGCTGCTCCTTCGTGTCAAAAGGGGCCAGATTAGGTGATTTTGGCATCTGATCAGGATCCTCCTGGACGCCTACCATTAGAGGTTTTCCAGGCATGTCCATGGGTATGAAGCCCTGGGGTAAATCCAGAACATGCTGGAGAGATTATATATCTCGTCTGGCTTGGGAACGCCTCAGAGTCCCCCAGGAAGTGCTGGAAAACATTGTTGGGGAGAGGGACGTCTAGAATTCCCGGATAAGCCTGCTGTCCCTACGACTCAGCCCCAGATAAGCGGAAGATAATTAACAGATGGATGGATGGATGAATGAATAGTGCCGCCCAGAGCAAAAAGGTGTCTATGCATTGACTTTATGTGTTGCGCCACCTTTAAACCTCCACATTCATTCTGAACACAATTTAGAATACAGAGGTATAATTGACCTGAGAGGCCTGAGTTATCCAATATGTCATACCCACAATCATTCCTAACATTAAAAGAAAGTGTAGAAAGCGACCAAAACGTTGTGACTGAGTGTAATCTGGGGTTTTCCATAATCTTCCAATACCTACGTTTTTCTCACGGGGGCTGAGAGAGAAAAACTAAAATAACAGGCGTTTTTACAGGCGTCTCTCCTACATATCACAGACTTTTTACAGACATGGTCAATTCATTGCAGTTAAACAAAGCAGGCTTCCAAAACAGAAGTTCAGGAAAGCTAAGGGGAAGCCACTGTTCCTATACGAAAATAAGAAAGCAGGGTGTCCAGCATGCTCCCAGGTCCAAATAAAGTGCACGGAAACTTTCTTTTCAACACACACAGGAAGTTTCCACAGGCCATCCCCAGCGCAGGCACACCACTTAGGCTGTTAATTCCATTTAATACCACCACCAACTCCCATTTCCTTTCAACAGTTGCTGTGAGTTTGTTTAAGAGGTTGGGTTGGCTCGCTGTATCTTGTTTCACATGACACTTCACTACCACTTGAAGAGCACTTTGGGATGCAGCTAATCCCTGAGGTAGATGTTGCGCAAAGTCCTAGAGACCGGCCGAATGGAAGGTATCAGAATGTTTGGTTTCAATGTTGAATGTGAGAGGGGATCTGGGTGGTCCAGATTATTGTACTGGCAATTTTGGACAATGCAATGAGTGCTTTAATGCTTAAACACTTATAGGAGGACTTACAGTATTTTACATTGCTTTCAGCCTTGATGCCCTGTTTCTATCTGAGCAACATATAATGCACTTTACAACCAAAACTGTACGATTGAAAAAGCGGGTTAAAAAAGGGTTTTGGTTCCACAGATTTGACCAAAGAGACACTTTTGTCTGTATCAGTGTCTCTTAGTTTGTCTTAGCTCCACCTTATCCTTCCTGCCCATCCTACCAATCGCCTTGAGGACACAAAGCGTTCTCATCTTCACTCACCACACCTACATCTCACAGCCAAAGTGTATTCATCTTTCGAGAGCCTCTCATATTTTCCATTTCAGGCTCACCCATATCATCATTTTGAAGTCATCCAGTTCATCCTTGACTTCCTCCAGGTTTGTGCTCTCGAAAGGATGCTAACAAAACAGCTGGGAAATTAATTTTAAATTGGTAAAAGATATTGTGAGAACTAGAAAATGCGACGTCAATCTTACGTTATTTTCTGCATAATCTACAGTATAAATGAGACAGGAATGAGAATGGCATAGGGAATCCATGAAGGCCTTTTTTCATAATGGGCTACCATTCAAAAGACGGTTGTCCTTGATGTATTTTATCCTGCTCTGCTATTTAAAGAGCTCAATATGAAACACTTTGTAGTGTATTTTTAACTTAGAAAACTCTAGCTGTGTATACAGAGAAAGATACGTATAGTTTAATAGGCAGTGCAGCAGGTGGTGATTAAACTGAACAGATGGAAATACATACTGTAAATGGTTTAGAGATGCCACAATCTTAAATATATACTATATGAGAATTGAACAAATATACTAAGACATAATATAATTTGTTTGCTTCTATAAACCTTGGATAACAAATCATGTTTTAAATAACAACATGAGAAAATACATTCAACTTGACATTTTTGCATTTTATGGTGCATTGTGGTGTACTAGAAAATACAAGTATCAGACCGACACAGAGCACATTATTTCTCAAATCCAACATAGTCACTGTAGCTGTCAGATAAAGATTGTATCGGCAAATCGCACAGGCAGGAAACAGATTGTGACGAAAACAATGATGCTTACTGTAAATCATGTTGTAACAATCATTTGTGACAGAAAAAGGCCTGAATAGAGTCATTGTCTTTTGTATGTGACGGAGTTTAGATGAACATGAACTGCTCTGCTGCCAACGACACAGTAGATATAATCAGACTGGCATGAGAAGGAATTAGATTTTAGCTGCTGTAGATTTTAGCTGCTCGATGACGTTGACAAACCAAATGTCGTCTGACACTGGTTACAATAACCTCAACAAAGCCCCAGACTTTAATGACAAAGGAGGTCTTTTGTCCATCAAAGCGACCCATTTGGCTCATTCTCATGGGCATTTTCTGATCTGCCACTCCTATAGTTCAAGCTACTATCAATATTTTTATATTACCAATGGATTTAATAACTATGTGGATGTGAAAAGCATGATGAGTATCACTCTGCTCTGCAGTCCCCATCAGCAATAAAATAAAAAAAATAAGTCTTTCAGCTTATTGTTCAAGCAACTACACTGGAATTCCCAGACGTACCAGACAGCTGTTTTCAGAATGCAACTCTAATATGTTACTATACACTACAGTACCTACCCAGCATAACACGAGTTGAGGGAAAAACATGATATAATATGTTACATTTAGGGGAAATTTGCAGTCATTAAATTAGCATTGAGTGTTGGCAGGAGATGGTGACACGACCTGCTCTCCCTGGTGTTAAAGTCACATGTTTCACTTTCACTTTTGAAACTGAGAGAGGACAGACATGATTTGCACAATTGCAAAAAGTCACTTATCAGGAAGATGTAATCAAACATGAGATATCACAGCAGAAATATGCATGCTCTGATTTTGGAGTAGTTCCCCAAATCCCAAGATTTAGCTGTAGCATACCCACCATTTGTTAAAAGATGTGTAACGTGTAATGTGAAACAGCACCCAACAATGCCCCCAAAAAACATAAGCTGGGAGCACTTTAAGTTTGTTTTGTTTGATTTTCAAGCACTATCCCAATGTGTATATGTTTTTTGGTCTGTTGATCCAGTGCTGTGGTCCAAACGGAAATATCCCAACGGATATTGGAAATATTGCCATGAAATTTGCTACACATATCCATGTTGTTGCATATGATGAATCTTAATGGCTTTGATAATACCCTGACTTAACCGTTAATGCTTCCATGTGGTTGGTGTTTGTGGTTTTTAGTGATATGTTTCACCAACTATTGGATGGAATGGCGCACAGAAGATGCTCAATTCGCCAATGCCCTGTGGTAGCTCTGGATAAAAAGCACTTCCTTTTAAAGTTAAGAGGCAGTGTAATCTAATGAGACAGCCGGCTAAACTCCAGATGAGCCCGACTGTAGCCTCAGGTCCTTTTTTTTTTCAGAAGCAGTTTTTCTGGCTGCAGATTAAAGACAAATGATTTGGCCTTTGCCATTAGGCCTTGTCAACTTTAAAACAACTTGCATGATGCTCAGTCAAACTAAATGTGTTATCTTTTACTTATAAGATGTAATTTTTATAGACTTCATCAAGTTTTCCTTTTACAATTTTACATAATATAGATTTCCTATTAGACCTGGTCTGTTCCACTGGAATCACCATCAACCACCTCTTTGGCTCTGACCTCACCATCTCCAACCACCTAGCCATCATTATGGAGATCGATAATCCCCATCCCAGAACCCAAACAAACACGCACCATCACTCTCCGTAGTATCAAGTCTGTCTGGCCCTCATCCCTGTCAGCCTGTCTCACAGAAAAATTCTCCACCTTCACCCCCTCTTTTAGCCCCTCCCCCACAGACCTGGTCAACCTCACTACAATAACACACTATCCTCCTCCCTTGATCGGCTTGCCCCTCTCAAAACCAGAACTGTTTCTTTCACCCACACCGCTCCCTGGTTTACCACTAAACCCCCGAAAACGAGAACTAGAGCGGCTCTCCAATAAAACCGGCCTCACAGTACACACCCTGGCTAACAAGGAATACATACAGCAATACAAATACAAATCATCCACTCCAAGTTTATTTTCTCCATAATAGATAAACATCTCAGACCTATGGACAATCTCTCGCACTTCTTCACAGTTGAGAAATGTAACTCCTTCCTGTCATTCTACAAAGCATCTACAACCAACAGGCCAGTTCTAGCCCCCCCCCCCCCCCCCCCCCAACCCTGTATCTGTCAATCCCACCCTATGATCGATCACAACCTCGCCCCTTCATACCTTTCGGACCTCCTGCATCGTCACGCTCCCACCAGCAACTTCAGATCCGCCGACACCAACCTTCTTACCCCCCCTACTCTGTCCAAGCATCGGACCTTGGGGGACAGGGCCTTCACTTTGCTGCCCCTCCCCCCCCCCCCCCCCCCCCCCAACACACACATTCTCCGTCAGTCGCCACTTTCAAAACTGAATTTAAAACTCACCGATTTAAATCTGCTTTAAACCTGTGATGCTTTTTGTTTTGTTTATTACTAATATAATGTCATCTCTCTGCCTTGTTTAAATTGCTATTGGTTTAATTGTTCCTGTTTTCACCATGTAAAGTGCCTTTGAGTACCTTTTTAAAGGTTGGGGTATCACTGTGCTGCAGTGTGTCATTTCAGGAACCCTCTCATATCGAGACTTGATGTTTTCCTGAACATGGAGCAATCTTTGAAAGGCCTTTTTTTGTGGCTTTTTTTAAACAACACACATCACTTGTACAATGCAGAATTAATAAATGCACATCCACTGAACACCAAAATCAATTAAGGACTTGATTTCATATTTTGAGCATGATCATTGAGTGGGGGTGGCTGGACTATTCCTGAAACCCATCAAAACCTGTGTGTTGAGCACTTGAAATCGTGGGTGGCCTCTGTTGCCTTTTTTTCTCTCTCCATAATCTAACAGTGTGAGAGCAAATTCTATTTTCCGTGAGTTGACTGTCACTTTAAGTGGGCTCACAGGTCATGTTAGTCATTGTTATGATGAGTCATTCATGCTGCAGTGCTGAAACTAACTCTGCGTCAGATACAGAGTTTATTTTCTACGAAACACTAAATGAAATATCTATTTTTATAATATCATCTATAAGTTTATTATTCAGGGTTCCTAAAATATAAAGCATCCAGTTAGCATGTTTGTCTCATTTTCATGACAAATGTGACAAACCGTAACATTCAAATTGTAACGTACTACTGCTGAGACTCAACAACTAAGTCCACCAACTTACTGTTTTTCTGGAGCTTTCAATCACCTCATATGGTTTTCATCAGTCGACAGAGTTTTATCAGTTGTAGTGGAGATGGATGTGTTTACATACAAGCATCTGTTATGGTGTCATAGCAATTTTAGGACTTATCTGGGGGATGAAAGCATTGTTTATCAACAGATCTCCATGGCAACTGAGTCAGCTCCATCCACTGGGATACAGTTGAAAGCTCCAGGAAAAAGCGTAACTTCGGTTGGGGCGTGTGTCGAGAGAAAACTTTATTATACATGAAGAAATGTTTGATTTGTGCACTGTCATGGTCTGGTATTTGGAGAGTCCTTCACACTTGGCATGCCTTATGTGAGGAGGCTCTGGGTGTCTGGAGATTAAGATAAGATGAAGACCTTGTAGATGTTCCAGAGTCTCGACCGAGGGTTACACAACATTGTATTGCCGCCTCCCTGTTGGTGTGATTATACGTGATTCTGTATGACGTAGGGTAGACTGCATACAGCTGAGTGAATATAATATTTTACGTTATTGGTAAGTCTGCATACGAGCTGTACCAAGATATGGTTTGTCTCAACTTATGTGCTCAAGTAAGGTCAACTGAGGCTCATCAATAGTCTTTTATTTATCTAAGGGAAGGTTTTCACAGTTTTCCACATCAGCTTGTTTTAGCACACCACTTCCAGTCGAAAAGACAAAAACGAAAAGACAGTCAAACGCACTCATTATGCAGGATGTTGCACACTTGCTTTATTAATCATTCCATTTTTAAAAATGGAATTCTACCTCATAACTAATCCTATCTGCATTTATATCTCTGAGTCATAAACCTGAACTTGAAAAACCCCAAACTCCTACATTGTAGGATGTGTTGTATAAGCATGTGTCTTCCTCATGTAAATAAGATGTTTTAAAGTGCTGTCCCTAGAAAGGAAGACCACTTAGGATGAAAGCTGCTTTGGCAGTAAGTAGTGGCATAGTGCTGTACTAAGTTAAAAAGCCCCATAAAGTACTTGAGAAATCAAAGCAGTGATATAGAATGTTATATTTAGTTGTCTAGGTTAACTAATAGGTTCTCGTTTCTGTTTTCTCTCTTTGCTTAAGTAAAAAAAAGATCTACTTGTCTGAATCAGACTTCAGTACAACTGATTTTGCTAATATTTCTTTTAGAGATCACCTGACATTATCTACAACCTTTAGACTCCACCAAACAGATTAGACAAGGATCAGATTGTGAGTATATGCTAGTATGCATTGCAATTCAAGCCAAAGCTACTTCTTTTATGAGGTTTTAAAACAACGATAAACTTGTAACTTTTTCTTTTTTTCAGTCTGTCCTCTGATGCCAAGCAGCACTCCCACAATGAAGTCAACATTAATTCAATATCATTTCCTTAATTGCATTCAATTGCGAGCAAGGGGCAATGAATAGAGCAGAGATTTTGTAAGCAACACATCCTCTGTTTACAAAGATGTCTAATCGGGGGATGTGCAGAAGATTCAACAAGGGAGGACTTCCAACTTGAAAAGGACAAAGCATTGCGACTCAGTAAACCGGTAGATAACAATTAAACCATGACATCAGTTCAGCAGGAGTGAACATTTTTGTCTACATTTCTATAAATGTTTATATTGTATTTTCCATGTGTTATCATTATTTCTACCTAAAATGTATTGTAAACATAAAAGCAAGCTGTTACATTTAGGATTTGCTCATAGGTCTGTTGCTCTTAATGTGAGCAAAAGACGTAGATCCTCGGGTGGTTGCGAGATAAATCTGACGGGGTCGCGAGATGATTAATGACATGAGAAAGAAGAAAACAAAACATCACCGCTACACATTAATTCTATTTATTTTTTCTGGCTTTTCTCAATCTTTGCTGTTTTTTTTAAGAGTGAAATGCTGGAGACTTCTACACCGTCAGGACTGTAAAACCTAAAAACAGAACTATCTGATGAAAGTTCCTGCAGCTCATAACCCCTCACCGTAACCTGTGATGAGGGGTTACAAATTGGCAGAACCAAGCTATGAAGGGTCATTGGCCAAAAGGGGTGTGAACTAGTGCATTCGGAATAATATACATCTGTATTTAACGTTCATTTGCCATGTTGCATTGTGCTGACACACAGCACATTTGAAGGGAAGACATAAACACCCCTGTGAAAAATCTTTTTAGTTTCACGGTTTCTGTTTGTCAGAGGCTTTAATTCATTTTATGGACAACATCCACTATTTGGTTAGCTGTTTATTTAGACCAAGGTGAAGCTTGTGGCACATATATGTGTCTTGAGATCACATTTAGAGCCTTGTGTGGTCAGGCACATGCATGTCTTTAAGGTGCTCTGATCATGGTTTGCTGGTTGTTCCTCGCTCCAGGCTCAAGACTAAAGGAGAGAGTGTGCTTATAGCAGTACAAGGAAAAACCACATTATACTATTTAGTAGGAAAGAACACCTCTAGATGATCACGGTTTGTGTTCGCATTTATGTCTAGTACATTTTGCAAGGTGCAAGACCTGCAGCTCACAGCCTGCTGCTTGGTAAGGTGATAACACTTACACTGGTATGCTGCTTATTTCTACCGTGTGCAATGTGCCGCTGCCACTGACATGTGACACATTCAGTATCAATAAACTTTGAATAAACAAGCAAACGGAGCTCTGTGCAGCAGCCGGCTCTGCAGAATGAGTTGACCATGTCATTAACTAAGTTTACTTATGCTGATGGATGTTGGACATATTAACATTAAAGGGATGCTGGATAAACTAACTGAACTCTTTCCTTCCCTGGACAACCATGAGCAGATAGACTAGACTCACATTTTTGCCATCCGAACTTATAATATTACTGCCAGCAAAATACATGCTCTTCTTTATAACGGCGGTGGTTATGTCAAAGCAAGCGACTAATACGCCTATTTGGAAGTTAATACATCCGCTAAGTGAATTTCACCAGTGTTTTTAGTTTTTTTCCTCTATGAACCAGACTGTATTTCACTGGTGCTTCTGTGTAGCCGTGACCTTGGGTGTGAGAGATGCAACCATGTCATGGCAGGTGTATTTCTCAGGACCCAAGGTAGAGCGATGTCGAGTGTGAAGCTGTTTGTATGAGCAGTTCTCATACAAAGCTGCAAGCAGCAATAACACAGGCAAAGCATGTGTCCCATTCCCAACAGGCATGTTTTGCGGGGCCACTGCACTAGTTTACTTAAAAGACCATTGTGTAGGATTAAGTGGCAACTAGCAGTTAGGTTGCACATTGCAACCAACTGAATACCTCTCAGCTCAACCATCCCTCACCAAGCGTGCACCAAGCTGGTTGGGACACATGGATCTTACTGATCAGCTGGTAATTAAATAAAGAGCCATCTCCTCCAGTTATGTTTGCCATATGGCTCTACACTGTGTGGCTCTGTGTGTGTGTGTGTGACAAGGTGGAAGCCCACGCAAGGTTATACTCAAAGCAAACATCATTTATTAGACTACGGTTAACAAAAAACAAACAATGGATCGTGTCATTCATTGTCAACGATGAAAGCAGTGCATGGATGGGTGTTCTGTGTGCTGTGGAGGCGTTGCGGTGCAAAACAAAGACAATGATGCAGGGGGAATGCTAGGACGGGGGAGTGAACACATGGACCAGCATTTATAGCTGAAATGCCCAGGTGAGCCTCATCAGCAGACAGCACCCTCCCATGTCAGCCAATTGCCTGCTGAAGTTGGCCGGGACAGCCTACAAAAACAGTCAAGCAACTGTATTATTATTATTATTATTTGTTATAAATCTATCCGGTCATTGTGTGCTAAAGAGGCGACAGCATACACTGTAGTACTGTTGACCAATATGTATATTGGAGCAGGGCCAGGTGACACCACAGACTTACAAACTATAATGAGTTAACAAGTTTAATCAGGATTTCCAATGTGGCAAATGCTGTAAACAAATACATTGTGTCTTCTCACCACTATCCCATTTCCTATATAATCCTGTTCACCTTTTTAAAATCAAATATATTTCAATACATGTATTTGAATTGGAATATTACTGACTTCCTTGCTCTCAAGAAAATGGACTGTCGAATTGTTTTTGTTTCCAAATTGCTACCTGACTACGGACTAGCATGGCTTACATTTGGGTGGAGAAAAATAACATCAACAAGCAAAGAGGGTCTCCACACTGAGAGGCAGTAGTTTCCCACAATTGCAGGAAGAATCTTTAGTGCTCGTGGCCCTCTCACTAAGGAGCAACCTGGGCAGACATTTCCTCGTGTGATAGCAGAGCTGCAGTTTGTCTTGTTAGCAGACGTCCTGGATATTCGGCTCCATAAACAAGCCACTTCTTCCCCTTTTCTCTACTTAACTGGGAGGATGTGTGCAAATTGTTGGACATTCCAGCATGCATTGTTGAATGACAGATTTTTACTTTACGAAAAAACTTGTTTTGTCTTCACGAAGCGAGAGGAACTCATTGTTAAACAGTCAATGAAGCCAGACTCAAAGACAACATCCATTCAGTTTAATGAGTGAAAAACCTGTAAAATACACAATAAATATGGGGTACATTGCCTTGATCAGTCAACTCCATTGTAAAGCTTTTTGCAGCAGAGTGCTCATATCCACAACACGTCCATAATGTTAACAGACATTTGGCAAAGGCTCTACACTTGGCCAAATGTCTGTTGACAGATTGGAGACCAAACATATTTAATGTCAGCCATCAACTACTCAGTCAGTGGGGCCCAAACCAAAGCAAAGTAGGCTCAAAACCCACAGTAATAACCAGCCACCCCCAGGAAAACGTAACAACTCCCGCTTAGTGGATGGAACAGGAACTGCAAGTATTGCCAACACTTTAGCAAGAATTAGACAAGGTTACTCTACGTGGTAATAAATATGTCTATATGGAAAAAAATAACAAGGTGAATGAAGGTGGAGATGAATTATTTAGTTTGTTCACAATTCTTCTTTTCAATTCGTGCCGACATAATGTATGTACCCCATCTCATCTAGACATTTCACTCTGGATCAAAGCGGTGGACCCCGCTGCTGGCATAATTAGAAACAGTGCACGTGCACTGCATGCAGATGTACCCATTTTTACCCATTTTTTATAGAAATAGAACAGCGATCAAAATATGCATATCACTTGAAAAGATCTTGGTTTACTACACTTTTAACGATTTTGAGTTGATCTTGCTCTCCAATCAGAATTGGAAGTATTGCTGCTGCTGTTGGTGTTAGTTGAACTGCTGATCTCTTTCGAGTTCCAGGCGACAGATTTAGCAAGGAATTAAATCTCTAAACCTCTGGTGTCAAATCCAAGGGCACAGGAAGTATGGCCGTTACAACACACAGTGAGTGTATATTCGTTGCCATGGACACAAATGCACAACATGAATGGTTTGCAAAACCCCACAATATGCAACATTTAATAGATTTATATATATGGCATGACTACTTACTCAATTGGGATGTTTATTTGCACTGCACAGACGTGCAACATGCACACTGTTCACACACATGCAAAGACGGAAACATGCACATATGCTGCACACACATATGAAGACACACACGGCTCTCATTACACACACGCAAAAACTATGTCAAGGCTTACCCTTCTATTCTCACTTTCTGCAGCGTCCGTGCCACTGTTACGATACACCTGTCATCACACTCCCCAATGTCAGCTGCCAAATAGCTTTTTACCGCTGATGTGCAATACTAGTGAGCATGGTGGATATATTGAGTTGAGCCCACTTATTTATAGATATTTAGGACAATCTTTCCATATTTTAGTAAATGGTGAATGGACATTACATTGACACAGAGCCTTTCTAGTGTTTCGATCACTCAAAGCGTTTTTCACTTAATGCGTACATTTACCCCATTAACACACACGTTCATCCACTGATGGCAGAGGCTGCCATCCAAGGTGCCCGGCCAGCCTGCTCATCAGGATCTAATTTAAATGCTCCTCTCTTCATGCACCGATGGCACAGCCTTAGGGAGCAATTTGGGGGTCATTATCTTTCCCAAGGATAACTTCGACATGGACGCCCCCCTCTATGCCCTGAGCCACAGGGACAAATAAAAGATGAAATCACAAATCAAAGCATAACTGTAACTGTTTATCTGCTGTCAGTAGAGTGAAACATGTGACACAGCCAGATGCATGCAAAGGCAATGACTTTGTTTGCACCTCTGGCAGATTGCACTACAATCAGTAAGTTTATCAGCAGGTTCATTAAGTATGTGAAGAACAACCACAGCATTCTAACCCAAACTCTATTCTTATACTGCGTTCCAGACGTTCAAAAATGACAATGGAATGCTATTTAAAGTCGGTGATCCTACTTCTGATCTTGGGGCAAATCCAGCTACCCCGACTTCAGGAAGAAGTCATCAACTATAAGGCTGATATAAAGTGTATTTGCCTGTATGTAATTAAAATAAAACATATTATCATATAATAAAACTTGCTCTGCATGTAAATAAATGTCAAAATATCAAAAATAGTGCAGAGGTTTCAATCATGTCTACACTTGACAAAGAAACATCAGTCTGTCACGTTCAGCGATGGGTTTTGTTTACATATGGCATAGTGCACCTGGAATGCTTGGAGGTCAGAGGTCGGAAACTACGACCTCCGAGTTGTCTGGAACGCAGCATAACTATGCTAAGTAAACTGGCACGCCATCCCTGACACGTCCAAAACCGACCCTAGAGGGTTACCTACAGAGACTCATAGTTTGAAGCTTCGGGCCACTGACAAAGTGCTGGTATTTGACGAGTTGGGAGTGAGAATGTTTTGTCTTCCTCCCTTACTGGTCTCTATCTACAGGGTCACATTAGCTGGCTCCAACTTCCTGCAAGCACCAGGCATCAGATCTGTAGGAGCAGGGCGTTTTAAACTCCACCTGCATCTCTCTGGAAATTATGAGACAATTAACCAAACATAAAAACATGTTCTAAATGTGTATTACTCAGTATATTATTTGAATCATCATTGACTTAATTAAATTCCCTTGAATTGAAAAAAAAAAAAACATTGCGCTGCCTCACCATTATACATCCTGTAAGCCAAAGCCCCCTGGGTGTTTCCCAATAAATGGGAAGGCTTGGTGAACCCCTCACCCCACTTACAGTCAGAGGGCGAGAAGTAACAGCAAGTCTCTCAGATATCTGCACCTGTCCATGCCGTGAACCCAAGGAGGCCCCTGCTGGGAAGCTATGGAGTATAAAAAGAAGTTTGTGAGGGTTCAGAAAGAGATTGAGAGATAGACAGTGAGGAGAGGAAGAGTGCTAGGAAGAGGTCAGATAGAGTCAGGCTCAATTTCCTGGTACATTATGTTGCTCAAATAATAACTTAAAACACAGATAGCCTCCCCACTCGCTCTGAATGTACCCCTGTATTAAATACGGTGGGATAAACATTCGATGTTTCACAACAGGAAGAATTATCAACATAAAAATGAACTGTACACAACATGAACAAATGAACATGAACACAAACAGTTTGGATGTTTGCCCGAGTATGCAGCCTGTTGCAGTTACTCTTGCTTGTTTTTCTACCAAAATGATCAATAAAGTATGTCTGATTCTGATATATGGATAGTGTATCAGAAACAAATTGGAAATCATTCAGCTAACCAATGGCGCTGACGGACAAGAATGAACCACCATAGCTGAACCAGCTATATATATATATAGTCTATTCCAAATGTTATGGAAATACATCTGTCAAGATATTGTAGCCTGGTTCCAAATCGTGAATCAACACTGCCATCCCTTAAGCCTCATCCCTAGTGTGGCAAAAACCAAGCTAAAGATAAGATGTTTTCTTAAATTAGCATGTAAACAAGATAAAACTAGAGACCATCTTGTGATGGGATCAAACCAGTTGCCAAATCGGACAAGGGGTGCAAAGTGGGGGGCCAATGGCCCCTTCCCTACTTCCTACCCCCTACGTCCGGTGTCCTTGCTTGGATCATACCAATCGAACTCGGCCTTCATTTTGATCTCAAGTACACACCTGTAAAGCTTTGTGAGTGTCCACAGACAGACAGACAGACATCTACTCAAAAACTCTTCTGTTGTAGTTCCCTCTACAGTCGCTGTCGCATCTGGTAATTATCATGTTAGCATGTTAAGATTATGAACATTAAAAGCACAAGCCCAAACAACAGTTTAGGCTGACAAAATACAAACACTGATGTAACACAGAGTGGGTCTGATAGGCTGTTTCTGAAGATGACCTAAAATGGCCAGTACACAGAGGATAAGTCCATGTTCCCATAGCAACAAGAAACATTCATGTGTATTACAGCCTGCATTTACACCATCTGAGAGCTCAGTGGTTGGTCTGTCCCTTTACCAAATTCACATTAAATTAGGGTGCAGTTATCTTTTGTGGTGTGTGTCCTCCATGTTTTCCAAGGAGCTGGAGGAAGCTGCTGGGGGAAAAGGACTTTGAGGTGCTTTACTTGTCTGTGGCCACCATGACCCTGACCAGGATAAGTGACTCGAAAATCTGAACAGATGAACAACAGGATGGCAAGATAGATGTATGGTTGATAATAATAATCTAGGAGGCAGTCGAGTGATGTGGCTCTGTCTGCCGATGGGAGGAACAGGCTGGCCCATGCCACATAAAGTAACTGCTGACATCAGTAATAAAAACACTATAACCACCGGCCGGTTCGGCCTGGAATGGATTGGCGGTTCGGGAGTCTTCCCTAACTACCCAATTGGCGAATATTGCGAATTTGCGCTCGTTAAACTGTGTTTAAGAACAGTTTTATAAGCTCATTGACTTACTTGCCTACTAAATGATTTTGAATAAAAGTTCTTAATTTGTACGTCGTATACACAAGCCAACACTAAATCTGAGTGTACAAATGCTTCATTAATGAGGGCTGTGTTATCTCAATATAAAATGAATACTCCCCTCCGAGTAGCCACCTTAACATTTGCAGGACAAGATGTTCTTTAGAAAAAAAGTTATTCCAACAGTTCTGCCCTGGGTTGCGTAACATTCTTTTAAAAAACCCTCTTGTATGACCTGTTAACAGTCATTTCTGAGATTCCCCAAAGGTAAACAATCATGCTCAGCATCTTTCCAGCGAAGTTTGGCCTTTCTCCTACATATACACAACATCAGCTATCTGTACAAGACAGGGTGAATGTTTTCATTAAGCTAAAGGCCTCCCTTCGTCCCCGTTTCCTCTGCTGTCAAGAGGTGTGCGGGATGGGGGTTGATTAGATAGCGACAAGCACGCACATTGGGGCCCACTCATCCTGTGGAGCTTTTTCAGCGTGGTGCAGTGACGGCTTGAGACTATACACTGTTGTGTTGAAATTAATTAAAACCTGTCTTACCATTGCACTCCTAAGTAAGGGGAGAACTATAGGTCTTCCATGAGAAGCTCATACACTAATACTGCAACCAAGCACTGTGAGGAATGCAACATCTCTTTGGTTTGGAGGTACTGGCACAATTTTCAAATATCTTTTCCCTTGTCTGCATTGGAATCCCCACTCATTTCCCAGAGCCAGTCACTGAATGTATATCTCAGTCCTGATGTGCTGGACTCATTGATAATTTAAGTTGGAATTCAGTTCAGGCCAATAAGCATCTATTACCCAGAGAAAATGTCCAATACTTTCATGCTTATACTGTATATTTTATACATCAATATTGTCCCTGTGGGAGTGAAGAAAATGGGTTGAGGGAGTCTGCTTATCTTTGCTGTATCTCCCCTTGACTCATTGATGGAGGATCAAATGAAAGCTAGGTTTAATGTAACAAGAACACCACTTGGCACTGCAGCAGGTACTGTATATACTAAAGAGCCAGTAATCAGTCTATAAAGTCTGTTTTGTTTGTGGCAGATAATGATTAAAGCCTCTCATATATCTTGGCCATAAACAGCCTTAGGGTTCACATGTTGCGTCTAAAAACAAGTAAAAAAACGCCATCCTCTTTCATCGTTTTATCTAAGACGCCATTTACCAGACACTAGTAAGACAGATGGTAAAGCTCTGGGCAGCCCTGCACTAAAATGATTAACATCTCTTCAATACAGGTATTATAAACTGATATATTCGAAAGAAAGAAGAGATATCTGCCAGCTGTGACTGGTTGTTCCTTGCCACATGACATGCGGTGTCTGCTGCAGAGTTTAGAGTTTAACTATTTTATCTTGGGGTGCAACCCAAAATAGGCACTTGGGAGCACTTGGGAGCACTTGGGAGCACTTGTGCGCCTCGACAGCGTCGCTGTCGCTTCATTGGAAGCCAGAAATGGACTTGAGGGAAGAAAAAACGCTGCATGTGAACAGACATATTCCATACACTAGTATGGCAGTACTATGACAGTAGTATGTCAGACAGCAGCGTTTTTTGATAAGGGTGTGCATTCTTATTCTTAAAGGCACTCAACCAAAGTTTAGGGCAACTGTTCTTGTTCAGTCCGAAATAGCACATGTTGGAATATTTTATGGCATTCAACCCTGATGCTCTAAGCCTCCTCGAGAATACATTCATATCCGTGCGTAAAGGAAATACTCTCCTGCTCCAGTCAAAAAGTGTAAATGAGACAACAATGTAATAGCCCCCATGGTGCGCAGTGTACAAATGTACCACTGCATTTGAGGCTAAGTGCAGGCGACAGCGCCCTAAAGCAGCCTTCCCTTTACCAGTTACCAGCCAGTGGTGTGCAGCCTTATATTATATTCAGGTCACGGAAGGGGGAGACAAGCCACCAGCCAGCAGGGGGAAAAGACATGAAATGTTTGTTCACATTGAATTACAGGAAAATGTGTGCCTCAAACATTTTTGCTCAGGTGACTTGTTGTGGTTTGGTTCTAAGCTGCCACATGCTGAAAAGTTAGATAAGGGTCATAAGAAATTTGGTATGTCAGCTCAGGCTGGTTGGAGGCAGTGGAGCAGAAGGAAATGAGTGGTACAGGGAGTTATAATTGGACAAAATGGGATACAGAGGGGGCTGGTGGTGGAAACGTGTCTTCAGCCGTGTGTTGTTCGACAGACTACAGTTAGAGCGTTGTGGATGAACTTTTGATGAACTCAGAGCAGCTTATGAAATGACAATGTGAACATATTCGTGTGGAGCGACGCCTCGGCATTAAACAAGAACTGTCCACTGCTCTAGTGGACTTCTTTGTTTTAAAGCAGGTACTGAAAAAAAAAAGACAATGACAACAAATCATTAGGGTCTATTTGTGAACAGTTTCTGGAGCATGGGGGTGGAATGTAATGGTAATATTGTTCAATGACAAAATATGCCACTTTTGCATATTCTAACAGCCCTGCATTTACACATCTTATAATTTAATGAATAATAGAACACCATAAATACTCCATGGGGGGCCGCACTTTGGAAATTAATAATGCACAGCATTTAATTTATTACATCAACAGCCTCAATGATGTATTTTAATGCAACCATTAAAAAGTCCCACACCTTGCTTTTGAATGTATTATATTATGTCCAAATCAGTGAGAGGAAATTCAATGAGGTATGGCACTCAACGGGCGTATAAGAGTGGCATTCTTACTCTTGTTAGCTCCAAAAGATATGTTACAATATAAAACAAAGTCAAAAAATCACAACGGATGGTCACCCCATGAGTCAAACAAAAAAATGTTTGCCTGTGTTTTACTCAAAAATTAAATGAATCTCCTTAAATCTAACTTTCATTTATTCATTTAATCCATAATATTGCAATATGAGAACTTCTGTCACGATACACATATAAGCAGACACTCATATTGAATTGTCACCCACCTACACCATGGCCAATAATGTGTTTTAACCTCCTCAAAAAGTCAAGATGAGGAGAGTTATTAAATCAAATGGGACAATAAATGAGCATCAGTGACACATTTCCACTAAATATAACACCACACCATATTCAACTTATAAAGTATATTCAACAACTTCTATGGTAACCTTGTTGAAACTCTGTGAGGTCGCTGCAGTATTGAGTGATACTATATACTTTATATACAAATATGTAACTTATAAGTAAAGCTTAAATATGTACTTATATCTCAGGGCTTTTTCTCTCTGCAACATTTCAATAATAAGGTGTCCAGCCCTATACTGTACACGTAAAAAGACGCTGCTGTTCTGAACATTTATCCTCACAGTCACAGTCTAAATGCATTGTTCACAAGAGGGATTGAATTGGATAATTTGTATTAGTAAAATGCCAATCATAATCCCCTTTTATCACATCATTTTTTTAAGAGTCTTTCCTCAAACTCCTCACTACCAAAGGGATTGGGGATTTGACAGTCACTGTGGGGATTCTTTGCCAGTGTGGCAGATGTTTCTCATTACAGAGGTGTCAATTCAGTTACATCGTGTTCTTAAGATTTGGCAGACTTGACTTTGACACTAAACTCATATTGTATACAGTCAGTGAGACAGGCACGAAGGATATTCAATGTCTGTAGGTCTTGAATGCTCCGCTAAATGGATTTGCTCGGGTGGTTGAAGATTGAGGAGGGACAAGACCTTTAATAACCTGACCAGACCGGCTCTGGTAGTGGCATTATGATGAGTAGTGAAATGATAAAGTGTGCGATTAATTAACTGGCACGGTGTAGTACTGAGATATAAAGCAGCTGTGCACCCTTGATTGTCACTTATGAAGTGAAGATTTTAATGACAACAGATTTTAAAGATGGATCTCTAGCAATTGAACTCACTGGGGCTGGACCAACCTTCCAGCCTGGTCTGCTAAAAACAACGTTCCCATGCAATGACAGCGTATTGTCAATTACTTTATTCGAGTGGACACGTTATTTTTCTCTGGCGTTACGTTTGTTTTTAACATAGGCCGTTCACAAATGCGTTTAAATTCATAGTCTGGGTAGGAAGGAGGATGGGTTGGATGGGGAGGTCACCCAGGAGGAAGCTGTTCATGTCCCTTGTGAAACCAAAAGTCAACAAACTACTTTTTAACCGCTTCTTTCCACCCATACGCTGCCCCTACCATATGTGTGCATACGTGTATTGCAGCTTGCGGACACGTAACGTAGCAAATGTACCTATTTGAAGCCAAACCGTGATGTTGTTCTAAACCTAACCAAGTAGTTTGGTTGTAAAACTTCGCGCAGTGGGTTTGTTGCGTTTTTTTGTTTCGTTTCAACTTAAAACATTAATCACGTGTCTAAAACTACGACCGTAAGTCAGGAGCAAATACATTTTTCCTCAACATATAATTGAGAATGCAGAAAGCAAAAGTTGTAAGGAGGAGACACTAAACCCAAAGGAAAAACATAGCAACATAGGACAGAGTGTGTACAGCAATGTTGTGCAGTAATACTGGAGTTGACGGCTGGTGCTGTGCTATACTGTATTAGTATGCAGATACAAACACGATTGTAATCTAATTGTTTAATTCGGTGAAATAATAAAAAAGACACATATGTATATATATACATATGTGTATATACAGAACAACCAGTTACAATCAAACAGTGAGGAGTCAATGTGTCAGGACTACCAAAGTTAAATACAGTACAGTAAAACTACACACATTGCCCTTGATGCTTTCGTTGCACTTGTACATCATATTACCAAAGTGTCACAGGGGACTTTACAAACCCTTTGGAGAGCCATATGAAAATATATCATACATAGAATACTGTACACAACCAAAATAATACTTATATGAGTTAATACATTTGACAGAAGCCTCTAAAGCTTTTTCCACATTTGTGATTAAATTGCTGTAGCTTCATAAAAGATGATGATGCATCCGCTTCACAATAAATGACTTGGTTTATGAAGACTTCATTGAACATGAATTGCTTGCTGCAAATCAGAACTGTGACAGGCAGAAATGTTATCTGTATAGTTTATGATTCAATGGAGTAACTGTCCTGCAGATCTGACATAAAAAAGTACAAACTGTATGCGTGATAATAATCTAAGAATACTGAGAATATATTCCTGTGTCTGAAATGAACCCTTTGCCTCAAACATTGGCAGCCAAGATTTTTCCACAGGGGAAAATAATATATACATTTCTTGAAAATATGTCTCTCTACCTGTTGTGTGTGGACTCAAATGCTGTAAGTCATCACGACGAGAATATTGAAACATTCAAAATGATTGTAAAAGACAATGACCCACCCGTCAAAGACAAAAGTAACCGACACAGGATTGTGAATTTTTAGTTTGAAATACTCATTGAAATATTAAAGAAAACACGGCCTTTGGAACGGTGAATGTTTCAGGAAACATTTATGTCTGTTCTGGTAAATATGGCATGAACAACTTACACAGAAGGCAGTGATACTTTTCTGTCTTCACTTTCAAATACAGGCAAAATAGAAAGGTGACAGACTCCACCGAGGATGATGACAAATAATATGGGCAGACGGATAAGAGTAGCTTGTTGCAAGCTATTTCACACCCTCCCTTTTTTTTAAAACATACAAGTAGAACAAACAACTTCTGTATCAACATCCCACACACTGTCACATAAAGACGGTCGCTTCGTGGTTGAATATGCGTCAGAGTATAAGGTACTCATAAATACTGTATATATAAATCATGCATACACACACACACACACACTCATATGTTCAACTTCCCCTCTTCTCAGACACGCTAGATTTACAAAAAAATATTACATCGGATTACACACAGCCTGCTTTAGCTAAATGCTTCACATAGAATGTTTGTTGCAGTACTATTTATTTTTTTGCACAGTTTCTTGTGAGACCTGATAATATCATTACCTCTGTCTAAGGCGTGTGTTCAGACTGACATTAGCACTACAAAAACGCATCTCCCTCGTTTATTTCAATGAGGTCAGCTCGCCCTGCCAACAAAAAGTCAAACCTGACGCAATCAAATCCAGCAACATCTGGAGACACACTACATTGGCCAATCAAATAGGTGCAAGTGTATTTCAGGAATGTCTACTGCACAAAATCAGAGGAGACAGAGGATACAATTAGTTCCACCATGGTCTACAACTCAAGAGTTGTACGATATTTCCTCATGGTGTTATAATTCCCTAGTGTCTTGGTGTTTGATAAGCCTTGAAGAACAGGTTTGGATTTTGTCCAATCTATTTCAACACAAAACTCAGGTGTTACTTAGGTGGGTGTTACATTTTCCACGAGACCGCCGTTGGTGCCCCGTCTGAAACCTCAAGTCAGCGTTGGCTTATTTGTCACGTGACTTTCATACTGAAGTAACCCCACTTCTGTAGTTATTTTATCCCAAACCCCGATCTTTTCCTAAACCTGACCAAGTAGTTTTGTCGCCTAAACACCGTAGGGGACTGTGCACTGATTTGTGCAGTTTGGCTGTACATTCGTAGAAAAACACACAAAAAAAAACTCTCATAAAACATCATACGAACCGTTGTATGCTAGGATATGTTGCACATTAATGCTGAAACTCACTTGATTTGGTTAACAACATTAGCATCAGGTGAACTTTTTCTCTAAGTTTCTGCACCAGGGACTGTGGATTTCGTCCCAACAGTGTAGTTGCACTATGACGGGATTGATTCACGGCCAATACGAACAGAGGGAAATAATTCAGCAACCAATAACCCTTTGAATAGTATGCAAGTATTGTATTAAAATGGACCTGGAAAATCCAAACCTTTTCTTTAAAAGTCATGGATGTATCACTCAAACTGGCATTGCTGGATCATATTTGATTACAGTGCTGTTTTAAGTCCGAACACCCGGTAATGCTTATATAGTGGTTATATCTAAAGAATCTCAGAGGAGTAAGGCTAAAGAGAGCAGTGAAGGGGAATGTGATACCTATTTGTTGAAAGCCAAGTCTTCTAACTTCACTGTTACATTCAGGTGTAATGAGTGTATATTGGAGTACATGTGATTTAAAGATGGCTTCTCGTGATAATATTGTGTTTACAAGTTACATTACAACCTATCATGTGGTTTACAGGATGCACAGGTCACTAAGGATCACTTAAACACGCTCAAACATTAGCATGATAAAAATGTCTAGCTAACGGTATGATTCCGTAAATCATCTGCATTAACTGCACACGTAGAAACAAACACTGAAACAAACAAGAAATACATAGAACATTTACATGAAGCTGGCAACAAGTCATATTTGACTAATTTTGAAAACCTGTAGCATGTCAACTTCAATAAATACTGTATGGTATTTATTACTTTTTCATTCAATAAACAATTATACGTTCAGATAAATTAAGTTTAACATGTGAAAGATATAATATAGCTGTAATATATTGTTATGCACCTGTTAGACGTCCTATCTTTGTTCTAATTCTATTTTAAAATAAAAAATAAAATAAATGAGGCAAGCAAGATTTCTTGGTTTGGCACTTAACCATGTCAACATTTTTTACAGTGTAACCAAAGGCTTTTTTGTGCACAACATGACCCCAAAAGGACAGTCAAGCAGTTAATATTAATCCATTTAAAAACAATTTTGTCAGGCAGAAAAGTCGCAACAATATTGTGATTATCAGAGTGCATCTTCGGTCAAGTGAAGCAGTTCAGTGTCAAATTGTAGACAAAACACAGCGCGGGAATAGTTGTATGAAGCTGTACAACCGTACAGTACTGTTAAAGGGTCTGTGTCGGTGTGGCAGAGAGGTGACGATTTCCTTCAGGTGGCTGAGAGCCTGGGTATACAATCCATTTCCTCACTCATTGCTTCCGATATTGTATGTAAAGGAAGAGGTGAGTATCCCTGGTTGACACTGCGCTCCAAACATGCTGCAGTTTTTAAGGAGGGGAATGGGGGGGGGGGGGGGGGGGGCAGGGGAGGAGCGTTGTGGTCAGGCGAAAGGGCTGTCCGACTTTAAGATAGAGGCGTCGGCGTCGTGGCAGCCCTTGCCGTTCATGTGTTCTGTGTGGCTGTCGATGCTGTAGCAACCCTGTACCTCTGTGTTGGAGGTAGCCGTATAGGAGGCTGAACGCATGGCATCTGAGTGGGTTCCTACGCTGCTTCCAAACTGGATATTATACTGGTTCCAGTGTCTCCTCATAACCGCTTGGACCTAACCAGAGAAATCACATATCACATATTAATGGGACTGCTAATGAATCATTAGCTAAGACACGCTTTAAGCATTTAAAGTAAAAGTGCAACATTCAGGGAAATACACTTAACACACATATTTGCATTCTCTTCAAGAATTAGAAAAGATCAATACGAGTTTCATTTATGTATGTTGTATGGAGCTACACCGTGGGCATAATTAGCCTAGCTTAGCATACCGAGTGGGAAAATGCTCCTTTAGCTTGGCTAGGCACTTTACACACCTTGTCCAATTAGGCTGTGAGGCTGGTCCAGGACAATATCTAATACACGTCTGTAACTCACTGAGGAAAAGGTGTTTTTGAACCGGTTCACTGGAGTTAATCAACAAAACACATGTTTCTTTCAATGGGATTTGTTTGTGTTAAATATGGTAAGCTCACACATATGATGGTGACACAGCACCAAAAGGGGAGGGGAGGTTCCCCTGAATCAAATGACGTATAAGACTGCCCGAAGGAATAAGTGCAGAATTGGCAAAAATATAAAACATCTCGGGGGTTCTTTGTCTATAGGCACAAAAAGAGATTAAACATATCTTCATCCACTTAGGGTGTGGATTTAAATTGCGTAGTCACTGGCGAATAACAGCCATGTGGACTTTGGCGAGAGCTAGGTTAACAGTTTCCCCCTGCTACAATTATCGTTTTAAGCTAGGCTCATAGCTTAGCATGTCATGGACACTATCATACACTCAATATCAAACAAAGTGTTTTTCCCAAAACTTTTCCCCAAAAATGAAGAAGCTACATCTCTTCAGTTTAATAGTCCACAAAAATAAATGTAAAAAGAAAACGTTTGGTGTCATAGTAAGCTAGCCAGATTTGGTAACCACCATACGTGGACAGAGCAAGCAGGCTCGCTGTCTCCCCATGCTTTCAGTGTCCATGCTAAGCTTGGCTAAATACAAGCTCCGTACGTATTGCACAGACATGAGACTGATATTTATCCTTGTATAATTAGCCCATGTATATATACAAATGATATGAGACAGCCGTAAAGCTCCACTATGTGTTGACCCTTATTAACATGATTCAGTGGCTCTTGTAAGACATTCACTTCTGGCGAAGACACGCTATTTATTACGCAGACCAATCACCTGAATAATTGATAGCAATCAGTGTACCATCCCTGGCTGTTTGCCAACAGTAAACAACCGTTAGTCCAGACTAAAGCCTTGGAGGACTGAGTTTATCAAGACATTCCGCTTATTCACCATCCTGCTCGGAGGGTCATGCAGAGGAAGCTGACTCGTCTATCCTTCATCACAAAGGGGAAGTGTGGATGAGCGTGTGGATGTGTGCATGCAGGTCTAAAAAAAAATATATATATATATATATATACACATAGTGAAAGGGCATAACCCCATCTTACTTCTCCATTGAAAAAGCAGAAGATGGTGGCCACCAGCAGACCCTGAAATTCAGAAAACGAAACACATGAAGAAGAGAGATGATACACACTGAAATAACTGGTCTTAAGCATCAACAGTCACTTGTTTGTAGGTGATATTTTAAAGCCTAAGGGGCTGTGAAACAGGGGAATTTAAGAGATTAAACTGATTTTGAGAGCCGATTGTTGCTCAAGACGCTCTTCAAGCACTGCCCGTGCTGGGACAGCTGAGGATGATCAGATAACCCCTCAACA
This sequence comes from Leptoclinus maculatus, assembly GCA_032191485.1. Taxonomy (NCBI): domain Eukaryota; kingdom Metazoa; phylum Chordata; class Actinopteri; order Perciformes; family Stichaeidae; genus Leptoclinus; species Leptoclinus maculatus. Next base: position 716,423 of record JAVDOI010000018.1, read on the forward strand.
AACATCCAACTGATTTCATCCCCCTCAGATAATTCATGCCTTCCTTCCTGCTGTTCTTCCCTGCGCTACAACATAAACAAAGCCCGGTCAGAGGCCAATGGGAATGCTCGGCTCTTAATGAAAGTTAAGATGGGGTTGATGTCCGGGCAACAGTTCATAATAGTAAAATACATTTCTCTGGCATTGCAGCAAGGAGCCATTGACATGTAACCACATTTGACAACAAATGGAGGACAAAAGGACAACTGGACTTCATAAATAGTGCAGAGGGACCCTGCCGTACAGCAGACTGTAAACTTTGAATAGCATTCTAAAAATATCCTTTTACACATTTAAAGAGCATGACATAATGTACAGCTGTTTATGTGCTTATGAAATGGAAATGTTCGAGGAAGCTGGCGACAATCGCTCAGCCACAACTAAAACACATCCCACAGTCTAGCCGGCTGTTTTGTATGGACAACTCAAACCTTCACGCTGACCACCGTCTCACCTGGTAATGCATTAGTATGTGCATGATGTAGTCGTATATCTCGGAGGACACCCGTCCCTCTGGCTTGTAGGGGAGCAGGACGTACTGGATTCCCAGAAGAGGCACCAGGATCAGGGTGGCCCTCACGGCTTTCATGTAGAGACTAGACTCCGCTTGGTGGGTCACCTTCAGCTTGGTGATGAGCACTCGCACAATGTTCAGTAGAAAGAACAAATTGACCTATAGGGGCGGTAGCAGCAAAGAGGACATCAGTAAATCAGCATGATATTATGGCCATTAGCTGGTGTCAGCCGGGTAAAGACTTACCCAAGATAGAGTGCAAATTCACCCTAGACAGGTCTTAAAATATGTACCAATAAATAGTAGAAATAAGCCTTGTGCAGACAGTTAAAAAGGCAGAAATAAAACATGACGGTATTTTATGAATAATATAATAGATTTTGGTACACCTGGCAGACCCTGACTCTTACTATTTTGAAATGAAATCCATTCTGAGCAAAACAACACCAAGACCTTTTTTGGGCCTGAAACACGACCAAATCTTCAGCACTGAACATTTAGTCCTGCGTGAGTGCTTAAGGGACCCGCTTTCTCTGAAGCATGCCCGGCTGTGCTGATTAGGTGAATTCCTAGAATGCAACATAGGCATTGGGGACCAGTGGGTGGATCCTCACAGGAGCAGACGCATTGATTTCGCAAGATAAACGGAATTATGCATGCTATGAAAACATGTCCTGGTTTCAGACCCCCCACAGTGTCCACTCAAAAAGAGGGAAACAAACTCTTTTTTCATTGCGCAATTATAACAGTTAACCAAGAGAAATATGGAACAAATAAGTTATTATTGTGATTGACTTTGCTGTCAGGGAAGAGTCTTACCAAAAGAGCAGCACAGATGGGACCATGGATGATGTAGAGCAGCGACGTTTTGGAGCTAATCCAGCAGCTTCAGTCGAGAAGAGAGGGACAACAGAGATATGTTTACACAACAGTATCAGTGCATCACATGGCAGCTGACCCATGATGCAGATCAATGGGTTTAATGAGAAATGAATTAGCATCAACAGCTTAATGGGGGGGGATTGATTAAAGATTTTTTTATTAAAGTCATATTTATTTTATTACTTTTGTTTGGCATTCATTTAGTCTATTTTACTACTTATATGATTATAAACTGTAATATTAACCATAATAGATAATGCACTTGAATGCTTACTTGTCGTTGTAGTAGTAACCTCGAGCAAAGGCATGTATGGAAGCCGGAATTAGAGGAAAGCCTGCCAAATAAATAAAAATAAAAAGTTTCAGGTGATTAAACATTAACAAACACAGAGTTACAAATACAAAAAATATTAAATTTCTGCTAATAGATCCCCCGAAATTCGACACACTGGCCCTGTGAACCTTGCAGTAACATTTTCTTTAAAGTACAAATCTGGTTTGAAATACTGTACTGTATTTACAGCTCAGCCATGAGAAGGATACCAAACCTCGTTTCCTCTGTGTCAATAAACTAGAATCAAGAGACTGGCTTCGACGTCACTCGATAAAATGTGATGGACTTTTTACAGAAGAGAGAGCGACAGCCATTGACACAACACGTTAATCCTGACTCACCCCAGCCTAAAAGATAGTACCACATCAGGTGCTGCTTCTCAGCAAACACAGCCACCACGATGAGAGTGTGCAGGTAGATTCCCTCACACAGCATCCAGAAGTAGTTGCAGCCAAACAGGTACAGATGAATGAACTGGGACACTTTACAGCTCGTCTGAGGAGGAAAAATAACCGCACACGCAATCAATGTGGCTGCTTAACTCTGCTTCTGCTATTTTCCTTGCGCAGTACTTTCACAGTGATGTGAAATAAATAAATAAAAATAAATGGAAATGCACCTTTCACCCTGATTTATGATTAAATATTGAACATAGGACCATAAAAGGAACAGATCAAATGAAATAAGTAGAAATATATTATATGAATGCAAAAATAATAATACAAAATTCTTCATAATAAAAAACTACAACTAAATAGATAAACTCACTGGATTCCTCTGCACCAGCTCCTGGTTGTTTGCCACCGCTGCCAACCAAATGATAGTGATCACAGAGTTCAAAACAAAAGAGACGAAGAGGTTTTTGTGAAGCGTGATCCTTTGGCAACTTAAACTCCTGCAAGGAGACAAAAGGCGACATTAAATCACTGCGCTGTTCATTTATGCAGGCGATAGGACACATCGGCCCGTAAAGCGAGCCGAAGATGAGGTTTGTTGACTCACTTGAAATGGAAGAATATCCCGAGGGAGACTAAGAGGGAGGTCAGTGACAGGCCATGTCCTATGAGAGCCAAGTAGAAAAGATTCATTGCAGTCTGGATGGAAAAAGAAATAGACACAGATTAGATTATCTGGATCTCCTAATGACTGTCATGTTGTGAGACGATACTAATGTGCTCTTGAAGAGGACTCATATCCTTTACTCCTACAGAAAGAAAGGATGACATTACAATCATGTTAAACTATCATTTAAGTTCATTAAACGTCATTAGTTACTGACAGATTTTGTTATGGATATTCATGGTCACCAGAGAATAATATAATTATCATGGAGACCCCTCCTCCTTTCATCAAGTGCCACCCCATTGACCAACATGTCCCACTGATCAACACTTTGTTCCACACCGAGGTACAATATATACATCAATGGCTGTGAATGATTGTAGTCTCCAGATGATGAATACTGGAGGTTTTTAATTCCCTGATCTTTCTGCAAGCAGCGCCGTGAGGCCAACAATTCCATCTAGAATCTATGTGTGTTATAATGAGCATAGATCGCCATTGAAATTTGCGGGGGAACCCAGAGGACAAACCTTTTTCGATTTTGTCTCATTGCTTCAGTGACCACGTTTTGTGTTCTGTGTTTTTGTTCTCCCTCCCAAACTGCACATTTAAAGAATCATTCCAGTGCATTTCAGCCAACATGAGCATGACACTCGTGTATAATTGCGTAATAAAGTTAAATGTATATGTGACAAATAAGTGTCTACTGGCACCACAAATGGTGCAGTTACTGCCCACGGATCTATTAAGAGGTCAGTGCTAACCATGACTCACTTGCTTTTATTTGATATGCATTTAGTGCCGTTTCATTAAAGTGACCTACCACTCTGCCTTCATTGGTGTGTTCATTGCAGCGGGTGTAGTTGGTCCATGTCCGGTTGCTCTCTGGATGCAGGAACCAAAGACCACTGTCGGTGCAGATCTTTGTAACCATCTCTGCAGGTAAATAATGATACAAAGATGAAGACAAACCACCCTCCACTGAAAGCTTTGATATACTACAATCCTGTAGGGTGCTTCTTAGAGGATATTTCTTGTTATATATTATTTGCGGCTAAGCCGGTGGGAAACCTATAGGGCTAAGTCAAGAAGAAGGTCAACAGTACACATGGAACTACGGAGAGCAGTGATTCCAGGGACTGAATCTAATTATACATCTGCATATCCTGTTGAAGGATGTGCTGTACTGAAGTTTTTAGCTCAGGATCTTTCAGCAATTACAAATAATTTACTCTTATAAAACACAATCATGCATACACACTTCACACATGGAAACACAATTAATCAATCTCTATAAAAGCCTTTTTTTTTTTATAAATATGTGGATGTTTTTGTATTCAGTCAGAGCAAGTCACAGATATGGAGTGACCGTTGAAAGTTATCTTGTATAATAATGAGTATGAAGTGTCAGAAAGTCCACTAACGGCGGAACGGTATAAGAAACACAAGACTTTTACATTGTTATGCTTGTTACGTAACATTACTTAAGAAAGTCCGCTAAGTTGTAATTACTGTAGCTACGTTGTTACGTTACGTTATATTACAATAACATAAACCATGATTTTTCTTCTTTTTCTTTCTCCATTGATTTTGCTTAAACCTAACCAATGGTTTCACAACGTTAACCGCGTGTCATTGTGCCTTTCTGCAAGCGTGATACGAGGCTGACATGAAACGTATTCAGGACACATATTTTTGGTTTCGGAAACGTCGACATTCACCGTATCCCGTGGTTTGCTGAAACGTACGATGCCAACATTTTCTCTGGCGATTAGGTTGAGGATTGCTGCTGTGTGTATTTACTTTTTTTTTTTTCAGCTGGTTCGAGTCAGAATATCTCCGTCTCTGCTGCTTCTATTTTGACTATTATTTAATTGATCTGTCTATGTAAGGTCCCCCAACTTTATGGACGTGCATAACTTAATTGCTGGAGTAACACTTTGAAATTATCCCTTCTACGTTCTCCACACTGGCTCCCTGTAAGAGCTCGTATCCAGTTTAAGACTCTGGTGCTATAGCCTACAGGGCAGTGAAAGGAACAGCTCCTTCCTATCTCCAGGCCATGGTCAAGCCCTACACACCCCCGCCCGACCACTTCGCTCTGCTGCCTCGGGGCGATCGGTCGCCCCGTCGCTCATAGGTACCTGCAGCCGATCGACCCGGTCACGGCTGTTTTCTGTCCTGGCCCCACAGTGGTGGAATAAACTCCCCACTGACGTCAGGACAGCAGAGTCGCTGCCCATCTTTCGGCGCAGGCTGAAAACTCACCTCTTCAAGAAGTACTACCCCGAGCCTTCCACTCAGCACTTATTGTATTCATATTCGTTTGTCTCTGTACCTTTGCTCTGGTTTATGCTCTGGTTCATGCTCTTAGATGCTTGTGTAAACAAGGAGATGCACTTATGACTTCTGGTGACTAGTAGTTCTCTTGACTACCTATGTTGAATACACTTATTGTAAGTCTCTTTGGATAAAAGCGTCTGCTAAATGACTGTAATGTAATGTAAAATTAAAAACCAAACATCCTTGTGGCTACTGTAAAGCCACAGATTTTTACCTGAAGGATCAAAATCCTCGAAGTAGTCGGGGCAGTGCTGCTCTGAGTTCACACCCGCATTGGTGTCGTCCCAACACAGCCAGCCATCCCAAGTGCGATTACACATGGGCTCTAAAATCACAGGAAAGGACCTTTTTCAGATATATATTATCAATAAATATAAGAATATCATATTTTTGTCCAAATTATTTAGCACAGAAATCATATTACTAATAGACGTTGTCCTACTACACTAAGCCTCAAAAATACTAGTGCTGAACAGTGTATTCCAATAACTCTTGACAGCTGTAAAGTTCAGACACATGAAACATAGCGAGCTACCTTCTCTGCCTTGGGTATCGTCCTTCATTATCCTTTGATAGCACTCAAACTGCGCTGTAACTATCTTGTTCCTGGTTACTCCTATGTCATGGTAGACGTGGGTTGGGTGCTGCTGAGTTTCATTCACCTCCAGGCTTGCCGTCACAAACATCTGCAAGGAAGGGGAGACATGGTGAATAAATCTTTTTTCGTTTCGGATTTTAAACAAAGGACGTTTGCCCAAATAGGTCCTGGCTGGTGTCTCACTGAAGACGCATGCATGAGCACCACGGAGCTGCCGCATTCAGCAGAGAAAAATGTTAGTTCAAAGTCTATGACCACCGAGCTTCATTCCAGAAAAAAAAAAGTGTTTGCGTGCGAGCACATGTCTGGACCCAATTTCGGCTCTGTATTCTGACTCTACGGGACTGTCCATTATATCCTACTTAGAACGCCAGGAAAGGGAGTCCAATATACACAAACTTCCATTAAATCCATTTTTGCTCCATGGAAAATATGACATCTTTGCAGAAGTATTGCCAAAGAGAAAATGTCCAGCTTATTTATCACACGGCAGATACTAACCTGAAGCAGCTTTTTAACCCTTCTCAAAATCCCCAACATGAACTGAAACTGACATAAATAAATCTAAATAAGTCAAATTAAGTCAGAGTTGAATAGTAACCCATTGCATTTCATACAACATACGATTGGACTTCAACTATATAATCTATAAAGTTTCTACTACCAAGTATCTGTGTTGCAACCGAATGAGATGTTACGATAAACATCTCCAAAAATATCACGGTATTACAAAATAAAAAGTAAAGATAAAAAACATCAATAATGATTATCATGGTATACTGTAATACCAATGCAACTCAACCAAGCATAGACACATTTGATTCATTGACAAAGGTACATTTATTAAATGGGGTATATATTGTGCATGTGTGTTCTCAGTATTTGCCTGATTGCATGCAGGCTGTCCTACCTTTGTTAGATTACACAGCAGTACGAGTGCCACCATCCCACTCCGCACAATGTTATCCATCTTCCTTTTGGCCATGTCAAAGCTGGTTGATGATTTAACAGCTGCAGATCTGGAACAGAGAATAAAATATGAAGTCATTAAAGCAAAAAAAAAAAAAAAAGGCCACTTCATAACACTCCTTATCTCTCCCACTGTTGATAAGTGTTTCACCCACTGGTTCTAATCCAATGAAATGTTGCTTCTGTTTTTGCCTTCGCAGACAATTAATGCTGAACCCATTAGGACAGCTCTTAGAGGGCGAAGCCCATACAATAGAGAACATAAGATCACTGCCCACACACAACTTATTTACAACACACAGATTTTTCTGGTTGCTGTTTTTGGGCAGTTCTTTTTTCTTTTTTTTTTTTAAACAGTCCAGATTCAAGTTGCAACGTTCAAAATAATCTTAGTGGGAACGACAAGCAGCAAGCGGGTCAGCAAGTTAACATTTTATAATAATACATTTTATTTGTACAGCGCTTTAAAAGGATACTCAAAGGCACTTTGCATGGAAATAAAAAGAGTAACAGAAAAAGTGAAGACAAATAACAGTGTAAAAGCAACTCCAATAATGAAAGAGGAAGAAGGTGGGGGCTAATGGATCACAGATTAAAAGCATGTTTAAATAGGTGGGTTTTGAGTGCAGTTATGAAAGAGGGGAGTGAGGGAGAATGTCTAAGGTGGTGAGCACAGCTGAGACCTCAAAACCCCGTACTCTCACTGCCGCTGTAGGTGTTTTGCGAGCCGGGTCTCCTTTGGACCTTATCATCAATTCTTAAATGTTCCAGCATTGGTTAGGGGGCGTATTACACATTTTGTTTTTGTAAAAGGTGACGCTGGTGTCTCATCAAAGCCGAATGCCAGAAAGTAATTCGGGGCAAAGCCGCAGGCCACTGGGATTTAATGTCACGGCAAAATTCAAATGGTAACATATCCCCCCCCCCGGTCATTCAAATCTGCTTTGCAAAACGGTGGCACAAAGACCTGCGTGCCACTTATAGCGAAGCATGTTTTTTTTAGATGTTATTTTTGCCATAAATGTATCACAGCACAAGCCAAGAGTTCCATAATGGCGACCACGGTATCCAGAAACAGGCAGTAAGCATCGTTAGAATACCTCATACAAATCACAGGTTCATTGCTTTTAGCAGAAACAACAAGAGACAAGGAGGGATGGGAGAGACAGAGAGAGAACCTGAACTCAGGATGACATACATGTAGGTACATGGCCTTCAGGAGTCGATTACATCTCTTTCAGAAGTGACATTTAATAAAGGAACTAGGTCATGACTTGTATTTGGAATATCTCAAGTCTAATTAAATCCGGTGGAATGGAACAGCTAGACAAACTCTGCAACGGGAAATTAGTAAAATGCATTGAAGAGGCAAGCATTCACAAGATGCAGGGCCTAAGCATACAAACATTTGTTTTCTATAACTGATGAGAAATCAAGTTGTCTTTGTGCCATAAACTGCATTGTTAGAATCCTGTGTGACCAATAACTTCAATTTATCAAGTTATTGGTCACACCCAGCTGATATATACGCCTATCCCAGATTGTTTGGAAACCTGGAAGCATGTATATAAAACGTGTAGAATTGGATTTTTCAAACAGATATTGGTATTGTTTGGAGCTTTTTTACATTTAAAATAAAAGCCAAGACTAAAATGTCAGCCCAGTTGCGAGGAAAAAATAATGTTTGCATCTTATGCGTCTGCAAACCACCCATTCACTGAAGGAGGACTTTTCCAATTCGGCGAGAGCAAGTATCACAACGAGCGACGCGCAGCACAAGTGGCGTATTATATGAAGCGACCGTTATTGACCGTTACGTGGTATGAAAGTTGCGTGGTATAACATCGAGTACAAAGAGAGAAAAAGTCCACTTAGGGCGGGTGGGAATGGTGGTGGATGGGTCAAACAAACACAGGACTTTCCCCCAGGACGCCGCTGTTTGTGTCCAATGTGAACCAATAGTAAACGTTGAGTTCACACCTCGAAAGTAAGGTAAGAAAGCCAATTAAGGCTTATTTATCAAAGGTAATTATTTCAACATAACCCATGATCTTTTTTGTAACCTTAAAAAGTGTTTTGAAGTGGGGTTGTCTGAGGTACCTATCCATAGTCAGTGTTACAGTAGACGGCGGTCGGCAAAATATTGTAAATATAACGTACACTTAAACTGATATTGATTTCATTAGGAGGGCTTTTCCTTTAGGTGCTTAAAATACATTTTGTGCTGCCCCCATCCACAGCATCACATTACTTTGCACCCTTGTTGGTACTCTGGGGGCATGCCGTCTGCCGTCTACTGCCCTCACTACGGATAAGTACCTCATACAACCCCACTTCAAAACACCCGACCTATCACTTTGCCAGGTAGTTTGGTTGCTTAATCCTAACTACGTTTCACAGTGTTAACCATGTGGCATTGTGTGTTTCTGCAAGCTAATACGAGGCTGAGCGTATTCATGAAAACACACTTTTAGTTCAGAAACGTCAACATTCGACAAATCCAGAGGTTTGCAGAAACGTACAAAAAGTGTCCGATTGACTGGGTTCAAAATATTTATAAAACTTACTTTTTATAAGTAAGTAGTTGAAATAAATACTTTTAATGGTACAAATTATGCAATAATAATGCAGCTTCAACTTTGCTTCAAGCTTGGATATTCATTGTTTGGTTGCCAGAATACATTTAGTACAGTCTTGCAACACACTGAAAAAGGAGGCAAAGCAGGGGGCTGTTGGGCAGCACATCACTGAGAGATTTGACCCAGTTGATTCTTACAAGTCTCCCTGCAGCTCTGTCACCAGAGGGACTGGCCCAGTGCCTCCTCAAAGTCTGCTCAGAGTTAAAACGGCATTACCCCGGGGAGAGGAGAAGAGGAGGAGGGGCTTACTGAAAGTGGGATTGTAAAACATTATGGTGATGTGCAAATTAGAAACAGCCAGGAAAAGATCAGCTGCTCTGTCACACATGCACACGAACACACACACACACACACAAATGCACACGGAGATATACACACAGCGCTGTGCTTTGCCAAGTTCCCCAGCTGTTTCTTGGCAAAGGCTGTTTTTCATACATTAGCAGAATGATACAGAGGATATATCTTGTCAGATGGCAGCACTGAACACACGTTGCAGAATGCTTTTCCAATAGCTGCTTAAATGTTACTCATAGCTAGTTGTGATCGGTTTCAAATACAATTTTCTTTTGGCAATTACTTGTTTTGTTTTTTGTTCATATACATACTAAAGACGACATTGAAGAAAAATAACTTAAAATTTCCAGCATGACATTTTGTACACTTCAAATTAATTAATTAATGATAAAACCTTGGGTAAATAACTTCAAGTCTTAAATACCTTCTGGACATTATTCTTTTTCAAATCTTTGAGAAACTACTTTTCAAAAAGCTTTTCTTGGGTCTTCAAACCGAATTACTCTGGTTAAAACTGAGAACTAGGGTTTTAATTCTACGTGTTCTAAACCTTTTCTCCCACTGTCATACAGTATGCACCTAATTTATAATCAACATGTTCACTAGCAACATTCAGTTCCAGTACCGGAAGCTGTGGAATGTCCCAGCCCAGCCATAACAAGCTGTAATCTAACATGACCATAATGTTTCCCTTAAAGCTGTATTCAAATATGTCTGGCCACTAGGGAGCAGTGAAACTCCAAAACCAGCCGACAGACATATAATTCCATGATAAAACTGTTATTGCTTATAGCAACATTGCCATCCGAATGAACCTCTGCTACCAGACTAATCAAAGTTCAATATTCACTGGACTTTCAGCTCTAGTTTGTTCTCCATGAACTACTGAGAAAAAATATGTTGGCCTTAGATTCTGAACATGCAATATGTTCTTGATGCATGCATCTTTACAAACGGTAAGACAAACATCTGTTTTGTTATGTAGAGGTTTGTTGGATAGGAATATTCCGCTAATTTAAAAAGACTTAACAGTACGATTTTTTCAATGACTTAGGAGGCCTTGGATTTATATGACCCGACGCGCCGGATGCTTTGTTCCAAGGAATCATCTGAATTCTTTATTGGAAACTGTTTGGAAAAGGTCAGGCACTTTCAAAACATACTTGGTCCAGGCATGAGACTGACAAATGCTGAAAAGGGAACATTATCAACACAACATTTCTAGGGGGGGGGGGGGGGTGCTGGTGGCATGAATTTTCATTTTTAAATATGATCTTTAAAATGTAGCATTCTGGTGTACTCTGAGAATAACATTTAGTGATAAGACCATATTTACTTTAAGCAAAATAATCATTTATTATTCAGTTATTTATCACTATTTCAGCTCCAGTTGAACAGCTGGCTAGTTAGCTTCTTTTTTCTTTTTTAAATCAATATTATTATTATTAACAACCTTTATTTAGACAAAATCCATTTAGAACGAGGTCTCATTTTCAAAAGTTTTAGTCAAATAACAACAAAGATAGCAGAGTAGCGAGAACCATCGCCTGCAAATAAAGTGATTAGTTTTCATTGAACCCTGTTACTGTATGTCTTCATATTAACTTCTACTGTTACTGTATGTCTTCATATTAACTTCTACTGTTACTGTATGTCTTCATATTAACTTCTACTGTTACTGTATGTCTTCATATTAACTTCTACTGTTACTGTACGTCTTCATATTAACTTCTACTGTTATTGTATGTCTTCATATTAACTTCCACTGTTACTGTATGTCTTCATATTAACTTCTACTGTTATTGTATGTCTTCATATTAACTTCCACTGTTACTGTACGTCTTCATATTAACTTCTACTGTTACTGTACGTCTTCATATTAACTTCTACTGTTACTGTATGTCTTCATATTAACTTCTACTGTTACTGTATGTCTTCATATTAACTTCTACTGTTACTGTATGTCTTCATATTAACTTCCACTGTTACTGTATGTCTTCATATTAACTTCCACTGTTACTGTATGTCTTCATATTAACTTCTACTGTTACTGTATGTCTTCATATTAACTTCTACTGTTACTGTATGTCTTCATATTAACTTCTACTGTTACTGTATGTCTTCATATTAACTTCTACTGTTACTGTATGTCTTCATATTAACTTCTACTGTATGTCTTCATATTAACTTCTACTGTATGGCTTCATATTAACTTCTACTGTTACTGTATGTCTTCATATTAACTTCTACTGTTACTGTATGTCTTCATATTAACTTCTACTGTTACTGTATGTCTTCATATTAACTTCTACTGTTATTGTATGGCTTCATATTAACTTCTACTGTTACTGTATGGCTTCATATTAACTTCTACTGTTACTGTATGTCTTCATATTAACTTCTACTGTTACTGTATGGCTTCATATTAACTTCTACTGTTACTGTATGTCTTCATATTAACTTCTACTGTTACTGTACAGCTGTTAGAATAGTGGCCTATCTTCTATTTGCAATTAATATGCATTCAATCCAGTTATATTATTTAAATTAAAATGATAATCTACTCTGGCTGTGGTCATTACAGTGAACAGTGTCTGGTAGTGTGATAAGAGGGCATGTTGCTGTACTTTATCTCCTTGGAGCAGAGGCTGCATTCAGCATACCCTGCCTCATCAATGTATTTAAAACACTGTGACAGCAGGAAGCTGACAGTGTTGGATGAAACATTCGTCAATCAAACCCTCAAACTCTTGCCAAAGCCAGTCCAGAGAAGAGAGGAAATATCTTTTCCATCGAGAAAAATGTCAATGTTTTCTTTGCTAGATTTGTCGTTTTTACAAAAAAGTTATGAGAGAAAAAAAAGCTATAAATAGAGCCCATGTCTAAAAATAAAGTGATCTGTTGCCTTTACTTTTCGCAACTCCTTGAAATCGTTGCAGAAATCCTGAAATCCTGGCTGGCTGCAAATTGATATCAAAGTCTTTGGGAAAAAGACTGATCTTCTATTCTATGATTGACAATTATTTTCTACGGTAGTCTGAAGTCAAATACTATTTTAATATCTCAAGTTGTATATCACATAAAAACGCATCAATTTTGTAATAGCTAGTCACACACAAGCTAATGGTAATCAAAATGTCACCCATAACTGTTTTCTACCACGATGCAGATGTACAGTAGGCACCCATCAGTAGCAATGTTTTGGATTTAAATATAAAGAAAAGAATGAACAGATAAATGAATGATGGTCCACAAAACCAAAAACCCTGAAAATATCTCCTGATAAAAAACAAAAACATATACTTCATGAAAACCTTGCTAATTTCAACTCAAAGCTAAGAGAGCAAACCTCTACAGAGGCACAACACTTGATTATTGATCTGTTTGGGTCAACTTCATCCAACCGCAAACCGGTGACAACTGTGGGTGGTCCACTATTACCTCTAGTACCTCAAGAGTGTTTCGCAGAAGTGGTTAGTCATGTACTCTTTGCACAAGAGCTGACATCACCTACATCTGCCAGCATGCAGAAAGATACCTGGAAAAACAATCCATGCATAACAGCTGCTGTCTTCTCGCCCAGTGCCAGAGCTCAGCCTGTACTTATCAACTCCCACCGTCCCCGCGGGGACGTTGTGCTGTGCTGTAAACATCCTTCTGCCCTCACAGGATGTTTGGCGCCTCATACTTCAAGTTCCACTCAGTGGCATTCGGATGTCCATTAGGCTGGTGAGGGGCAAGAACATCGTTACTGCTGCCCTATTCTATAAAGCTGGAAACGGGCTTAACTAGAGAGGGGAGTAACCATGAGAACTGATGAAGACCCTTCATGCAGAGCCACTTAATATGAGAATAATGTGCTGTTTTTGTTTTTTTTGTCCCACGTCTCTGTAATTTTTGTTCACATTTACTTCCTACCAAGCAATTGTATACTCATACGATTAGTATATCTTCCGAAAAAAGTTACTCCTAGGGGATGTTTAGCAACAATTTCCACATACATTACAAATAGTATTTGTGTAGGCCCCCTTTCGCAATTGAAAAAGAATGACACTATAAAGAGATGTTTTCCCTTTCACCAAAAGCCAAGACAATCCCAACTGATCCAGCCGGCTTTCCGATGCACCGAGCAGCATCTGGTGAGAAGGCAAAAATAAACACTGCCCCGTTGCACTGCAATGCTGGCTTGATACTGTTGATCAATCTACGAAAGCCAAACACAAAACTGGTGACTGGGGTAACTATCTTGTGTTGTATGAACAAGAAAATACCCAGCATGGGGCAGTTCTGCTCTCTGAATCTAATTTGAATTATACCTGCAGTCAGGAAACCTCTGGTTCTGGGTCATGATGTTCCAAGCACAGTTAGATTTATATAAGCATATAAATATAGCATATAGTATTTGTATTTCTAAAAGCAGACTTCACCTCATAAAAGAGTTCATATCTCGATTCCTTTGGTAAGATATACAAACTGTTTGTTTGGCCATTATGGAAAGATTGCAATTATTGTTTTTAAATTTTGGGTTCATTTAGACACATAGCCTAATCCTAAACTACATGGTATTGAGGTTCTTTCCTTTAATTCTCGATAACGCTGCCTCAGAAATAATATTAATATTGAATCTAAGACATCCTTATCAAGATTATTTGTTTAGGTTATGTGTTCCATGTTAAAAATCTCAAAAAATCCCAAATGTCAATACCAGTAGCTGCCTCAAAAAAAAAAAGAAAAGAGAGAGAGAGCCCTCACACAGTCGTTCAGCAGATGGGAAACTAGGTCTACAGCTGGTGAATGAATGGAAGGGGAATAATATCTTCTAAGTTCATCTGGAGCATTTGTTGATGATGAAGGTCACGTTCTAACCAACACCAAGCATGATAGCCACAACATGTACCTTTGGTTGTATTATAACATAAGATACTTCAACATTCTCTGTATGTGAGCTGCATCCCATCATACCGATTTCTTAAGTGTCAACCTGATGTTGGAAACTCTATCATGACGTGTTTACTCTGACGTCCCCAGTTTCGCAACATGCAACACGTGTCCCAAGTCTGTGCCTTCATCAGCTAGGCTTACTACGTTACCTCAGCATCAAACACGTGTTGGGAAACAGCTTGTGCTTCCGTGTGTTTGCTTTTTCTAAATCAGATGCAGATAATGGACAGCTAAACTCCACTCTGTCAATGCTCTTATGATTTCCTTGCATGTAAATGTATTAAGATCCATGTATTATTTATTACTGATTATGCGATACCTATATTTAATCTCCTTTGTTTTACAAAAATGAACCAAAAATGTGTGCGTGATCCTGACAAGGAAGTCTTGACATGGACAGGGAGGAAGGAACAGGCTCAGTTTCCAGCCAGTTTGGTCTCCCGTTGTTTTCTGTCATTTTGTGAGCACAATGAGAGCTGATGCTTAAATAGAGTGGACCAAAGAGGGTCCATGAAACAGGAAATTCTCAGAAGGCCCCATAGCTGTCTTCAGTAGATACCGGGCACGTAATTACAAGGAACAGGAGGAGAAGCTTTTAAGATAGTCGTGGAAACATGGTCCCTTCTGAGAACTTCCTGTCTCAATCAACAAGACCAAACCCACACTGTAGGTCCCCATGAGTAAGCGCTTGCAGGGCTCAAAGCAGTTTTGGCCTTTTTGGGCCCCTATGCAGGTTTCCACATGCATTTTTTTGTATTATTATCATGAAGGGTCTACATGTGCATTTTGCATCAAATCAGATGTCCTCAACGATTTGTTTTAAAAAGTTTGTAAAAACAGGATTTTGTTGGACAGTAAACCGCATTCTGTCTCTCATTCTCACAGGCTTAATAACTCAATTCAAGATTCAAGAATAGAACATGTCTGCTATGGATTGTGAAGTGTTCACAAACCACACTTTTTTACGTAACGTTAATTTCAGCCCCTGAAATTTAGACACGGCTTTGGTGTACTTAAATACTAAAACCTTCTTCCAGGTTCTACCTACATTTGAAATGTAGATTTGCTCGAATACATTAATGACCATTGATGTGTGTTTATTAACTTCACACATAATTAAAAAGTGTCTGTATCATAATTCATTATTCCCTGAAATGAAATGATGTATTATAGAACTGTAATATGTTGAAATGACAACAAAAAAAGTGACAAATCAAACGTTGCTATAGTGGAGAATTCCCATGGGATCAGCTGAACATTTAGATAATCTCTCTCATGAGTCACATTTAGAGTTTAACGTCTAAGCCACTGATCTTACCAAACCTAGGACATGAGAGCAAACCTCATGCAAACCTCCATGTTGCCGAGGGCACCACCAGATGTCGAGGAAAACAATAACAATCCCTCACAGATGTGAGGGAGGAGACCTCTTTGTTTCATGAAAAGCCCTCCTTAACTCTCAGTCCACCCGCCCTGACTGATGCACGCAATATTGTTTGCTTTAACATGGCAAGAGGGAGGTCGCGCTCTAGCTCAGACAACAACCCGGATGCCGAAGTATTCATGTCATTGCTTTCACGCCCTTGTTGCCAGCATGCCAGCGTTCTCAGGGCAAGCACATGGATCTACTTACAACTACGGTGCTGAAAAGAGGAAAAAGACTGTATTTCTAATATGTACTTCATGGGGGAAATACGAAAAGGAGAGGGCTCACTGCTGGTGCTAAATATTGTTGGATGAGGTCAGATGTTAGATACACAACCAATCACATTGGTCATCCAAGCCCTTGAGGCAGTATGGTTACAGTAAAGGACAGCTGATGCAGCACAGTATCCCAAGGAATTATGAATATTCAAAGATTCTGTCACACACAATCTTCTCCCAGGGTCAATGTTCAGTTCCAGTGCAGAACATAGTGTGTTCTTTTTATAGCACGACAGTCAATGTGTGGGAGTTCTTGTCCCTTTATAAACCACTGGTCTGCACTCACAGGGCGTCAAATACCAACACCTTGGCAGTGGCCCTTGGCATCTTGACACCGACGCACAAGGCAAACTTTAGCATCTGTACACCAGACTTTCAACTATCTCTAATATGAACCCATCCGCATCATTATTAGATGCTCGGAGTAACGGGCGTAGTATTCACAGTGAGACGTCTGCTAAATGGTGGACGGGAGTCGCGGTGGATGGTCCAAACACAGGACCTTTACTCAGGGAACAGGCATTCAACGTTACGTCAGGTGAAGCTACGCCACTGAGTCACGTGACTTTATGTCCGTGGCTACAAGCGGATGTATTTTAAACCAAACCATTATGGCAAAATTGTTCTGTTGCCTAAACCTAACCGCCAACCTTAACCACGTGTTGCAATGTTAACTGCCACCGTTTTCACAAAGCCAACGGGGAGAGCAGAATTTGCAAGCCGGATACTCAAAACATTGAGCTGAAAGACGCTAAAACACTCCGCAAAACTGAGAAGAACTGCAGAGGTTATTAATTACTTATCACTACCAGTGACTCCTTTCACAGGACACCTCATTCAGTATAAATATATCTATTAGTGCAGCTTTAAAACTATCGTCGACTGCTCACATTTTGACCAAATTAATCTGAATATCTTACTGCCAGACTGTTATGTAGTCTCTTGCATGTCACCGATTTATATCAACATTTAACAGTGAGAGCTTAGTCTATGAAGAGTTCTTGCCAAGTTTGGTAGAAATTAGGGTAACACTGAGGGGAAAATGGCTGCTGTATGTAGTACTCTTATTAAACAGAGTACAAAGTGTCATGTACGTCCTATAGGCTATGTTTTACCATCCTTATTACCACATAGAGTATGCATAAGATGGGCAAAAATATCACAAAACTGCCCTTTCAAACATCCCAAAAAATAGGCAGTAACACAGGTGAGTCATACTGTGCTGGAGTATATACTGTGTCGAGTATGTGTGAGCTTTAAAAGAGGTATGCCAGTTTAATGCCAGTTTTGAAAACATCATGGAGCGGCTAACAAAGTCCCAATGATGCCAAATACTCGGTGCCTGAGCTCTTCAGTCGGTACATGAGTCACAAGAAATACAGTGTGGGGAAGAATGTGAAAAACTGCCAAACACAGCAGCCTTATCAAAGAGCAAACAGCTCACTGATACAGATAGATGCGCTGTTATTGTGTCAGGATGGCTGCTTAACATCACAAACAATGTCCTCAAAACTGAAGACGTATTACCATAGCACCTGCTGCGAGTCCTGTTGCCTCATGATTGTTCCATCATCCAAACTAATCGAAAGGAGCCGCTGTAAAGCCAAACTATTGGCTCAATATCTGCTTTTGTTCATTCAGCTTCCAAGCAAATAACTTTTAAAAACTCTCTTTCTGGGAAATAAACACATTGCTTTCCTGCTGAGAGTGAAATTGTCAGGATTTATGTTTTGATTTAGTTATTTATTCTGTTTTATTGAGATGTTTCATGTGTCTTGCACTTTATTTCCTGCCTTTGTCTGCCCTTCCCCTAATTAGTCACTGCTGCGTTCAATCACCTGCACCTCCTCAGTCTGCTTCACTTCACTTTCTGCCCCTGTCTGTTCCTCTCGTGATTGTCTGCCCCGCCCTTAATTGTAACCTGCTGTGTCTAATCACCTGCACCTTCCCTGTGTATTTAAACCCTGTGTGTCCCTTGGCTCAGTGTTCGGTCGTCTTTGGTGTAACCTGGCTTGTCTGTCGTCTGCCTGCCATGTCCTCCCGGTACGTTTCGTGTCTGCTCCCCTTTGCCGTGTTCCCTGTTTCTTTAGATGTTTTATTTTCATGGACTTGTGATTCACACGTTTTTGTGTTGAATACTTTTTTGTTACAATTAAACCCACAATTATCCAACACTCCGTTTCCCGTGTCTCCCTGCATTTGGGTCCAGCCCTTTTTATTTTCTGCAAAAACCTTACAGAAATGAGAGAATTGATGCCACTCTGGGGGGGCGAATTCACCAAAACATGGACTACTTCTGTATGTTGATGATAATATTTGTGTACTTTTACTTAAGTAACTTAATAAATGCAGGACTTTAACTTGTAATGGAGTATATTTTTTTTCATTGTGGCATGTACAGAAATAAAGCTCACTAACACGCACAAATGGATCTTCTCGTCTCGCTTTCACCAAGTAAGTGCATTTCCAAAAGAAAACATTACATTTCCTCTCTGAATCTGAATACCATGCCATCATTATTTGAACAAGATAAACACCACGGTTGTCTTCGGTTTCTTTTAAAGGAGGTTAAGAGTATTAGAGTTCTTACCATAGAAAAGGGATCCTATTCCACAGGCCTGTAGTCTACGCAAAGGAAAAAATACTATATATACCTTGATTAAAATACACGGGTTAAAAATAAACCAGGCTCCATAGTGCACTTCACCTGCATAGCTGCTAGTAATTCTCCTTTGTCTTAATGCAAATGTTTTGCTGCAGCTATAGGGCTTCTAGGCTGTGTTTAAAATAGCCTACCCTGCTGAGCATGTGCTCACTGTTTCCCTTAAGGCATACAGTACAGTCTGGTGGGAAAGTGTGGCTAATTCCACTGATTCTTTCCACTTGCATGGAGCCACAGTTTCACAGGTCACTAGATTTTCTTTGTAGAGTGCTTTAAGTGCACTGACAGGCTGATGGCTTTACACAACAGTTTATGCTGTCTTGGTTTTTTTGTTCCTTCCTGTTTGATATTTCTGCATCCTAACTGGTTATTGCTGTTGACAGATTTTAGTTTCATGGCTGAGTTCATTGCAGCAATTAGTGGTCATTGAACTGGCATACATCCGAAAGGGATTATCAGGCAAAAAAAAAGCCCTGAGAGTTTAAAGGTGCTGAATTTGAGTATACGGCAGCACACAACTATTTGCTATGAAAAGATATAGTTGAGTAATGTCTACCTGAGCAGAGAGTGAAGTCCCTCTCCTTGAGTGTTCGTTGTAATCCGAGCCGGCCGCTCGTGCTTTTAGTGCATGTGAGCGTGCCCCACTGGCTAGCTCATGGCCGCCGCTCTGCACTGTGCTCACACAGCTGTTACAGCTGATAACTCCGTTGTTCGCCGTGGAGGCGTAGTGCCCCCACCCTCAAAGTCCCCCTCAGGTAAACACGGTTAGCTCTGCCAGCACGTTTGCCGTTGTTTGCGCTGTTGTCGCTGTTAGCACTTGTTGTCGCCGTTAGCACCGTTAGCTGACAAAACATCGGCTCAACCGTCGCAATGTTGAGAGCCAATAAGAGGCAGTAGAAATGCTCACAATCTTGTATACAGCACCTTTAACCCTCCTGTTACTTTTGGGGTCAATTTGACCCCATTCAATGTTTAACGTCTCCAAAAAAATTATTGACTTTTTTTTGCTTCATATTTAATGACTGGGCAATATTTCCAGCCACCATGTCTCTAAATACATTCCATGTTTTCTCCCGTGTCATATGCTTTGATGACAGAGAAACAAGGCAGGGCTGACGAGAGCGCGACAAACTCGCAGCAATGCGGGATGTATGGGACAAGTGGGTTCAGCGATTACCCTTTCTTTACAATCAGGCCCTCACATGACTGTGGATGACTGGCTGGTAGGTAGTCAACAAACAAAGTACCTGACACATAAACTTGGGTACCAATTTTAATTATAATAATTTTCTGGAGGTTTAAATTGCTGGGGTCAAATTGACCCCAAGGATAAAAGATGTTAGTAAATTTGAAGGTAACAGGAGGGTTAAATGGGTGTGTGCATGTTCTTTCAGATTTGATTTGGGGAAGGGAAATGATTCCTTCTATCAGTGGGTTTCATCAACGGTGTTTCAGCTCAATGTTTTTTCCTTCCGTCCGTGGAAACATAAACCCAGAAATATGCCCTTTGGGATCTTTATGCAAGCTAGTGAAGCACCACTCATTAATCCTCCCTATGTTAAGGGTCATTGTATCCATCTGAACATTCCCATAGCTCCATACCGCACTTGCATTCTGTGTTAGTGAAAGGAATTCTCAAATTCCCAAGGCAAGATATGTGACATGCTTTGTTAAAACAGACACAAACAAGAACATGCAAGAACATTTTATGCTTTGAAAAGGTTTAGGTCAAAGTATGATCGCACTTCTTTTAGCATTTATTGGAGTCTGAACTCTAACGTGTGTGTGTGTGTGTGTGTGTGTGTGTGTGTGTGTACGTGTGTGTGTGTGTGTGTGTGTGTGTGTGTGTGTGTGTGTGTGTGTGTGTGTGTGTGTGTGTGTGTGTGTGTGTGTGTGTGTGTGTGTGTGTGTGTGTGTGTGTGTCCCCCTTCTGGTATTCCCACGACAAAAATAACTCTGGAGCTCGCTCAGATTCACACTGTTTTAAGACGGCCCCAAGGAATATCCTCCATGTGCTTGCTGTGGGCCCTAGACTTGACCTCCAGGGGAGCTACTCACGTCATTACTAACAGGCTCAAGTTGCTCTGTATGCCTTGGGTTTGTGTTACAAAAACATTTAACTGCTTCCACAAGTGAGATACTGTGAAAATAGCCTGGATTATTGTACGAGGGTTATTGGAAAAATCTGAATTGGGAAAACTGTTGATAATAACCACCTATGTCAAAATACAGTATCAGCCATAACACAAGTGCCACCACTCGCAGCAGGCTTCTTGTTAGCCAATGAAACAAGGCCAATTGTAAAACAGTTTGCAGGTGGGCTTGTGGTTAGGTAAGAATATCAAACGGCATCATAATTATTGAATAGCTAGAAAAGCTTAGATGTACGAGTAAGTAAGTCATTCCCTTTTTGTTAATATTTATAAACTTACTTATTTGTCTTCTCTTGTCAGTTACTAAAGGGAAGTGTCTGTATTTGATTGACAACAACTGGCAGGCTGAGCTCCGGCAAGGTAATGCAGACATAAAGCAAACCAACTGACGCTGCAGCTAACAGGCCACACAAAGACACTGTTTCCTTACTGGTTCTGATGAGGAAGGACCACACCACTGTAAACTGACCAAAAATAAAATGTACAGTATGGCTTTGATCTGTTTAACATGCTGCAGCACACTTGCTAATTAGCCAACTAGCCTGGGAAGGTGACATCAGTGCAAGCTGCTTTGGGCCGGGTAAAGGGTGACAGAAACCGTTACAAAGCCCGAGCAGACAGCTGAACTGAAGATAAGAGCGTATCTTTCCATTAGACGGGCGTGAGGCGGACAACTGACAAGTCTCCTGTGTAGGTACACCGTTGGTCTACTGTGTGCCAATGATAGGACTCCAAAACTGACTTTTTCCCAGGAGAGATTTGATATAGTAGAGGGCTAAGTTTAAGCAGAAACAAAATATGTAATTTTGGAAGGACTTTAAAAAGCTAATATAGGCCCCTTACCTCCTGTCAAATGAGTGCAATGACAACGTATTCAGAAACAAATTTGATATATTGTATATAAGCTTGGGAATTTCCAAAAATAACCTTAACCCTAAAATATCCCCCAAGGCAGTCACAATTGAGTATTAATCCAGCTCACTCCATGAGTTGGGATAACGACCAGTATAAAGGGCATGGACAGTAATACACTGTGGTTTTAAAGAGGAACAAACTAATTTGGGACTTTTATAAACCTTGGAAACCAATTAACTGCTAAATTGTTTGGCACAGCTAACGGCAGCCCGACTTTGACAATAATAAGTCACATTTTCACAGTAGAGTAAGTTAGCTAATTGGGGATCCAACAGAAATGTCTGCTGCAGACATTTGCTCACAGCAGCAGAAAATACAAGGAGAAAGAGAGCAGTGTATACTGGCTGGTAACAAAAAAGTATTTGCGTTACAAGAACTAAAAAGAGGAGCTTTGCTAGTTTGCGAATACTCCTCAGTACCTTTCTGGCAGGGAGAATTCAAACGGCAACATGTGCACATAACGCGACAGCAATACAGTACTGCAGGTTCACTTTCGGAAGGCAAACAGAGAGACACACACAGAGCTTCCCAGGGGCCGTTTCCTCTATTCTGTACATGCCAGAAGCCCCCTGCCAGCCAATAAATCAGGAAGCCTGTGTCACTGACTGTTTACCTCACACAAACACGATGCACGCTTAGAAACCACACAGCCCTCTTTCCACCGTCCTCGTTCACAAAGCACTGCGGCTCACACTGCCAGCCACTGCACACAGACAAAGCTCCCCCGATGCTGCTTCTGAAGACATTAGCCCATGACAGTTCTCATCGGGCACTTTGTGTGCTGAAATTAAACTGGAGAGGAAGAAAAAAAAAAAAAAAAAAAAAAGACCCTCCATAATGTATGAGCGGAAGAATTACCTCAAAAGGTTTCACATCCCCGAAACTGAATCCAGAACCCGAGGAGAGCGCGCCGAGACTGGTGCATATGTGCATCATTGTGCTTTTGTGTAATGCGATATCTTCGGTCTGGGGTAAGCAGACAGGAAAAAAACAAACATATGATGTATACTCGGGCCGCTGATTTGATCCGGCCTGAAAAAAAAACACAATGAAGACCTGAAACTTGAAGTTTAAAAAGGACAATAAAAGACGCTGGAAGGATATGGAATTGGCGTTCACATGCGAGAGCTCTTACAGTGTCCCCAGGGAACATGGGAGGTAAATCAATACGATGCAGGCTGCAGAAGTCCAGTGTGCCATGGTGATTTATGAGGGGTTACGTTTTAGGAGAACCGTCATTACTCTTGCGACTGTGAATCGAGCGGCCTTTGCACTCATCGGAGTTGGCTGCCAGTAGGGTTTTTATACCCCTCATAATAGCATCAGTTAAACACGCGCAGCATACGCAATCACTGCAAACTCCCAGCCATTATCACAACGACTTCTCCGAAATGGAAGGAGGAAAGAAAACCAACCCCTTTCGCTGATTGACTGCAAAAAGGAATCCTAAATTCAACCCTCGATGCCCCACACAGCTACTATGTCAGCGTCAGCTACAGTGTGAATAAGATTCCACTGGCACAACCTCCCCAAATGCCATCGCTTTAGGGAAGAGAGCCACCGTACCATAGAGATGGCAAAGGGCTTTGGGAGCTATGTGGCCGAGACCTTTACATTTAATAGCTGTTTTCTGGACTCGGGCAGTAAATACACGGCATGGCGGTTTGGGGGTTGAGTCTGTTGGGTTGCATGACATTCTCACTGCACAATCAGCTCATGTATTTAGTGTAGGCCAGGGCGATTGGAGGAATCCAGAGCAAAGAGGCCTCTCGGACTCATCCGACGGCGCTGCCAACTGGCAGCTTTGACGCGTCCGGTGTCCAAAGTGTCCTGACTGGCTGACATGCATGGACAGTGAATTAAAAAAAAAACCATCTAAGCTAAGTTTTTGGCATTCCTGAACATGCGTGTCCTTTAACAACTTATAAATTAAAATCAAGCGTAATAATTCATATGAAATGTTTTACATTCATTGGGAACATTTTGTGTCAGAGAAGCGGCACGATATTCATTTTGCATTGAGAGAAGTAAAGCTGTATAGTAGTGGTCCCTAACATGCAGTGGAGACATACTGTGAGGAGGGGTCATGCAATGCTTCAACAGACTGGGAAAGCAGAAAAAAATATATATATTTTTGCTGCACAAAATTTAGATCATTTTTTCTTGTGAATGGCTGGATAATTGTATTTCTTCAAGCCTCTGGTTAAAGGCTCACGACTCGTTAGTGATGGAGGTAACAGTTAGATGCTGCTTCGCTTTAAAAAGGTCCTCGAAACCTATTTTCTCAACCAGCTTCTCACTAGGAGTGACGGTTTTCCACACAAGCGCAAAATAAATCTGCCAAAGTCACGTGGGAGACTTCTGGACTTGTGTCTGTTCTTTTCTTCCCACTAGTTTGAAGATCAAAATTGAATCAAGATGCAATGACATTTGTGTGGCCGTCCGCTTTGAAGCCAGGCTACTGTCAATCAAATACTGTCAATCAAATCCAACCCACACCCACACAATCCTGATGAAGCAGATGAGCACACTGGAGGTTAAGAGTTAAACTCTTAAAAAAATAACAGTGACTTTTTTTTTTTTTCAACCAAACTTCTACTTTGATGGTTGTTTATTATATAAATATTTCCAAGGAAAACCTACATTTCAAGAGCCCAACAGTTTTCTTCCTCCATCTTACCACTTCTTCGCTTGTTTTTTTTTGGGGGGGGGGGGGGGGCTTTAAGGTTACTTCTTGGTGGGTTAACACTTTGAAACTTTAAACTTTTACAAGGCAAAGCAGTGTATAAAACCAGCACATGTTGACTGGGTTAATCTGATTTTTGAGAATTGCCGTTCTCCCATTCATCAATACAGAAGCGCTTAATCAAACGACACCATTTGGGAACACTGCCCCTATATCGTTGCAAAACCCACGAGAAGTCTGCAGGTCAGCTTGCAGCAATATCACATTTGACCTGTTGACAGAAAAAAAAAAAAAAGTTCACTGGCGTCCACAAACTTGGCTGTGAACAACCAATCTGCTTCTGCTCCGAGTGCTGCCCCTGCATGCTCTGCCACCTCCCTTGTAGGCACTCCAGTGCATCTTTCATCAGCGCAGTGGTGACCACCGTCATCATATCCTCCTCCTACACAGCACCATCACCACCACCCTTCTCTTTTTCTTTCTTTTTTACTGTCCAGCCCACAAACTTCCAGCATGTCCAAATATGCTGCTTATGTAACCATGCAGATGATATAGCAACCAGTGGCCACCGCTGACATCAAAGCCCCTCGTTGATGAATGGAGCTGAATCACCGTTGCATTCCCGTTCAAACAATCAGAAAAAGGCTGTGTGTGTGTCATCCCTTAATATTGATTACTTAATCGACTGAATGAATGCCAAGTCTAGTAGATTGTACAGGAGCAATCCGTGGCTGTATATGGCCGAGTCAGGCATGCATGCAAGCCGATATTCAAACTGATCCTTTGAGTTTATATGTGCCAATAGTGTTAATAGTGCCAATGGAATCAGAGGTTAAACGGCTTTTACGCGTTTCCATAAATAAACTACTGTCGGTTACAGTGTCCGCGTGCGTAAACCCCCTATACATCACTCGACGTACAATCAGACACATGTTGTGCATAAAAAAAGCTCCACATAGCAGATACGGGTACCTCGGAATATCTTATTTTATCTTAATGGCACTATGCATTGTATGTCATATACGTGATCACGCACGACGCGCTTGGATGGCATCCACAACCCCCACAAAATAAATTACCGCTGTTTCACTATATTCTCCCATCACATCTATCGTTCTCACGCGCAGCTCTTGACAAAAGGGCATCGAAGCTTAACTGGACCCGGTTACTGACGCTCGCGCTGCTGTCCCGACGTTTCTAATGGATTGGGGACACCACAGCAATATTCTGTTAATGCACATGCCTCGAGCCTAATCCATGCAGATATACAGTTAAATGACCTCCATGCACACACACACACACACAGCGATTTACAAATTGCACTGTCAACTCTGCGTTAAATCCGCTCCGACGTTACCGCCGAGCTCAAATGGAAACATTGAAGTAAACACAGCGCATCGCACACAATTCACAGTTCCCGTTTCGGCGAGTCCTACCGGAGAATTAAAAATCCAACAGCAGCACTGGAATAGACTCTCTCTCAAGGCTTGTGTCTTCTGTCTTGGGCGCAGAGCACCAAACGCTGCGGATCTCTGGCGCTCAATGAGCGCAGACGAGGCGGCTGTCAGGTTGACGTTGGAAGGCTAACCCACCACTTCCTGTTACATCACACCGGAGCCTGCAGCCGAGGACCTGGGAGCTGTGGCGAGCGGAGCGCAGTGCATGAGTTAACAATTCAATACACTGAGGACCACAAATAATGGAATCAGCCCATAAAATAAAAGACTTAAGCGTTAATGTGCTTAACCGCTCAAATTCACTGGAAAAAAATACACAGGACAAGACCTCAATGTCCTCACTGGTAACTTTTTGGGGGGAGTTTGGTTCGGTTTGAAGTATTTTTTCATTCATTAAAAAGGGACAATGTGCAATAGACTGAGAAGTAAAGGATTGTTAGGAAGATTGATGACATTGCAATAGTTTAAAAAAAAACTAGAATCAGCTTTTAAAATAAAGAAGTGTTGATTGTATGAGCTTAACCTCTCAGATTCCCTGACAAAGAAATACACAGGATGTGACCTTGGTGGTAAACTACAGCCCAGAAGGGAGGCCAACAATGTTAAGTTTAAAGATCAGGTTTCATTTAATGACTTTAAATTTACTTTCAAGGTATTGTTTGAAACTGATCAAAAATAATTGCAGAATCTTTTCTTTTTTTTTTAACAAATCAATTATCAAAATAAAATCCAACACATTATTTTCCTCCGAATTTGAAGAGTATAGTTGTTGCATTTTCATACACTATTGTTTCTCATGTGAAAAAAGCTATGGGATCTATATTAGCATGCTATTTTAATGTTTTGTTTAGCTTTTTTTTTGTAATGTTAAACATTTTGTACTTACATACAAACAGACAGATGGGAAATAAATCAGACAAAGAACCAGAGGAAAGAGAAAATCGTCAAAGTTTATTATACAAACTCGTACAGTCCAATTCTTTACAACCATGGTTATAAAATGATACAGTAAAGAGAATACTATGCAGCCAACAGAGTGCTGACGACCTCTTTGAAAACTTACTTTACACAACACTGCCCCTCCCTGGTTCTCCTTACCAACAACGCCAGCAGGACTGCAACAGTGATTTACTGAACTGCATAAAATTGATTAAAAAGAATAAAAAGCAAAAGGTGTTCATGTTTAATCCGACAAAAGAAAAACAGTCATTACCTTGTTCACATTGATTTATAGCTGTGACATGGTCATCTTGATTAATGTGGTTTCTCAAGATCATTCTGCGTACTGTTGTGGTTGATCAGGATTGCCACCAGTTTAATCTGCTAATGCTGTTGTTCACATTGATTAACAAAAGTGGAGCTATACCAAAACTCTTGTGGAGAAGCATCAGTTACTGTATAGCACTGGAAGCATTCATTTTGTTACTGAAAAGAAATATTGCTTTAATTAATGTTTCCCCATACAAGTTACAGTGAAATGTTTAAATCAGTGTGATGATAACAGAGCCCTGAAACTGTAAAAAAAAAAAAAAAAAAGCATAGTATATTGTTTATACAAAAGCATCGACACAGAGACGTGTCTCCATGTGTGGAGAGCTTCTACTATCAGCAAAAACAAATGTGTTTTTTTGTCAATGAGATATTGAATAATAATGTGGATAAGGATGATAATAGCATCCAGTCACTACAAAGGTAAATCACGTACACTAAATCCCATTTATACAAGTACCGCAGCACTACAAAACAATAGATATGAGTGTAGCTGAACATAACATATGGACATAAATAAAGGTGGCTCCACAGTAGTGCAGGATGTGATGCAGAGCCGAGTGTTCAGACCGAGCGGTTGGCAATGTTGTTTATGTTTTTCTTCCTTATTCGGATCATCCTCTTCCCATGAGCTGCAACAGAACAAATCATACAATATTAATTTCATCATTAAGTATTGTGAATATCTCACAGTGAAAAACCTATACTTAAAATGCTTACAGCCAGTACATGTACTTTCTACAATTAAACAATACTAAATAATGAATTCAAAGTGAAATGAAAAGAAATATTCCTACGCTTGCACTTGCTGATGCAGTCTTTCCGCTGTGTGAAGTTGTTCTCGTTTCCCCCGCAGCCGCTGTAGTGAAACATCTGGCATCTCTTGGTCTTGGGGTTGAATGCAAACCTCTTCTCTGCACCTTGACACGTCCCCCTGTCCACGGGACTGAAGCACAGCTCGAAGGGGTTCAAGGCTGTGGATCAGAAGTGAGAGCCAGAGAGTACATTGGGGCTATAACGAACAATTATTTTCATTTTTCAAATGATATATATATCATATATTATCCATTAAATGTTATATCATGGTGTATTTGGATCTCTTGGATCCATTCCAGCAGTGTTACAGGGTCAGGTAAGGGGGTGGAGCTCCTGAAGAAGAACGCTGCCTGTTTGCATTTCATCAACTTTCTCGTAGCTTTTAACTGCTAGAATCAGCTTTTACAAGCTTACAGCTTTTTTTGGCATTGTACGAACGCAGGACTTTCAGCCAGGAGACATCTGTTTGTGTCCCGTGTGAAACCAAAAGCAAACATTGAGTTTACAGCTGTTGTAATGTAACAAACATTATGAAAAGTATTTTTGGTTGAGAAACGTCGAAAGACAATGTATCCTTTGGTTTGGAGAAAACTACAATGTTAACATTTATTTCTCCAACTCCACTCCAAATGTGTTCATATCCTCATCCATTAAGCTTCAGTCTGACTTAATTAATTGTGTCCAGTGTCTGCAGGCTCTCATCCTGAAATGGACAGATTTGAAAAAGTGAGAGTTGTTCTATTGACTCCACAGTGCTGTGTAAGCTATCCTCTCTGATCTCTTCTCCAGCTTTCTTCATGGTGAGAAACACAGCAATGTTCTTTCAGCAAACAGGAGAGGTCTTTACCTCAACTGAAAGGACATTGGTATTCAAAGGCAAACACTACAAATTCAAAAGTCCAACTATCTAATCATTATGACTTCATTTGTTGGGGTTCAACTGGAAAAATGAGAGCTTTTGAGGATTGGATAAAACGTGACCAAGTTGTCCAACATTTTTTATATTATTATCATCAATAGTAGCAAAGCATGGGCCATTATGACATATGTAATACAAGAAGAAATCTCCTGATATTGCTCTTTTATTCAGTTTAAGAATTATTAAATAAGAAAACAAAAATCTTAAATGATGTTTTACTCAACATTTTGTACCATGTCTCAAACATTTTTGGTGAAACCTGAACTAAAAGAAAAAATATACACACATTGACAAACTGCAAAAGATAGCCCCATTATTTGGTTCAGTCGTTAGCACCGCGGAAGCGGGGCCCAGTTAACTTTTGGAGTCTGATATACTATTTTCAGAATAAAACCCTGAATTCTGTAAGAGAGAGACAGAGAGCTGCAAGCTTAAAACAGCCAACTCGTACTTCCCTCTGTTGCCCACATTGCATGGTTGAATCACTTCATTTTTATTTTATTTTATTCAGACACAAAAGTCTACAATACCACTTCTCCCAATGACACTTAAGGTGTACATCACTTTATAACCACAAGATGTCAGTCTTTGGTTTCAACATCGCAGTATACGCTTGGCAGAATGACACCATACTCGAGATGTATGCCAATTCCATAATGCTAATTGTGCAACTTTTATGACCTTGAAATTCAGAGGCCCCATTTCAATGCAGTAGTAAAAGCACAAACGTCACTCTGACATGAATCATTAGCAAAGATTATCCTCTAAATCTGTCTGATTTAAGATCTGAATAATTCATTGTTACTTTAAGGGGCTTTACTTTCATGCCAGCATTGTTTCTGAGTGATCGTTTTGTGATCTCATCACAGGAATAACGGAAATTGATTGATAAGGAGGCGATGCTATTGAGGCTAAGTCATCCTGAATCTTTCCCTCTCAACATTTTCTGACAAGAGGGAAATTGGATTCTTATAATGATAACTCTGAGGGAAGCAGGCCAGGGTCTCCTGCTGTGGCACAAAAGAGCCTTGGAACACGACAACCGTGATCTATGCTCCCTCAATCATAATACACGGAAAATTAGTAAGTGGGAATACATGACAAATGGGCTGTGGGAAGGAGACACCGATGCTCTCTGTTTCTGCCCTTTGCCTTGCACAGCAGAAGCAATTTTGAAAGCTGTCTACCATCTATGCATCGCTGCACCTAGAGTTTTTATTTAATTTTACTACAGTTAGGTTATTGGCAGCCCACAAGGGTTTAATGAATTAACTCAATTTGCTTACATTGAGATTCAAGCATAACTCAGAATTCAGCATGGACTGGTTGCTACTCTCAAGACAGGATGATTGATGTGATTATGACTAACAAAAGTTAATCTATCCCAAATGTCTGGTGCCCTGGGATTTCTGTAATGAATTAACACTGCACTGTGGCTTTGGGCCTTGGTGTCTGCACTAAAAAGGTCACTGGACTAAAAACTGTAATCAACAACACAATCGGCTAATCTCTGATGTTCATCAAACTGAAAAAAATTCCTTCCATGATGCAGAACAGTTAGTGCAGTTTGCGTTTAACCACCACAATTAGCAATGTAGTAATTGTACCGCCATTAGCTGTAAGCTAGCTTGTAACGCATGAACCGACCATGTTAGGGGTTGGTTCCATTAACATTATATTGACATTTGGAGTCATACTTTCTTACCTTTTGGCTCTTGATTAGTGTAATTTGCTTGCACCTGAGGTTCACTCAATTCCCCTGAAAAAAAAAAACACATCAAGAGATCAGTCATTTTATTTTGGGATCGCTACGACTCTACGAGTTCTACGACTAGAACTGGGGGTTGACTAGCTTATCTTAGCATAAAGACTGGAAGCTAGCCTGGCTCTCTCTGAAGCTCAAAAATCTGCCAAACAGCACCTCTGAGGCTCACTAATCAACACCTGATTTGTTTGATCAATACACAAACGGTAATAAGGAAATGACAAATTGTGCTTTGAGTTTGAGACAGACCGCAGTTGCACCTTCTTCACCGACTTTGCTGGCAACCTCATTGTGACGACAAGACTTTGGTAGGCTTGCAGTGGTAAATCTGCCATCCTCCCCTTCTTGCTATCTGCTATTTTGCAAATACAAGATTTCTGCCTCCTGGGCTTAGCGCTGCCCGAGACGATTGTGATTGGAAAATGCAAAAAAAGTCAGAGCATTTTTTCCCCTATACCAGAATGATAACGTGTGGAGCCAGAAACAAATCTGTGGATATAGGTCTGGCTCTGCGAGACTGGCTATACGAGACTATCTGTAACGTGCAGAGAGCAAGTAGTGTTGACTAACAAAGACTATGGTTGAGGATTTGGTGTCAAAGCGAAAAGCACCTGTTTGTCAATTTCGGATTCAAACCCAATGTTAATAGAGAAGCTGATGATGTTAGTCACCGTGTCGCAGCCAGAACATGGCGCAGCAGTGCCAGGTAAAAACCTGCGGCCCCGCCGCCAAAGCTCGAACGGCGAGTTAAACAGCCATCCAATGTTAATTGTAAAATATCCGGTGTTATCTGTTACATCGTTTTTGTCTTTTAAGTTAATTAACTGATAGTAAAATGTCCTCACTGTGGCATCCCTTCACTTTGTTTTCCCATGCCAGTCTTTATGCTAAGCTAGGCTAGCCGCCTCCTAGCGTTTACTCCATCCTATGAGAGTAGTGTCAATCTTCTCATCTCCCTTTAAGGAAAAGAATGTATTCCAAAAATGTTGAACCATTCTTTTACAGAGTAATTTGGTTTGATTTTGAGGAAGACAAATTCAACAAATACGCATAAAATTCAAACCTGAATTACACATAAACCAAATATGTATTGTAAAGGGTTTTGAGGTGATTCAACACAAACCCAGTGATTAGGGGTTGATGGAAATTTTAGAATGTCTTACAGGTTACTTTTTTTGCATAATTACAAAAAGCAACAAAACTTAAACACATTATACTTATACATTATACTTAATGTATTTAGTCTTACCAGTTAACATGGTTGGCTGCACAACACCGGATTTTCTGGCAGACAGTGTGTGCAGTTCTGGTGCCTCGGTGGGCTTTGCTATATTGACAAAAGAAATAAAGAAAAAGTACCAACTGAGACGGTGTGTCTCCATGGCCAACGTAAATCCAATGAATTCATGCCTATATTTAGAACAGATCACATTAAATCCCAGCGATCAATCATAATTAAAATAAATTTAATTTCATTAGTATCAGACCAGAAAGGGTGTTGGTCTGGAAAAGTCCTCTATCTGAAATTGTTATCCATAAAAAAAAAAAAAGAAGCTTTTCCAATGGATTTTCTGATCAGTTGAGCGTCTCTCTCATTATATTCTTTGATAATTTCAATCTCTAAATTACTTTAAATCGGGCCTAAGTCTAGCATAATTGGGTGTGCTTTGGTCACTTTCAAAGGACTTAAATGCAAAATGTGAAATGTGATTCCATGGTCAGCTAAATAATTCATCCAAAAGTAAATTTTCGGTTTTAAAGATACAGTCCATTTTCCACCAAATGACGACAGCAAACAATGGTTCAAGCTGGCCTACCTGGGTTCTGACATCTCGTCTGGCACTCGGACATGCTCCTGAAATTGTTGGCATTGCCAAAGCAGCCGCCGTAAAAGAAATGTTTGCAATGCTGACTTTTGCTGTCAAAAAAGTAGCGAGTCACCAGCCCTCGACAGGGACCAGGAGCTTCGGCTAGGTGACATGGGTTCTTGTCATCTAGGAAAGAGAGAGAGAGAGAGAACAATTGTTAGAAACAAAAAAATATTCCATCAATTATTGAGTCTGTTGCTCAATAAATTAAGAGCAAATGTGTTCAATTTATTTGTTTTTCTTCACACATCAAATTGCCCAGCAGTCCACAGTTCTTACTCCCACAGGCCCCGCCCTCTACTGGACTCCTCCAATCACAAGAACGCAATCGCCCACTGACAATTTGCGGAAGTGTAGCCAGCTAATCAAGTGCCATCCTTTTTCTCTTCGGCGAACTACCGCTTTGCGCACTGACTGCCTATCGGACTCCCCGTTTGGAGTCGCCGCTTCAAGAACCACATCAGTGCCCGACATGTCCTGGCCCTCATTGCGGGGTGTGGAAATTCACAAGGCTTGCTTCAAGTGCCTCGGCATGGACCAGTGTCATTTTTGTTCTGAACATAAAGCTCCGATGACTGAAATCTGAAATCAACAGTTTGCAATCACTGGCCTCTGGGGTCACAGCTGGCCCACTTCCTGTCCCCGCAGCTGTACAGTAACATTTTCTTCAGTTTTCAGACCCATTCACAGCAAGAACTTCCTTGTGTTCCCCAGTGAACCACATCACCTCATCTGTCTTTTTTTCTCTGCTTTCTTTTCTGGCACATCTCTTCTACTTCTTACCTCAGCTCTAACTCGCCATGTTCACTTCTTAGCGCTCGTTGCATACATTATAACCCTCGGGTCTTGGAGTATTGGGATCAGGGCATTGCAGCTCTAAATCCTGCATCTTGCATCGTGCAGAGTTGACGTAAGGTTGCTGTAATAGTGCATGTTTGTTTCCTTGATAGCAATTCTTATTACTTGCCAACTTTTTTACGTTTGGAAGGGAAAGTATTCGTACTTTGAATCCGTCAGACAAACTGCTGTCAGATTCTCTTCAATCTGAAATCTGTAGCTTTAAATGTTATCAACACCTGCAGCAGCGTGGAGCACTAGACAGCAGAGTTGTTGTGGAGGGTTGTCAGGCCCCCTATATAGAATAAGCCGTTACGAAACCTAAAAAAAAAGCTAGTGACAGGCTGATGCTTGATTTGAGTCTGTAACATGATGGCAACCACAGTGTAAAACGCATAACTTCCAGTTTACTGTTTCAAACTGACTTTATTCATGTCATTATCAGCCAAGACAGGTGCAACCTGACAAGGTGTGACTAGCTGACGTTTTTCAACAGCAGAGTTTGCATCCCACCATGGCATGTGTACTGGCGTCCACCCACAGAGATGGATAATGATTTATTTATCAAAAAATAGTGCAGTTCTTTCTCCTGATTCTTCACAATTCTGTGATGTGGAAGGTTTGTGAATGTAGTACTTAATGATTACATCACATTTAAAATGACAAAGATGAGGCATTCTCTTCTATAAGTGTGTAATCCAAAGGTTGTTGAGGCGATGAAATAAATAAGTAAACCTCTTAAACCTCGTCAGTGCAACCTCATGCTGTGAACCCAAACTTTGATCATCAAATCCACCAAAAGTACCAAAATATGCCAGGCTGTATTTTGGAGAGATGTGTCTAAAATGATGCAGAGTGCATATAGAGCAGTAACATTTTGGGTTTGAATCATAGACTGTATTCAAGAAGTGGACGTAGTCCTCGTGAGGTCCATTGGTTTTTGGACTGCGGTTTTGAAGCCTCGTGTTTGGCATTTGCTACTACTGTAGGTAATAAACTGACTATGGATAAGCACCTCATCCAAGCCCACTTCAAATAAGGCAAACTATCACTTTAAGCTCTCATAACTTCTATAAGACATGCAGCCATCAAGGGTTTGCAACAAGAACTTCCACTGACCAGATGTTCATGATTTCGTGACAAGCTGACAACAAAAAAATCAATCACCTTTGTTAGTAGCCAAATTAGAATTCTGTTGAGACTTCTGACTAAACGCAACGTGTCCCAACAGCTGCCAGAGGATGTCTTACACCATGCTAAACGCTCACTATCTGGTTTATCCTGTAAGTCAATGAAAAACCACACTACTGAGGGGTGACGGTGATTAAAAAGACTATCATTGTAACATCTAAATGCATTTTTACGAGGTGACTTTGACTTAAAAGCATGGGCAAAGAGACGTGTCAAAGAGTACTCTGGCGCTCTCCGTGGAGCAATGCAGTAATGAATAATTCAGAGACACAATTCTCTATGAGAGCTGTGAAGGTGATATGTGTTTTGAGGGGAATTATCGGTCAGCTCTTTTTTCAAATGCTGCGTGTAAAATAGACGGACCGTCGTTCTTTTTTTGTTTTCTGTTTTAGTTTTGGCCACTCTCCCTCCAGGGAAAACCTTTTTGTTTTTCAGGCTCAGATGATTGTGAGCAGCAAATGAACATGCATATGTTCATGTTTGTCTTCATATTTTGGCCCCTTTGAGAAGAGAAAGATGATATTTCACGACAATGCACCACGGATCTATCGCAAACTAACAATGTTTAGACGGCACTTTTTGTCACCCCATCCGTTTCTTATCTCTTCACTCGCCCAATTTATTCATCAATGCTTGATTTCTTCCTTCATATTTTGAAATGTTTTAATCGTTTCTGCATCTGAAAGTGCTGACACGAACTTGACCAGGCCTCCTGTGAAAAAAAAAAGAAGAAGAAAATCTCTAATGGAATAGATATTTAAGCAAAATAAATAAAACCGGGTGTAGAAATAACAGTTGCCACTGGATGGAGACAGATGTAATCCAATCACATAGAAAGACACTGTCCTCAGCAGCAAAATCAGCCTATCCAGATTTACAAAATCTATTTCTGATTGCTTTATCACAGTGCTATTGTTTGCATATCGCACAGTGCCACATAGACATAGTGGGATCAAAGCACCAATGCAGCAGAGTTAAAGGTGTTAAAGGTCCATGTTTGCAGGCTGAGCTCTAAGGAGAGTGAGAGTTACTCTTCAAAAAGCTTCTTTTTTCAGATCCCAAAGCCCCTAAATTGCCGGTATACTTTACATTAGGCCAGTGGTTCGTGGTTCGTGGAGAAAAAAATAGAACAACAGGATAAAATAACATTGTTTCTGACGGGGAATTTTCAGCACGTCGGGGGGAGAGAAAAAGGTCACGGAACACATCTAAAATCCACAGTCTGGAGCACATTGAAACTAAACTGTCACCATGAAAAAGCCTTATATATATTCACATTTATTCATCAGAGCATATCTGTGGGAGATTTTGATGTGATGACAGGTTATGAGCTATGAATGTCTTTGCAACGGTTGAGAACCACTGCCTTAGGTAATGGAAAACATTAAGAAGCTGGAACTATAAAAAAAAAAAAGTTTGGTATTTTTGTTCGACTTTAACGATTAATTGTCAAAGTAGTCTTTGATTCAGTTTCTGTCAATTGACTAATCTGTTAATCAACTAGATGTTTCAGCTCTACAAAGCAGGCTCACATTTTTTACTTAACAATCTGCCAAGTTCTGTCACCTCCAGCAACATTCGGTTGTTTGTGTTTTTCTTCCCTTTTTTCCTTCCCTAACCTTTCTTTTTTTATTATTGTTATTTTTTTGGTCTGGGCTCACAGACTGAGCATAAGCCCTGAGCTAAGGACAACAAAAAAAAAGTGCAACTGTCAGAGAGAAACACTGTGTTCCTGTCTCTGACCTCTTCAAGCAGAGCTGTAAAAGGGACAGAGGACCAAAGGGAGAATGTGGGACACAAAGGCTGACTCATTGGGGTTTCAGTGAAGCATCAGGGCTGGAGAGCAAAAACCTTTGCAGAGATCGGAGGAAAAGGTTTCCCACACAGTAGGACAGAATGTCGCTCACGTAGGTGTGTGACCTTTAGAAGAGTGTTCTTGTTAAGTGGCCGTGTCATCACATGTGGTGCTGGCGGCACGAGGGGGGGGGGGCAATGCCTGTCCAAATTAAATATTATAATAACATTAAATTTGATAAACATTTCTTGCTAAATAATTCAAACTATTAATTTGAAAACAAAATTCACAAATTAAGGAAATTACTATTTTATTATTGGAATATTGCTACTTTTTCCTTGAATATTATGACTTTATAAACTAATTGAATAACGACATTATTCTTGTAACATTAATTTTTTTTCCTCAAAATGATTACGTCTTCTCAGAACACACACATGTGGGAAATGAACATGAGGAGAATTCTTTCTGAAATACATCGTCACAGCGTCATAAGATAAGATAATGAACAGGAATGCTGTTCACCTCCCTGCCTGAGGGTGGTGCTGTCTACATTGTGTCTGTGATTTTGACCTGTTGCGTTGCAGGTGATTGGACTGGGGGACTGATTAGGACTGATTTAAGAAGGAACCTTGTGGAGGCTGGTGCTCTCTTTATTTTCTCTCCAGCTCCCAACCAGGCCGTGCTGCACTGCCGAGGGGGTCGCTGATCCTTAGGGGGGGGGTACCGATCAGATTGGCCATGCGTAAAATGTAGCCTAAAGCCAGTCCGGGTAGTTGTAGGGGTCAATCTTGTTTCCTCCTGTTTATCTGTTAGGAAGGTGGGTAAGCTGCCTGTATTTTCTTTTGTTTCTTTTGGGAATAGGTAAGTTATAATAGTCATAAAGATAGATTTGTTTATTGTTTCGGGCCAGGCTCACCCTGACGCTTACTGCTACTACAAACTGTTCTAAATAAATAAATATTGTGGACCGTACAGTGTGGCACTGTGGCAGCAGCACTGGTCATTATTGGGAGCGGGGGAGAGAGGGAGACTCATTGTTATGCTGCGCTCAGGTTTCCCTTAGACCGGACTTAACACATCTGAGTCATTTAAGTCCAGGGGTTAATAAATTAATTGATTGATGCATCATTGATGTTAACAAGAGGCACATGCACTTTTAAGAGTTGTTTTCCCCCAAACAAAAGACATGAAAGAGGAGAAAAGTATGAATCATGCCGACACGAGGTTTGACTCAGCAGAGGTAACATTAAATGAGAGGAGGATAAATCTTTGAAAGCAATACCCGTAGGCCTGAGAGCCTTATTGCATTTTATTCCATTATATTTTCCTGTTTTGATTTGTCACCTGGCGCCTGAACTTTGTGTTTTCCTTTACATAAATATAGACATTTCCAACATACATTTGGTGCATACAAGAAGGTAATGCAGGTAATGAAGGTAAGAATCTAATGCATGCATTTACCATTGATAAAGAAACATTCAACATATTGTACGGTAAGAGTTGTAAAAAGTCAGTCTCAATCACTGAAAATGAAATGACTGTTGTAAATTACAAATGAATCAGATCTAATAAGCCAGACAAAATCAGTGAGACATTAATTTCACTGAAATGGAGCTCAAGGCTAACTAATATTCTCACTAATGGCTTGTTTACAGCGTTCTCCATCATGCAGTGGACAGCGGTGTCCACACTGCATACTGATTGTGTTTGCTATCTGCCACATGCCAATCTTTGTAGTATAGGCGACTGCTTTTGCCCAACAAACATGTACTTGGGTGCCAGTAGGCAATGATAAAATATGCGACTTTGGAAAGACATGTCAATTAAACTTAACAAACAGAAAGCAAAGTGTATTTCTAAAGATTTATCACTTTTTCCTTTCTGGCTAAATCACCATGGATGCATTAAGGAGAAGTGGATACGGAGCACAGAGATGGCACCCCATTCATTCCTTTGAAAGCTGACTGGGCGCATGCGATTAAAAAAAACAAACAACAACTCATGCTTCTGATAATAAAATGTAATTTCGGCTCAGAAAAATATATTACAGCTGCTCCTTTTCAATCATTGTGGATGGGAAGAAGATTTTCTTTCGGCTAGTCTGCATCACATGATGATCCAAGAAGTTGCAAAAACATGTGTGGCCACTATAGGCCAAAATCACTTCAGTGCATGTTAGTGCATGCGAGTGTGCCCGAACTTGTTTGCTTATGACTGTACAGCAGTTGCAGCTGATAACGGCGTCTTGTCCGACGGCGGCGCAGAAGCATATCGCTTATCCTCGGGTTCCTCCTCCTGTGAACCTCCTGCCGTTGTTTGCACTGTTAGCGCTGTTAGCGCCGTTAGCTATGAGCAGCCGGCTCAGCCGCGATGTTGAGAGCCGTGGTGAGGCAAAGATATGCTCTGAATTTTGTATTGAGCGCCTTGAAAGATACCCTGAAAGGATTTTTTGTTAACAAACTAAAACTTCTCGTCTGTCTTTTGCGTATTACCGCCACTGATCGTCATCAGCAGAATCACAAAAAACCTGCTGCTGGAATGTGCGTAGCGTCGCCCGCGTGTGAGCGTGTGAGCACGTGCATTGTGTGTTTTCACATGTGTGTGTGATACAAACAAAGGGACAGACTCGTAAAAAGCACTTTTTCAGTGTGAACTCACTGGAGCCAGACCTTGCTCAGAATGACTGAATCGGACAGTGTTTATCTTTCCGTTCTAGTTTTGACTTTGGTCGTTGAGACAAAGTCACCACCGAGCCCAGTAAAAGTGGTTACACACATGGAAGCGGGTTCAATTTAGATAAAAGCGACCACTCCTAGGTGTTGTGCTTTCCTGCAAACTGCCCTTTAAATGCCATGCAACAAATGCAAGTTTTATAGCTCTGTTTAATGCAATGTCATTTCCTTTATGATAAAACTGTACACTCAGACCAGCTTTTAATATCTGACAGTCACCTTCACATTTCCATCCGAGCAGTTTTATTCAATATCACCTCAGCTGGAGCCAGAAACTCCACACTTCCAGATTCGTCTTAACAGCCCCAATTTGTTTGGGTGGAGACTGATGACGGAACACAAAACCCAGGAGCCTACTGCATTATGGCAATGCCTGCAAGATGCTAACTAGTTGATGGTCCTCTTGTCTGACGTATGTCATGGCATGCATTACAAAGGTGAAGGTTATTCTTTGCCAGAGGGAGAAAGCACTTTGTCACACCACAGAACAACATGCCATCTAAATACTCTGATATATGTGCCATTGCTTTCACGCAAGGGCATATTTCATGTTGTGACGAGTTTTAATGGTGTATCGTTTTCTTGACATGTCATTGCATACTGCACATAGCTGTTAAATAAGAGAGAAAGGTGTTTCCTGTTGTGGACTTGGCGTTTTACACTAAACCAGCTCGTCTTGCTGTGGATGAATTCAACTCCCACGGGTGAAAGGTCTAATTGTGTCTCCATCGATTGCTTTTCAAGAGCAGCAGTGTCATTACTGACATCTCACAAAAGCTAAGTGCAGCGTGGTGAGTGACACAATTTATCCCTGCACTGCGAAGACTGCACTTAGCAGGTACCGCCCAACCAACGATTGATTAGTGAAGGTGCAGCAAAGACCAACGAGCGCGTTCTGTCACGGCAACTTTTAGTCCACTTATTAGTCATATTCAGATGCACTCGCAGTGACCTTCAACCCTCTACTTTCAGTCATCCTCAGGCTCTCTCGCATAGTTATAAAACATCTAAATTCAATGGTGCGTGCAATCCATGAACCACAGAAAACGTTCAACAGCTGCCACATAGCGTGCTTGAACCTAACTGTGGCATGCAGCTGTGTTCTGCATGAAGGTGAAGCAAAGCAATGTAACACTATCGGAATTATGAAGTCGCCAGGGAAACGGTTTCACTTTACATTCCTGCAAAACATGGACACGTTGAATGTCAACGTTTCTATTTGCATTCTGACAGAGCAATGACAATGCAATGTCAGCAATGATATTAAAACAAGCAATGCACAGAGCAAGTGTCGTATTATATAAAGTTATTGCCATTATTGAAAGTTACATGGTATAACAACGAGTATACCAAGCGACAAAGTCCACCAAAAACGTGTAGGTGGTGTTGGCGTCAAACAAGCACAGAACTTTCACCCAGGAGACCACTGTTTGTGTCCTGTGTGTTTATGCTTGTTATGTGTAGTAACGTAAGATAGTGATCTTTTTTCTGACCTTAACCAATAGTTCCGTTGCCTTGCTTAACGGCGGACAGCAAAGGCAGGAAGCAGTGGACAGCCGATGACAGCCATCCCTGTCACGCCACTGCAAGTGCAAAAAAGGCACCACACAAAGGCACCGCAACCAAGACGCCAATGAGAGTTATTTATGAATGTATTCCTCGCAAAACGTGTGGAGGCGACGGAAATAAACACTTAACGGAATACAGTTCCTTCAGGTAACTCATGCAAAAGGCTGCACCGAAGCAGCAAACACTGGAGGCCACTTTTAAAGGAAAAAAAAGAGATTCCCTCGACACGGCGACAAGGCCAAAAAGATTACAGGGAGGGTTTGTTATTTTATACTGTTCATAAACTTTGATGCAGGCATTTGCTTTTCTTAATGCAATGCAGAGCCATTCAAAACTGTCAAGCACATACATTGGATTGATGTAATAACTTTTAATGTGCTTGAAGTGTGCACTGTGCAGCTGTATTATCTAGGAAAATAGAAGTATTGGATCAGAACTCGGTACATTCCATATTGAATGACTTGGATCGGGATCACAGGCAAAAAAAACAATAACTTGATCAGGGCATTATCAATTCATTTAACTTCAATTCATCATCAGTTCAGTAAGTGTTGTAAATAATACAGAACTGGCTGCCCATATTTTTCATTAACCAGATGGCTCGAGGAAAACTGTTCAGAATGAATGTGTTGGCAATGTTCCATTTCAGCCACATACCAAGAAAATGACTTTGTAATAGGACTTCATGCCCAAGGTGGCAATAAAATCTAATGAGGAACAACAGTCCATGAAAAACAAAACTCTTCATTTGCTAACAACATAACAATGGAAAGCTATAATACATCTTCATCCCATGTACTGTGACTGTACAAAATACTCCCTTTGTATCAATGATGCCAGGGTCTGTGTTGACTGTTGTAAACTTCAAGTGGAGGCAGTTGAATTTGTTCACCAAACATCAAGGCGAATCATTGGAATCATGTCAGAAACCGATTGATGAAGTAGAGTGTCAGCTAAAGGGTCGTACCCACCTGAGACGACGCACGTTTCCTCACATGCCTCCAAGGTCTCGAAATTGTTAGCGTTTCCCCCGCAGCCTCCATATTCAAACAGCTCGCAGCGGCCCGTGTCGACGTTGAAGAAGAATCGGTCCTTAATGGCCTTGCAAGGCCCTGGCTCGTCCTTCAGTGCGCACAGCTCATTGAAGATGAAGAGCTCGGGTTGAGCTCCATCTGTGGAGGTGGGATAGAAAGACAACACTTAGTACTCTGCTTCCTGTGGCGCTCTGTGAAAAGGATTTGTGTGTGTGTGTGGGGGGGGGGGGGGAAGAAATTAGGTCACAACATCAAACTCTAACCTCGGGCTTCGAGATAAGGTAAAGTTGCATGACTGTATAATTTCTTAAAGACTCCAGTGTGTGGTTTAACAGCGTACTGTTTTTAGATACTCTGTGGCAG
Organism: Leptoclinus maculatus; assembly: GCA_032191485.1. Lineage (NCBI taxonomy): Eukaryota > Metazoa > Chordata > Actinopteri > Perciformes > Stichaeidae > Leptoclinus > Leptoclinus maculatus. The sequence goes on from JAVDOI010000018.1 coordinate 758,776, forward strand.
ATGGAAGCTGTGTGAGGGATTTGTTAACGGCAAATCGTGAGCTGTGTGACCTCACTTAACATTTAGACTGAAATATTAATAATTAAATATACAATATTGTAAAGCCACTACTTTCTATTTTTTAGAAAATAACTCAAAATACAACTTATGTTGTAGACACAAGCTTACAGGTGGGGTTTTTTTTGTACTGAGACTAAGGAACCACCAGGGAGAATCTAAATCCCCCCCAGTACATGAAAGCAGATCCAGGCAGGTGGCAGCTGGTGGAAGAACAGTGAGTGAAAGCAGCAGAAATGTCACAGGATGCAGCACACAGCAACAGTTTGCACTGCAGCAGATCGAGCAGTGTGTTGCAGAGCTGTATGGTGAATATTCTGCTGGACAAAGACAGGGGCACCATTAATCCATAATTGTCAAAAACAGATACAGTTGCGACCTGAATTAGCTCTGAATCGACTTCTCTACTGTCATTATTGTTCATAAAAGCTAGTCTGGTCCGATCCAGGATAGAGGTGCCATTAGAGCTCTACTAACCACCGTTGCCGACGTCAAATCACTATCTCGGTGTGCTGTTGGGAAATGTCTTTCTCGGCCCTCATCCCTGCTGATTTTAAAACAGGTCTCTGTTATGCCTGCCTGTAGAGTTGCAGTTACTTCAAAACCCACAGAGAAAAGAGGAATCTCTGTCCACGGGGATTTGCAGCTGGCCAAGGCTGGGGGACTGAATTGTTCACTATACAAGCACAGAGAGGAGAGCGACATAAAAGGGACGAAAAGGGAAAGGTCGGAAATGAGGTTATAAGTTGAAATATCAATATGGTCAGGTTTTTAGCCAGACCTGTGGTGTGTCTCTATGGATTGTAGTAATGCTCTGTCGGTCAATAGATACACCAATTTAGCTCAGACTGAGATCTTTCAACAACCACTGCATGGATTGCCATGGAATTTGTGCATTTATGCATGTTCTCCAGAGGATGAATCCTATTGACTTTTGGATTCAACTTTTCCTCTGGCACTGTTATGAGGTTGACATTTGTTGTTTTGAGAGAAATGTTTCAACAACTATTGGATGGATTGCAATGACATTTGGTACAGATCTTCATGTCCCCCACAAGATGAACTGTAAAGGTGTGCTCAGTCCAAACACAATTTTTTTTCGCGGCAAGATTACATGCAGTTATTGCAAAGACGCAAATTTGCACCAGGCGACTCGTCTGCACGGGTTGAAAATCCGTGCAACGTTGTGTTGCAAAAGCCTATTAGCATTAACTTTCTCCTGATGTCACCGGGGATCAGAAATGGAGGACAAAGCCCTGCGACTTCACGTCAGTGCAGTACAGAGACAGAACAAAAAAGTGAGGAATTGGAGAAAAGTGAGCGAAGCAATAGGACTACATAGTTCTGAAAAAGGTTCTGAAAATATGTATTCTTTACTTGACTTACTACCAACCAAGTTAGCACTAATGTTAGCATAAGCTGTAATGCCATTTGCTGTTAAAAACACTCCAGTGGCCATATATAAAAACGTGTTTGGTTTTAAAACAACATAATAAGCTATATCGGTTATATATATTCATCAGTCAAGCTCTAGCACTTTGTGTTTAGTGCTACTTTAATGTTAGCATGGTAACACACTTAACCAGGATGGTGAACATGATGAAAATAGTCATTGTTAGCATGTTGGCATTAGCATTTAGCTCAAAGCACCCCTTTGCCTAAGTACAGCCCCACAGAGCTGCTAGCATGGCTGAAGACTCTTGGTGTATTTGGATTTAGGTTTTTTGCTTTTTATAAACACAAAACTGATAACACATGTTTAGTTTGGTTTCGTAGGTAGTTTTCCTCTGGTGTGACTGGAAATTGTATTAAATTCTCTTTCCAGTAAGGTACAAAGTTCTATCAAAACACATCATGTAACGGGAACCACCCTGCCTGTCCTATCAGCACAGCAGTAAACAAACAGTCCCTCTGCCAGGTGAGGTAATGAGGCCAGCAGCTCAGCACTACAACCTGCCCTCCATAAAAACCTGTCCAAATTTAATTTATTTGGGTCACCATTCAAATACTCCCAATCTCCTTCCCTCCACCTGACCTGTGGTAATGCTGTTGCATGTGGGAGGTTGCGTTCCCTGCAGAGACTTGTGGTGTTTTTTATTTGCGTTCTTCTTGTTGTTGTTTCGGATAAGCAGTAGAAGATAAGGCCATCTAGCAGGGGAGAAATTACACAGCGCCACACAATCTATGTCTCCGTCTGGTACCCAACCCCATTTAGGGTATGTAAGCATAGCACTGCACTGCTAAACCTCATTCCACAAACTTTACAGGGAAATTGATGTTTTTGCTCTCTTCTTTGTCATTGGATGCCTCAAGCTATCAGATTTCTTCCTTATGGGATACAAAAAAAAAGTACAAACATGGTGCAGACTGCTGTTTTGTAAATCTAGTAACTAAGAATGTTCAATATGCCAGACTGTGGAGAGGGAAGAAAACAGCTTCCTCATATTGATTGCTGGTTCCCTTGTCTGAGACAGACCAAAGTACAATAAGCAGTGTGATCTTCAATCACTCATGTCCAATATCCAGACAGAGGCATTGTCAGGCGGTCCAAAAGAAACCCATCCAAACAAAATGTTGAGAGACAACTTTAAACTGTTTCTCTGAAAGGAAATTAGAAATGGTCCTTGAGAACACACGCGGATACCTGCAAACGTACACACCCACATAGACACATGCTTGCACTGACAAAGTAAATCTTTTGAAGTCCATTTTTAAGAAAGAATACAGACTGCAGCTCACGATAGATGAACATACAATGGGCCCAAAACACTTCTTTGACAGTAAAGTACACATTCAAATGAAGCCATCGCATGAACCACAGCACAACACATTGGTACCGATTGCGTGGACGATCGGGAGCTCAATCGTGAGCACCCATGGGAGAACCATACCGTGAATTGTAACATTGTCCATTGAAGAGCAATGGAGCAATAGACGACACGTTAAGAGTTCTAACTTTGAGCTTTTGATACAGTACTTTATTTTGTATTACGTTTTGAACTGCAGCCGGGAATGAACACAAAAAAGTGCACAATAACTTACAAAATGAAGCGCATTCTGTCCATTAACGACCAGAGCTTTTGAATGGAATGTGTTTTTAATTAAATATGATGAATGGACACAGAAAGAAGCTGTTAAGACTCGCAGTGATCAGTCACCAGCACCGCCAGTCAGTCGACGCCTGCAATGAGCGACCCTTATTGGTAGCTGCATAAGAGTGTCTGTGCTTAACACTAGCACCACCAAGACGGTCTCACAGACTGTTTGGGTTTTTATAATGCAAATTGCACTGTTTAACTAAAAACTACACGCCTTTCAGCCCACAACTTTTCCTAAATGTGTGTTTTTTGATGTTTTCTGAAGCCTAGAGGGTACAATGAAAACCATTTTGCATTTATTCCTCTAACTGCCACCTGCTTTATCTTCTAATTTACTCTAAATGAGACCATCATTTAGTAAATAAACATCATGCGGTATTGAAGAAGACTTGAAAATAGCAATTGAGACCATATACTCATGTTTGCAATGTGTATTACTGAGGTAATCAATCAAGTGAGAAGTCGGGTAATTTTAATTGCATTAAAGGTCTCTCATCCAGGCATTTAAAGGAAGGCTATTAATGTGGAAAAACACCAGGAAATGAACACCAGGAATATCGATCAGGGATACATCAAAGAAGAAATGTCTGAAATGAATTTGTAGTTATTGAGTATGCAAAAACAAGGAATGAACAGCACAACCTGAGTCTTGTTTGTTCCCAATACATCCCGATCACGCTCTTGCAGGAAAACATTTGTGAGAAGATGACTTCAGGTATTTTTTTTAAATGATGAATTGTATAACTTTTTTGTTCATATGAGCTATAATGGATTTTGCAGACTAGACATTGATATCAAACTGAGTTACCAAAACAAGACAATAGATTTTCCCATGCGTAACAACGGATCTGAATGCAAACTTTTCTGAGCAATCCACAAATCCGTGCAAAGCTCCAAATCTGTCATCAGGAATCCTTAACGTTGCTGAACAAAAGGTAAATAAATATAATCCTCCTAACACAATGCTTCAATAAAACCCTTGGAACTCAACCAACAAATCAGCTCCGTAAATAGAGACCACACTGAAAAGGAAGGCAGATTTTAGATGCATCAAATTTCCATTGGCAGCTAGTCTCCCGAGTATCGCTGACGGGCTCAGTGCAGCCAAGATTTGCACACATACTCACACGTTTGGATAAAGATCTGAGTTGCTCAACATGCACTGTGCCAAGCACCTCTGTAATGCCAGAGATGGGCAGGTTGAGTCGGTTTGAGGCCCAGTCCGAGCTTGTTTAATGTACCAAAAGATTATCCTGCACCTCCATTTCTAGGTCTTTAGGCAAAGTGGACTTAGGTACAAACTGTACAGCAGCCATGGAGCAGCGAACAACAAAAACACAGCGCATTATTGATGACTCAGCGAAAAACCAAACACCAGAAAGCACACTTGCCGTTACCAGGATGACAGTAAGGTATGATGTACTAATGAAACAGCTGGAGAAAGTCAGACAGATGTAGACAGAGACACAGAGAATGCCACAGTGTTGACAGCTCCCAGTGGTTCTGGCATCTGCAGCTTAACTATATGACATTACACTCCATCAGAGACAGTTGTAAAGTATGCTTTCTAAGGGGAATCCTTCTCATCATCTCCCCACGCTGTGTAATTGAGAAGGAAATAGTAGAAAAAGTAAAAAGGTAAAGTAAAACTCAGTTTTACTGAGTGTTTGCTGATTGAGTTGAAACAATACCAAACTTTGTTCAGAGACCTTAGTATGAATAAGCAAAGAAAAGAAAATAATGTACAGTGGTGGGAAGTGAGAAGAAAATAGTGCACGTGACAAGAGTACATTCTAACATGTACTCATTATTAAAGTACAAAACATAATTTCTAGGATACAATTTACAGATGGCTACCAACAGTACTTAGGTATTCATTGTGTCTGATTAGGTGCTTATACACAGCGCGATAATTACAGAAAAATATTTTACAGAAACTGTTTTTTTTTGTTTCTGTAAACAAAACAAAAAGGCAGAGCACAGCACTAACAAATCTGTGATTTTGATTTTTTTAAAAACAACTCTTTTAGACATATTTCATGTGCATCTGTGTCCCAATCCACATGGTGATGATGATGATTTTGGAAATATTTCTGTACAATAACAACGTATAAATGCAAACACTAAATTAAAATGGTCATGTCCACCAGGTGCCACCTCAAATCCTAATCTAAATTTGTTGAATAATTGTCTACAATCAAAGCTAAAAGGACAAAGGAATCTATCAATGGTTATGGAAAACAAATAAATGCATTTTGTTATGCTCCAAATTTGTAAGTAAATATTGTGGACGTGTTAATGGGGTGGGGCCTATATGTATAAATATGTGTAGGACCAAGCAAATCCAAGAGAAACTAATTTGGCTCCCATGCTTCAAAGTTACACAAACTGAAAACGAAACCTCGACAATGAAGGTAATAAGGACCTGGAACTGTTAATCATTTAGTTTTATTGTTGTTACTTGGCTGGGAATGACTGACTTCTTCCTAGCAAGCTTAACTAGAGTTCCATATGCACATACCTAGAGTGAACTCACTTATTCCTTAGTCACCACTTAATTAAGTTAATCACCACTGTTGAAGGTATTGTCTTAAGTGACTCACTTGGCTGAATGGGTCATGAAGCGATGGGTACAAATTCCATTAAACAGAAGTGATGTTGGGTTGCAACACTTTGGTCAGTGCAGTATGCGTGTGCTTTGGTGAAAGAACCAAAAGGGTGCATCCACTGTGGAGTAGATAGGCCTGCAATGCAAGAAATACAGTCAGTGTTTATCGGAGCCGTGCCCTGAGGCCAGCGGACAAAGGGCTGAGGGTGAGTCACAGCCCGTCCCAAGATTTTACAGTTGAACCCTGAACAAATGAGGCTACCCTCATTGAATTTATGTGTGTGTTTCTCTCATAGAAGTACCTCCAAATGCAAGGACTAAAACCGCAGATGCTCTCTTTGAATTGAGACAATACATTGCCATAGAGGTCTATAGAGTGGGCTTATCAATGTAAAAGCCTTAATGTTGCCTGCTAGTTTCTATCTGTTAGAGAGCAGGTAAACAAGGCAGGAACCAATACATTATTCTGTGTTGCTTTTTCACACTCGCATAATTAATGCTAATTAGATACAGCTGAGTAAATTTCCTAGCGACAGTTGTCATCAAAGCCGGTGAAATCTTCCCATTTCTTACAGCTTGTTAACACTCTGTTAATTACAGTCTTGAAAATGTAGGAAATTGTACTCTTTGAAGTTGTGATTTCAGCTCTACTAATGCAGATTGTATAAGAGTTGGTGAATGAAGAAGGATCAATATTTTGTTGTTATTTTTTTTTATTGGCTTCCTGCACAACATATTTATTTTAATTTTAGAATTAATTTTAATTACATTTTTTTTCATTTTAAAGAGTCTCATTAACTCTCCATGTGGAGTCTGGACCATAACCCTGTCACAATAACGAATCTTGTTGGATGCTATTTCGTCCCAGAAATAATTGCAATAAACAATGTTATTGTAATTTTATGACCATTTTATGCCGCTGATATAATGATAATAAAATAGCATTAGGATGCGAGAACACCATTGAAAAGAACACACTTTTAATTCTTAAAGATATTCCGAGACTAGAATTGGAATATTAAAAAAATATATATCCTATATAAATAAAACGCAAATCAAATAAAACCACAAAATTTACGATTAGGCACTGTCAACAAAAATGCACAATGTCTGTCGTGCTATAATGAGTGGGAAATTCTACTGTTTATTCTGGCATCATGTTGGTGTGTTTGTGACATTCCCATGTAAACAAAAAAACATGTAAACAGAAGTGGGAATATCAAGGTTATGTCCATATATATTGAAAGATAAGTTAACATAAAAATGATTGAGGTCACACACATATTAGTACGATAAGTTAATAATATAGTAATCATTGTGACGGCCTACTTGACGACATATTGATTTTATAATAAGAGGCTCTGTCAAACAGTATGAAAAGCAAGAAAACCGGTGCTCCTTCACAACACTTGAATCAAGTGTGAAGATATATATTTAATGTAAATTCCTCCGAGGCTACTATCAGCAAAAAAAAAGGGGTGGATCAGCTCGATAACAGACTGAAAAAGATGGTGGGCAGGAAATCTAAAAAGAAACAATCGCAATGATTCTGCAGATCATCTCAAATGCAGGTTAAGGCAATAGACTTTGGCCTTTCAGCAGCCATAGAAAGGTGACCCCGTTCCAGCAGCAATCTTGCAAACAAGCAAAGCACTTCCTACAGTGTTTCATGATGAGAGATCAAAGTGGGCTTCAAGCACCTTCTAAAGCACTTTCTCTTGCAGATCAAAGGAATCCCACTGAAACACGGACACGTTTGTGCCTCCAGGAGAAATCGGTTGCCATTTCAACAAACAGTAAAATCTTTGAGAGCTCACGTTGTGTTGGGAAACAAGACTGGGGGCTACCCTGAAGGCTGAGCGAGCAGTGAACCTATTTGTGTTTGGGCAGCAACAGGCCTGGTCCTGTATAGCTCGGTACACAGAGCATAGCACGAACTCTGCCAGGTTTGATTGTTGCTGGAGACGCCCAAGAGGAACAACTTTGCACTCACATGAAAGATCAATGTCAATGCGATGTCTTTTAGCCCACACATCCATGTGCAAGCCTTACGATACAAATTGAATGCAGTGTTTCTGAAAAGATTGAAACCAACCCTCTTGTTCTAACTAGTAGCACAGCAAGGAAACCTGCTGAATTATCTAAAAGGCTTGTGAGAGCCCTGCATTTTTAATCAGAGCCTGCGTGTTGGTATGGCAGGTGTTGAGGGAGGAGGGATGCAATGACCGAGTTAATTGTCGCTCCGTAATTCGATAGCTTTTGTAGGCCCATTTGTTCCTGCCAAGCCAGATTTAACATTCATCTCAGCTTTTCCACCCACAGTCTCAGATTTTCTTTTGTCTCGCTCTTTCAAACGGGAGACTCTGGACAGATAAACAAAACAAAAATCAAACTTTCTGTCTGCCTTTTCACGGCTTTAACTCCCTTCCCTCTATATCTAGCAGCTGTTTTAATCAAGCGACTTTTCTCCGCTGGCAGCTCAGTGGCGGAAATCTCCACGCTCTCCCTCAGCAATGGCATTATCTTTTCCTGGCAATACCCAAGTTGAGCCCCTACCTGCCGTTTCTCATTTGGTCTCGATAACGCAACAATAGTGGGAACCAGAAATCCGTCTCCCTTCGGTGATTCCGCCAAATCCACGCTCTGACATTTGCAAAGTCTGAGCGCCGGCGAACCAAACAATCCCACTCAATGCCAATTAGAGTCCGTCTCGTCTGGTTCTCAGCCAATCGATGCGACAAAGTGTGTTACCTGGGCAGCACTCTAGTGGGGGTGTATATAATTAGATGAACTGCAGGTTGGGGACATATATCCTTCATCCGGTCATGCCGTTGGTAAAAAAAAATAAAGAATCAAGCATGCCTAGGAGCAAAATGGTGTGTGGCCGCTTCTCAGTCCAGAAGGAGCATATGGCAAACAATGATGTGGGCATAAGTTTGCCATATGTTGCACAAGCCTGTAGGGTAGATACTACCAAGGCACCATCTGCCAAATTGAAGCAGTCCCAATTACAAAACACTCAGTGAATTATTTATCACATCGCTTGCAATAAAAACCACAAGATTCATGAGAATGGAGGTGTTCAAACCAGTGATAGAAAATGTTCAAGACAGGAACAAATCAAAAGGTTTTCAATACAAAGAGCAAAGACATATTCCAATGTGATTACATTAACATGTATGTAACTGCCTGAAGTGAAAGAGAGGCCAAGAACAACTGTGACTTTAATGAAGAGGATTGTAAAATAACATCAAATCTCCCTACATATTTTAAAATGGGGAAAGTAGCAATGTGTGAGCTGCTTATTTTGTAGGTGAATCGCTGTAAAGTTGATACATTTCCCAAATTTGATATCAGGATTTAATTTGAACTTCAACACACCAGATACATGTTCGGTCAGTGTAGTATCATTTTTTAAATAGGAGATGTACATTTTGTTGGTAAAACTAAACAGGGGACACATTTTGCAAAGTAGGCCAGTAGAACGTTCTATCATAATGCCGGTCCCACGAAAGCCAGATCCATTTTAAATGGCACGAAGGAGAGAAGAAAGAGTAGAGAGGAAAGCCACAGTGGGATTCGGTCCCTGGCCGGGGAGGCTGCATAGTAGAGGGGGGCAGAATGTTTAACCATTTCTTTAAACACATCGGCAGTAAAAATCTATGATGGTTTCTGAAATGTGTCGTTTTCTCGTCTATGAAGCTTCTGCTTGTGAATATGTCGGGGTATTTAATTATATACCGGCAGCTGCTCAGGTTTCTGTGCCGTGCTCACGAACTGTACCAGATAATTTACTTCTTTCAGATCTTTAAATATGTGAGCCTTAATTTAAGTTCCTTGTGAATTGAAACAGCTCAGTTTAGAACTAAACCAGAGATGCGCAGACAATCTCACGTGCCGATTTCCTGCATGTAATCAGAGCATAAAGTGAAGGAACACGCTGTCGTTGTGCCATCAGGAGCTACCAGAACGGTCACGCACTCTGATTCTCTCCAAGAGATCAGACATAAGATGAGGTGGGAACACACAAGGTTTGTTTGCAAAACAGGCAGCCACATAACAAATTGAACTGGCAACCAGTCACATCTCACATCTTCTCAGTATTTGATGTAAATTATTGTGAATGGCTCCTTACTGTTATTTTTGTTTTTTTTATTTCAGCTGCTGCAAGAGCCTAATAATAGTAGTTGTCTTTAAAGGCTAAATTGTTAGTACGTTGTACACAATGTAAAAGTGTGCTCCGTTCTGTTCTGATTCTGATATTATTTATTGTCCCCTTGGGGAAAACTTACATTGGGCGCCATGCGACTGAAGATGAGCTCTAATTAGAAGCCCTGCAAGTAAATATACAACATTTACACATTACCAACACAATGAATAAGTATATGAGCCTATAAAGACACCCTCAAGTACATTCTCAAGTGGCAGTAAAGACATACTGCACACCGCCTGAGGCCAACAGCACATTATATTTTGGTTTCATGAAGCTTGACTACCATTGCTATATATGAATATTGGTCTGTTTGTGTGGCTCTAATCTTTATCCGTACCTACACAATCCAACTTTTTTTCTCTCATTCATATTGGCTATAGTAGGTTTGACCCACAAAAGACATAATGTACAAGGAAGGTGCAATTCGAAAGAGGCACGTCTGCCAGAAAATCTCATTGCTTTCTTCAGGGTTTCATTCGATCATCGAAACATGAATTTTAAAACATCCATATTGCTGTCTTTGCAATAATGTGATATTGTGTTATCCCATTGCAATATCATGAATACAAACTACTCCCTATCTGCACTCTGCCACCTTTGCGACCTGAGTTATTTGCTGTCAGAAAATTTTAAAAGAGAAGTAAACACTTTAGCGAGGGAATAATTCCCACAGCAGAACGCCACACCGCAGGTTTCTGAACAACCACTGAGAGCGTTTGACATATGGGAATAATAACTCCTTATATTGGACATCACAAGTCGGGAATTTGTTATTTAGTCCAGCCAGAGTAGACAAGCTAAAACCCATTTTTCTAAACGCATCTTCAATACCCCCACACACAATGAAGCTGTTATTTGTCGGATATTGAATTGACCTTTGAGGACTTTACAGGCTGCAGCAATGAACATTTGTGTCTTAGTCTCCTCTCCTTTGACGCGGATGCGATTACGCAGATGAATCAATAGGGCGGACAGAAGACGAGAGCAAGTGGCTCATTCCCCGTCTATGCAAATGTCATCCTCGACTGATTGTACCGTAGATTCACTCTTTGATTAGATGAGAGGATCGATACAGCGGTCCTTTTCTGCAATGCAGGTAATAGTTCAAACAGTACAAATGAGGAAAAAAGGGGATGTTTCTGTGTCGGTAATTGGTGAGCTTTAGTGAAACTGAAAGTTTGAATGCATGCTTTCCTGAGAGGGATTAAAAGCCTGCTTTGTGTACAAATCAACAGCACCTTTTTCTGTTCTGTCTGGTGTGGTCACTTTGTCTTGTCTCAACAAAAAATATAAGCAGAACACACTGCAGGACGACTGCAATAGTTTGTTTTCTATTTAGTCCGGTACATTTTCTTGTTGCGCAAATGAAAGCGGACCATATAAAAAAAGAACGTGATCTGCACTGATCTACTGTGTGCACGGATCCCTTCTCCTCCAGTTCTAAACGTCACTATATTTGGGGACTTTATTGAGCACATTCTGTATGTGGCCCAGATGGAAAGCAAACATCGGACTTCTGCTTATTATCTGGGATACTAAATATTCCACTTGCTGAGAAACACAGATATGGCCATATCCTGCTCTTGTTATTATTCACACATCTCAGTATGCAATTGCAAATACCACATTTCTAATAATAACATTTTGATTGTATTTATCTATGCTTCTTTCTCACAGTCTCAGAGATTATATTACCACTATGATAGTTGGGTCACACAATGTTAGACTCATAACCATCTTTTCCTGTAAATGGTGGAAAACTGTACAAGAAATAACTTGTTGACATGGTTTTCATTTGTCCTCCTATCTTTTGCTTTGCTGAACCCTGTTTGCGTTCATCTGTTTAAAGGTCTTGTTGTGCGGCTGATGCTACCACCATGACGAAGGCAAGACAGCTGAAAAACATTTTAGTGAATAAGACATGGTGTACCGGAGGAGAGTTGCGCAACCTGTTTTTATTTCGAAGGATTTGCATTGAACCTGACACACCGCTCTGCACCTGCACGTTCTCAAAGTTAGAAAAACCGTAGGGCTGAAAGTAAACAGAGGCAGAGCCAAACACATGATCCAACTACACACAGCCCTGACAGCAGAAATCTCGATCTTCACTTTACAAGTTGATGTTGATTCAACTTCAACTACACTTTTGTTGAGCAGCTTTGGAGTGCAAAAGTCATCTCAACCGCAATAAAAAAAAAAGACGCCCACCTTGTCTGAACTGGCACAGAGTGAAGACGAAGTGATCACTCTTTCATCGTGTAGTCTATCTGAGTGCTACCTCAACAAGTTCAGACTTAACCTCTTTCTTTTATTCCCCAAACCTTTTGTTCACGCCACTGACACCAGTGGTTGAGTGCAACGCTTACAATTAGTCTCCACACCTTCTCATGAAGAGCGGTAAGGCTCTTTCTTTGTTGGAATATCAAGAAATATTGGGCTGAATTTCTGACTTAGACTTGACAGGTTTGAAATATTGACTTGAGATATGGCTTTGCCATTTCTTTCATGGTTTGCAAAACATATGTGAAATAAAATGACACAATAACCGCACACCATTAAATGTCACGTATTAAATATTCCGTTTGCATTTAGGGCATCCGCACATCATTTCCAAGTGATTTAGTGTAGAACAATTGCTATCTCGGACAAGTTCAGTATCCTGTGAGATGCATCACTTCCTGGAACTCTCTACCTTAAATAGAGTTTGCAATTATCGTCAGTACGACTCATACAGGAAATGTTAGTATAGCCTTATCAGTCTGCAGATGGCCAGTTGGAAACTTTTTTTTTCCAGGCTCAGAAAAGATACCACTCTCTTTTTAGACAAACCAAAAGGAGTGAGTCATGAAGGCATGAATAGGACAAGAATGCATCCCTAATAAGGGTCACTGTAGGTGTCATTCACCCCCCGCCCAATATGCGAAATATGTATCCAATTATGTGTCAACATTCAACAGATTAAAGCTTCCTGTGAGCTACAGAAAGACACTAATAATGTATCCCCAGCTGTCTCCACACACTGCCCTGACAGACACAACACTCTGTGCACACAGACAGATCAAGGGACATTTACACAAAATGGCTCTGCGAATATTCTGCATCACCAAAACCAGAAAGTATGGAAATTGAACACCACAAGCGGATTTTTAAACAACTACCACAACCATAAGGAGTCTGTTTAAAAAAAAATGACTTGCCTGGGAAACAGACGAATCTGCGAGGGAGCTTGTTTGCTCTGGCCGATGTGTCTCTCTGCTTTGGACAAGTTTCCATTGACCTAAGACAGGCCGGGCCAATCACAACCAATTATCTAACATGCGGCGCGTTTGAGATTAAGACCGTAAAGACAGGAGCTGTTGAGGCAGTTTCGAAAACAACAAGATGGCTCCAGCTGATATGGAAGAGAGCTGAACTGGACGGTATATTTTCTGCAAGAAGTACAATTACATGCACTTAAAGGCGAACTAAGCCCATTTTCTAATTTCATACATGTTATTCCAACGGTTTAAGATTGTCCAAAAAAATGAGTAAACAGGAACAACTCTCCTCCAAATCCCAAATCTAAAGTATTAAAACTGAAATCTGTGATGTCATCAAGTATAAAGTGTGGAACTGCTCCGTAGACAATGCATTGGGAAAGATCTTACAGATGTTGCTAAGAGCATCCGTGGGGAATGTTGAGTATGTGGTTGCATTTTCTGTTTCAGAACTGAGAACACGACAACAGAATAAAGCTCACGTGGGTATAAACAAGAAAGGAAGCATTCTGTGGGTCAACAAAATCAGTCTCCTGTTCTTTGGAGCAGCGCCAGACTTTATCCCAAGTTTAAGACTTAGCTCACGCTCACAAATATTGGTTGAACTTTCCAAGGGCCGCTTTAAAGCTTTTCTTTAGAAGAAAGATGTGTTTGTCGTACGTCTGACAGGATTTGGCAAAAGTTTCATATACCAACTCGTAAACTACCAGCTCATCTCTACACGGTGCAGTCTTGCAGTCTGTTTACATTTTTCCGTCACTCAGGCTTTATTTTTTTCCCCACCTGCTTTGCGCCCGGTCCCGCTCTTAGGTGCCGTGATTGACATGATGTACACGGCAGACGAGGTCACTGGTCGCTCAGTGCTACGTCCCATTTTTGATGACTCGTTGGTAAAGCCCCTTGGAAATTGGAAATCGAGGTTCCAGACCAATTTTCCTCTGAGATTTGGTCTGACCATGTCAGGCTAGTAAATTACGCCTCACTTCCCATTAGGGGTGCAACGGATCACAAACCTCACGGTTCGGTTCGGATCACGGTTCTTGAGTCACGGTTCGGATCATTTTTCGGATCAACAAAGAAAAGGGGAGGAGACAAATATAACTTTGCTTTCCATTTATTAATTAAAGAACTTCAAGAACACTTAAAGAAAAGAACTTTGGGCTATAGTCTTACATAAAAACTAAAATATTGAAGATGTCCAATTTGAAATGAAATAAATAAATACAATTAAAACATTCAAGAATATTCAATTCTGTTTAAGTTTAAGTGCAACATGAGGTATGTTGATGCCCTCGTCCTTTGATCAATATTGAAAGAATATGTGAGCTAGCTTCCATTGTTTCAACTGAACTGAACTGCTCGGCAACAACTTGGGTCTGTGTTTACTTCCTGTCAGGTTATGTCATTCAAATACACAATAATGTTTACCATTACTGTGACATTATTTTCAAAAAGATGAGAATATCTCCATTGTCTGGGGAGAGGGTCGACCTTTCTGTAGTGACTGTTACTATTGGGCCTGTCTAGCTTTCACTCTGATGCTTCTGTCAGCACCTGCACCAGGTGTGTGTGACTCTCACAGAGGGGGCGTGTCTACAGCACCTGTCTGTGTGACCCTCACAGAGGGGGCGTGTCTGCAGCACCGGACTATGAATCACTCCGCCGTGGTGAAAGCGGTCACAGTCTTTTCCTTGTCGTATGTCTTTCTTTTTAAATAACGCCTACATACCGTAACGGTTTTGTCCACCACCCTTATCCGTCATTATACTTTACAGGGAAGACAAAATGATCCCAAACTTGTGACTTCAATGACGCCGGGGGCTTCTGAAGTTCCTCCGCTCGCCGTGACTTTCGCCGTTAAATGCTTTTAACCTCCGTTCACGTGAACACATGCTTTATATCTATATAAAAAAATTCTCAATTGATCCGCGGTTCACGAGTGATCCGAACCGTGAGGGGTGATCCGAACGGATCACGGATCGACCCGTGATCCGTTACACCACTACTTCCCATGCAGATGAATAACAACCATTGGTTTGGTTTGATTCCGACACAAACATTTCATGATGAAACTATTTTGTATCCATATTGGTCCAGTATATCATGATCAGCGGATTGCCAAGTGAGCTGTCCTATCTTCTCCAGCTGGTGAAGCAAATAAGATGACAGAGAGATTTCTCGGTTGTTGGTTTTGGAAATGAATCTGCTCTCAGACTTGCCCTCAGTTCTGAGGCTGCCCTGCTGTAGCTGCGAAAGGCAAAGCTAACTTAACCATCCTGTCAAGTTGGTGGAGAAATGACCAAGGAGACAGTATCTTCTCTCTAAATATAGAGCCGAGGAAGTATCCTTTGCCAATTTATACAGGCGGCAGTGCACAGGACACACAGATTAAAGTGTGGCCCGTGCTCCACCGAGTGTATTTGTTATCGAAACTGCGGCATCAACCTCGAGAGGGCAGACATTTTCTCACACAGGAAATACATATCTTCACCATATTTCAATGGAGTCAGCCATATACAGTATGTGGAAGTACAATACTAATGATTCATAGGTTAGACACTCAAAACCAATTTTGCTGGAGCAAAGTCTTTTCGAGCATCTGATAAATCACATATGCGAATGCTGTGTGTTGTGTTATCGTCTATTGTTTACTGCGTAGTTGTCAAACAATTGCCGACAGTACACTAACTCCGTATTCGTTTTCTTGTCTTTGTTGCATTGCTGCAGGATTCTCCCAACATCACAAGGTTACGCGAGAATCGCCGGGTCACGAGATTACACGAACATCCATCTCGTCAGGCTTCAAGTAATGTGTTTGTGTCCGAAAACCACAATGATTCTGACCAATCAGCGGCCCTGTGAGGAGCTACCCGGCAGCTAGGGGAGTGGTTTAGGTGTGTGTGGCTGGTGTCCAATCAACAGTCAAGTATTTTTCAAAAGTGCCTGCCCATTTCCAAACGGTTTTCAATGACGGTTCTCAGATGGTTCTTTCGTAACACACCAAGTGGCTCGTAAGGTTACATTAAATCAACTCGCACCCAGAAAACACAGTCAACTAGCGCTCTAAACTAGCATTCCTGTTGTCATGTTATACAACAAGGTGTCCTTTATATTTTTACTCTACAACAAATGACTAAGCAAATCATTTTGAACTCTACACTCTGTGTGTCTCTAGTTGTTTGAAATTAACTAGGTGTTCCCTGTCAATTAGATTACATAATGTGGGAGTCAGAATTACTTTATGACTCCCACTCAGCTGTGGGGCATCCTTATTCAGGTGAGTACTAATATACAGTATCAGTGCATATATTCTGCATCAACTAAATGGGAATATATACGCTGTATATTCACTGCAATTTACTGAGACAGTGAGAGGCAAAGACAGAGACAACAAAAACAAGATGTAACCAGACAACCAGTGTACTAGCTGGAGGCGTCAAAGCCAGAGGAGTTCAACCCTTCACCTCTGAGAAGTATGGTAACCTACAGTGACGCTGTGTAGGGACAAACTGGAAATGTCAATGCTGGGCCACATGCGCAATGGGATTCAATAAAGTCTGTTTTTCCATTTCAAAACAATGTCACAAACTTGAGAGTACTTAGATGTGGGCAGTAATGGTCAGGAAGCAGACGAAACATTTGAAAAGACTGTCATTAATGGTCACAGGATGTGCTTTGGTGCAGCAAAGATTAAATGTTTCTTGCTGTTATTATGACTCACACTACTCATTTCCACAATTGGCCATCGTTACTTAATCCACGCAGCCAACTAAAAGCACCACAAAAAGCAGGGCTCCTTCAAATTCTTCTGACAAAACAGACGTGCTCCGACTATTTAGTGTATGAAGAAAATAGTCTACAAGAGGTCCTTTAAGAGATTGAATGCTGGGCTGTTTTTTGAATCAAGTCCAAGTCACAAGGTCCAAAGAAGACAAGTCTGAATCATGTCTCAAGTCTTTAGAGGACAGGTCCAGGTCAAGTTTCGAGTCTTTAGAGAGCATGTCCAAGTCAAGTATCAGGTCTTTGGAAAGAGTCCAATGCCTGTCGCAAGTCTTTAGAGAGCAATTTAAAGTCAAGTCTCTAGTATTTATGGTGCAAGTCCATGTCAAGTCTCAGCTGTTAAGAAAGCATGTCTAAGTCCAGTATCAGGTCTTTAAAGAGCAAGTCCAAGTCATGTCTCAAGTATTTAGAGAGAAAGTCCAAGTCATTTCTCAGGTCTTGAAAGAGCAAGTCCAAGTCATTTCCAACTAAGAAATGATTGATTAAGTTGCCATGACAAAAAAAATATATATAAATATAAAAAAAGACATAAATATAAATAGAAAAATGGAAAAAAAAAGACTCAACCATTATCGCTCACTGAAGCTCAAGATTGAACTCAAATAGAAAGTGGAAGTGGGTGCGTTCGTGTATAACCAGGAAACAGACAGAGAGTAATGAACCGCATGATTCAGAGAAGATTTTATACCGCTTGGTTTATTAATAGTCCGCATTATAATGCTGGTGTCACCCCCTGAAATAGCTGCTGCTTCCGCTGCAGTAAAATAGCTTAAAGGTGAGATTCATGTTGAGACAAAAAAACACTTTTTCTCATTAAAAAAAAACAACCCCAAAGGCCTGCGTACTAGTAAGTGCAGAACACATTAGCTAACACCTAATTGGCTAAGCGGAGAAGTGTCTTCACTTTCCAGTTATTTTTTTGAAATAGTTTTTAGTGACAGTTTAGGTGAGCACTTTTCTGAAGTCTACTCCTTACTGCGATGTTAATTAAGATGGCACATGCAACACAGTTTCCTCTCATCCTATGGCCTGAGGCGTCCTAATAAAAGGGCCACTTCAAACAGCAAGTGAGCATCTAATTAAATTTCGCCACGAATTAATGAGACACAATGTTTACTCCTCCGTGAGACGATTAGTGAAGCTACTAAGACTGTGCACCCATGATACTGATGTTTAGTTTCAAAGGGGCTCGGTGAGTCCCTTATTGTTTCACCTCTCAAGAGCACCTAAATGATATGCAAATAGTAAAAGCTAATGTTCCCCGTTGGACAAAACCTTGTTGAAGGCCCCTGTAATGTAAGCAGCTCAGATTGCCTCTCTGTATTTACCTATGGCTTGTATTGTCTTATCTCTGATGGATGCAAATGGTAATGCATTTTTGTTATACTTCCTGGAGGCCCAATTTTTATTTTGGAATATTTAAACACCTTTTTTTTGTCCTTTTGTGCTTTAAGGGTTAAAACAGTAAACATGAGTTCTTTGCAAATGTCAACTATCAATAAATATCAGCTGATATGTTAAATGCTTGATAGGCTATGAGAATATTAAATCCTGTTATGAATAAAGCTCAAATACATTTAAATTCAAAGATAACCATATAAGATACATGCTCTTATAACACAATGGCACTGTACTGTAGCGTAATGTAATATGTATCATTATCTCAAGGTGCAGTAAAAATCTATCTGCAAAACCATTTATTTGCTGTTCCATACAGGATAAGCACACCCCGTCCAGTTGTCTTTTATAATGGAAAATGAACTGATGCTTAAGGGACTAATGGACAAAACAATCAATAACAACAATCAATTCTTGTCAAGATCAGATTTTGAAGAAGTCGACCACTGGGCACAACTATCAAAAACGCAGTTGTTTATGTTAATTGTTTGGCCTCAGTAATGCACTATAATTCGTGGTGTACTATAAGAAACAACAAATCCTGCATCGGGAGGAGGTCAGGGTGGATGCACTAGACTTTCACCCTGGAGACTGCTCTTTGCTAACTTATTTGTTACGTAAGTTCTGTAGCCACACTTACGTAGTTCATTTAACCCAAAAATAGATCTTTTCTTTAACCATACCGAGTAGTTTTGTGGCCCAAACCGGGTCTGCACTTACACTTACTTAAATACATTAGTATCAGGCTCAAAAACAAAATCCATCATAGATATATTTGTTGTTACTGTATATTAAGATTTAGAATTTACTGACTCCAGACTATGTTATTATGGTATGGAGTACAAACATAATACCATTTGTCACCAACACACAGCAACAAAATAATGTCACCCAGCAGGAAGAAAGCAATACATATATTATTGTTCTTTAAGAAGGCAAGTCATTTTGAGTAAACAGAGGTCCGTGTTATTGGCCCTGAACACATTTCCAACTAAATAGAGCCAATCTTTGCTCCCCTTGGTCCCAACATTACGTCAACACCCAAAACTCTGAGCCTTAAGCAAAATACAAAGTCCAGTCATGTTGTTATCAGCTGAGGAATATCTTCAAAATGAGATGATATCTTTTACTTAGTAACAGAGAAAAGTACTTGCTTTTATATCCTCCCACCTCGACTATAGCAGCGCCTTGTTGAACTCTACGGAAGTGCTCCAAATTGTTCAAAATCCAGCAGCCAAACTACGGACCCGAACAAAGTGTTTCTAACACATCGCACCAAATTCGCCTTCACTGCACTGGCTTCCAATCTCTTTTAGATGTCACTTTTAAAGTACTATCAAACGCATACAAGGCTTTGTGTTGTCTGGCGTCTGCGTGTATCACTGTGTGGCAATTATTCTGTGGTGCTTTGATGAATAGTATACTAGATACTCTAATATTCCATAAGAAGTGGTTGGTTTTTGTGATTCTGGACAAAGTGATATACCTGGGTACGGATCTTTTGCCCCCCCCCCCCCCTGGCAGTTAAAGTAATTACCATATGGGAGAGACCACAGCGACAGAGCAGCAGGTAGGAGTATGGCAGAAGTTAAGTTTCTAGACTAGATTTAAGTTTTTTTTAAAGAGGCACAGGAAGACTAAAAGAGAGCTCCTTGGAGCGGGGGGGATATGGCGATATCACCTGCAATCGCCAGTGGGGGAATGTCGACACGCCAGACACCACAACTTCCGTACACAGCCAATTACAGAGAGCTTTCCCTGGCGGCGATAGGCTTCATCAGCATTGTGTGAACTTGATTTGCAAGGGCTTGAATGTAACGGACATTAATATTTATACAAAAACACAACAGGATACATACAAAATGCAAAGTTAGTGAGAAGAACTAGGGGAGCGAAAGGGGGCCAACAGCTCAATTTTGCCCCAAGGCCCACTAGAGGGTTAATCCAGCCCTGGATAAAATGACCCCAATGTAACAAAGCATGAAGGGCTATCCAATCTTTGTTAGTTTGTAATACACCTTAAAAAAACTAAATGTTAATGGACTTGCTATCACTAAAATATAATTTATAAAAACTAAGGAGATTTGACATAAATATAAGAAAAGGCTTGAACATTGGGGAGTGTGAGTATGTCACATTTTCTTTCCATAAGAAGGTTCATAGCCTTCATGCTTTGCTGCAAATGCTGCTCATAGACTGTAAATGTTGGAAATGACGCATAAAACCGCCTGTACAGTATGTCACCGAAAGATAAGAAAGGCAGACATTGACATTAAGGCGATACAGTGTAAGTTCATCCCCAAACCTCTTAACTGCAGACGGACATGTCTGACCTACCACAGCTGGAATGACCTTTCTGGACTTTTCTGTAAACTGCATCGCATTAATTAGTGAAGGCAAGCCAGCTCAACATTTGCTCTCAGGGATGGAGGAGTGCAGTTTCCCTTCCACTTTGGATCAGACCTGCCTCCGCTCAGACCTTTCTCAGCTTGTTGGGTGTCTGACATCCAATCCCAACAGCCTCATTACCGCCTGGAAGGCTGTTGCGACATGACAGGACGGGAGGAGGTGCCAGGCGGTTCAGGTGTGGGTCGTGGCCGGTATGAGAACTGCTGTCGGTGTGGACTTTGGCCTAGCCTGACGTCACATCTCTCCCCTCGCTATTAAGGATTTAGAAAGGCCTCTAACAGATCAAAACAAGCTCAGGGGTGCGTCAACGGCGGTGTCGATACGCAGCAGGATTTCAGTCAAAGCATAGATTGTGGATCTCGTGTGTGTGTGTGTGTGTGTGTGTGTGTGTGTGTGTGTGTGTGTGTGTGTGTGTGTGTGTGTGTGTGTATGGTTGACCACTCTTTGAGCAACACTGGCAGAGTAGATCAGATGTTATTTTACAAGTGTTAGCCAGTTTAACGAGTCATTTTGAGGCACACATATTCCGTTTGAAAACGAGACTGCGCTTCAATTTTGAAAGGCAAACATGATAAAAAAAAAAACTATAAATATTAAAGCGACATTAAATCGAGGACAACACGTACTACAAGAAAACACACTAAATGCAAAGCCCAAACAAGAATGAACCGAAGCCAGGACATACAGAACGTGTAAACAAACTTTAGACTCCACTTTACGCACGACTTTCGTGACTAAAACTTTCCCTTGCGCTGTCTTGCAACAGCTCAGACGAACTGTAAACACGTTGAACACAGTTGAAATAATGTATCCACACATACGTGTGTTTCCTTCAATCATCTTACCTTCTCTGTGTCTTCTGCAAGACCCAAAGCGGGCGACAAAGGAGAGCGAAACGGCGCACAAAATCCACCACTTGTTGGACAGAGTCATGCTATTGTTCATGTGGGGCTGGTCCGCGCTGAATGTAAAGTTAAGAGGAACACTTCATCAAGTTGTAGGGCTGAAGTTGTGAGTGTGGGCGCGTCCTTCCGTCTGATAACAGTAGAGTCTTCGGGCACTACGCAATTGAAATTGCAAGTAATTTCCTGGAGGGTCATACACTTCAGGAAATAAAATATTCCCCATGACTCATAACTTTTACCGAGGAATTAAAAAGAAAACCAATGAGGATTTTTTTTCTCTTTATTATTCATGGCACGTTATCATATTACCCCAAATAAGGAGTATGAAATAAATACTTTGGGCTGTGGGCAATGATGGGATCTCAGCAGAAAACTTGATCCTTTTGTTCAGCACACAAACAATCTCTCTCTCTCTCTCCCTCTCTCTCTCTCTCTCTCTCTCTCTCTGTTGGGAGCGGATGAACTGTAGCAAGCCGAGAACCCAGGCTGCATCTTTTCAACCCCTTTACAATACTTTAATTCACTCCAATTCATCTTGCAGTGATGAGAAATTATACTTCTGAAGCCCAGACTCAGAGCTCTGTCCGTTTCATTCAGGAAATTCGTACCTGAGTTATGGCCTTTGGAGAGGTTTTGAAACCCCCTTTTCAACTCCTCTAGTGACACATACTGTAATTGAGCTTCGAGCTGGCACATACACGCTGAAATGGCTGCGCCTTGTACTTTCAGAACTTCAACACATTCATTACACTGTGTTAAATGCCGCACAATGCACAGTAACAAACTATGTTGGCTGCACTGTGCCAAGGCAGGAGATTTCAGACACAGTTGGGGGTCGCCCAGAATAAATAGTATTGCTTTTTAAATGTCATGCAAGGCACTCTGGTGGAATTTATCCTTATCCGAGTCAGAGTTTGAATATGGGTGTCGTCTACTGAACAGATTGTGAAGACCTCAAAGAAAAAATTGTGATTTGGTGACATACAATAAAATGTGCTAAGCTGATTTTAATGATTTTAAGATGAAAGCAGAGGCAATGACATTAAATCCACAGTCAACTGGAATACTTCACTTGTTAGAGACTCAAGGCCACCAGCTGTAACACAAACAAATATCACAGTGTCTGTGTGAAGAGATAAACTGCACACAGCTCATGTCGTAGCTAGCAGGCAACCAGCAGAGACTCCAAGAAGTAAACGGTCCCAGCTATGAAATAGTTTGGAAC
This sequence comes from Leptoclinus maculatus, assembly GCA_032191485.1. Taxonomy (NCBI): domain Eukaryota; kingdom Metazoa; phylum Chordata; class Actinopteri; order Perciformes; family Stichaeidae; genus Leptoclinus; species Leptoclinus maculatus. Next base: position 781,726 of record JAVDOI010000018.1, read on the forward strand.
ATAACCCAGTGAAAAGTTGAATTGTCATACTTACATTTCAGTCTGGTTTGGTACAAAATAAACAATATAACCTGTAATGTGTTAAGTAGTGAGCTTTATGGACACAGCGGGCCATCTGCTTCCCCCTGTTTCAAATTGCTGTGCTAAGCTAAGTTAGCCAGCAGTTGGCCAAAAGTGAGTTTATCTCCCACAATGTCAAACTATTCCTGTAAGCATGCAGTGATATTTTCGGACAAAAGCTTCCAACTTTTACTGCAACAGATTGTTGAAGGCCCTTTCCTTTTTCAACGTGACAATTTACCATTTGTTGCTGGTTCAAACTTTATTCATTCAGTTCAGTACAAAACCAGGCAGATATGAGCAATGGGAACAAACTTCAAATCTCAGAAGCCTCCAAACTACACAAAAGTGAACGCATCATGATCTCTTCTGTGGCTTTTTCTCAGTCTTGCATCAAGCTTCAAGCCACACGAAGTTACATACTGTATAGGAAAAAAGCACAAAGTCACTAATTTGGACAGTGAAAATAATGATACAATATAGTGATTAACGCTTAGGGATTCAGTAGATCAGTAGATGCAACTGCTTTCAAAGAAAGTGAAAGATATCACAAATCCAAATTGTTCCTAAACTAATGTCAACACTTGAAAACTTTTTTTGTGCTGTCCTCAGATGGTGCCACAGTTGCCAAGACAAGCTCTCTTTCTGGAGCAAGGGTTAGCTGGGAAAAGTTAATATTTGTTTTGTCTCCATGCAGGGCTGCTGGCGGTGTCATCAAGACAGCCTCCTAAACCCCCAACTGCTCTCATAGCGCTCATAAACCTCCAGCAGCAGAAGACAGTGGTCATACTGGTCAGCTCCCAGGAGTCACTGTGTGGAACATTACAAGTGTTGATGCAGAGAAAGGAATTGAGCAAGGATGCTCCGTCCACCTTCCTTTGGCAAATAAAGGTTTGGAAATACAATAGTAAAAAGATAAAATAGTGATGTGTCTCTCGATATGTCACTAAGATAACTGACTGTGATACGTGGAGATGTTATTAACGGCGTGAGTCAGTTACATCACGTAAGTCCACCCTGAGTAAACGATGACGATTTCGTCTTGCATGGGCCAATATCTTCCTGACAAATGCTTTTCTTGACAAGCACTGCGTCATCGTTATAGGAAGTGTCATATTCTGAGGTGCAGCTTGCTGTATTGTCGAAAGGAGAACCGGGATTTCTGGAAGAACTTCGCCTACTTCCAAGTTGCACGTAGAAAGGAAATTGGAAATCTGAAGGGGACAAAACTCCCAGTCCGTTGTATTCAAATAGATTTAAAGCACGGTTCCAAACAGCAGCTGTCTGCTGTGAATGACCTCCATCTTAAGTAGCAATTTGATTTTAATGGCAACATCCACTGAGAGTTTGATAGTATGAATTCATATCGTTTTGCCAAAGGTACATATGTATAAATATTTAATTCCACAATAACAGCTCTAACTGGCAAGGCCTTTTCCAAAACAGAGCCGCATGGAGAAACAGATTACATGCTGGAGCCTCAATCCATGAAGACGATCTCCGTGAGTCCCCACCAAAATGGCTCTCCCACTTCCCACTTCCAGGACCTCACATCAAAGACCACACTGCCAGAAGGTTTCTGGTACCACAACTGGCCGCTTAAGAAATGTGAGGACCCACAATAAGAACCACGTCAGGAGGATCGATGATGATGTGGTGCTCATTTATGACTAACCCACTGGAAAATATCAGCATTTTCAGCTCATACTTTTGGTTTTTACGGCCCACAACTTTAGTGTTTGGTTCAGTCACTGGTCTTAACAACCTTGTTTTCAGTGGCAACAGCTGCTTTTAGCAAAAAATGGTCAAAAAAAACAACTGTACACTACTGAAAAAAACGGCATAGAGACACAGTTAGCGGCAAGCTTAGAGGCAGGCATTTGCCTCAGGAGTTGGTGGAGACCAAAACAGTGCTCTGTAGGAGAGGAGAGTGAATATTGGACTTAAGTTTTTTCACTTTGTCAGAGACATTGCTCAAAAGTAATGCTAATGTTGGACCATGGACATATTATGTCAATGTTAACAGCTATAGTTCTGTCCCCAAGTGGCCAAAAACTGAATTAATGAAGGTTAAATCTACATTAACCATAATGCCATCAACACTTAACTTAAACTAGCGGTTTTAGTTCCCTATGTCTTTAACCAAATTCACAATCAACATTGTGTCTAATATGTTTAAGGTAAGTGTAGCTCAACCATCGTTATGTTTCTCCCAAAATGCATTTCACTCTCTCAAATTAGCATCATAATTGCTCTGATGCTGCTCAGTAGAGCTCGACCTGTTGGCTTATTTTGGAATACCTTCATATCCTAACTCAGAAGGTACAGTAGTTATTGTCTTTGCCACTTCAACTTAAGTGTATAATAGTAGAAGATGTATGGCAACCAAATGTTAAGATGTCTGAATGTGGTGCATGCATATACAAATGGTAAGACATGAAATAATAAAACTCACTTTGAAGATCCCTGAAACCAAATAAACCACACAAGCCGAAGTAAACCGTTGCCAGATTTGTTCTAGTTTTGAGAAAAATGAGCATTGGAGGCTGGAAATTGCACTGAATCACTTGTACCACACCAGTCCACAGCCTTGGCACCCCCTCAGTGTGTGCATGCTTAGTCGTACATTTGTGCACATGTGTGGGATGTCAGTGGACAAGAATGTGCTTGTCTGTGAGACTAATCGGGCAGCACTATTACTCACTCCGTTCAGGGAAACTGCCCCCCCCCCACCACCTTCTGCACGGAAAGTCCTCGAGTGAGAGAAAGTCAAAGTCACATGGTCAAATCCGCAGCAACGCTTTGATGGAATTTCCTGTGTGCTGATTTTCCCACGATATCATGGCCTCAATATTTCTCGCCTGAAACAATGTGTTGGAGGAGAAGACTCCTGACACTTTGGCTTGTAGCAGAAGACGTGATGTCATTTGTCTGGCCTCAGAGATGAATGGGGGTCCTTGATTTTTTTATGTCTTTGGAGGGAAAATAAAATATGTATTGGAAATGCAGAGGCCAAAATTATCAATTTTTTTTTTTTTGTATTTTATTTTAGGAAACTGGTCATTTATCGTAAAATCCCAAACACATGACACATAAACATCAGCTGTAAGGAAAATACTGCAGCAGTAACATTCCGCTGCTTATCACTTAGGACAACCTGGGGGTTGGGACCCCTCAAGGGGTCACGAGATAAATCTGAAGGGTCTCAAGATTATTATCAAGTTAAGAAAGGAGAGCGTACTTTTTCTGGCTTTTTTTTAAATCGTTGCTTTGCTTGTGGAATTCAGGAGAGTTTCCACCACCACCAGGCTCATTAAATGACTAACGAACTATCTAAGAAGGAAACATCACTCTTATATAGATATAAGCAACTTGGTAGCAGGTGGCTTGTCAATAAAAGTCAAAATGGTTGAGAACCAGGGCTTTAGGAGATGACATCAACACATCTGGAGTTCTAAACTGTTCACAGCTATTACTTTCTTTTCCAACGGGTGGTGCAGGTTAGCATGAAAACTGGACAGGCAATGACCAAACAACTCCCCCTTGTGGAGAATCAGCAAGCTGCTGAATGTGTAGTGTGGGCTTGTGAGGTAATGAAAGAGTTGTCCCGTTCCTACAATTTTTTTCATCTAAAAAGTCAGTAACAACTCATTTCCTCATTCCATACATTCATGCAACGCGATCAGAAGTACACCCCGGTTGCCGGGCGTCTGTAGGTTTTGGTGGGTTAAAGTCTCAGTCTTCAAAGCCATCATTCTCTGTCCTATATTGCAGCTCTCCCCAAAAGACTTGGATTAAGCCCTGCTTAAGACCACTTCATTCTGTCATACCCTGTTTGGCTCAGATAACACTTGCTGTGCCTTAGCTCCATTGGAAATCCTCTACTGGAGCCAGACATGTCTCAAGTTATAATGAAAAGAAGTTTAAAAATAGCCAAATAACGTTGGTGGGACAAATCAATACGAGTGATTAAGCAAGGCAAGTAATGAAGCTTTTTGTTTTGAGCCGAGGGCTTTCCATGCGATTTATTGTGTTATCACTTTTCAAATAGCATGCCACATTCATAAAAGTTCAACTTCAATACGGCGCTCCTTTATTAATAAGTCAAACAAAGAAGCGAACAATTAAAATGACACTCCACGGTGAGTTAATCATCAAATCAATAATTAATTTAATGAGTCAGTAGAATTTTTCGTTTGACAAAGGACGGTCCTGTAGGTGGTGGGTGAGAGGGCAGATACTTGAATACAGGCCTGCAGTGTGGGTCTGAGCATGATTCACACTTACAACACCTGCTGGCTTTTATGTGAAATTCCCCTTCTGGATTCTGTTACCACCTGGTGCACTTCATTGTCTGTCACAGCATAAGCTTAGTAACTTCTTAGGAGCCGGTGAGGAAGCAAATTCTATTTCAAAGACACTTCATTGGCATGAAACTTTCAGGAACATATATATATATATATATCTTTACATGTCTTTCACAGCTGGCAGCCGTTTGAAACTTGGAATCGGTTGACAACACTGACGGAGGGTTGTACAAAAGCTGTCACCTGGGGCTGAAATACAAGCTGCTGTTGCTCTGATATCAAGAGTAAATAACACAACACCATACTGTACATTGCTGTTTATCGCCTTGTACAGCTGTTCCCATGGGCACCGTGTAAACCAAGGTTGCATTAACTTCAAGTCTCAGTTAAATATATGAGACACTTTAATTGCATCTCCACAGGATGATGTTTCATTTTCCATCAGGAGAAAGAAAACCTATGATATTAAATGTTACACTTCTTGATATACAAAAAAAGCTGATCTCTATGTCACAAGGCAGGGCAGTAAAATATTAAATTACACCGGTTCATTGGATTTTCTTTCTTCTGTGCGATTAACATTTAAGTTATGCAAGTGAGAACAAGGAAAATCAAACATCATTAAGTTTAAGATCATCATTGCTATCGACTGTCACAGTAATATTAATGCAGCCACCGTACTGTGAGAGAGCATTATTGATAAGCAGTTTGCAAGGGCATATTGGACAAGTTATTCAAAGCCACAGACAAAAGATAGTGAGTTAGATCAAGTTTCACCTTTTTTGTCTGACAAACCCACACAAACATCAGATAAACACCACTTGTCAAAATGTGTTCATAAAATTGTACAAAATACTAGTGCTTGAAGTGAAAAGAAATAAGTTGCAGTACTCCCTTTTTCATGTCGGTGTGTGTATCGGCCGATATCAGCAATCTCTTGCTACTTATTCCTATTTAATTCATTATTTTTTAAAGCATGCTAGACTGTGTCAGTTGTGATGTCATTGTCTCATTGTCAAAAAGTGCGTCCCTATGTTTTCTGTAGCCTTCAGTATCGCTCTATAATGTATTATAGTATGCCTATAGCCTGGAATCAACACCAGCCGGCCGGCCAGCCTGACAGACAGGCGTGCATGCAGAGCTGAAACGATTTTGCTGAAAAGTTATGAAGAACAGTTATCAACATGGTTTGATAAAGTACAGCATTTTATTATTTTTTAATCACTGGCTTACACTTTAATAGTCAATGTTTAAGTTGGTTCTACAACTTGGAGTGAACCTTTACTTATCCATTATCTATAGTTATCTATTTAAACTGTTTATTAGCTATGTTTATCCATTACTTTTAGCTTATTATGTTTATCCATTACTTTAAGCTAGGTATGTTTATCCATTACTTTTAGCTTATTACGTTTATCCGTTACTTTAAGCTAGTTCCGGTTATCCGTTAAGTTTTAGCTTATTATGTTTATCTGTTACTTTTAGCTAGTTCCGTTTATCCGTTACTTTTAGCTAGTTCCGTTTATCTGTTACTTTAAGCTAGTTCCGGTTATCCGTTAAGTTTTAGCTTGTTCCGTTTATCTGTTACTTTTAGCTAGTTCCGTTTATCCGTTACTTTAAGCTAGTTCCGGTTATCCGTTAAGTTTTAGCTTGTTCTGTTTATCTGTTACTTTTAGCTAGCTCCGTTTATCCGTTACTTTAAGCTAGTTCCGGTTATCCGTTAAGTTTTAGCTTGTTCCGTTTATCTGTTACTTTTAGCTAGTTCCGTTTATCTGTTACTTTAAGCTAGTTCCGGTTATCAGTTAAGTTTTAGCTTGTTCTGTTTATCTGTTACTTTTAGCTAGTTCCGTTTATCCGTTACTTTAAGCTAGTTCCGGTTATCAGTTAAGTTTTAGCTTGTTCTGTTTATCTGTTACTTTTAGCTAGTTCCGTTTATCCGTTACTTTAAGCTAGTTCCGGTTATCCGTTAAGTTTTAGCTTGTTCCGTTTATCCGTTACTTTGAGCTAGTTCCGGTTATCCGTTAAGTTTTAGCTTGTTACGTTTATCTGTTACTTTTAGCTAATTTCGTTTATCTAATTCTAGCTACCTATTTAGATGGTGTTGCAAAGTACACAGTTTGGTGGCAGTCATGCTGACACAGAATCACACCATTTCGGATGGTTCTGTTTTGATGGATATTTTCCTCCTGTACTATATTACAATACTATACTTTATATATATTTTTTTACCAAATCATACAATTTTTTGTTATAGTTCATCAACTCCACAATCTTTTCTCATACTACATGGGCTTTGCGGTAGTATCACTGCTCTAAATCCTTTCACCATGTGCACATTTTGTGAAAGCATCCAGACCTAGTTTAAGAAAGGATAGGAATACATATCTCTCTCAGCATGAATAGGTTAAATTGCATGCACACATTAAAGGGAAAGTCCACTGTAACTTGATTAAAATGGATTTACATACTAGGCTAATGTCAAAGCCTAAGGAGCCTAAGGGGATTTCCAATTCACACAATGACTTCATACAGAAATATGAGTAACGGATTTGCTCTTTAATTAAAGTCCTTGTATCCCAAGTTATTAGTATCTGATTGTGGTTATAGGGCAAAAAAATAACTTGGAGATTGAAAATCAGGCATAACAAAGGCACTCATGAAGTCTGTAAATGTTACGCTTATTGTAAGTTTTAAGATGACACTCACTTTGAAGAGATTGTTCTTTCGAAAGCAAAGTCAGTAAGCTTTGTCGTCAGATCACTGACAAAAACAAGTTCACACAACCACCCACCCACACACCACACACACTGACACAAACGCACTATCGCTGTTTATTTTGTGCTTGCAGCTATCTACTCTGAAAAAAAAAAGTGTTTTTTAATAATGTTTTTATCCTGGTAGACTGAGAACCTCATCGACGCAGCGTCTTGAGATCAAAAATCAAGCTACATTTCAGGAACTTTACATTTATTTTGATTAAGACTTTCCTCGTACTCTGTTGTTAATTAACCAGTGTAATATAGTTGGACTACAAAGAAAAAATTATTTTCTTTTGACTCCAGGTCTGTTAATTAAGTGGCCAAAAACTCATTATGGGCCTACAGCATGAAGTACACCGCTACAGAGACAACAAATCCCTTAGCTAATGTGAATAAAATAATCCGGTAATACTTTATAATAACTACACACTATGAAGCATTAGTTAAGTATGCGTAAACACTTAATTCATAATTTATAAAGCATTGTTCCAACATTAACACTCATTAGTATGCAATTTATAGCAGTTATAAATGTTTTATTCTTGATTAATAAGCTTGTCTATGATTGTTTCATGATTGTGTTTTCATACATGATGGATTCCCCATTTGTAAATGAAGTATTATATATATTACAAACCAATTATTAAGGAGTTGTAGATGATTAATAACATAATTTATAAAGTGTAAGTAAATGATTAAGAACTTATTTAGATGTACATTATTCATGCATTTATATATATAATGATTTAGATATGCACTAATGGTTAGGGACTATGTTAATATACGCTTTATAAACGCGTATTAATACTGCAATTCATGATTAATTCAGGTAGTTACTAGTCGTTATAGTCTTCTCCACAGAAAAGGGAAATAGACACAACACAAAGTGATCAAGAACATTTTAATAGTTATTACAAGATGCAAACAATATACTCTTAAATACAAACCTCTCAGGCATTCATCCATGTAAAAAAACAAAACTAAGACATTCTCCTTTAGGAGAGGCATCAGACCTGAGAGCACACACACATATTCCTGAACCCCTCGGCTCTGTACCTGCACTGCTGTCCAGAGATTCTGTTGGCGTGTTCACAGAGAGGGAGAGAGACAGGCAGCAGTAAGTCGGACGTGCCACAGCTAACAACTCCCACGTCTGAATTACCACGCACTCTGATTGAATGCCTGCTCGTGCTGTATGTAGAGGTGCATTCTGGGAGTACAAACACAGGAGGGGGTTAGACACTTTCGGAGTGGACCATGGATGTATAATCAGAACTGGATACGATGGAGTGAGCAGATTCAAACAACTCTGTCTACAAATATTTCACTTAATACAACTGCCTAAATGGAAATAAAAAAAATATATATATAATACAGGAAATAAAATAAATTACATCAAACACTCAAATATATTTGTTAAATATTATATATACAGAATTCAGAGAATTAAAATAGCAGCAAACAATAATTTGGTGGCTGGTCCATAGAGGGCGCTAGGGCGAACAGATGGACGAACAGAGAGCGGAGACAAACAGGATCGCAGCAGCTCTGAAAAAAACACAGGACCTGCTGGAGACTGAGCAGGTCAGCCTAAAACAGGCTAAAACTACCACCGAGGAGGAGATGGAGACATTTAAGAACTTCTGTCAGTCTACAGTTGATGAACAGTTTGTTGTCAGCAGTAAGCTCAAGGCTGATCTTGATGAGGCTCAGCAGGAGCTGAAAAATGTACATCTGCAATGGCAAGAGGAGAAGTCTTCCCTCAAAGTACGCCAGCAAAAAAACTGTGACGACTTTCACTCCCAGTTGCAGGTCATCGTCTCAATTCGAACACAAGAGCAGGAAGCAGCAAAGCAGACTCTGGAAAAAGAGATGGAGACATGTAAGAACCTCTGTCAGGCTAAAATTATTGAACACAGAGATGTCAGCAGTAAGCTCAAGGTTGCTCTTCGTAAGGCAGAGCAGGAGTGGGAAGAGCAGAAGTCTTTCTTCGTAGACGAGGATAAAAAAGCCTCTGAACTTCATCAAACCCAGGTGAAGATCATAGCTGATTTAGGAAGAATGGAGAGAGAGGCTAAGCAGACGCTGCAGAGATTCCAGGCAGCCCATGAAGGCCAGCTGGAGGAGCAGAGAGTGGAGACAAACAGGCTCAAAGCAGCCTGGAAAGAGACAGAAGATCTTTTACAAACGGAGCGTCTCCTTTGGCAGCAGGAGAAGTCTTCCCTCCTTCAGGCCACCGAAAAACATCTTCAGAGCCAGATCACCAACAAGCAGAAGAAGAAGAAAAAATGGTACAAACTCTTCTAATGCCCGGCTCCCTATTGACAAACTAGTCCTCAAAAAGATAAAGGATAAAGGAGTTAAAAACATGCAGCATACACGTTAATGCAGCAATATATATCCTAAAACATCAGATATAATAGTAAAACACTGGGTACTTCTACTTTTGGTACTTTAAGTACATCTTACTGATTATAACATACTTGACTAAGGTTTCGAATGCAGGACTTTTACTCGTCATGGATTGTTTCATCAGTATGGTATTAGTACTTTTACTGTAGTGAAGGATCTGAATCATTTTTCCTCCACTAATTACTTGTAAGTGAGTTTGGCAAACAGTTAATATACAAACAGTGGTTCCCTCCCCTGGCTCCAGATCCTTGACCGGTTTAAGGATCTGGAGCCAGGGTTAGGACCCACTGTTTGTATATTAACTGTTTGCAAACAGTAAGTCCTTACTTGGCAAACAGTTAATATACAAACAGTGGTTCCCTACCCTGGCTCCAGATCCTTGACCGGATTAAGGATCTGGAGACAGGGTTAGGACCCACTGTTTGTATATTAACTGTTTGCCAAGTAAGTTCCCAAACTTAAATCACTTACACTAGTGGATGAAAAATGATTCAGATCTTCACTACAGTAAAAGTACTAATACCATACTGATGAAACAATCCACGACGAGTAAAAGTCCTGCCTTCGAAACCTTAGTCAAGTATGTTATAATCAGTAAGATGTACTTAAAGTACCAAAAGTAGAAGTACCCTAAAAAAAAAAAAACTCCACCTCCACCCCTACCGCTCCACCCCTACACCCCTAACCCTAAATAATGCCCACTCAACCCACCAACTCTGTTAAGTTGTTCATTCTGTACACATGACATATATTGCACTTCTGTCCATCCTGGGAGAGGGATCCCTCCTCTGTTGCTTTCCCACAGGTCTCTTCCTCTTTTCTCCCCGTTAAAGGGGTTTTTGGGGGAGTTTTTCCTGTTTCGATGCGAGGGTTCTGGGACAGAGGATGTCGTATGTGTACAGATTGTAAAGCCCTCTTTGAGGCAAATTTGTAATTCGTGATTTTGGGCTATACAAAAATAAATTGAATTTAATTGAATTTAATTGAATGTTTGTGTTTGAATTATGTCATGCTCGTATTTTAATGTGTAAAAATACATTTTGATGTGTAAATTCAGGGACAATCACTGATGAGTTCTCATTTGCACCCAACAGCCTGAAAATATACAGTAAGTTGGCTCAACTGATTTGACATGTTGGTCCAAATATAGTGTCTTTAGTCTGTTGGTCATCTAAAGAGAATAATTCAATTAAAAACTCCCGAACATTACGTTTTGCAACATTTTGATGGTTTAGTACGAGTCTAAAGTGGCTTGAGAACTTATGGCAAGAAGGTTAATTTAATGTCTCAGCACCTTTCAAACTGCAATTCAAGGTTTTATGGCAAGGAAATGCATTAGAAAGGTTAATATATCCAGCATCCAGCAGCAGAAGTGAGCAGAGGGCTGTAAAGACCCGCTGACGACATCATCAACTGTCTGCAGAGACCTGAAGCCCCGCCCACGCTGCTGCACAGAGCGCCAACGCTTGTATAGTATTAATTATCGTTAATATTATTTATTTATTCAGATGCATCGATACCGAAACATATTTCTGATATCAGTCCAAAACTGACTCAAATAGCTGAATCAGCTATCGGTGACGACATGCAGATCTGGTATTGGATACCAATATTTAAATAATTAACAATTCAGTACATTTTTAACTATGTATTTATTCGTCTAATTTTGTTTTTCAAAGTTAGGAAAGCAATGTTTAAGTCAAGCCTGATTTTGCCTTAGACATAAAATAATGATCTTAGGAGCTTCCACACAGTGAGGCATACAGCTTATTAATCTAACACTGGTATCAGATCGGTACTCGGTATCGGCCGATACACAAAACCCAGGTTTCATTATCGGTATAGGGACGGAAAAAGTCAGATCCTTGTATCTCTATTTATTTATTTGTATACTTCATGTATTTATTTATTAGTATTTATTTATACATTCATGTGTTTACATACGTACATTTAAAAACATAGGTATCATATACTGTATATATATATATATATATATACATAAAATTGTGAATCAATTAGTATCGTGGTTGATCTGCTGTTCAGAGGCAGTTTATAGAATAACAGCGGCAGTGAATTAAAATCACTGGCAGTCAGAAGTGAGATCTGAACCCACGCCGCCATACAAACAAACATACTAACTTTACACAGGTTCAGGTGGTTATATGTGCATGTAGGTGTGAAGGTAGGTGACTTTGGACCTACCTGACTTTACAAAGCTGGTCATCTCGTGGTCTTCAAACTGTGCTCCCTTTTAAAATCAGGTCCCACCATCATTTGTCTTCGGATCGCCGGATCCACGATATAGGTAATGCCAATTTACGTCAACGTTCTGAAAGAGTTTTTACAAACAGTTCATCTTGCGTTGGTTTTGTGCAAATGTTACACACTGAATGATGATGATGTCCATTCAGTTTTCCGCAGAAGTCTTCTGCGATCTCGACACAACCTGACATATACAGCCTAACAAACTACTGCTTATATCTGTCACAGGACACAGCATTTATCTGTATATAACCTTACATGGGAACAATACAATTATCAGGCCAGGTTACTGACATTACAATGGCGCTAAACCGCTCGCGCGTAGCCTCGTTTAGCTAATGATGCTAGCCTTAGTTAGCCGCCCTACGTTTCAGTATTAAACACTTTATAAACATCAAAACATGGCACCGCAAAAGCGAGAGAATTTAATATAAATGTATATGGCGCTTGTGTACTTATCTCACCTGTGAATACAACAAGACAGTCTCAGATGAATATCTGCTTCTGTGATCTCGACTGTCCTCTCTTAAGGCTGGTCGAGCTCGCTCAACTCAGACAAGAATTACAGCGCCAGTCAAACCAAAACCCGCTACTGCCACCTATTGGCGAGAATGAGTATCGCCCAGCAGCTACTTTAGGTGAAAGTAGGTGAGTTTAAAAGTCACACAAAGCGTTTTAAATTATAATAACCAGAAAATAATAGTGAGGGGGGGCAAGGTAATGACACAAACTAATACAATAACAATTGTGCAAATAATTGTAGCCATTAAATTGTCCAGGGTGCCACACATGCATGTGAATCACAGAGTTAAACCTTCATAGTGTGAATTCAAGTTTCAATGATGAGCGTTATCGACCGATACTCAGGCAAAAATATGCGATCGAGATGTCGGCATTAATGCTTTCTATTTGCCAATCGCTGATATTGCTAAATGTTGGAATAGGTAACGTAACGTTAGCAGCACCGGAGCTAACCGCTAATGCATTGTAGCGACCCTTGGTAAGGAAAGCTACGAGACGTGATCTTACTTTTGGTCCTTTATTATGCGAACAGTACACAGGCTACTGTGGGCCGTAGCCTACGCCAAAACAACAGTTAACATCCTTAACAATCTGCTCCCGGTCATAGACTCACTCTCCACCGGCTAGCAGCACCAACACAACACCTCACTCTCTCTCTCTGCCAATCCAGGTACGCTCGTGTGTGTCGCCCACCCCCCATTGGTAGGATGATTGACAGGCTTCACAGGGCATGAGACCTTCACTGAACTAATCTCATGTAGAACTTCTTCCTGTAAACACAATAACTGGTAACATAACAGGTTACATAACATGTCACTCAGTCCGTTACAGTATGGAGGTTTCATTGAGTTACATAATGAGGCGATCAAGTAATGCTTTCAGTAAAAATCAGTACTGCCAAAAGGTAAATTATAACGTTATCATGATGTGTTCAAATGAATCTTGAATATTATAGTTTTTGCCGAGAAAAGATGAAAGAGTTATCACATGTGTAATTTCCTCACACTACCTTTAAGCAGCTGATAATGCATAAATAAAACTACTAATGCCAAGTTTTTTTGTCACTAAAAATACAAATGCAAATAACCACTCAAGATGGCTATAAAAAAGAAGAAGGATACCATTAAGAAATTGTGGCAGTTTACTTTGACTTTGGGTTGACTGTGGTTGAAATGGATTTTCATGGTGGTGGTGAAAAAACAAATGTGGAGCCTTGGGTATCAGCTGCTATAACTAAACAACAACAAAATCTGCATCGGCAGATACGGCCCAATTTCCGCACAAATAGCCTATATTGCTACATGTGTAGTATTTAAGTTTTTTATTTTATTTTATGTATGTTTTTCGACGTTTCCTTGTGTCCCCGTAGCAAATGCTTTGCAGCCTGCTGCCGGTCCACAGCCCGGTGACTGGAGACCACTGGTGTAGATGACTCTTGGCTGCCTCGGCTCTCAATGGCTCCTACCACTGGGCTCTAAAAAAATTTAAATGTCTTCATAATATCGCAAAATATCTACGCTCACAGCACAATTAGGCGGAACTTGCCGTAGAACCTGAAAAAAGGAATAAGGAAGGCAGAACACTTGCAAAAGCAACTACTTCTGTTTGTTGTACACTCTGAACTATAATATTTTGTGTTATGGGAAATGTCTTTGTGTTATGTGATATGTCATTTTGCTTAAGAAATGTCAGTGTTTTCTGAAATGTCATTGTGTTTTGTGAAATTTTTTGTTTTTTCACACATGAAATGCTGCTCAAATTTAAAAAAGATCACAAAATGGGGCAGATGTTCAGTCAATCCTTGTCTCTGTTCTTGGTACATTACTTTAGTCACCTATCTTCATCCACTCAGAATTCCTGTATATCAAGATGCCTGTCAGATCATTCAGTTCAGGCCGGCGAGAGCTGTAACACTCTTTTTGTGTCAATAACACTATTAGACAAGTTGGTATATTATCTTTCACTCACTTGCTTTTAACTTCTATATATGGATGATTTGTTCTGGCAGTTAAATAACTGTAAAACAGGTTGCAATATTAATAACTCCATAACTTTGTTTGACATTTATGTTCTATCAAACCACTCTTAACTATCTCCCTGTAGTGGTATCTGCAACAGCTGTTGAGTGTATGCTGCCCATATCCAAGAATGTTGTCGCAATTCAATGATCGCAGCACATAAAAACAATGTGTTGTAAAATGCATTCACCTGTACTCCTTTGAATATAAATCAGACCTTGTAAAATGTACAATGGCTAAACTTAGTTTCCCTGTCAAGCCAGTCCTTCTGCTTCACATCAGAATGCCTGAGAGGGAACAGTAACCAGTCTGCCTTTTCAGTCACGGAGGAGCTGAAGAGAAGGCTATGCTGAAATAATTACATTACAAGCTAAAATTAGAGGCCATGCTCTCAACAGATTTTAACAAATGGCAGTGATATCCCTTTGCAAGCTATTCTCCCCCGCCCCACAAATGCTACGCTCCCTCTAAAGTGATGCAATCACATTATGCAACGCAAAGCCAACTCCCTAAAAACCCATTTTAATCATCATCCACCGTCTAAGCTGTGTCTGCATGGATCCGAAACTCGGAGATGAAATGGGCTGTCACCCATCCGCTGGATAGATTTATACCATAAATAAAAAAAGTTAATTATCATTATGCATACCGTGTACTTTGGGGGCATTCTCAGCTATCGCACAGTGATAGCATAGATTTGAACTGCTGGTGGCTTCAGTGAGAGCTGCACCATTAACTGTGGCAAACCGTGTATCACACCTCAGCATTGGCCAAGGTGTCTGGAAATGTCAGTAAGAGGGAAACTCTGTGCAGGACAATGCTCCCCGCTTCCTGTATGTGTTGCAAAGTAGTCTCTGAAAACCTTTTCCATGTCTTATACTTAAAGGTGCTAAGTTTGAAATTCAAAGCATTAACATAGAAGCAAACAACGATTTGCTATGTAAAATATAGTGGAGTACACTTTTTAAACAGATGTTAATATGAGCACAAAACGTGGCAATTGCCAACATGTTAATGTGACTGAATAAGGACCAGGGATGTTGTGTTATTCTTTACACAACTGATGTGTTTAGAGTTTTAACACAAGATTCCTGTTGGATTTTCAAACACACTCATCTGTGGTCCATATTTAGAAACTGTAAATGTGTTAATTCTATTCCTAAGGATTGGAAATTGATTAAGCTGACCCCCAACTGTAGACGTTTTTTTTAAATGTATGGTTCAATTATTTTTAACAATTGTCATGTAAAATATATAATCGATAAAAATTGAAATGATCAATAAATCATTGAACTCATTGAGAAAAAATAAGTGACTCAGAAGGAATTTTCCATTAGGCGCGCAAGCAGAGATGCTGAAGTGCTGAAACTATACACAATAGAGTGGTACGGGAAAGAGTCGGCATTTCCGGTTCCCTCGTCTCAAAGTCAATGGGTTCCTTGAATGGGTACAGGGACTGAATAAACAACAATCAACAGAACTCCTTACCTACAGAACTCAAAAATAGACCATTTTGAACTCAAGTTTTTTTTTTTCTTAAGGGTGATCAGTCATCATCTGGTGCTTGTCATTAAGATTTATAAGGTTTGAGTACACATGATTGTGTTTCGTGTGGCAGTGTAAGCATTTTCTTGTTGAGTTCAGTTTTGTGTATTTTAATAAAAGCCCGTCTCGGGATGGACAACTATACCTAACAGCTAACCCACAGCTATGAATGCTACAGAAGGCGGCGTTAGTTCATGCTATATACGTTTCTCTATTAAAAATGAATACATATTATAAACATATTGATTAGTACAGCTTCAAACCCATTTAATAAAACTACTTTAAAAACCTTTATTAAAACAGATAGTTGTATTTTATGGGGTTTTCAAAATAGACAAACAGTGTTTAGGAAAGACAGCTGATGTTTCAATGCATCTGAAACCTGTCAGGTTTTCCTGTTTGATCAATGCTTCTCTCTCGTGTTTCTTTATGACAAAGTAACAGCAGACAAAGCAAAATCAATCAAACACGATTCTATCTCCAGCCTCGCCATACTGAAACCCCCCCCCCCCCCCCCCCCCCTCTTATATTGCATGGCAGCCAATCGCACGCAGAGCTTATCGTACATCAATAACGCCTTTCTCAAGAGGCTGCCAGTGGTCGGGAAACAAAAAATTGCACGGTACAGTCGTGTGGACTTTGTCTGGGAGTGCTATCTTTTATTAAATCAAACAAGACATGCATTCGTGGGATCAGACGCAGCTACGCAGTATAAACCCACGGTAAGCAGCAAATAATAAGTGCTACTCCCCGCATGCCGCCTGAATCGGGGTACAGTTAAAAGCAGTGGGAGGCAGATGACAAATAAACACACACAAATAAAGAAAATGTTCACGGGATTAGACGGTTTGGGGCAATAACGGACGTGATGTCAAGAGAGACTTGACAGAAATCTTCAGTTAATAAATCATCAGTGCATCATTTTTTTTATTTATGACTTAGCTGTTACTTATAGTTGCAAGAGACGGGTAGCACTCAGACGGTATTACAAGCGCAAGTGATCACTATGAATCATGTGTATCTGGGGCTGCATCCTCTTTTCTGTCTTGACATATTTCTCGTGTTTGCTCCTGATGTGTCCTGGTGGGACTCTTATGCATGCGTGCTGTCAATACTCTGCTCGATTCCCTCATTTGCTACCTGTCACAGGCTTCAACAACATGACTAATGAAGTCAATAAATAAATCTCTCCTCCTCTTTTAAACTTCTTCTGCCCCACCCCCCACCCCACCCTCCCCTTTCCTTGTCCTTTCAACTAAATGAAAAGCCGCTGAGCTGAGCTGCTGTGACATCTATTCTGAGGTTACACTTCCTTACTGCATTTGCCAAGCCTCATCAGGAAGCATTAGTAAGGCATAGCAGCGCTAGAGAGGAGATAAAAATGCCCTCATAATCAATGCAGCGTATGCGATGAGCATGAATATGGCTGCCATAACTAACCTAATCCAGACAGAACCCGCCATGGGGGGGGGGGGGGGGCATCCATATCATATTGTATATTAGACTTATTGATTTATTCAAGACCTTGACGGAAATCTTTAATCATTTTCATGCAACGATAATCAGCCGGTCAGATAGGGGATCTTGTGCACATTAAAAATACTGTTAATGGTATTTAATAATCTAAAATTGAACTAAAAGTGCTCTCCACACCGCATCTTCCTTGGATCCTCAGCCATACATCCGTCGAGTATGAAGTCGATGAACGGATGAACAGTCCGGAAAATCGAAGGACAGACAGAAACTCCTTCCATTTAGCTAGATGGCAATAAAAGCATGTACGTTTTAGCTTTACCATAAGCTATGGGTCATAGAACATGACCAGATCATAGTCACAACCTTTTAGTCCTGTGCAGGGCACCACATTAGCGTGGATGTCCTGCACAGACAAACATTCACATCTATGGGCAGTTCACCTCACATGCATGTCTTTGAGTTATGGGAGGCAACCAGAGCACAAGTAGAAACTGCATAAATCCACAGAAAGGTCCCCAGCATTTGCTTTGCCTCAACTGTCACGAGGTAACATTGCCAGCCACATTCGTCTAACGCGGTGAAATTCTGATGATTTTAGAAAGGAGTTCATTATTTTACCTTAGAAAAAAACACTTTAGGCTATTGTTATAGATTAAACTACCTAACAGCATATAAAGTAATCAAATAATAGTTCTACTTAAGCTTAATTGCATCAGCAATAATAATCTTAATTCAATATTATAAATATAAATGATCTTGCAGAACCTACGGAAGCCGAGAGCGGCCGTACTTGCAAATCTTTCTTTGATGCCGTTGTCTTGCGATCACAAATACATTCTCTCGAGTTAACTAAACGTTATTTTTTTGGTGACAACAGGTTCATTTATGACAATTCTTCAGAAAACTAAAGGCAGATTTCTCGTGACAAGTAGTCCAAGTAGTTGGATGTGGAGGGAAAGAAAAACATGATGCTGCATTTGACCGGTAACCTAATCAGCACCACAGGGGCCTGGACAGCTCCGCTTCAGGCTAAGTGGGTTAAATACAGTAGGCTTTACAGTGTCAGACATGTAAAGACAGCTCATGTATGTTAACCCAGAATAAAGTTAGCTCTGTTTAAAAAAAAGTAACTGTTCTCCTTAAATGCATGATGTCAGCTTAGATAAGGGGCTGAATGGGGATGCAATCAGTGGACCATTCTGTGGTTAACCATTCAGTGGTTGACCAATGAGTGGTCACTGTTGTTCAGATGTCCTAGTGATGAACTCCTGCTACCCCACCATGTGCTCAAGGCCTTTATAAGTCGTACACAGCCAACACTCTGGGTTCTTCCTCCTTCAGACCGCATCGCATTCTGATTGAACCTTCTCTGCGCAGAGAATAAATACTTTAAAGACAAACTTCTTTTCTCAATGTTTCTTAATTTCAGTATCATGGTTTTTTTTTCCACCACACTTCTGATCTCTGATAAACATTTTAAGTAGGAGGAAACAATGTTTTGTGTAATTCGTGATCACTGGTTGAATTATTAAGAGTAACAAAGCTTGTTTTCTCTAAAAAAAACAAATAATTATCTTGTGCATTTCGAGGTAACAACATAAAGAAATAAGATAAGAATAATTGCAAGCACGGTCATTCTCGGACACAGAGACTGTCATCAGAAAAAAATGTATAAAGCCACAGACATCTCATTTTTTGTATCTTGGATGATACAGCACATGGCAGACTCCAGTAAATAGTTACATTATTTAAATGCATTATTACCATGCATTCATTTTGCATTTAAAAACCTGCAACCCAAAGCCATTTGGCTCGAAAAGAAGGGCAAGTATGATTATGATTTGCAAATAAATTTACAAGGAAGGGAAACACTGAATAGAGACAACATCACATTAATTCCATTGTGGGAAAACAGAAGAGGTTGACAAATACCCTTTTCCCAACGATGTTTAAGGGAGTTTCAAAACTCCATGATCCGCTTCAGCTGTTTTAATCACTAAAAAAAGCGAAGACAAACAAACACTGAAATCAGCGGTATATAGTTTAGGAACGGAGTCAGGAAAACACATTTCACTTTGATCGTGCAATATTGACTTTTGGCTTCACCTTCTATGCACTTTCGATTGTTTGTATTTGCATAAGGATGTGGACTTTTAAGCAAATTGCATTCCAAATGAAAGCGGCACATTTTCATTTCAGATAGGTTTGTCCCTGTGAGGAGTATGACGTGAGAAGCACACCAGGCCTGTCAAGTATTAACTTCAAAGAGCCGTTGAAAATGTGAAGCTGATTGAATTGTGGCTTTTGTTGAAGCTTTTTTTCCTTTTTTTTGTGCCTTTTTTTGTTCCTGCTAATTAGCTGCCTGGGTTTTCCTGCATTATCACATTTATTCACATGTCTTAGCAACTTGAGAATATGATGCAACACACCATTTGAAGTTTTTAACATTTTCTCCATCAGTGAGCTTGTGCAAATGCATTTAACTGAAAAGCAACAGCCCACTCGCTAAGGAATTTCTTTCATCTTCTTTAAAACAGTGAAATCCCCACACTCCCCATTCATCATTCTCTCAATCTCTCTCTCTCTCTCTCTCTCTCTCTCTCTCTCTTTTACTCACGCACACGCCTTCACAGGTGGGATCAGCGGGTGAGGTTGGCGGCTGTGCACGAGCTGGAGCTGATGGTTGAAATGCCGCTCAGGGGGCCAGTGGTTGGCATCCAGAATGTGATGCAGCAGGCCGGCGGTTTGTTGGCTCACGCCCACTTCACCCTCTCCCAGTGGCACTGAGGATTAACCCCAGCCCTTCTGCTCTGCCATCGCTTCTCTCCCCCGCCAAGCTGCTCCCCCCGCAGGCAGGCAAACAAAAACAGGTTGACACCAGGTTGAGGACAAAAAAAAAAAAAAGAGCTTATGAATTTCAATCAAATATTTACAGAGGTTTAGTGTGAGGATCATTTTACTTTCTGGTAAAAAAAAACTTCAGAATGTCCATTGATCCGTCACAGCATTTTATTCTTTTGAATGCAAAGCACTCTGTGACTTTAACCTTGTGGAGGTCTGTTTAGATTAAATATCTCTATGTTGTTGAAGCACCGTGTTCGGAAAAAGCCTGATATATTTTTTTCATGGTGACCTTGCACTGATCTTTGTCCTCTTCCCTGAGTCTCTCACAAATGGACTGTTTCTGTAGATTCAGAGCAGTGTGGCCCCTGTCCATCATAGACGTCAACCCTCCCCCCCCCCCCAATCAGCGATTGCCCAGTCGTAGCTTAACCATCATAACTAGGTAGTTTGGTGTCTTTTTTGTCATTTCAAAAAAACAAAAACATAAAAGCAAAATTTTAAAGAATTGATTGTGTTTATCTACTCTAACTTAAGCTTCAATCATTAGCATAACAGTGTTACATCCAAGGCCAATGAGCGTACCCTTTGCTAACATTATTTTGTAGGATTACAGTTTACATAACAAAAAAAGAAAATCTTCAGGAAACACTGTGTAGTGTTGCCCCCACCTGTGTGGGAGACCAGCCAAGTCTCACTCCAAGGTTGTCAAATACGGACGCTTCATTTTGCCCCTCGGCACTGGCGCCAGCACATGGGGGACAACAAGACTTTTTGTCACCCCACCAGGTGTTCTGGTAATAAAAAGGTCTTTTCTAAGCCAGGTGGTGCGGTCATAGAACCTTGGCTATAATGTCTAAGCCTATGGCATCAAACATGTTGGACTTTTATCCAATCATAATCAACCATTGTGTAACTCAAATGAAATCAAAAGTTATCTCAAAATGATCTATTTTCGTTACCCGAAAATTCCCCCTGAAGATTTATTTTTGTGTCCCTCAAAACCAAATTTCAATGTTGACTTATCTTAAGTTAAATGAGTTAAACTCAACAAGCTAAACTTATTTCATCCCAACCTGGCTATTTTCTCAAATCTAACCAAGTAGTTTCATTGTCTAAACCTAGCTGATGCCAATGGTTACCAAGTGTGTTAAATAGTGATGCTAAGTGGTTCTGACCGAGCGTCCGTATGTGACGAGGTGGGAGTGAGAACGGGTTAGGGAGCCACACTGAGTGGCTCAATCGTCCAAATTATGTTTTCCAATAGGCATCCACAGTATTATGCTAAAAGGAAATAGCAGTGGGTTTCTGCTTTTTCAGTATAATTGATACTATGACATCAATACTTATGCTAACTAGCTACCATACAAGAACAATGCTACTTGTTCATTTCCATTTCTTCATCATATACTGGCAAGGATGCTGACCTTTTGCATGGCAAATGTAGCTTTAGCCTCTTTTTGTTTTTGTATGTTATCAGTGCTTATTCGTGACCATTTGTTTGTAAATGTAAACTACAGTTTTCAATCCAGAGCTGGAGCTGATACCTCTTGCTAGTGCGGTTAGCAGTTAGTCATTTTAGGGAGCAAAAGCCTGCTTTTGTCTACCTCTCAAAAGTCAAGGTCCATTGTTTGATGAATTGCATAGCCCTTGAATCCAGTACAGATACCTCAGTGCACAGTAGGTGTCAGTTTATGAATTATGATACACCATCAGATCATAAATATCTATTCCAAGAGCTCCAAGAGAATAAAGGTACATTTGCTATATGCAAGGAGCAATTACAAGGGAGAAACAGTAGAAAATAAACAGCTAATAACGACGAGTCACAATGAGAGCATCCTTTTCATCTGTTGTGGCACTTAATATATCCACGACGGAGCATCTTCACATTACTAACCACTCACCTGGATGTCTCCCTGGCTGACAGATCCCTCTCCGCCATGCAAAAAGAGAGGATACTTTCAACTCCAGCTCAGTTCATGTATCAGTAACGCCACGAGGTGGAATACTGATGCGTCGCCCCGCAACTCAATTAAAGCGAGATCGCCTTCACAGTTGAGCTGAGGAATCAATTTCTAACTCGGCCCGTGTTTTAAATCGGCGGCAATGGATTCTGCAGTGTCAGTGGGTGAGGCGTCGTTACTCACAACACCTGAGGGAAGTGACAGCGGATGTAATGAGATTCTCAATACCCTGTCTCTCATACACATCAGCAGAGCTAAATAGCATGAAGGGAGCTGGGGATTATGTTTATAAATGTTCTTCGCATGGCATCCTGGGGAAGACGGGTCCTTTTAATAGCTCTCCCAGGTTACATTTTCATTCCCATCTTATGATTCTGTCATTTAAAACGTGGCCATGATTGATGTTTTGCAAGAGGTTTTTCTCCCATTTTAAATAGAAAACAATTTATTCAGTGGTTGCTGGTATCCAGTGTGGCTAAAAGTAGAGTGGACCTCTGCTTGCTGTGGGGACGGCTGACAGGGCTGGCAACATGTCCTGCTGGATGGTAAGCGTGGGGGAAAGGCTAGACTGCTAGCAATACATTGTCTTTCCACAATAACATTTTGCCGTTTCTTTGTATCAATACCTTTTGATAAAAAGGAGACATTTATTCTATTTCCTGAGCTAAATTAGGTCATCAATACGAATGAAGCATTTACAATGGTGTATTCAGTTATAAGCCATTCAAATAGGAGTTATTCTTGTAGTATCCGTATTGTCCCTATTGGTTTTCCTTCCTATTTTCATACCTTTGCCAGTAAGACTGTACTGCATTACATCGTATAAATTTAACTTTCTGTAGTGCTGCAAAGGTCTTTAAAAGTCTTGAAAGTAACTTAATGAACCCTGCAGAAACACTGAAGAGGGATGTGTTGGACATAATGACAAGGATTGCCTTGACTATTGATGCGCAATTAACAGCCAAAGTACTTGTGTTTACAAGTTATTCATTATTCAAGAGCGGCAGTTGCTTGAAAAGGAGAAGAACCCTGAGCCATTTATTTATTTCTTGACGTCATCTCCACTATCAACAATCTCCAGCAGCAACAGAAACATGTGGGAGGAAAAAACAAGCAGCCCGCACTGACTACGGTAAAAATTAAGTCAACGTTGACTTTGTTTCAATCGGGATGTGAACAGCGGCCTCTTTATACTGCATCACTTGCTCTGACCAGCTAATAATGACACTGGGCGTAAATAGTGAACTGCAGAACCATTCAAATGTGAAGCAAAATCTTCATTAACAACTGTGTTTTTTGAGATACCCTCACTATCCAACATAAATAGATCAAACAAATGGCCTCAGACAAAGAAAATTGCAGATTGTGAATCCCGAGACAGCAGCGGTTATTGGATTCTGTAAAGTCAATAGTTGAATGATAAGAACTTCAGTAGTAATAGCAGTCAGGTGAATTGAAAGAGTAATTTTCTGATGTGATCCGGCACCTTGTGAGCTCACACTTTGTCCTTGAGCTGATCTTTAGATTCCATAATGGGATCCAACAGGAAAAACTTCTACGTAGTGGGAATCCATTAATCTCCCTGGATGGGATGTCTCATCTGACATCTGAGCCTCCTGTTTAATGTCTTCCTCAGTGTTAGGAGTCATTTAAAATCAAGGCTTTGAAATAAAAATAAAAACAAGCCACAGAGAGACACAGACCAAAACACGAACACAGGGAGACACACAAACAGAGAGATAGTATCATCTGTCCAAAATGATTAGCGATGCCTCTTTCTTGTATCAGTTCAGTGTGAAAGCAACGTGGGGAGAATTCAGGTGAGACTTCTTTTGTGAAACACATGTTGAGATAAATGTGCACTTAGCCTTGTTACACGATGTGGTCGATAGCAGCTTTTTTTTTTTATCTTCACAACCAAAGCTTTAAATATAAAAGAACAAAATGGATTGATAAGAATCACATGCTGGACAAAGTACCACCATACATATACCACACAATCCGACCATTACACTTATTTTACAAATAAAGTTTCTGTTTGAATTTAACCTAAAAATTAAACTGCAGAGAAAAAACGACTGCTGCTAATTTGAAAAACAAGATTTTATTAACTGAGGAAATGATTCCTCCGGGAAACAGATTTGCTGATTAAGTCCCGGAATAAGAAACTTGGAACTAAATCTGAAATTTAAATTAAAAAGTGTGGCTTTATCGAGCACCAAACCAGGAAAACATAGGGCTGCATTCTCTTCATCATTGTTGACGATATGTTCACTCGTGGCCTGCTCACATAAGAAATGTCTTCTATATACTTAAGACATGTACTTTTTTATTATCAACCTTTGTGAAATGCTGAACTAATAGCATTTACTTTTTTCTTATTTCATTTCAAAATGTCACAGTCTGGGAGAAAATAATGAATAACAACTTGTATGCGAGGGTATTTCCATAAGGCTGAAAAAGTCAGTCCATACCAATCAACAGAGACAAATGGAAACATTTAATGCAACAAAAGAAATGATTTAAATTTGAAAGGTCATTTAGAAAATGATTTGCCCAACTGATTAGGTATTTTTCAGGGATGCTGACATGTTCCTTCTCTTTTACATGGAGCTTTGACTGGTCTTTAAATCTATTAAAGAATTTTTGAATGCTTTGGATGGGTGAACACAAATTGCTACAGCCTACACTACTCTGACCGACGAGGCCTCAAACCTGAGGGACAGAATAAGTCCTTTGGCAGTGCAATCTAAAAAAGACCCACCAATTAAACTGCTTGGTCAAGGTTGGGGTAAAGATCATGATAACCAGATGCACTGCCAATGTGGTGAACAAGCTGCTTCTTTGGCCACACTGTACAATAAATCAGGTTTATATACATCAGCAATACATTTCTCGCAAATGTTATAAGCTGTTGTATCAGCCCATTGAATGGGCTAGAGGGAGCCTGCTACACTTATTCACCGATAGGAATTCTAGAAGGCCTAACCGACGTCAAGTGGTTGCAGTAATTACTCGCTAGCTAGCTAATGTTCCATCCATCCATCATCTTTACCCGACTATGCTGTTCAGGGTCACGGTGGGGGGCTGGAGCCGATCCCAGCTGACATTGGGCGAAGGCAGGTCACACCCTGGACAATTAGCCAGACTATCGCAGGGCTGACACATAACGAGAGACAACCATTCACCATCACATCCACAATGGCAATTTAGACTCTACAGTTAACCTAAGCTCCATGTCTTTGGACTGTGGGAGGAAGCCGGAGAACCTGGAGAGAACTCTTTAGTTGTGTGCGTGTCTCTGTCGTGGCATTGCACAGAAATCTGTCTGTAAAAAGAGACACAGTCTAGGGGAGGAGTTTGGTTTGAATGGCGGGTTGGGCAGGACTTTCATGGAGATCAGGAGACTGCTGTATGTGTCTCGTGTGAAATCAAAACTCAACACAATGACTTACGTAAATAAGTTACTTAGCAAATTTATTTATTTGAACCAAAACCTTTCCCTAAACCTAACCAAGTAGTTTAGTTGTCTAAACCTTTCCAAGTAGTTTTTTTGTCCAAACCTAACCAAGTACTGTTGTTTCCTAAACCTAACCTAGTTCCCCTGTTGCCTAAACCTAAACAAGTACTGTTGTTGCCTAAACCTAACCAAGTACTGTTGTTGCCTAAACCTAACCAAGTACTGTTGTTTCCTAAACCTAACCTAGTACTCCTGTTGCCTAAACCTAACCAAGTAGTTTTGTTTCCTAAACCTAACCAAGTACTGTTGTTGCCTAAACCTAACCTAGTACTCCTGTTGCCTAAACCTAACCAAGTAGTTTTGTTTCCTAAACCTAACCAAGTACTGTTGTTGCCTAAACCTAACCTAGTACTCCTGTTGCCTAAACCTAACCAAGTAGTTTTGTTTCCTAAACCTAACCAAGTACTGTTGTTGCCTAAACCTAATCTAGTACTGTTGTTGCCTAAACCTAACCTAGTACTCCTGTTGCCTAAACCTAACCAAGTACTGTTGTTGCCTAAACCTAACCAAGTACTGTTGTTTCCTAAACCTAACCTAGTACTCCTGTTGCCTAAACCTAACCAAGTAGTTTTGTTTCCTAAACCTAACCAAGTAGTTTTGTTTCCTAAACCTAACCAAGTACTGTTGTTGCCTAAACCTAACCAAGTACTGTTGTTGCCTAAACCTAACCTAGTACTGTTGTTGCCTAAACCTAACCTAGTACTCCTGTTGCCTAAACCTAACCAAGTAGTTTTGTTTCCTAAACCTAACCAAGTACTGTTGTTGCCTAAACCTAACCAAGTACTGTTGTTGTCTAAACTTAAACAAGTAGTTTTGTTTCCTTAACCTGAACCAGGTAGCTTTTCTGCCTAAACCAAACTAAGTAGATTTGTTGTCTTAACCTAACCAAGTAGTTTTGATATTGTTTAGTTTCAACTTACAACGTGAACCTTGTGTTGGACAGTTTCACTCTCACAAAGTGGTAGGTGCAGTTTGGCCCGTCTGAAGCATTAGAATGGGAGTGATAACAACTGATAACAGCCATTTAATTGGCTGATTGGTGGTTGCAAATTAACATCAAGATGTACATAGGCAATGAGACGTAAGGGATTACATAGGAAACAACGGGTTTGGGGAGTTTTGACATGTCATATGCTGGCAGGGATAATGCAGCGATGCAAGAGCATTTCATGCCAATTTAATGAGAGCAGACACTCACAGATCACAAGAGGTCTCTTGATCAGAAAGATAAACTGAAGTCACCTTCAGCATTTGAACCGACTGCAGGTGCTGTTGTTTATCTGGTGAGGAGAGCCTCCTTTGGACAAAACAAGCGGTGGCATAATTAAACACACTGGCAAACTATTAAAACAGTGCATGAATCAATTTAACGTCATGGGTATTCAGATCACCTGAAGTCCAGCCAGGAGTCATTTTCTCTGGTTGGCCTTTCCCTGCCCGACCTTTCAGTGATTAATGCAGGGCCAGTGCGTCTGTGTTAACCTCCCAACACCTCTGACTGTTCAATTGCACACGTCCCCACATTATCAGCCAGATGCTGAGGCTAGAGTGGCTGGAACATTTCGTCGGCAGTGTGTAATTAATGTGTTTGACAGCACGTTAAATCAAGACCACTTAAATAGTCTAACAGCTCTCTGAGGAAAACATGCACATGGTGCTTTGTGTGGCACAATGCTACGTCACCTGGCAGGGATTGTCACGCTGGTTTCCTCCCTCAAGTGCTGTGTTCTCAGCAGCTGCAATGTATATCCAGACATTTGCTTTTGCATGTGAGGCATTTGCTTTTGATTTTTATGTGGATGTGTCACCAGCAAAGTTGCAACTTAGCCATTAACCAGGAATTCACCCTTTGTCATCGGGAAATTTAAAAAGCAAACGCTTCTCTGAAACCTAAAAAAATTGCTTCGGATAAATGACTAACAAAAGACACATTTATAATCAATTCTATAGCTTTGTTGTGCCATTACTTAAAATGTGCGAAATGTGGAATAAAAGCATATAGAGTCAGTTTGCTGACTACATTTTTAAGGGATAATAACAGGTTTATTACAGATTGAGTCTCAGTTTTGTATTTTTCTATTCGTTATGATAACATTGCACTCTTTGCTGCAATGAAGACCAACAGGGCAAGACAAAAATACAGTCAGACGATCAGGCAACCAGTAAACAAGCTGTTAAAACAGCCATAATATAACCATTTATTGCAATGCAAAACCTAAGATGTTAGCAATAATCTTGTGTGTTGTGCACAGGAAGACTTTAGGTCAAAGTCGAACCACCAAGTTGGTCTGTAAACTGTGACTAAAGCAAACAACTTGTGAAACTTGAGTATGGCTTGAATTTGGTGCAAGCCTATTGCCAGACAACAACAAGGTTTGGAAAACATTGGGAGACTACTTTCCATGCCTTCCCGCATCAGCACTTAAATCCTCAGGATTCTGAGCTTAGCACACAGATATGATGGCCAAAGCATCAATATAAAATACACTCTGTTACGAGCCCGAATTATCCTTTAATTGAGCCACAACCAGTACACAAAAAATAAGATGACAGTGAAATTAAGTGTGGTTGTCGTCCTGTGAACTGGCCCAAATTACATCCACTTAAATGTACGAATGGGATCCCTAATTACAAGGATTTCCCTGCATGGTCTCGTAATCAGAGGACTGGTAATAGAAAATAAAAACAGACAACACAGTAGCACTATTAGGTTAATCGAAATAGCCACTTTCTATATTTACATCGTTTTTTTTCTGCTTCCCCATTGAACCCAGGAAATACAGCATTTGAATAATATCAGGCAGTAGGGTGCATGAATGATGTCGTCCCCATCCATCACAGCCAGTCAGTAACAAATTAAAAACTCCACCACATACTTGTGGCGACTCTTGAGGTCGCCAGTCATTGTCATTTTGAACTCACCGTGACGACGGGATGAGTCCTTTTCCTTTTAAAATTCAATCAGAGGTGTCTAACTGAATGCATATGACCCATGAGCAAACTAATGACTAAAGTGGTGCCTCCGACATGTGCAATGAGTTTCAGCCGTCTGATCACCAACATCATCTGATCATGCATGTGATTAACACATGAACGGGTCCACGGTATAGTCCTCTCCCTGATTATAAATGACTGAAGAGATGGTGAACCACGAGCTCTAGTTAGATGACAATTAAGGCACTCGTGTATTTCATCAAGTGTGTTTCCAACCCTCCTGTATTAATGAGCATTTTTCAATTTGCACAAAAGAAAAACATAGTAGATGTGTCTGACATTTCAAAAAAAACAACTGTCTGAATGCACGAAGTGTCTTTAATACTTCACTTAGGTGTAAAAGGTGGCGTATCGATATAAACTTGCAATGGTAACAGACACGAAACGTGGTTTATGACGTACGTGAAGCATGTAACTTAAACCTGGCGACAGA
Organism: Leptoclinus maculatus; assembly: GCA_032191485.1. Taxonomy (NCBI): domain Eukaryota; kingdom Metazoa; phylum Chordata; class Actinopteri; order Perciformes; family Stichaeidae; genus Leptoclinus; species Leptoclinus maculatus. Next base: position 810,842 of record JAVDOI010000018.1, read on the forward strand.
TGACAACATCAGATCTGTAACCATCCTCGAAATTAAAATATGAAAAACATAAATGCCATATTTCTATCATGTTTTCTACATTGTTTCCATTCGTTTTTGACTGCTGCTCTTTTAATTACATCACCTTGTTGCACCCTTTTCTTCTGCAATGGTTTACTGGTTTTGTTTATTTTTACTCTTAATATTAATCTTAATTATTTCCACTCCCAATATTCACGTGATAGCAGCGGATGGTCATTTGAATGTTCTTTTGGTGATTTTCCCTGAATTCTGTTAAACTTTTGCGCCACATTGAAAGCCTTTACACACAGAGGCGTACAAAAAGAAATGGGAAATACTTGCCTGCAAATATTGGGCTTTTATTTTGAAAGGTTACAACACAAGGAGTGGATATGGTCAGTGCTGTGTGCAAGACCCAACTATTCATTTAAAACAACAATGGCAGCGCCTATAGGTTGGCGTAGATGCTGAAATAGTGTCAGTTATATCACAACTGGAGAGTATTTCTTCTTTGAAAGAAGAGCACAGAAATACATGAAGGCTTCTTCTCGATGGAAAACATGTTTCGCTCTTCTTCAGACCACCTTCGGCAAGAGTTTGATTGACAGATGGTTCATCCAGTCACCTGCCAAGTCTTTTTTTTTTCTTAATTGCTTGCCCTTTTTCCAAACGGTTTCCAATGACGGCTTCTCATATAGTTCTGCGTAACAAACCATCCGGCAGGTCAGGTTAACCCTCACCTCCCGATTCAAATCTTCCCAGACCATAATTAGATATAAGACGCTAAACGTTAATGGACTCTAGTTGCAATAGTGATTCTTGCTTTTAAACAGAAATATGTTGCAACACCACGTGGCGGTGTGTTAATAAAATAAGGCCCCTTTGTTGCTTTTGGTGTCATGCTGAGTGTTGGACTTGGCAGGCAGATGCAGGACTGTTTCACATCTGTGTCCAATAGTGTACTTCCTTTGAATAACAAGTACGCGCTCGCTTCCTGCCACACATACGATTGTTGATGGCAACCGTTGAAAGGACTTTCTCTTCACTATGTAAATCTCCTGGGTCACGGCATATTTGCGCTGTCCTTTCAAACAGAGGCCAAGCCGCACTAACAGTTGAGGTTTCTTAAATCTGTCTGTGAGGATGCCGGCTGCATCGCAGCAGTGTGCAAACGACGAGCAGTTCAGATATGCATTCGCTTGACCTTCTTCAAACAGGGGAAATGGGTGCAAGTTAGTCCAGCATTTGCTAAAACAAAATGTTTTGTATCATTTAGACAAAAAAAAAAAACGGTGCTATTTTCTTATTGATAGAACTCCAACATAATATTGTTTAGTTATGGAGAATACAATTAGAAATCGTGAGATTTGAAGTGCACGTCAAGGGTCGCATCAGCATGAGTCAACGTCTTACTCGTATCGATTTCCTATATCTGCAGCACTACCCTGAACTCATTCTGTCCCCTGAGGGAAGAACACCATCTGTATGCATGGAAATGCTGACTCCCGTAGGAGCGACGTGCGTTCAACACTTTTTTTTGTGGCAGAATGTACATTTTTATTTTATAGCTACTATATAAGAGTTTTATGTAAAAAAAAGTTGTTATAGCCCTGCGCGGTTTGTTTATTTTGCATATGCATATAACTGCCGGTAGTGCTGTATTTCTATCTCACTTGATTGGATTGTGTGTGTGTGTGTGTGTGTGTGTGTGTGTGTGTGTGAATTGATGACTTGCAAGCAGCTTTAACTGTTTAAAGTGATTGCAGAGTCAAACCTGTTGATTGCCAACTGTTACCACAGCTAGACCTCGCTCCTTATGCTGCGTTCCAGAGAAGCCAGACCTCCAAATTTTTCCGACCTTCTACTCGAAAAAGTACAATAGAACGCCACTCAAAGTCGGAGCATTGTAACCTCGGGGTCCAATGCATTCACTCCGACTTCAAGAATAAGCAGATGTCTTTCACGCAACAGTGGAAGCTGTAAAATGGTAAAACCATCACGCCAAAAGCTCGTCAGCTCTGGTGTGATCCAGCTTGACAGAGAGTCACATATGTAACGTTAATTGACCGCTTGAAGCCGTAGCTGTTAGACTTAAGGGTCTTGTGAGAGAGATATTAGGCAGCTTGATGCTGTCGATCTTGACTTGTCAATCGCTAATAACTTTAAAGTGTGAACTCCAAATGAGGGGTTCCAGTGTCGGGGGCCCTGGTGTGCTGGCTCACTTGTCACTGCTTAGGGGGAACACCTATAAATGGACGACAGCCGTCGTTAATGCCATTAGTTACACCTGTGTGACTAAAGGGCTGCGAAAAAGATCTGTACTCTGTAAATGGGAGAGTAAGTAAGAATAAACTGTGTTTATTTAGCACATTTCAAAGCATATGTTACAAGATAATACAAGGCAATTAAATAAAAACAAGATCAGTGGAAATAAAACAAGGAAAAAGCCAGAAATTAAATTAATAATAAAAAATAAGTAAAATAACGTGTATGGTGAGAAATACGTTTCGATAGTTGCAAATGTGTGTGTTATAACACTATAAAACAACAAACAAATAAAACAAATACTTCAACAGAAACAGATACGGACATGTTTTTTACAAACTGCATATCATTACTGAAATAGGCCGGTTATATGAACTATGACCTTTCCAGAGGCTAATAAGAGGCGTTGAAATGAATTCACCTCTTGCTAAAAGGATGAACGCAACTAATTATGAAAAACCACATTATTATTGAAATAAAAAGCGAGTGGGATGTCTTCCTTTGTTAAAAAGAAATTCTATTGTATTTGTACAAACGCGGTTGATGCTTATAGTCGGGGGTTTGGAATGAAATGCTGAAGGGACACAACCTCTACATGCTCCATGTGACAACGAAACAGGACAGTCGGTGACAAGTGAGGTTATGAAAGCCATGTGAAGCGTGTACATGATGAACTACGAGAGCTTATTTTCAGAGGCTTCCAACAGCGTCTCGTGGCCATCCAAGTGGAGTTGCTTTGTTGTCATGGAGAGTGTTGTATGTAGTATGTTTGGCATTTCTGTCACCGTCTCCTTCACATAACGGAACATGGTGTCAGTGATGAGGAGGATGGGGAAAAGGAGATGCAACTCCATCTGCTAAAGAATGCCATAATGTAAATGAAGACAAGCATACATTTCTTGGGGAAATTTATTTCCAGCGGGGTTGTATTGTATTTGTAAAAGCAGGTTGACAGGGATGGAATAGCAAGATGCCTTCATGATCATTTGTAAATCTAGATTTGGTTGTATATCATGAAACACTATTGGTGGTAAGCTGACAGGGAATGAGGCGAGAGAAAGATGAGGATCGACATGCAACAAAGGTCTTTTAGCTTGTCTGAAATTGGGGACACCTGCAATCATAGCAAACCAATTGGCTACCAGGACGGCCACATTATAATTCAATTTTTTTTTTATTGTGTAGAAAAGTGAGTACAAAACAAGTACATGATCACATATAGGAGCTAAGAAAGTATACAAAGTAAGACAGGGACGAGAGCAAAGGGGACATAAGGACACTGAGGAAAATAACATGGCAGTGTGTGTGTGTGTGTGTGTGTGTACGTTTGAGTCCCTTTATTCATGATGCATTTGATGGGGGAGTGAGTGGTGTCGATTGAGGTTAGGTAGTAATATGGGACATATTTCAATCTACACATAACTAGACAAATACAGTACATGTACACAGATATCCCTATATATTGTATATATATATATATATATATATACATATATATATATTGTTATATATATATAAACATAACAATAAATATTATATATATATATACACACATACATATACATTTACATATTACTGTATAGTAGCAATCTTATAAAGAGGGAGAAGCTGTTTTTGTTTGGTATAGCCCATGGATGTATTAAAAAAAACTGGATACTCATTCCCTATGAAAGTTGCTCAGTGGCGCATGAAACACAAAAAAAGGGTAACTTCCGAGTGTAGGTTTCAGATGAAAACATCCAGATCTTCCGGTGATTTGTCTGCATCCATGAGGCCCACAGAGCGAGCGCACTAGTGTTCCCTTTGAGCGGAGGAAAGAAACCTCTTGTAATTCCACTTAGCGTCAAAGCCCGACACTCTTCCTGAGGGCTGACGTAGCGCATCCTGATTAAATCGTGAAGATTAAAAAAACAGAAACTGGATCTCTAGAGTGTGAACTTTGATTGAATTGGTCATTTTTAGGGAGCAGGGAGAAAAGGCAGCACCTCATGTCTAAGGTTCCATAAGACATAACCCACATGTGGGGCTTGTCCTCTCTTTTTCCTGGTGTTGTCTCATCAGCTAGATGCAGTAAATAAGTCAATCATTGAGTTGTTAGCGGTGGCATAATGTTTATCGTTGGCCAGGCAACAACACGGGGGTTGCACGTTGTAAAGTAGAGATCTAAATAGTCTGTGTTATATGCCCTCCATGTGGCGAAGGTTGCCCCATGTACTCTGTGGTTGATGAGCACCTTGGAGCCGACAAAGCCAGATTTTCCTAATCACTTCAACAGCGACATCAACGTTATTGCCGCTGACGGTGCCAAGCCCTAACTCTTTTGATTTTCTTTTTTTCTCCAGCGCTGGCGAGCACTTCCACAGCAGTTGAGTGATTGCACATTTAAATGTCAGTATGCCCGCTGAAATAATTAAAAACGCACAATTGATCGGCGAGGCTGCATCCACGCGCTGTATTCCATTTGAGAGCCACGCTTGTAAACTATTTACACTCAGACATGTTGAAAGACTGACTTTTTTTTTCCCATTTCATTAGGAGGTCTCTTGGATGGGATGCATTTGGTTCTGTCGGCACGTATTAAAAGTGAATATAGTTTCTTATAATGACGTAGAGGAAGAAACATCAATATAAGGCTGGTGACCAGGCAAAAATATTTAACAGATACTTATTTATCCTCGTATTTTAGACACGGTGAACAAGTCCTATCAGAACTGAGCCCTCCTTATCATTTGTATGTGCAACTGTTTCATCCTGTAAATATGGAGCAATACTTTGGAATCGCTATAAATAATGAGCTCAAAGCAGAGAGGAGGACGTGTTATCTGGTTTCCATTCGAGTCTCATTTCTCCCAATTTCAGAGAAACCATTCAACAGTGCAGCAGTGTTTCTATCTCATTTGTTTTGTGCCTTGATGCTGTATCCAAAGCGGGATATCGTATGTAAACCTGTCATCTTAATGATTGGAGTCCCAAGGAAGCCAGAGGATGTGGTTAACGGTTCCCCGTGGACTTATTGACCTCTAGTAGGTCATTTTTAAAATGATTTATTTCTACACATGACCATAATGATATGCTTAAGATGCGGGAAATATGTGACGGAAAAGGTTACGGTATGGTTAATGAACACGCTTCTTCCTGCAGTGGCACTGAATGTTGGTACAGAAAACACCTGTGCACTGTGCGGATTGTCGACTTGTGTTACAACTGAATTCCATCATGCACAATGAGCGCCATAAAAACATGATAAAAGTAAAGTGATAATGCGGGATTGAGCTGAGGACTCAGGAGTAAATCTCACAGTAGTATCAACTCATTTACAATCCAAATCTATCTCTGGAGCAAATCTGAAAAAGCGGTTGTTAGCTTTCGAACATTTTCCATATCAGTATGCTTCCTAAAAGACAAAATCCTCATTATTGAGTAACCTGGTAACGGATGTGGACATAAATCCCCCCCGGCAGTCAATCTCCACAGAGCACGCTTTCAATTTCCAGCCCGACCACTCAGCTTGAGCTGCTAGTTCAGTTCGTCTAAGCTTTTTCCAATTACATACTATATGCACTCCACATGCTACCATGCTACAGTGAGCCTTTACGAGGTCTGCTGAGTGTTAAACCCCAGGTCAGGTCTTACTGTACGCCAGCGCTGGCAATCTCTCGCGGGGAATATAAACTGCAGACACTCACCTGCTCCTGTTACTCGCTCTCCTCATTCCTTTGCCCCGAAGCCGTGTTTCACTTTCAATCGTGCTTCATTCTCCTTCAAGTATGAAGGAAATGTGGAGCAATTTGAAGTCCGTTGTGTCAACAGTTAACAATGTGTGCCGTCAAGTGCTTTGCCCTTAGAAAACATTCACTACGGAAGCACCCAGAAGATATTCAAGTGTGTTATTAAGAGAAATGGGGAAGCTGTCACAAAGGTAACAGCCTGACAGTGTTGATGCCTCAAGTGATACTCGAAATGTAGTCGACACATTTTCTGTTTCACTTCTACTGCGCTAAACTCTGGATTTATTTCCCTCCTGCAACTGATTGAAAGACCCAATTCAAGTTGAAGCCAAAGATCACATTTATTTCACTGCTGGTCAAAAGGTGCATAGAGTCCTACCTACCCGGATCCTCTGATCTTAACTGCGTCGTGTTTCATGGCTTTAGAGGATAAGGCCGGTCTCATTCTATATTTTTCTAACTGTCAACAAATCATTTTGTCAATACTGTAGCGACCCTGTACAGTAACAGCTGGTAGTAGAGGGGTCAGACTGTCACTTCCCAGTCAGACCTACCGGAGTATTTGGGTGTTTTCACCGTTGAGACTGCTACTGGGTGCCGGGCGCCGCCATTGTTATTTCCATTGTCCGGAGAAACGGCGGGAAACGATGATGATGAGGGAGCCATACCAGCGTCTCTAGCCATCTTCACTGTAGCCTCTCTCAGGCGATCCCTCGCCTCACTTGAAGCTCTCGTGAACTCTCTGGCTATGTCCTCCGACCACCCGCACGCTCCCTCCTCCTCCATGTCTCTCCTTTCCTTCTTCACCTCCGTCCTGCCGACACCATCCATGACCAACAGCAAGCTAACTGGCTAGCTCACGAACGAAGCTAGGTTAGCTCACGAACGGATATGGCGTTATGTCTACGTCCGTCACAAAATCACTTCTGACACCAGTGTAATGTTCCACTTACGAGTCGGAGACAGAGTGAAGTCCTTGCAAGAGGTTTATTAAACACAAACCGTCAACAGTTATGCCGAGCAACTCCAGCGAACATTATTAGTCTTCATACACTCCTTTAACAACTCTCTTCTTCGTTGGTTCTGGTCTAACGAACTTGACTAGCTCCCGACACAGAACAGGTAACCTCCTCCTCCCCTCTGCTCTACCAATCACAGGCACGCACCTTGACTAACGTGTACAGGTCGTCCCGTGATTGGCCAGAGAGAGGGAAGTGACAGTCTGACCCCTCTACTACCAGCTGTTACTGTACAGGGTCGCTACAATACTTTCCGACTTTCTTACCCTGCCTGTGAAACTCACCCAAAGCCCAAAGTCATAAATCTTTAAAAATTAGCAAAATATATTTTTCATTAAGAAAAAAGAGGCTCAGTTATTTCCTAAAACAGCAGGGCACTGTAGTTTTGATCAAACCTTAAGCCCCAGTCCCACCGAAAGCCGGATATACTACGGATGTCCCCGGATACACTACGGATCAGATCCGGGGTCATCCGGGAGTGAAACCGTAGTCAGTCCGGGACGATCCGGGGGGGTCCGTGATGAACCGTAGTAAAACCGCGGCCATCCGTGGTGATCCCTGGCGTATCCGGGAAGACGAGAGGCTCGCCGGACGTACAACTAACATCCGGGGTGATCCGTGGCCATCCGGGAATGGAGAAGGGGGCGGCGTTGATCGTAGCGCATCCAGGACGAACTGTAGGACCGTGATGAACCGTAGCGTAACCGTAGTATAACCGTGTTAATCCGGGATGAAACAGGAGCTAGTTATCACCCCGGACCATCCGTAGTACATCTGGCTTTCGGTGGGACTGGGGCTTTACTCAAACAGGAGTAAATGGACCATTTCACTGGGACTATTTTCAGCAGCAGATGAAAACTCATTTGGTGTTCTAGTGAGTATTTACTTAATATGGAACTGATTCAAAATAAACTCCTATAGCAGGCGTTGCGTACACAGGCAATACTTTTTTAGTAGGATTCATTATTTGCTGCTTTTGGTCTTTTCATGGGATTTGCTGACAAAAATGATTACAAAAATATTGAAAATCACCAGCTTTATCCTTCAACATATGTAGGGTATGACTCATATTAAGTTCACTTTATTTAAACATTAAATTATAAAACTCTGAAGGAGGACATGGCGAAGCCGCTAAATTAAAATGAAACGCAGACCTCCTGCAGGTCACCACAGCTCTCTGTCTTACCCTGCAGATTAGGACATGAATCCCACCATCCCTGATGCACCAGACCAATCACACAGACTATGTGGGCACTCCTTTGAAAAGGAGTTTGATTGATAATCATATTCATTCATGTCCTTGATGGAGTCTCATTCCCTTTAATCCATGAGGCATGATCAATGATTTGAGGCTTAATTGGTGAAACAATTATTCCTCTCTCTTTCTCTCTCTCTCTCTCTCTCTCTCTCTCTCTCGCCCCATTTCTCCCTCACAATTTGACCTTAAAAAAGGACACATTTGATAACAGATTGAGGTGACGATAAAGGACATGGAAGGTATATTTGCTCAATTACAGTACACATAAGTAATGTCAAATTTGCATGGGCTGCTACAACACAGTGCTACAGTAAGCACTGCAGATGTGTTTTCCGACAGATGGATTATTGTGACGTGACGGGCATGTTGGAAATAGCCTGGCAAGCGGTGCATCCCTCACAGCAATGTGTCACAATGAGGGATACAGTCTGGGATTTAACGGTTCATGGCAATGGTCACTGGGGGAGCAGTGTGAATAATTAGTTCAAACACAGACAGCGTTTCATCCGGTCATCAGGGACAGTGACAGATGTATCGCAACAACGGGCAAAGAGAGGGTCCTTCCTAAGAGGAAGTCAGTTTTATTTATATAGAGTGACATACAAAAATGAGGAAACAGGAGAAAAAAGGAAGAAAAAAAATGATTGCAACAGTCATTTGTATATACATAGATATATGTCACGTACACACTTCCTTAATAATACATTACATTTGTATATTAATACATGCACTGTATTCAATTCATATGTCTTAATGTATATATGTATTGATGTCTTTTTCATCACACCTTTGTATATATATATATATATATATGATTTTAGTGTTTCATATCAAGTTTTGTCGTGTTTTAGAGCGTCTGGTCTCTAACCCCAGCTCGGCTCATTACCTCTCTGCTATCTTTTCTAGTATTTTTAGGGATGACAAATAAAAGTTCAATAATCCTAGCGGAGATATTCTTGGAATATGGGAAATGAGCATGTCGGTATTTTCCAAATGTTCCTATTATTATCTGCATGTTATGTGCACTTGCCGGGCTTGCCACTGATACATCTCCTTTCAGGAATCAGCTGACTGTGTGAGGATGGAAAGCTAAGCTAGCTATCAGACAGTAAATACCTCCAAAACTGTAGTTCTGGCTGCTTGTTGAACCCTTCACTGTTCATGTAAATGCACCAACACTGGACATAACATGGTGGTGTTGATATTCACATCCATCCTTATATTGTCTTATACTTCTCTTCACTGCATGTTAAACCTTTTCAATAGGTTCAATCGCCGTAGGTATGAATTAACATGATGCCTTTTTGCAGCTGACCTGCTCCTGCTGGATGTTTGGCTGGGCTCTGGATCATCAATAACCGGCCCACTGGCAGCCTGCTCTCACTGACTATAAAAGTAACGGCAGCAAATGGGACTGACAGAACACGACATAGGTCATTAATGGCTGTGGAGCCGGTGCACGAGTGCATATCGTTCAGATGGCCGCAGTATAACTATTAAGCACTTAAGAAATGCTATAAATCAAACACGGGGCAACTGACCAGAGAGCAGCATTAATAACGCTGTGTAATATGTCTAACTAATAGCATGATGTCCTAAAATACAAAATGAAGTTGTTTGTGCATGGGGAGATGCAAGATGAAAGATGCAGTAGGCCCAGGTTTAATAACATGGTAGACATAGGGTGTGGAGGTCAGCGTGGGCATTTACACTCCAGTGATACAAATTTGATTCACAACTGTTGAAACTGTTCATAATATAAAAAATGCTGTAACATTTTAAATAGCACATTTAGTTTTATAGGTGTGTCTTAAATCATCTACTGCACTGCCTCTCTGCTACACCACTCCATATATTTCCATCACCACTACGGTTATTTTATGGGCTGCGGGCTTTGAGTATTTTTTTTTTAAAGTATCCATATCATTTTTAAAGTTGCAAAATATAGCTTTTATTCCATACACACGGCAGGAAAAACAACTGAGAATGTAGTATCACATTTGTAAAGTTCTTTGACCGTGTTGATGAGAAAGGGAATGCATTGAATGCATTGAATGCAACACACAACCTTAGACATACATTGATTTAAAACAACACCAAGTTTTAATCTGCACTCTTTGTAGCACCCTCTTGTCTACTTTCATGTCTAACGCTAGAATCGCATTTTTCCTGCCAGGATTTCAGTCCCGCCCCGCAGTCAGCCTGCGGGTGGATGCTGTTGTGTGTTTTTTGGCTTGGTGGTGCTGGGTCAGTAGTGCTGTGTGTGTGTGTGTGTGTGTGTGTTTTGAAAAGAACAGAAGAATGATGGCATCACCAATCACTTGATGCAGCCAAGAGAGTCTCTTAGTTCAATTATTAAATCCTGATGTGGAGAGCCAGCTCTCACGCTCAGGCCAGTATCTCTGCAGCTTGTCTCAATTAGCTTCTCTGTGTGCTGTATGTCTCTATAAAATCCAAACCTGAGTCATAAGATTAGCTTTTTACGACACACAAAACACCCAGTGCACACACTGTATATTTTATCGTTGACGTCCCAAACGGTAACATTGAAGGGTTTCCTCATATGTCTTGTTCCATTCATACATCGTACATCAAGCGGGAAACAAAAACAACACTGCTCTGTCTTGGCTGTCTCGGGCTTGTCGGTAACAAACGGAGCAGACCTTACTCCCCCCCCTCAGAAGAATCTGTTTGGAACTAGGGTGTGCCCCAAGTGGTTCCCCAGATTCAATGCCCCCGCCCGTCATGCTCAGGATACAATGCACTCTTGTGACAGAGACAGGAGATGTCACCGCGTATATACATGTGCTGTGTTTTTTTGTGCAGTACGCCAACATACCTGCTGCCCAAGGCAAGATAGAGACGGAGGAAGAAAAAAGAAAAGACTTGGCAGGGATATCTTACCAGATGCTCAGCCACCGCGTGGAAGAGTTATTTGGCCCTGCATGCCGGCTGCAGGGAGGCATTGTTTTATATCTATATATATATATATATAGATATAGTTAGAGCAGGATATCAGGTGCATTGGACTGCAGTCTAGTTTAAGCTATACATTACTGCAAGAATACATCTTGAGACTGCAAGCCATCAGTCTCTCAATACTGACTGATAAAGTCTGACTGAGGACCAAGCCCATTTATTCATATTTACATGTCTATGATAAGGCTAAATCGTTTTTTCATTATTTTTAATTAAGGCATTTTAAACTAGAGTAAACAGGGCTTTGATTGTAATCTATTTCAGCTGTGGTGAGCATTTAGAGTAGAATGCCTGTGTTTTGTGTGAGGTCGACACAAAATAAAGTGCAATCTGTGTTCACATGTGCAACATGTGTGACTCATTGATGCGTCTCTTTGTGCTATACGGCACAGACGAATGGTGATACATCAGGCTGTGGATGCACAGATACACTGACATGTAGTGGGTTGAAGTCATTGGTAGTTTGGGGGTCTTCCAACGTAAATTCCGATTTCCTACTAGATGAAGCTAAAGAGCAATGTTAGATCGAATCAAGCAGCGTGATAATGCAAGAATTATACGATGCGCATTTTGAATCACATTAATCACGTCTCGCAAAAGCCGTGAGATGCATCTCATCTCCGCGTGGAACTCTCTAATGAGCGGCCTTGCTGAGAATGCTTGCACTGTGTATCATTTCCAGCCGTGCACACTGATAATAAGCACTGTGCTTCTCACTCGAGGCGTGGAGAGGGGCTGATTTGCTGGCCCATGCCAAAACCCTTGAATGCTTCACTCACCCGAACCATGTTGGCCTCAAAACCAGTCCCTACGCCGGACCGTTTGGCTTTGGAGAGTATAGGAAACAGGACAAATCACCGCTCCTTTGTTCCGTTAGTGGGTCGTTCCGCTGGGGACACGCTCGGCTGGTGGATTGCCAAGATCCGTTAAAGCCCTGATCCACATTCTCGCGTATTCTTTTGGACATTAGCAGCTTTGTTTTTTTTTGTTTTTGCATAATTGTTTTGCCCTCTATTGTAATTGTCTCCTGTCTCTCTTCGTCCTTCTCCGTCTGTCTTTGCAGCCGACACATTCTGTGACACCTATAGGCCAAAGGATGTGGTCTCAGCACTTCCACAAAAAAAAAAAACGTAGGAAGTGGTGATAGAGCAGAAAATTGCCCTTGGTGGTCCCTTAAGTGAGTCTGGGAAATTAGGTAGCCCTGGAGCTATACCTCCGTAGCTTGCCACAGAGGCTCCACTTAGCAGCTCACCACACTGGACAGGTGTTTGTTTACCACTTTTACCTTTTATTTATTTTTTTGGGGGCTGGCATAGCCGTAGGGCGGAGAACCCTCAGTGAGGAAGTACGTTGAAAAATATCTATCGATGCACTCTTCACCCACTGTATTGCCATTTAATGAAAGATGAGTTTCTGCTGGCCAGTGTGATATCGCTGCAGGCCATTCCCACACACGAGGAACAGCTTGGCCTGGCTTTCCAATGGCCTTATTAGCTGTCACGAAGTTGTCACTGTTGTGACAAATCAGACCGAGCAGTGTGTTGTGTGGCCAACAAAGCGGTTATTCTTCACCCGCTTTTCGAAAGCACCCATATTTCAACAGCATTTGACAAAGGAAGTAGCCCGTGTCCAACTGCGGTCTTCCTCTCTCTGCTGACAGTGCTTTAAATGTGCTCGAGTAAATGAATCAGCACACACACACACACACACACACACACACACACACGGCACACATATGTCACATGCTCATTGACCTGAATTAATATGCATCAAATAAGCATTTTGGCTGCTCCATCACACTTCATAAACCGGGTGACAGGTGGGAAATATGGCGTGATTTTATTACGCCGATTTCATTTCCTGTCAAGCGTTTCTAATGGCAGCAGGCACGACGAACAGACCCGACTGCAAACGGGGTTCATTGAAACTCCGCTTTGTGTTCATGCCCCCCCCCCCCCCTCCCCCTCCCACCCCACCCGAGAGGGAATCTTAATGTTCTCGTGTAAATATCTTTTTAATGAAGTCTTCTAAGATGTGATTACTCTTAATGGGCCAATCTGCTGTAGAACCCTGCTCATGATCGCGTTAATGCGCGCTAATGTGGACCACGTCGCCTCTCACCTAGTTGGAGACCACACAATATGACTGATGATACGGCTCCTCTGAATTCTGTAAGCTTCTTGATTGATTAGGCTGTGATAGACTTTGAGATTTCACAGTTGCGGCTGGTGTGCGTGTGGATGTATTCTCAATTAGCAGAATGGTTGATGAGCATTTTATTTTCGATTCATAGAAACCCCACGATATTTATTGCACCTGTTGCAATCAAGGCGAAAAACACTTAACATTTGCTTTTTAGCTTCATTGAAATAAACAAAGACTTAAGGAGCAGCGTATTGAGGCTGGCAGTGTTTGAGCGAGTGCTCAGTGTTGTCGTGATAAAACGTCCTTCGAGTTCCCTCTGAACGCTGGCAATTAATCTTGAAAGCTGTTCATATTTTCTCTGGCGCATCTTTCGAGGCGGTAGGGAAATCAATGGCTGAGCTAAGTAATGAATTCCTATTGGCCTGCAGCAGCATGCATGTGCACTGGCGCTGCCACTGTGCAGTGGCACTGAGAGGCTCCGAATAATGTGCTGGAAAACAATTTCACTTCTCACGGATGAGCCATAATTCACCCCTTACACAACACTCTCACCATGACATCCTTATCAATACAGCATGCTTCCCATGGTTACCACTTCCTGATTTGGCTGTGGACAAATTATTTTTGCTCACAGCGCCATTCATCATTTCCATTGCAGTTAAACAGGAAAAAGTTTCATAAATGACAAGAGGAACACATCCTTTTCTAGGAGATATGTTCTGAACTGCAGCCTTGTTTGACTGAATAGTTTTTGTACATGTTGGGTGAATTGTGGATTTTGAGATTGTATTTAAAGGCTGGGGTTGGCAATCCTGAGAAAAAACTCAGTCCAGTGTTGCAAACTCTTTCTAAAAAAAAAGTATCTAGCAGCACTAGCTCCAAGCTAAGCAAAAAAAGTTGCCAAGTCGGCAACACTGACAGCCCGTCCCCTCAGGCCTCCATCCAAAGCCACTCCCCCAAAATGATCATCATGAACTTAAGCAACAAACACGGCTTGTGCTAGTACTCACAACTGTTAAGCTGGCAGCAATGCTGAAGACTCCTGCAGCACACAATGAGTGCACAAAGGCAGACAGGCAGGCAGCTAGACAGGCAGGTGGGCCGTCCAATTATTTAATTCTTTCTGACTGAAATGATTGGACGGGCTCATTACAGTCCTACATCTGCCACAGATATACCAGTTTTTTGTTTTTTTTATGACAGAGCATTTAATTTGTTGATTGCTGTTGGGATGTAATGAGATAGAAGATATAGCTAATTAGTTAAAGTAAGGAGTGATTCCTGTCGGCCAATCCTTTTTTCCTTTTTCCTCTTTAAATATATGAATATTTTTTATTTTACTGAAAAAAATATTTGGTTGTGCATGTACAATTTTACTGTACACAATTTCTACATTTCATGACACTTTCCTTTGTTTCTTCTTCCATGCATTGGACACACATTCAGTTCACCACAATGCCTATCAATGCAAATGATACCCCAACGAACTAAATTCCTTTTTAAATCATGTTAAACGTTTTTTATTTGAGACGTAAATGTGTTTCCGAGTACATTCCGGATACATGGCATTATCATAACATTTCAGAGACGACATGACACAGTAGAAAAGAGGCATTGAACTGCTTTGGCAGTTCCTCCCCACCTCCCTCAGGTATGAGAATGAACATTTTTATAAAGGGTGTGGTAGTTGAAAACATGGCTAATCACCCATAAACACAACTTTCACGACCATAGTATTGTAGATGCTGAACCGTAAAGCTGCATTAATCAATATTTGTACATGAACAATGGGTCAAACAACTACTTTGTCGTGTGAAAGGACTCACAACCGTTCACGGCTCTGGAGTTCCATTTAGTTCTACAGAACGTTTTGCTGTCTTTCAGCACATTGTTCTCGCTTCTGGGCCGCAACGTTACTGCTTTGGTGTGTTTGTTGTGATCAACCTTGGTTTTCACAAAGAAAGCTCTGATAAACCCACTGTAGTTACACTCCCTCAGCTAGTCCCACTGAAGTTAGTGACTAGCTCGTGAACACGGCGGAGATATCGGCAGCTAAAGCCAAATATTTCCCTCAGGAGTGTGTGGGGGGGGAGACCAAAACAGAGATCAGAGAGTGAATATTGAAATTGCTGTCGTTGGGTGGACGGAAAGACAACTCCATATGAATGCTAATGTTGCGCTGCGTCAGCAAGATTCATAAAAAGCAAAGGGTTTGTTCAACGTGGGTGTGATGTTGATTTTGTGGAGCTCGCCCCCTTAATGGGACAAAGGAAACTATCATTATTTATTCATTTAATGTTTTAAACATTGTGTAATCGCCTTGTGGCATTAAACGCTGAGGGATTGAATGTAATCTTTGGTTTTGCATAAAAATCGGTGAACTGCAAAGCTTGGGAAATGGGACACACAGCATTGTAGCTGGTAGGAAGCCCATATCATAGCTGTTAAATTGCCGTCATGCAAAGCACAGACAATGCAGCACACAGCTCATTCATAAAACACAAGCCGAGCGGCATCACCCACAGCACAGCAGAAAGCAATTCATAGCTGCGAGGGTGAGTCTATGGCTGTGATCCTTTGGTTGGGAACGGTGATGATGGACGAACAAATCACCTGCATTTGGCTCCAAACTTGGACCTGAAAAAGCAGCCAACAAGTGGGAGGGTGAATGTTTTATTTTGGTGCGATGTTTTTGCAGTCACCTGCAGACTTTTAGCGCACAGTTTGTTTTCAAAAATAAATAGGATTTGTTGCGTTGCATAATGCAGTTCTCTTCACTTTCCAGCTGCTCCCCAATGCTGGGCCTGGAGAAAGGAGGAAAATGTTGAGGTGTGAAATTGGGAATCACTTGGAGCGCTACGTAGGCTACTCATCTCTCTTATCGGCTGGACCATTTCAAATGGGATTTCCAATTCCATGTGTTCTCTGCATGTGGGTGCCATCTTGTGTGGTGATCACTATTGGTCATCGCCCACTGAGAGAGATTTAAGGCTCAAAACAGCCGCCAGTCCACGAATGCAATCATTTACAGGATGCATATGTACACGTGCAACCAGCCAAAATGCCACAGTCAGCAGACACATATAAACACATGTATAAATGTGCTGCCATCAAATTGTTAGATATCTAATCCTCCTCTCTTTTTAGATTCATAAGCAATATTACATTTTTTATCATATCGGAAAATCTCATCAGGTTTTTTGCATTATGAGAGGAGCACATGTTGAATAACTTTGGGAATACAGTGGACAACATACAGGATAACAGCAACAGAAACAACAGTATGCATGTAACAAGCATGTACAACTTTGAATCAGGAGTTACACAATTAAACATGCTTTATGCTAGCCAGGGTTTGGAGCTGCTACACCATAACCTTCTGCGTGCTGGGACCCTTTATGTTTTTTTCATCCCTGCCCCTCAGACTGCCAGAGTCCACCACTGACTGAGAGGGCTGCATTTTGTATATTGTCTGTCATTACTAAATGTATAATTTGCTAATGGGGGTCACACTAAATGTAATGAAAGCCATAAATGGAATACCCCACACACATACACACACACACACGTCAACCCCTCCTCTGTGATCTGTGGTACCCTCGAACTAAATGCTAAATGTTGCATCTAAATCATTGATTCTACGGTTGCCTACAACCGCAAACCTCACACTCTTATATTTTATTTAAGGCGTTCCAGGGCAAAAATAAACCATGGAAGAGTCTGCGGATGCGCACACACACACACACACACACACACACACACACACACACGGACATTGAATGTGTGCAGCAGCTACTCACCATTACCATGATGAAAAGTCATCTCTTTGTGGCCTTTGATCTTCTGTTTCTCTGCATCCTGTCGGTGCTCAGAGCTGGATAATGAGTCAGCGGCACAACAGTCCTGAATAAAGTATCTCTGCATGGATTCAATAATTATATTTCAAAGCCCCAGCTGAGCTGAGACAAGGCAGGCTTGGTTTGACCGATGGATCTGTGACTGTATATGCGGATAAATCATCTCCAAGGTCATTGCTGGGCTCCACGTGTGACCCCGTTAGTGGAATGAAGCCACGCAGAGAGACATTTTATACACTACGGTTGAGATAATTCCGCTTGGGCCATGGTCACTGCAGTGTTAAAATAGCTGCGTACATTAGATAGTGATGCTATGGATGACAGTAAGTGGACAGTTATGGACTGAGCAGTACTGTGGAAATTCCTAGGCTGTCGTAAGGCAACGGACCATGATGCCCCTCAGGATGATCCCAGTGGAGTTCTTTATTCTTCAGAATGGGCAGTATAACATAGAAAAGTAGCATAGTATGGCAAAGTCTAGGAGAGTGGTAAAGCAATAGTATATTAAAGTTTTTCACCCTATACATTTTCCACATTCAAGCAACACGAGGCAAAATTGGAAATGTTCCCAAAGTCCCTTCGAGGCATTTTGAGTATGCAGCCAGACCTTTAGACGGATGTTTATGAGGGAGAGAAACGAGAATATGATTTCCACAAGTTTTGCACAGTGTGTTCTCGAAGTTATTGTGGCTCTGGAACTAGAGCCAGGACTTTGTTGTGGTTTTAAGCCACCTTGAACCTCTCCAAGGTCTTGAGCAAGGTTTGATTTTGATGCCTCTGACAGTGGCCACAGCAATTATTATCCAGCAGCCATGAATCATGAGTTTAACTACCACACTGAGAATCAAAGGGAAAAAACAAAAGTATTCCACTGCTGAATATCAGGCTGCACCGAGCAGCCAACCAGTCACTGTTGACAGGAAAATCAAGACTTACATCGATAAATAAAACTCACTCCGCCCACAACCTCACACCAACAATACATTTGAGCATTTCATATACACTTCTGTTACAAAGTTATTACTGCCCTTCTACTCTTACATTAATTCTACTGTATAAGTCCACAACCACATAATCATACTTCTCAGATGTGTCTGCGTTAGCTAGAGCCAGGAGGCGATTAGCTTAGCTTGCCACTTCACCAGTCTTGAAGATTTTTTTCCACGCCCTTGTGCCCTACACGGACCTCCGCTGTGGCCTCGCTTCCCAGAACTCTTGGCCCCTCACGGACGCAGCTTTTGGGATTTTTCGAACCCTGGCAAACAAAGTGCGCCGGTATCTCGCTATACCGGCCAGAGTCCACAGGGACTCGTAAAAAAGGAGTTTCCTAGCAGGTCCCGCTGCTGGAACAAATCCTGGCATCCATCCATCCATCGAAGGCCACTTTTGTCAACAGGCCTAAACCCGCTCTGCTGTCTCCTCTGGGCCAGGTTTATGCTCACCTAACTGACCGCTCAAGTGTCTCCGCCAAGGCCACTAAACCCGGGGCTTTTTTCCCTGAAGCTAGTCACGCACATCAGTGAGGCCATGATGGCTTCTCTGATACTCACCACATGGCGGTGTCCAGAATTGTGTCAGGGCAAACCATAATGCGGCCATTTCATCCTGCCATGAAGGCTATGCAGACAGATGGTTTTTGGTGCATCCTTTGGTGAGGCGCTCTTTGAAGGGAATAGGGCAACAGAAACCTGTCGCGGTTCTCTCGCACCACAGTGGGATTTATCACTGGTGCTGTACGCTCTTGGGGGTCCTCCTTTTGAGTTGATAGCCCAAATATCTCACTAGATCTCTCAAGACAGCATGCCTCATAGCACTGAAATTGGCCGAGAGAGTGGCTTACCGACGCATGTGTCGGTCCTGCCGGTTCTTCCCTCCACCTCATCAGAATAAGGCAGAAGAAGTGTGTCTCCGACTCTTCCCAGTGCGCGCTTTATCTCAGTATGTTATACGCATGGCAGACTTTAGGCGGACACGGCAGCTGTTTGTCTCACTGACTGTGTGACGCAATAACACAAGCCAACAGTGCAGCGCGGGTTGTCCGGGTACACTTCACGAGAACTTTATCCTGATCTACGACCCTCGTCAGAGGGATGACAGTGACAGACATCTTTCATCCGTTTCTATCTGCGAGATGTATCTGAGTTTTCCCTGACTCAACGTAAAATGCGCAAGACGGCAAATGAAGCGTTGCCTGACACTGGCACTTTTACGCACGTGTCAAACGTACCGCCTCTGATCCGATCATCACGGATTAGTGGGCTGCATGGGGACTGGTACATAATGTCCCGCTCTCTTGCAGCGACAGTGCTGTGTGAAGAGGGTGTAACATCACTCGGCCCTCTTTATTGTCCACACGGGGCTGACACGGTGTTAACCGTGGCACAGTCAGTGCCTCCCTGCATTATTACGCATGGCATTTACAGTTTGAGAATTAGTGTACGTTGGCTGCTTGTGGACCTTGTTGTCAAAGTGGAGCAGAAACTCATCTTCGCCCTGAAACCAATAGTGGCCGCTCTTACAGGGCAAAGCCTAATCAATAAAGAACGTCAGTTACCTATTGTAACTCTAGATTCTATGAGTATAGGCTTAGCCCTCTAAGCCGTGGGCCCCTCTGGCTCCAACTATGCCAGTTTAAGAAGTGCTGGTTGATATTGGGAGCAGAACTGTGGTTGCATTGCTGTTATATGTCGCAAGTGCAGACATAACGGCAGGCCTGAGCAGGGCACAAGGTTGCGAAACAAATCTGAATGACTGTACACGCGAGTAGGGATGAACCCAATTGTGACAGCTCTTAGAAGGTTACACTTAGACTCACGTTTTGTCACGTCTGCCTGTGTTCAACTGATTAGTTAAACAGGGATGTATATTTTCACATCTAACTCCTGGCAAGAATGCAAATAAAAGTGCATTTAAAGGGACAGTGTGTAGGATTTGGTGGTATCTAGCCGTGGTAAGGTGAGATGCAAAGTGCAAAACCACGGAGACCATCCTTAACATAATAACACTACTTTGGGAGCAACGGAAGTTAGTACCACGGTTTTGCACTTTGCGTTTCATATTGTCGTGGTTTCACATGCATGTCGGAGAACTATTGGGTCCTTCGGGTAACTTAAAAATGTGAAAGGCCTTCTCTAGAGCCAGTGTTTGGTTTGTCGGTTCGGGGCTACTGTAGAAACATAGCGGTGTTACACGGCAGACTCCATGAAGAAGTCCCACTCCCCATCTTATTCTAAGCTAATGGAAACTCAATAATTCTTAGTTTCAGGTAATTATACACAAAATAACCATTGATAACATTAAGTGCTGATATCATGTTGTGCTGCGTGAAGCCCCAAAACATTTAGAATCCATACATTACATTGTTCAAGAGTGTCCTAGAAACAGGCTTAAATTGATGGGGAAGCAATGTTAAGTTATTAGTAACGCTGAATTAATTTGATCTGACAATAGCAAAAGCATGTCACACGCAGAATGATCAAAAGAAGCAACATCACATTGTGGGCTGACTCAGAAAAACTGGAGCAAAGTATCCTTGTTTCAACACAGGGGTTTTAAGGATTTCACTTGACAATGCAATTTCCTTGGCTTCAAGGTTTTTTTAATTCCAGACCCCAGCAATTAGCTCATTTTATCACCACATTGCTCCAGAGAATAGCTTATGCTAAAAGGTTTCTCCAAACAAACTCTTTAAAGTTGCGGTCACAGCTGGGCGCTTTAGTTCTTCACCAGAGTGGAGTCACATGGCCACACGGAGCTGCGAGGACTCATAGCTGTTGCTGTTGGGATCAAGAACAGAACCTGGCACATGCACTGAGGCAGAATGACAGTGAGCACCTCTAATCCTCTGCTCTAATCCACCTCTACTAAAGGCAACTTGCCCGCTTTTAGCAGAGGTACATCGCTCGCCAGAACACCTGATTCAGCAGGCACAGTAGCCAAATGCCTGAAATCTACTGAATAGAATTTAAAGAGCATCCTATTATCATAATGTGATAATAAAAGAGGGATATGCAGACAGCACTGTATTCAGTTTTAGCTTTGTGGGCCTTTTTTAGTGGCTTTTAGCTGTTTATAATATCTCTGGTACTTTCTATAGAGTTCTCTCTGCGGTGTGTGTATTTTATTTGTTATCTAATTTGTTTGCACACACATAAGACGTCCAGATGATGAAAAAAAAAAGGGTACAAAATAAAGTTAAGCTAACATAGGCTAACATGTATACTGTATATATATATATATATATAATATATATATATATATTCACAATCTTCACAACAACACTATGAAGGCTTTTCACAATAATATACAGGTCACAAAATACATTTTATGTCTTTATCTAAAGGACTAAGCTATTAAAATATCTAAATCTCACAGCCAGTGTTCTGATTCAACACTTTTTCTGTCTGTCGTTGTTTCCAGCCTTACATCCCCGTCACAGGTGGGGAGTAAATCTGTTTTCCATTCAGCGACATAATCTCCACACAATGTATTGCATGTTTTTGGACGATCTTAGATTTGCTTATTACATGCAGGCTTTTATTCCCAGGATTATCTCGCTGAGTGACGGAGAAGTGGCGAGAGAAGTTGGCGGAGAGAATCCGCGGGCCTGCGGGCCTCCGATAACAAGAACACAAATTGGCAGTGTCTTTGAAGAGAGCCGATTCAAATTAAACGGATGGGTGTTCTAAAAAAAAGTCACTGGGAGAGGTGACTGATGTCTTTTGCTGAATGTGTAATGATGACTCATTTGTGTAGAATAAAGACAGCTGAAAAAGAATGTGATTGGGGCTGGTTTTCTTTCGAAGTGTTGGGAGGAGAAACAGCATGGGACAAGCATAAACCTGTCGGACATGGTTTTAAAACAAAAGCTAAAGGGGTGCCGTTAAATTACAATGGTGAAGGCGGAACATATGTCTGTGATATAAAATTGGAGTTACAGAGTTGTTAGCCTTTATCCATTTTGGAAGCTGGACAGTCAATTTTCACTATGCCGTTTAAACATCTAATACGTTTGTCTTTTAGCTATTACCTCAGACGGAATATAAGGCTCACAAGCACCAGCTCCTTCTCTTTTGTGTTCCACCGAGGAGCACGATAATGAGGGTAATAACATCTGCCTCACATGGACTCTTCAACACGGTAATGGAGATTTGATTTACTAGTATCTGCCCTCTGGGTCTGAGTTGCCCGAGGCTGCAATCACGCTCAAAGCTTTCATGTTCCATTCCAAATGGCTTCTCTCATATCTTTTTTTTTTTTTTTTTCGTGTGTGAGTGTGTTGTTGTGTTTAGTTGGCTGTAAATTTAGCAAGACATAGCATGTATCTAATACACAGAAAGCACAGGGGACCATATTTTTTTTTATTTGCAGTATGAGATGTATCATTAAGAGTTAGGGAAAACTAGGTCATATTTTTAAGATATCAGCTTGCATGTTGCATATCTGATGCGATGAGCACAAGATCGTAATTGAAAATATGTGGATGATTTGACATTGAACATGTGTTAAAAAGACTGTAGACCCGCTTTAGGACATCTTAAACTAGGCAGAGACCGACTTGCAGTGTGTGAATATGAGAATACAGCCCTTCAAACTTGTTACAATAAAGAGCTATTACCAGGTCACCGTACTCAAATAATGAAATATACAGTTACAATAGCCTGTACCTGAATGTTACTTTGATTCAGGGACTCTTGCAAACTCATCATGAATGCAAAAAAAAAAACACAACCAGTGCAACAAGTGTCACTCCGCCAAAGAAAATCATGATAGACTAACGGGCAACACATTTTGACGATGAAAAAAAATCAATAAAAGTCTTTCCCTTTCCCAAACACTGGTCGTAGTTTTTAGAACGCCTGGTAGCAGCAGGTCCTGCAGCATCAGTTGCTTCGACGAATGCCCCAAAATGACAAATGTTTAAACTTAAGTGACAAAGCCCTCTGGTGGCCGTTAGGATGAGGACTCCTGTCTGTCTGGTAACATGGTTACAGAGCCACAAAGTCTGCCCAGGGATGAGGTTGATTTGGGAGATCACAGATTCATTTCTGTTTCCTGCTGACAGTCAGTGTTGGTTTCTTTCAAAAGACTATCAGTACTGTGGATGAAGATAGAATAATGTTAGGTTGAACGGTAATAAACACATTGGGCCCCATTCAGCAATATGCACATAGAAATGTTCTTACTCTGGGCACAAAATATGTGTGCGCGCAAAAATTACTTTTAGATTAATGACGCACACTGGCCAATTTAGTTATTTTCACCGCGCGCAGGTAAGTGAATCAGAATCATTGTAAATTGATGGGTGCGTGTCCGCTGTTCACAATCAGCATACTGCCGCGCTCCCATGTCTCTACGTAATGGAATACGCCTCGAGGTGTAACATGGGGAAAGCGGTGAAGTTGTTGTAAGAGAGAAGCATGGACCCTAAAGCAAAAAAACACCAATTTCACAACTGAACATTGGCTACATGTGCTCAATTTCATGGCACTCGGAATTGGTGGGCGAAGCTGATGATTATAGACCAAGTCAACGAAAACTCTGAAAAATTAAAACTGTTCCATTTCAATATACGCTACGACTGGTAAACGTGATTGATTAATGAGCTTTCTTAGTTATTTAATACATTGTATTAATGCATTAGTAAATGAATGGCTTTGAATATAGATTGTCTGTTAAAACCTTTTTTTGCAGTTTTCAAATTCTAAACATTACGTTAAAAGGTGTGTGTTAACATTTTGTAAGACAGCCGGGTCTTCATCGTTTTTTGGCATAAGCATTTTCCGAGGCAGTTATACATTTGTTCGTAAGACACAAAGCAAACACAAAGTGAACAAATTCAGGATAGAAAATATTGATGAATCCTAGATCTGTGCTGTTTTCCAGTTGCACTGAAGGTCTGTTTGTGACTGAGACTAATTGTGTCTCCAGTCAGTGCAAACTTTTTCTGCACTAAACCAGACCTAACCTTAACAGAGTGCCGTGAGTCCCTTAACTTAATAACATAACCATGAAAAAGTTGAATAAGGCAGCAGTCACACAATATTGATATGCAACATAAAACAGTTGGATGGGGACGCATATGAAATACTTTGTTAATAAACATTTAAGTGATACATTCAGCATCAACATTGTTATGACATGCAAGATAAAAAACATTTGCCCCTCATGTTAATATGAAACGTAATCCGGTCTGCCTTACATTCCCCTCAAAACCTATTTGCTGTTACAAATGAGTTCTATATAAATGAGACAGGGTTGGTGCTGCACGCTCACCTTAGACGGCCTCAACACGCTTTTTTTCAGTCTTACTGGTCTCCTGAAAAACATGCCCATTTCAGTTGGATCCAGTTAAACCCTCAGAGAAAAAAACAGAAGTGAAAATAGCTGATAATGAAAATAATGAAGATGACTTAACCCCGTGATGGCATTGCGACACGTTCACACGGTTAAACTGATTGTGACACAAATTTAAGAAGCCTGCTAGCTGAATAGAGAGTTTTATGATGTTGTTTATCTTGATTTAGTGTCTTGCTTCCATCAAATCTCCTCAGTATTCTGTTTTGCCGCTGCCACTGTGTTGTAACTCACCATTCTTCAATGATTTATGAGCAGCCGTTTCTTCTCCTGCTGAAGCTATTAGGATCTTGCCACCAGGCTGGGCATGTAGCTCTGCTCTAGTCTTGCTGTATAAGGAGAATAATATTACCGGCTTTAATATTAATAACAACTCCAATCAGCAATTTTTACAATGCAGGGTGAAACCTAGCCTGCAGCCTGCTTCACACAGCAAAGGTGTCTTGGAAAGACAACAAGATGTCAATTCCAAACATGGCATATTGACTTCTTCTTTTTTGCAATGATATCTATTTATATTTAGAGACACATTTGACTAATTACCATATCTTAATCTTAATATACCAATTTAAGATTTGCCCTCAGACTCACCCTTCTGCCTAGTGAGGCAAGAGAGAGGAAGGAGTAATTGATGAGAGTATAAGGCATGACAATGAATGTAATCATGGTGAATTTTTTTTGCTAATAACATCGCGCATAGCGGGATAAAGACTGCCAAATCACAGCTCTCTGATGGCCCGCTTCATGTGACATCGATATTCTCATCTTCACATGGGATTGGATGTACGGGGTGTAGCGCTCTACGTTTGAAGCAACCCCCCCCCAGCTCACAATGCCACTGCATGGACTTCAAATCCAATTATTGCAGCGGCAGATCACAGGACAGCTGAGTTTGAAATACCCTCCGCATTAAAATGAGAGAATGAGACATGGTGTATCTCCACGCATCACCTTAGAAAGAAGACTATACAGCACAATAATTCAATTCTTTGTTTCATATTTTAAAGGGTTAACACCACATATGTCTGTGTCGTATGTGACTGTATGGCTATTGTATGTAAAGCCGCCCTAGGACTTTGTCCTGAGCTTATTAACTCCAATGGGAGAGGTGAACGTGAACACACATTATGACTGATTGTTTCACTCCGTGGACCCATTCTTCACAAGCCACATATCTTTCCACACAGCATCCTGACACTAAAGTGTAATTTTTCGGAGGGACGATTCCCAATTATGTTCGCGAAGACCCTAGCTTACAAATTGTTCGTAATGTTAGCAAAAGATAATATAAATACATTGTGCAAATGTAACAATTTAATATGAATGCTGCTTTCATTCATACACACAAAGTTAACAACACGTCCAAAGGAAGTGGGGGAAAGTAGGGGGGGGCGAAAATGTCATGACCACGCCCACTTAGGAGACAGGAAGCGATTACCATTTCAAACCGTTGATTGTTCTGCAGCGTCTTTGTTATAGAGTATCTTTGGTCAAACGAACACAGGACTTTGTTTTAGGAAGCCTGTGTGAAACTGAAAGGTGGATTTTTTTAGTCACGTCAAGTCAATTAGTCACGTGACTCGTTAGTAACGTTAGTCCCGTGATTCGCTGTTCAAATAAGTCGTTTGTCACTCGGTGGTCACGAGAGTTGTTTGTCAGATAAGTTCAAATCAACCACTGTTGTTGCCTCAGCCTTAACAAGTGGTTCTGTTGCCTAAACCTAACTTCCTGTGAAAAAGGAAGTTTATTTTGAAAGGACGCCAATCCTGTAACGAGCATTAATCGACACCCCCTCCCGACACACTCAGCAACTAACACTATAGACACTACATAGGGTGCGATATCCGACACAAAGGGGCACTGACCATATGGCGATATTTGACGAGTTAGGAGTGCGAATGTGTTGACGTTTGAAAACAAAACAAAAATAGTAAATAAATCAAGCTAATTTTACAAAGAGACAGAAATAGAGCCTACACTCTGTATAGAATTAAAGCTGTCAAATTGCCACTGAATCAGTAGCTGATAGTGTGGAAAGTGCAATGATGTTGGATATGTAGATCTGCCTTTAGCTGTGCAGCCTCATCTCATCACCAGACGGAAACGGATAGATTTGTTGATGATGGGTATTTTCTGAAAAGAGAACCCTGTTATGGACTGAGAATGGGATTGCAAATGACAGAATGAAATAGAGGTAGCTCATAAAGCAAGACCTTCAGTGCAACTGGAAAACCTATTCTCTTGCTAGATAAGAATGAATCTGCATTGTGGAGACGGTGTGAATCTTTAATAAACGCCTGAAAATAGCTGTGGTGCTGACTATACACTAAAACATGTCAAAAACAATCAACCAGCAGGGTACGGCGTGCAGTTGGAATCAGCAGGCTCTGACATTATTCAGAGGAGACAGCATCCCTAATGCAGGGAGCCCTTTGAAAAAGCACATTTTGTGTGTTCTATGCACTGTGAAACAGGGAAGCTGGCTGATGGAAAGAACAGGAAATTGGGAGAAATTGGATGAGGCTTTACCCTGCAAATCAGCAGCATTTTTCTTCTTTTTTTCAACATCAGTATATCTACAGCAGTAAATAACATGGCCGCAAGTGCAACCTGCCAAATGAACTGGATCTTTAATTTACATACCTAATGTTTTTTGGGTATTTGCCTCTCCTCTGGGATTTGTTCCAGGAATATATTGTAACAGGCTACAACGGAGGTTTGATTTTTCATTTCACAGTCAGACAAATATACTTTGAACATGGTTATAAAGAGTCACTTGTGTATATATATAATGATTTTGTTGTTCATTTGCTTTTTTGAGAATACCCTCTATCTTCAAAGAAGTTTCCTTTTATTGTTGATCAAAGGCACTCAAGGACTAAAGCTTGTTATCCAACGCAGTCTCCTGGAAATGTCCCTTTATATAATTCTAATTTGCAACACCAAAAGCATTATGAGAAAATAAAACTGGAGCCTCAATCAGTTTTCTTACGTGACTTAACAAAAAGATGAAATATATGTTTTACTAAAAATAATAGCCCAGTTGCAAAATGTTCTTGCTGTGTCACTTGTGTCTAAAGTACTGTTGAGAAGCTCGTAGCACTTGGTTATGTGTTATGTAGAAAGCTCATGGTCTTGGTCAAATATTGAAAAAGACACCAGTGATAACATTTTACTAATACCAATTATCCGCTAGCCTGATCTTAAGGAATAAGGATGGCAATACTCTAAATTAAAATATTCAATGTTGTCATTGTCAAAAATCCCATGGAAAGACTATCATTTGCTCGGTGTTAGCCAGTCTCTAAACAAATTATGACTTGCCGACCCTGTGAAAGGCAACCAATGGGCCCCAAGGCCTTTGGTTCCTTCTGCAAGTCTCTGTAATTTCTTAAAGGCAGAAACATACACTCAACGTAAGAAGTGGATGTAGTCATCGTGACATGACCCGTTGGTTTGTTGACTGCCGTCATGAAGCCTCGAGTTCGAAGATTTGTCCGTCTCCATCTTGGATTATGGCGGCCGCCATCTTGACTTTTTGCAACCACTGAACACAAGTAAGCATATTGCGGAATGCGGAAAAGTGATGTAGAGACAAATCAAGTGAGAAGTAGGGTCATGTGCTCATTGACTTCCATACAATCTGACTTCTTTTTGCAACCGGAGGAGTCGCCCCCTGCTGGCCAGTGGAGAGAATGCAAGTTTTAAGACACTTCCGCATTGGCTTCACTCGGCAGAACCGGAGGCTGCCGTCTGGGCAGAATAAGTCGGATTTGTTGGTTGCAGTTTTTAAAGGCAACATTCAAAGTTGGCCCCTATTCCCCCCGTCTCAACGAGGGTCACAGTGCTTCATCACGTGAAAGCCCCAGATTCACTCTCGCTTTGGATCAAGCTTTGTCAGCTTGTCGTTAATTCCTCTTGGATGCATCCTTACACTCTGGCACCTGATCGCTACGTTTTTATAGAGCTTGACGCCCAGAAAGGTACAAAACAGAGCAAATGAGGAAATCCAGGCAGAGGGCAGGGTCACTTCTACTGGGCAGGGTCACTTCTACTGGGCCATTTTGGGGAACATTTTTCAGGACAACTGGGCACTGTAACTATAAATGCTATGATAACAGTAATACATAGCACATTTGTTTGAGACTATTTTCAGCAGCAGTGTGGCTCAATAATGTGTTTTTAATCGTTTTTTGGACAAAAATGGGGCTCTGTAGCAGAGAACAAAAAGTTAATAGGCTTTATCAATTACTTTTTGGTTGGTTTTGGTCCTGCCATTGGAGTGCTTTTGTTGCTTAAACCCAATTTAACCGGAAACAAATGTTGCCGTAATCCAAGCAATTAAGTTTCCGATAAAAAATGTTTGACAAAACAAATTAGTATACAAATGCAATGTCTAGCAGATTGATTTGTGTTATCACTGGGGATTAAATCCAGACTGTGCAGCTGAAGGGAGGCCTGCAGACAGGGGGAATATTAAAAGATAGGAGTGCTCGTTACTGAAGGAAATAAAACTGAATAAAATTCAAATAATATAATTCAAATATTCATATTATGTATCATCAAGGACAGTTTAATCCATCATTGTGGAAAACGGTGTCGGCCCTAGCCTGAAAATGTGGAAGCCAAGGCACATGCTGTATCTGCAATGTCATCAAAAGAGACTCTGAAGTTGGCCAGAGAGGGACAGACTGTAAATACTGTGACAGCACCTGGGGTGATTCTCCTGTGATATTGATACATTTTTAGCAAACCGTAGATGAGGGAAAGTCATCTGAAGGCGACTGTCTGCCAGCTCCTTTGAGGTCAGGCTCTATAATCCTCTGTGAAATATATAAACCCGACTAGGGATGCCATGAAATTAACTTAATTTTCTGACAAAAGCTTTAAACAAGAGCCAACATATGCAAAAGCCAATATCTCTGCCATCATGGATACAGTGACTGAACAATTTGGAATTTGTTTTGATTCTCTTTTGAATCCTTAAGATTTATTTATAATTCAAAGTGATGTGACGTGTCACTTATCCTTGTGGGGAGTTGTCTTTTTGCTTTCCTCAAGGCCTGGAATTATTGATTATTTTCATTATCAAGTATTCTCCCTACTGTATTATTCTGACATAAATCAAGTAATAAAGTAATAACTAATATATATGGTGTTTTCGTTGGGTATGCTATGAATCACTAGCAGATACAGGCACAGCCTCTTTTGGACATTTTAGTGACCTTTGAGCGACATTTAGAGATGCCCCATGCTTCAGTTAACACAATATGATTTGATAAAACAATTTTACCATAAAATAATATCATAGAAGTAACCAGAGATGAAGTGAAAACTGCATACCACCGAGTCTGCTCGCTCTTCAGCAACAACGCCTGGTTTGGCACTTGGACTGTCAAATAATGTCTTCAACACATCAGTTAGGTTTGCATCATAAATATTAACAGCATGAATAAAACCACACAGCACTACAATCTGCAGAGGACCAATATAATTGCTGAAGCTGACTCCACCAGTTGCTCGACTTTTTGTGGTGTCATGAGTTCCAGTTGACAAAACAAAGAGTTTGCCTCCATGTATCTTTTTCTCTCCATTTTGGACCACAGTCAACAAAAACAGAGATTTTGTGGATGAATTGCTGATTTAGTGTGCATAGGGAACACTGGAACCTTTGCAAAAGGACATAGAGAGCATTACCAGTCAAAGTCAGCTGATGTGTGGTAGTAAAGTAAAAAAAATACACAGCTCTCGTCACTTACCTGTATGTACATTATGTAAGATGGCATCACAGGAAATAATTTGATCAGCACTGATCAACACGTATAGTAATAATTCACGGTACTTGTTCCATTGTCTGGCAACAGAAAGGGGGACATATGAAAATACGAATGACTGTATTAACTAAGACACAGTAGGTGATCACAGAGAGCAAGACGGACAGACTGGGGTTTAATGAGCTGAGAGAAAATAAAACAAGACAGCTTATAGGCGTCATTCCAGAGCGTCCCACTTGCTGCCAGTAAAGTCAGATACTAATAGTCACGCCCCTTTCAAAAGATTGTATTCGTTAAGTTCGAAAGTGCAAGTCAGATCCCTTTATTAAGAGGATTTAAACATACACTTTCCGTATCTTCCTAGAAAATGAATCCATAGGGTAAACCACACAAGGCCATGAGGATGTCATTGTTTTAATACCTCTTTCAAATTCTACACAGACTCAAAAACTGATTAGCAAATTATACAGTAGGGGCATTGTGGCTTCCAGACAATGCCTCTGGTACGCGTGTTTCCCCCTGAGCTTCCCTTAAAGATTTTGAACCATAACAGACAAATAATTTCTATAACACACAATGTATTTAACTCTGGTGATTGGGGAACTCACAGTTGTTTGGAGAGAGGAACTTGGCACCAGAAGAGCAAATACAAAATGGGAACACACGCTCCACTGCACTCCTCTGTCGTGTGCAATGGTTTAACTCGATGCAAAATCTAATTTTAAATGTATTACACCACTGCCAGATCAGCAAAAAATGTTTCATAATCACGATTATGCTTACATCCAGATGGAAGGGCTCCCACAGTCAATTTAGGCTATCTCCCCAATTACTTGACTATTGGACCAGAATGTTTGAAATGCTGCAGAATGCTTTTAACACATTTATTAATTTGAACACAACAATTATTCACAACCCCTTTACAGCTATTTTGGCATTCTGCATGACTAGACTATAAACTTTCTGTCACATGCAATAGCTTTCGCTGCTGTAAAGATGGCTACTAGAGGCCTTCTTACGCATCAGCTCCTAAACTTGAAGGTTGGATTTAGGAAGCACTCCACCGAACTGTATCAAAGTTGTGAAAAATAGGAAGGCTACTTTACTTTGGGGTCCCTAGAAACATTCCTTTTATTTTGGAAACCCCATAAAACACACACACACACTAAAAGATAATATCCTACTATTTATAGATTTTTTTACTTAAAAAAAGTAACTAACTTTACTGCCGCTTAATTTGTATATTAATACAATTTGGAAAAGCTAAATCAGTATCAGTAGTCTATTAGCTTAAGGTTTGGGATAAGAAATATGGGCTTACCTTTGTTAGCCGGCTAGCATTACACCAGCTAACGTGCAATTGGTCTCAATTACTGTGTCCAATTACAGCAAAGATTAGACTAACGACTACTAGCTAGCACTTCTTAATGGACCAAATTCAGCTACTAGGCAGTCCTGATGAACTTTAGACTTGACGTTGTGTTTAAATTACTGTACTTTACTGGCCGTTTGTGCCACTATTTTTGCTTTTGGTGAATGTCAAAGTGTCCATTCTTTGACATTTTCATACCCAAATACTAGTGCAGAAACCCCGAGCACCTCCTGAAGCAAAGAAGCTGCTTCATAACTTTCCTCAGCAAGGCATAAGTGCAGCTCCTTGGTGTGTAGCTATTTTTCAAATGTTTTATTCATACATTGTGTCCACTCTATTCACATTTTCAGAGCTGAGGAACATTTTTTTCCCCCTTCTTCTTCTCTTTCTGTTAATGAATATTGTCGTGAAAGGGCAAGCCTCGTATTTTAATGTGGTGCCTGCCTTTGCAGATTCTTTCCGGTCGCGTCTTCCCCCCCTCCTTTTTTTCCCCATGTATTATTCAAGTTGCGACCAAAGAGCTCCGCCGGTTGAGACCGAGTGCTCGTTGACGTCAGCGAACTTATCCAGCAGCGGCAGAGGAGCCGAGGTCTGAGGAGGAGAGAGGAGGGAGAGACTGCTGGATGTGGAGCTCAGACCGTGGAGCGCCGAGCACCGTGGGCTTTTTTTTATTTTCTACTACGGGACTTTTTCGGACCTCTTCTTGTTTCGGTGTAAGTACAGGCGGTCTCATTTGCCCCCCCACCCCCCCTCCCCTCTTTGGCTATGAGAACTGAGATTCCCTCACTGCTGTTTCGGAGTTTAGCGGTCGAGAATCTCTCGTGTATCGGTGCACACGTTCGCCCCCCGCGAGACGTTGCCTGCCGTCACAAAAGTCGGAAGTTTGACATTGTTCCCGTGGAGTACTTGGCATGTGTTTTCAGCTTTGCATTCAGTCAAAGAATGTGCTACACTTTGGTGTTTCCGTAATAAATGCACGCAACCGGACCTAACGGGAAACTTTGTTGCGCAAGTCCAGTGCAAGGTGGATTCGGAGCTAGCGTCGAGTTCAGCCTCTCTTTCGTGCTTTATTGTTATTATTATTATATTTTACTAGTTGTCACTTTGAAGCAAAAACACGGTGAATATCTGCGTGTCACCCACTCGCTTTGACCCTCTCTCACAGTTTTCGTAGCGAAACCAGTGGCGCTGACATTTGTATGTACAGTGCCGGGTAGATATGTTGTGTCAGTCGTCGTTGTTGTTGATGATGATGATGATGATGATGGAGGTATACACGATAAGAAATGTCTACTTCTTACGGTGTCAGTATCTAAATATAAACGACTCAGGTTAAGCTGCTGTACCTCAAACACATATATTCTTAGGTTGTGAGCTAATGTAAAATATTTTCTGAGGCACTATTTCAAGAGTTTTGCTCATATTTGCTGTGTGTGTGTGTGTGCGTGTGTGTGTGTGTAGACTGAGGCTTTGGGATGTTGAGAGCATTGCTGTCATTATTTTCAGAGAAGGGGGGGGGGGGGGGGGGGGGTTATCGAGACAAGGGGCTCCCAGCCTTCAGAATGAACAAGGATCTATTCAATGACATCTACCTTTCATCCTCACTTGTCAGACATCCCGCCTACACGACTGTTTTCAATAGGAACCCGGCAACCCGACAATGGCTCCGTGAATTGCTGTTGCCATTGTGTTGTTGTGAGCTATTAATAACTTAAGTAATGGATATGCAAACCAATTTGCTTTGATGATGGATAAGCGTCTTGACTGTGTGGCACTTCTGGTTTTCTGTTCCAGGGTTCTCATTTCATGGCTGAGGAGTCACCGTTTTTTGGTGGTTGTGAAAGAGAGATCTTTGGGAGACTTGTTTGAAGTCAGCAATGACCATTGTTTCACACATTCTCAATCTGCCGTGTGCCTTTTTTTTTCCTTTAACAGGTTGATGGGGGTAACATGCATTGAACAAGCTCTGGATGTTTTGCAGCCGCCGGCAGCAGTAATTGAGTTGCTGCTCTCCAAGTGGTTCATGATTTATGCTCTGAATATCAGCATGAATTGGCCCTGAGGCTACGACAAATTGCAATTCAGGACAGTGTTTTTTTTTCTTTTCATAGTCCCATAGATTCCAAGCAGAGTTGCATGCAAACTACAATGTACTTCCTGATGCGTTTGAGAGCTGAATAGTGTCCAAAATAGTGGTAATGATGAATTGCTGGCAATGTTGTAAAGTTGGGAATGCTTAATGCTTAAGAAGCTGTAAAAATGGAGAATATCATTAACACAAACAATACATATTCAGGTTTCACAGGGCGGAATTGAAATAGCAGGTGTGCACGCAGGCCTTTGTCATAGTCACAACATCTGTTAAACGGGCATGTCATACGTATATTGTTGTTTTCAGCCATCATTCGGCGTGTCACGTTTTAGGTCTAGGAGCCTCATGTCCAAAGGTTTACATCACACGGTACAATGTGTGCATATGAATGGATGGAGTGTGAGTGTTATAACAGGGGATATATGAGCTATTTTGAGACATCCTGTGCCTCATAGTATAAACAGACACACAAATTAAATCTCTTTTTCCTTTTTTTGTCGCCCCATTGTTTGCCTTTTTTCTTGTGAAACGAAAATATGCTTTGGATGATGTAAACAGGAAGTGTAGGGTTGTCATGTGGAGGGAGCCTCTTTTAACGCCGACAATTCTTTACATCTTGGTCACGTGCCTGTTTGTACTCTAACCATGTACTCATGAATGCACAATCAGCATGATCACTCTCCAGACAGACAGACAGACAGACAGACACACACACACCGGCGTTAAGTTACCTGCAGCAGGATTTAACACAATCAATCCCCCGCTGAGCTGAATCACACACATCCTGACACGTCTCGCTGTCAGATGGAGGAACTAGATGAGGGCTCGAGCGGTGTGTGGCCTCACTCGCTGAACACGTGGCATTCTGCCCTGTGTTGTAGCGCCTTCTGCTCGTTCGCAGAGCTCAACAGCTTAACATTTACTGCAGACATAGGCAGTCGACTGATCCATTAGTCGATCGACAGAAATAGGAAGAGGAAAAAAAAGAAGAAAACAAAAAGCCTGTAGGATCGCGGAGGATAATTAGCTGGAGGATTCGCTGCATTTCTCTGTTATTGTTAGGTGGAAATCTTTAAAGCTATCTCAACATTTGTACACCTTTCACTATTTTTTTTAGAAACAATTATTTACGAAATTGCTAAATGAATGGGCAGAATATTTGATAATGAATGTTAGTTCATAGAAGCCCTGCTAACATAGAAAGTGATTGTTTCTTCGTTTGGCTTGCCAGCATGTGTTACACTGACCTAAACCTCTAAATGTGTGCGGTCCTCTTGTCTGTAAGTATACCGCGTTTACAGATCAGCAACTGGTGCTGATCTGTAAACGCTATCGGGGGGGAAAAAAATCCATTCTCAGATGCATTATGCATTCATGACGCGATGCAGAAAACTCGATAATCGGAAATTTAGACCTCAGTTCTCAACGTTGTGATTCTGTGATTTCCTGATTGCAACAGACGTAATGCACGTGCGTCTTGTTTGCGTTCTAAGCTAGGCTAAATACTAGCGGAGTTTTGGCGAGGCTGAGCTTTCGCGCTTTGTTGCACACTTTGGAACCGAGATACAACATTCATCTCAACGTTTTTATGGACATAGCGATACTCTACAACCAAACCAAAGCTAAAGTCATGGAGTCACTGAACATCCGTTGCCACAGAGTCTCGTGTCACCGTAACCACGCACTTTATCACTATACGTGTAGTTTTTGTGTGAGAGCTGGATGCACGTTGCATATCACGGGGGGAATTGTTGGAAGAGAAGTCTATATTGTTTTATTAGTGAATACGGGCACCTTGTAATGTCACATGACTCACAACATGCTGAATTCTGTGTTTTTACTACGAGCATGCCGCTGCAGGCCCAATGTTATTTATTTTCTTGTTGGTTCTCTTTGCAGTGCTTGGAAGTGTAACCCTCCAGTCGACACGTCTCTTCTATTTGTTACTAATATTTAATTAATACAAAATAATGGAAGTAAATTCATCTGTTTTTTTAATTATGAATCATTACAAATATGCAGTGTTTTAAAAATAGCAGATATTTATAATCACATCGTAGCGCTCTGAACCGGAATAGAATCGTGAGGTGCCGAGAGATTCCCGGCCCTATAATCACACCTGCTCTTTGACTCAATAACAGTAGATATATAGTCATACCTAGACCTGTCAATATAACTACTTAATAATGGAGATAAACAATATTATTGTCATTTTAATGCCACTTATATAAAGGTCATATAATAATAATGTATGTACACACTTTTTAATACCTTTTTTAAGTCTTAAAGATATTCAGGAATTGGAATGTGTTGGCATCGTGTTGGAGACAACGGGGTCATGTCGTATGACATTCTGGTTAAGAGGGGAGAAAAAAACCTGCTTTGGCTTGTTTGTATTTTTTTTAAACCAATCACAATCCTCTTGGGCGGTGCTCTTGCTAATTCTGTGTAGTATATATAGCGATTGTGATTACAGTAATGGCGCGCCCATACTGACTATCAGGTCCGAGAAATGACCGCGTTAGTTTGGAAAAGCGACCGCGCGTTGCCGCTCTAATGTTGACATCACTCATGTGTGCCACTCACCGCCGGCCTTCAGAAGGTCCGGCGCACCTCATCTTCTCCGTCCGAGATCACACAGTGACTGATAACATCATCACTGATCTGCTCCGTGCTCGCCATTCCTCACTGTCACCGGGAAAAGACTCTATCAACAACAAGCTCATCTTTCCACCAAGAGCCGAGCTGTTGTCGGATCGCGGGAAAAGCCTCTTCGTCAGTCGGAAACATCAGAGAGCTTCTCCTCCAGCAGCTCTTACACCTCGGGAATCAAATTTGAGCAGGATGATTACACGGCCGCTTATTACCGGCTCAATTTTCCCCAACGTCTGTTTAGTATTTATATTACTTGACACTCTATCTTGTGTGCACTGTCCACTTGCTGCTGTGATCTTGTAAATTTCCCCACTACGGGACTAATAAAGGATTATCTTATCTTATCTTATCTAACGTCGTCGTGTCCGTGTTGAAATCGAATCCCTCGCGTGGGCTAAAAAAACCACACCAGTAATTTTTGCCTCAGTCAAAGACATTTGATATTTGTGTCTTGCAGGGCGAAGGCGTCGACTCCTACAAATGTCAAAGCCTTTGTTCTCACCGTCTCTGTGATTTAATTAGTCTGCTCGGCATCTCAATTAATCACGAGCTTCTGCAAATGAGACGGCTGAGGTAAACTTGGGTCTATGCATGTAACTGCCTCTTTTCCATACTCGTGTCCCGTTTTCTTCTGTCCCTGCATGAGACTGGTTCATATATAGTGCTTTATATAGCGCTGTTCCAGTCTACCGACCGCTCAAAGCGCTTTGCAACACACGCCTACCCGTTCAAACCTTTCGCTCATACGCTGATTGGCTGCCAAGGTGCCAACCTGTTCATCAGGAGTAGGTTAGAGTGTTCGCAGTGCCTTGCTCAAGGACACTTGGGACACGCTCTCTGGGGGAGCCGGGGATCAAACCGCGAAGCTTACAATTACTAAACAACTGGCGCTAACTCCTGAGCCACGCCGCCCTCATATTGTAAAAAGCTTATTTTCTAGTGCTAATGGATCTTGCTATAATATAATTATGTCCACTAACATAATGGGACTTGATCAAATAACAACAACAACAACAACAACAACAACAAAAAACGGTATTATAGACGTTTTCTTGTCTGGACACATTTTCATTTTTTTTTCAAAGCAGTTGGACCCGCTCCCCTTTTAAAAAGCCAAATGAGTCATGGGTAAATAAATCTGCCAAATAAGTGAAAGCAACAAGGTTCCGGCCCTAATGAAAACTTTCAGCGTGATAAATTAACCATAATATTGGCCCGGCTCCTCGTATTCCACATTACAGACCAGAATGGAAATGGCTTCTCTGTAAAAAAAAAAAAAAAAGTCCCGTACTGTAGTTGTGCCTTAAGGGCTTCATACAGGCTCAGCACTTACCGCCTCACTTCTGTGACAACTCGTCATGCTATATTTCTCCCAATGTCGGGAAATGTTATGAAGTGTTGTGGTCTTGTATATCTGACACACAGATGTACAAGACCTTTATTCACAGCGCTCGCTCGTGCAATTGAAAGCTTCCGTTTCATTGGGACTACTTTGTAATGCGGGGGACTAATTGGTGTCCATAGCTCTTAGTGATTATTTAACACACTGCATGTAACCGTACAGTCCGTCTATGTTAAATATAATGTGCTTCTACAAAAGGATGCTACGCCTTTCCATTTGTTTGAGCAAGGCCTCTGTGTAAGTGTGGCTTGTTGGCAAACCTGTGGGATTTTCACTGTTCTAATATTTCTGAATTATGCCCAGTGAGCACAGGGAGGTAAACATCATCACTCTGGAGCCTTTCACAACACAATCTAGTGAAACATGCACGTCAAATATACAGTGTCATAAGGAATCAACTCCATTGAGGTAGAACAGCAGTTATATTGCCCGCAGTTTTAATTTGTATTGCACTATTACGTGCAGTAATGTAGCATAATGTGCTAATATTGTTAAGCGCTATTATAGCTATTGATATTAACTCATTGCAAATATATCAGTATTGGCATATCGTTTTTCTTTGATCTGTCGAAAGACCGTTGCAATCATTTTCATTTTTTTTATAGTTTGCCCAAAACCAAAGGGATAAAATCATTTATTATGGCTAGCATACTCTAGATTATGTAGATGATGCTATTTCAGCCGAAGGATTAATAAACAATGATTAAACTAATCAAAAATAAATACATTCCAATGTTTAATTACTGCCCCGCTGATTATTTTCTCCTCTAATTGTACAAGTAAATTGCCATAAGATAATGAAAAACGTCCACCACAAGTTTCTAGAACTAAAAGTGACGGCCGTTAAAGTACACAACAACGAATGTCACTAGAAAGTTTGTTGCAGCGATATTTGAGTTCCGTTTACCTTTAAACGTTTGTAGACCAGAAAATAGATGAACGAGTGCGAGAGGCGCTTTCTGCATTCATAACCATCTGTTGCCCGTTGACATTCGGATGGAAACGTCTTTCCGGGATAGGTCAGATGGATCTAAATCACAACCTGAGACGAGGGAAGCCGATAACCGAGGGAAGCCGATAACCGAGGTTAACGAAGCAGGCGAGCCGATGAGAAAGAGCTCCCATCAGCCTCATTACATTATTGCTTTCACACTGTGACTCCAGACCTCCTCTGATTTGAGGCAAATCACGACGGCTGATTTGATTTAATGCGGCCCCGCGTCTCTGGCACTGCATGCTGGCTGCTGCTCCTGTCTCCCTCTGTTACACTTTCCCACCCTTCCTGTCTGAATTCATCGAAAAGGCATTTGTAAAAGCTAAAATGCCCCCGAAAAAAAAGCTGACACGATTCACACATTTGCAGACGTTTAGCTATTAATATGCTCCCTTGTAGTGTTTCATTCCACTGTGTTTTTTGGAGAACGAGTGCTTGAGAACGCAGTGTAGTGTTTTAAATCTAACAAGAAGAAACCTGTCACTTGAGCATGTTTTTCATGTCATTGAAGGCTGGGTCAGCACAGAATGCCAATGAGGAGTGCTTGGCTTAGTTTAGGCACGAATAACGTTATACATTCTGATTAATGAAAGTCTCTGCAATCTAATTTCCTGATGAATGTGGCCTCCGCCTTTTCGTAAGGGATAAGCTAATGGGATGAGAAACACGGCTTTCGAACAATTAGCGCTCGTAGCTATCAAAATGTGATAGCGGTGGTAACGTTCGCTAGACACAGAAGACGTGGACAGAATGCGAAGTCGCTTTGCTTTTTTTTAATGCTTTTCGTATTGTTCATATCTTCTCTTGGCAGCGAGCTCCTCAGCATCAAAGGAGAGATGACCTTTTAATGTGTTGTGGAAATCCAAATTCCCAAAAGTCCAAATCCACGGGGTAACGCATGTTGTTCGCTCGGGAATACATTTGTATTCCTGCAGCTCTGTGCGCGCTCCAGACCCTGTGGCAGCTTATTTGACTCATGGCTCACCCACACTGTAGTGCAGAATAAGCTCTCCACTCAGACAAGAAAGCCGAACTTCACTCTCCCGCTTTGATCAAACATTCAGTGAAAACGCTTGCTACTGGCTGGAATCAAACGCACTGCCATGTAAAGTCATTGAAACCACATCAGACAAAGGGGGCCGCACAAAGACAGCTATTAGAGTCTAATACTTGTCCTTGTGTGGCCCCCTTTACATATCCTAATACCACGGGTGTGTACTTTAATATAAAGTACTGCTACATTATATAACTTTACATACCTTTTAAGGCTACTCGTGTTAAAAAAAACTGTCCACTTAATCCCCCCAAAAATGCTCTTTTTGAATCCTCTATTGTAAAAAAAACTTTAAAATGCTACTTTGCTTGTCAGCAACCAGTCATATGGTAACTCAGGAGGAACTTTGTAGTGCTCTGATTAATATGGCATGCAGTTAACACACCAGTCATCATTTTGTTTTCATGAAAACTGAAGTCCTGGCTTTTGCTCTGGAGAGATATTTTACTTTGAATGGTGCTATAGATGATTTTAAATTAAGAGCATATCTACTGCCTCCACACGGCTCTCAACATGGCGTTGACTGAGCCGCTGACTTGCAGCTAACAGTGCTAACAACGGCAAAGTGCTGACAGAGCCTACAGTCCTAACCTGGAGGCGAAAAACGGGGCGTGGGAAAGAATACTGATGA
Organism: Leptoclinus maculatus; assembly: GCA_032191485.1. Taxonomy (NCBI): domain Eukaryota; kingdom Metazoa; phylum Chordata; class Actinopteri; order Perciformes; family Stichaeidae; genus Leptoclinus; species Leptoclinus maculatus. The sequence goes on from JAVDOI010000018.1 coordinate 851,423, forward strand.
AATTTTAAAAGAAAAATTTTCAATTTTAGAACATTTAGATATATCTCTTATTTGTCATAAATGATTGTGGAATTGGGCGAACATGTTCGTTTCTCAGTTCTTCATTTCTAAATATCGTTAATAGTCCTGGCCCCTGATTGATGTTTGTGATCAAAATATGTGTACATATGTCTACATATGCTATGATACTACAGATCTGCATATGAAAATGTAAGAAGATGCTGCCACAGTGAGCCGGCTCTAGACGTAGAGCTGTAGCTGACGGGAGCATAATGCATTTTATGCAAACATCATCCTCGACCATGTAGAGATTTGTCACAACCGGCCCCACCAACGCGCCTCTTGTTTGGTCTCGTTACTGGAGAGCGCTGATTGGCTCCGACCAAATCAGACGGACTTAACACCGTCGGCGCTGGTGTTCCAATTCGGGCCGACGCTTTATGACACGTGTCGTCTTGATCCAGCACCTCCCAAAGAAATCAATGGCACACGACCGTTCGAGGCGTCCCCGGTTAATTCAAGAAGTCGTCCTGTTGTGGGCGAAAAGAACCCACCGCTTTTTATGGCTCTTTTATTTCTTGATGAGTACCATTAATTTCCAGGGGCAGGCTTCAGTGCTCGCAGCTGGCTTTTTTTTTTTTAATCCGGTTGAGACAGCGTGACTGCATTATCCTCCTCCTGGTAATGAATTGGCAGGAGTTATGTGTGTTTTATTGCTATTGTTTAGCACTTTAGTTGGGAGGCGGATTTCTCTGTTCATTCTCTGAGTAAACGGCATATCTCATCCTTGCAGGCCTGAATGGCTATTTATGTGTTGTAGATGTTTTGCCAAGGCTGCAGTCTGCGGAATAAATACTTATCCTTCTCAAGTACATTATTTATTTTTCTTCTACACTATCAGCCTGGAAGCTTCCCCCATAAAGATCATTCACATTAAAGCTAATTAGATTTATTCGGGCTCGTTACAATGCCGCCTCCCCGCGCAAACACAGTCAGGATTTCATTGTTGCTGTTGTCTGCGCTCTGAGTTGACTACGACATAAAGCTTCTTTATCACTGTGGCATATACTTGGCTGCCTCAGCTAAGTCGCTTCTCCAACATTATTGTGGTTTGTTCAAAGAAAGATATAACGTCAAGAGATTTGAAAACCAATTACCGATAATAACCCGTGTCATCTATTTTTCCTCATCTGCTGTCAGGCTCCATTATCTTGCATGTCTCTGAAGCCAACAAGCACAAATCTACTAAAAAAGATGGATAAATCATTTTGAGCGTCACAACCCCTTTTGTGAGATGACTTGTTTCACGGTCAGCATTTGACCAATTTGGTCAACATTTGGAAAGTCTAGAAGAGCTGCAAAGATTGAATAATTTCAACCCCATTCGTGTTAGCATCGTGCTAAACCCGAAGTTAGCCAACTTGATCGTCAGAAGTCTCAAAAGTAGCGTGCAGCAGTGAGATAGCCGACAACAAGTGTTGTATACACTGTACATATGTGATCAATTCTCAACGACCCGACCCGTTACTTATTAAAAACCATAATTAACATTATAGTTATGGTTCTTTCCTAAGGACAATACTCTTAAAACTGCAAACCACACCATTTGTTTTCCCCCCATGTGACTATGAGAATGTAAATATATGTACATTGATAATGCATATGTGATTAGTAAATGGATGTAGATGTGCGACGTCAACACAATATTTCAGTTATTTGATCGCCATACATAATGGGGGAAAATGTGTAAACTAATACAAATTTGGTTACAAAATAAAACATTGTTATAACATGTTTGGTCATATCGTCCAGCCCCAACACATCACTTAACAAACATCTACAGAAGCAGAATTCTAAGTGTAATATTCCCTCCACTATTAGCTCTGGTGGTCTCTCTTTTTAAGGAAATATCAAGCTTTTTAAATGCTCCATTTCCGCCATTTCCATCACCGTGTCCTCCAGCTATGGTCGCTTACTTTGTTTTTCTGCCGCTCTGTGTTTATTGTACTGCTGAATCTGCAGTGAATGAGCCAAAACAGTAAATTTGGAGGCCGTTTAACTAAAGCAAAGAGCTAAGACTTTGGTAAACCAATTTCAAGCACCAAAACAATTCATCCACATGAGTAAAGTAGAGATTTGAAGAATTTAAAAAAATTGGACTTCCAACTTTTCAGCTTTAGGGCCAAATTATCGCTTTACACAGTGCCTTAGGACACTTGGTATCATATATGAAAGTGCCCTAAAAGGTGAATTTAAGAAAACATGAGAAAATTACCAGGACCCCAAAGAGCTTAAAGACACTCTAAAGCTCTGTAGAGCCGAGAGAAGGTGCAGAGAGCAGGGTGGTGATTCTCAGTGTGCTCTTCACTACAAACTGCACCTTTGACATTATACTTGGAAAAAGTTCCGTTGTGGATGTTTTCGATGTCGCACTGTCACAGCAAACCGCAATTGTTTTCAGTCTCCTGTCAGCCGCTTCGTCGCTTTATCCAGCTCAGCAGCTCGTCTGGCAGCATGGCCAAAAAATGAGGCCAGTGAGGAAATCCAGTGTGTAATTACAGAACTCACAGCAGCCTGGGTTAGCTCTTTGAGCTGAGATACAGACCCGGAGGGTGACTTCTCAGGGACTGTTGATGCGAGCCCGGCCGGATAGTCAAGTCGATACCATTTAAATATTATATCAGAAATTGCAAACTTGCCTCACGGGGCTTTGCAAGCTGTACAATCTGTAATTTACTAAATCATCATGCTGTATTGAAGAGGACTTGAAGCTATAGCCATTACTGAGGTAATGAATCAAGTGAGAAGTCGGGTCATTTTCTCATAGACTTCTATACAATCAGACTTGTTTTTGCAACCAGAGGAGTCGCCCCCTGATAGTCATTAGAATGAATGCAAGTTTAAGGCTCTACCACATTGGCTTCACGTTTCAGACGCCGAGGTCGCCTCCCGATACCAGTTTTGACCGCAGTTGGTGCAATTCTAATAATCACAGGATTTTGTATTTTAGAGTATACTGAAAGAAAAAAGAAAACTCTTTTACATCAAAAACCTGACAAATCACTCTCAAAACCAACTAGAACGTGTCAACTGTCCCTTGTACCCGCCAAAAGTCTATTTCGTACCGCCACAGTTTCATAATGTACATCCGGTGGCCATTGAAAGTGCAATATAAAGGGCACCGCATCCCATTTTCTCCATTGGAAGAGCCTTTTAGAGGGCCCTGCATCGTGTTTTTTTCCATTACAAATGCACTCTAAAGGGCACCTTATCATGTTTTATCTACCATAGAGGGAAAGAGGACACTTCTGGATTTTTTTATTTGACATTTTTTTTCAAACGTGAATGTATTCATTTCTTGCCTCATTAATGAGTGAATTTCAAGTATTTTTCTTTGTAGCAAAAACAATACATTTGACACCAGTATGATTCATGTTTTGTCTCTTTTTAGAAAACAATTTTTTACTGTTGACTTTCATCCTGGCGGGTCATTTTTGACCCATGTCTGCAAGTTTCAGTTCGACGTGTAAACAAAATGTTTTTCCTCTTCGTAGCAAGACGGGAAAATTGATATGATGACTTAAAAGAGTAAAAACAAATGAATCAGTTAATTATTTAAATCCTGGGTGTCGACAGCATTTTGTTGAACATATATTACAAAGACACATTCAGCTACCAACCAAATATGATTGAGAGTAAAGACAATACGGGTCACTTGACAGGAAACAGAACACTGTCTCACGTCAAAGAGGACTAAACAAAGTATAAAGACATGTGCTGGAACAAAAACACATCAAACATACAGTATGGAAAAGAATAGCAGCCAACGTGTGATTTGATGATTTTGGATTACATACTGGCAGATTATCCTGCAGCGTCTGACATCAAACCCAAAACACTGCTTCGAAAAAACGTCCCTTGTCACGAAGAAAATTAGAAGTCACGAAATTCCCGACACTTAGCTGAGGTCTGTCGTCACACTAGCGTGACCAAAGGAGACTTCTCTCAAAAATATGAGGGAATGGTCACGCTCTGCTAATACCCTCCATTTGAATCTGCATATTTCTAGATAACTCAGTCGCTTAAAGTTGCATTGTAGCCATTCTTCTCTAACGTTCCCGCACAAGCAAACAACGGGTATCGGGACCTCTGTCACCTCCACAAATCACACCTTTTCTTTTCTTTTTTTTTTCTGTCCTTATCTTGACCTTTCAAAATCCGATGTTCCAACTTCATCATTTGTTCCAGCGGGCCAAAGCTCATCCTCTCCCCTCCCCAGGCTTCTTTCTTCCCGCCGTGCCTTTGCTGTAGCCCCTGATTGTGCCTCCTTCATCTTGTCACGGCCGTCTCGCTGTCACAGAGGAACAGACAGTGATGGATGCTAATCACTTTGCCTTTGACTGTGCCCGTCAGCCCCACCGCCCAGTCAACAAGCTCAGCCCAGGCTCCCCCCCCCCCCCCCCCCCCATTCCACCCTTCGGATAAGTGACCTGCTGCACTCCGTTGTCACCGTTAGCGATGTACCTGCACCTCCTTGTTGTTGAGCTCAGGCTGCATTAATTGTGCGTCGCATAAACAAGAGATATCTGTGTATTTCTACTAAATCATTACCTCAAACTACAAATACAAAAAAAAGATGTCTCCCTCTGATGTGAAATACAAAGTGAGCTTTCCCCGGCCTCTAATCTACTCTGCTATTCATATTGGGTTTATAAAGTGCAGGAAATGAAACACTTTACAGTCTGAGACGGTCTGAAATATCCAATATTATGTTCTTTTTCTTTTTTTTTGTGGCCCCAAAACCATTTATTTTCTTCGCTAAAAAGATGAAGTTCGGGCTGGGAGAGGTCTCTCTGTGAAGCTACCTCCAAATAACCACTTTGATCTGGGCCTCACGTCGTGTTTGTTTGCACAGATGGCTTTGTTGTGTTTATTGCTGTGGATTGTTGCTCACTGTAATCGTTTGAAATATTTCTGGGCGGCTGATTAAAATGTATGCGGCACAAAACTAGTAGAATTCAATCCACCCCACCCACCAGTTCATAAAGCCCTTTTGTAACATTATCTCTGTATTATTTGGTTAAAGTACATAAATTCTGGTGTGGCATGCACTGTTGCAAACACATTTCTGCCACGTTTGATTTAACAAAGCTTTGTGGGTTTGCTGATATTCCATTTTGGCAAAATGATGAATAGGAGCGAGCCCGTACACACTCCCAAACAATGCGTTGAGTTTGATGAGTGCCTCTGTAGTCCATTTCCAGGAAAGAGCTGCTGAATTCCTTTGTCAGAAAAAACGTTTCGAGCAATTTACTATAAATGAAAATCAGCCACATGTCACTGAGTGAAGGACATCAACCCTCTCAGAATGATGCCTGATGGCTAGAAACCCGGTGGACAAAATGCATGAAAGCATGTTATGTCCTAAAACTCTTAAGTCCGATGCAAATGGATTTGTGTTCATAGTGTTGGAGAAGAAATAATGGTCCTGAGTGGTGGGGAGTTCCCAGGCTTTTAACGTCTAACATGCAAATGGTAAAATACCAACAATTAGGAAACCAGAATATTTGAGATTTCTGCTGGAAATTCTTTGTTTGATTAATCTGATAGCTGTTGACATGTGTTGATTTCAAATAATAGCCAAGAGGCTTTCCCACCATAGACCATCAATGACTAAATGGATATTATTTCCTACATGAGTCGAAATTATTTTTGAAAAATGATTTTTCTCATTTTCTTTTCTTCTTGTTTTGGTGAAAGTGAGGACAACAGAATTCGTTCAAACCAGAGCCCTGCCTTTTGAAAAGTGGCTTTTCCTGAATACTCCCCTGAACAATCGACCCGCCCACAATAGATTGTGGGATATTGAGGGCTGTGAAGTGCACCGTTATTATGTCCCACACATTTCACACAATTCCCCGTTGCCTTTGTGTGGACTTAGGGTCAGTTATGTCGTAATTTAGTGTAGAAATGAGGAGGCTCCGGCCCGTGAACAGTTGCTGGATCTCGTCTTTCTTCGGGGGCCGTGAAGCTGGCAAATCTGTGGCTCATTAAGTCCGACGGTAACCAGGTTTACGTACAAGGCAGTGAAGCATATTGACCTGAAACGTATTCTTCACTGGAGCTTTGCCGCGATTCAATAGGCACCATCCTTGTGGAAAAGTGTCACCGTCATTTGTCCTTTTCTGCTCCTGATGGCCCATTCATCTCGGTCTCTTGAGTGACGAGTAATGGATATGAATCAAAGCCAAGTTTGACATTTGACCCTGGCACTTTTTAAGTTACAGATGGTAACTTGTTTGTCATAGACAGTAGTTTAGTAGTAAAGAAAAAATGACTGTTCGAGACTCCTCGGCTCTGATTGGTGGTCAACAGCCATTAGGAGCAGAGGAACTTTTCACAGATCATCTATCTCATGTACTACTGTCAGGATATACTGACAGTTTGAGGAAAATATGACAAAAAGTCATTTTTATTATAATAACCAACGGTGGCTTTAAAGGCACAATTTGAACAAACTCAGAGTAAATGATTCTCTGTCCGTTCATTGATCTTTATTATCTTACATACCCACCAAAGATGGGATAGCAAGTCATGCAGACTTTAATATATATTTATATATGTTATGTTGCTGCTTTTGTTGTCAGGTGTTACGTAATAACTTTGATTTACAAGCACACTTATAGTAGCTGCTCACCCAAACAGCCCAGCAGGGAGGTTAGATATGTGCAAGGGCACAACATCTTTCTTTTTTTTATTATTATTATTTATTTCTCAGCTTTGCGATCATAGCTACTGTGCACTCTTAGTATGACAGCTGTTCTATACAGACTGTGGCAAGGTTATCTGGAGTGTGATAAATACTGTATATCATAGTGAATTATGTAGCCGGCCCACCTGCAGTGTGCAAAAAAGGCTCGCATCCAAAGATATGCAATATGTAAGAGATGACAATTTGTTTCCAAGCGAGAGCCTGATGACTCGTTCAGCACTGGAGCAATATTTATGACTCGGCTTAAACGCTCTTGCTTTGCCCCGCGATCAGTTTTGAGCTCCGTGTAAGAACTGATGGATTCCTGACCCCCCTTTTTTTTTAAATCAAGATGAGCTGGAAGGAGTCCGAAGATGTGTTTGGTTTGCTCAAGTTGCCCTTGAGGCCTTTTTTTTTCCTTTCACAGCTCCTCCGTACACTGACAAAGAAGGATCGCCCCCTTGGCAGATTGTTTTGGCCACTGGCCCACACATGCATTGAACTTTCAAGTTGGCACGAGGTCCGCCTTTCTTTTGTGTGACTGGAATCCACTCCAGGGGAAGTTCAGTCCAGGAGTCTTTAATGTGGGGCCGGGTAGGAATATACCCAAGCCGTGTGTCTCAACAGCGTCAGTAAGTTCAGGAAAAGGTTGCCGCGTCAGTCTTGCCGGCAGGGCACACTTTGACTTCAGGAAACATGATACACAAGAGAAATCAGCAAAATGTCAAAAAAAATATGAGCAATTAATTCCATTCCACAAATTGCAGTCATTATAGAATACGTCCATAGCCTAAAACAACCTCCAGAGGGAATGACATAAGGGAAGCCTTGAATTTAAATATGTGATTTAATGCACATTATATCTTTTTTATTTACAGGGAATGTGAATAAGTGCCTGTTTACTAGAGGGTTTTGACTACTGAATGGGTGAAGTAAATGTCACTCTGACATATATTCAATGACCTTCTGTTTCATGTTCGATAGAAAGAAAGGAGAGAGAATTTTGTCCACCGATGACTATGAAAAGAAATTGTTTCTAAATGGAACAATGGATTTTGATATGGCTTTCAGGTCATATCGCCCCCACCCTCACTTCCATGCAGAGTCACCATGACAGTACGTTTTCAGGAAGCCGTTCAACAAGAGAACGAGAATACTGTAATCCAATTTACCGTCTTCGTTTGTCCCACTTGTGAGTTTCCTCAGTGTGTTACAGTATTGGAGTTGCTCAGCATAGTCTCCCATTGTCATCCATCTTTAGTGGCCCACTTGGCCCGGAGTCAGCATTACAGTTAATGAAAACTGATGACTCCCCATCACTGGCTTAGACATATTGTCTAACGTGTTCCCGTCAAATTTGAAAATCAAAACTGAAGTCGGCTGTCAACACATCACAGCTGCCCAGATGCTTCCAAAGGTCGCTTTTCCCAGAATAGACGTAGAAGGTTGGGAGGAAAGGGCACTGCTGAGTAGAAGCTCAAGAACAACCAGCGTCAATGCAAGACATGTACAGTGTCAAAATAACACCAAAGTTCTGCTAAATATTAGCGAGACAAAGACTGGAATGGGCATATATTTGCGTATTCATCTCAAGATATGGGAATGAGCAGTTCCAGGAGAGAAGTTCTTGCCATTCAATTGCTGGAAAATGCATTTCTTACAGGCAAAACCTTCAACTGTCAAAAGTGTTTGATACAAAATCGCAAAATGACTTTTTCAGTGGTGTTCCCTAAAGTCTTGGTGTGTGGTATTTTGAAGGAATTCTTGCCCATTTTTGATCAATTTTCAATTGGTATAAAATCATTAATCTCGCACCAAATCGGTTTAATAAATGGTATCGTCCCAGGAATTGCTGAAAATACCTATGATACATATAAGAGCTTGGGTATGGCCATCATATACTTGCATCATAATGTTCTAAGCCCTTATACACTCTAAAATCTCAACATCTTAAGAGGCGCCTATACAAAACACAATATTTATTACAGATTCATGACTAGAAACACTTCACACACATAGCTGTGCTGCTTCTCAGATTAATCTTTAGGTTCCCAGCTTTCAGGTGATGTATACTGTTTCCATCTGGCATATATTGTTGACCTGCTATCTCCCTCCGAAGATCCCCTCTCCCCTCTAAAAAAAAGACAAGAATGGGACTGTGGTGAAGAGGAGTCGAGTGGAAGATGTTAAAAATGCTGCTTGCCCTCCGTGATTATGCTGATTCCACTCACTGAAGTGTATTTTTCACTGAATTGAATTAAATAATGAATGGCATTCAGTCGCCTCGAGATTAAGGCTGTTTTTAAGCAATGTCTACATTTTTCCTTGAGTGCCTCCTCGAAGGAAGCCGCCATCAGGGGACGTGTCCGACTCTTCACATCGGCTTCAACACTGAGTTTCCTTTTCGCCATCCCGATCACATCTTTCTACCTTTTTTATATTGTGCAATATTTTGCAATATTGCAATGCAGCAATCAGCTATTTAAGGAGCTTGACTCTCTTGGTTTTCTCTGGGCCATATAATGTTTTTCTGATACATTTTTACATTAAATTAGAAATTCATCAAACCTTTATTGACACTAGTATAAAAAAAAAAATCACAATTCTTAGGCTTGGGGAGCTTGTTGCGGAAGGGCGCTGCAAAAGAATGCTCCGAGTCAAGAGTATTTTCAGGACGCTATAGCTGCACAGTCGGGAAGCAGGGATTGATTTGAGCAGAGCCCCCTGTGGTGCTGGATCGGCAACCGGGCCCCAGGAGGCGTGGTGAAATGGAGAGATTTTGACTAAAACACAGGCAAATTCTAGCAGCAGCCTAAGTGTACCACTTTCAGTCCATCGGGTCGAGAAACACCCGTACACCTGTAAAGTTCTGCGACTGCATCGTGCATGGTTGCGATGCTTTCACAGACATATAAACACCCTGTAGAAGTACCAAAGAGCGATTCTGTGGTAGTTCCAGTCTCCAGGACCACATTTTGCCGTGATGACACACACAGTTTGACGTCCTCGGGAGTCTTAATTTCCCTTCTTTTATAAACCCCGGCTGTAGCATTCTGCGTTAACTCATCACCCAGCGGGGAGGACGTCACAGTAATCCAATCTACTGGAGATGAATTGCACGTTCACGTTTTCCTCCGCTGAAAAGGTGGGTAGGAATTGGGGTTTAAGATAATCTTCCAGGCTCAATTGCCTCAGCTCAGACTCTCAAAATCCTGCTGGAGCTCAAAGGATAGCGTCAGCCTTTAAAGGTTAGCACCTGCACGGACAATTACATCCTGGGCGGTTGGATGGATTTTGTTTGCCTCATAATCAGACTGAATATCCCTAATCAATCAGTGGATACAAGCGGTTAGCGGTAGTGGTAGCTCTCGGACCAATCAGGGCTTCTTGTGTTGACTGAAGACAGAATGTCCTAGATGGGTAAACTGCATCTTATATCCGTAACAACCAGGGTCAGTGACACACAGAAACCTCTCTTTTACAAGTGTCGGCATTCACTTGCAATAGTCCCTTTGTCATTGCCATTCTGTTGCCGGAGCGACAGCCTCGGTCCAAGTTTTCTTCCTGTCGGCTACTGCATTAAAAAAGCATTGCAACAGGAAGCACAAAGGGGGCCCATTTAGGGTTGTTGTCAAGTTTGAAAAGGTCCCGCCAGTTGAAACATTTACAAACGGTGTGTTTCTTCAGCAGCCCGTTGGTTTGACTTGCTCAGGTTAGCTGCTTGAGTGTCAACACCAAGACAAAAGGGAGAAAAGCTCTACGAGCGTATTTGTTGTCTGTCGAAACCCTTCGAACGACATGAGAAAGCAGTAGAAAGCACTCAGAAGCGAAATGCTCGGTAAGCCAGGCTCAGCAGAGCCGGACGTGAAGTGCTTCTGTACTCGTTTCCAAAATCAAGGAGGTGTGCTGGTAGTGTGTTTATTTGATCAATAATACAAATCCCCGCGTTGCATTCGCTTGTCAGCCAGCGGCCTTGCTGCGTGCAGAGACGGGATAGATTTCACATCGCTCGCACGGAGCCACAGTCCAACTTCAACTTGACTGAAGTTGGCACGGAATATCAGTGAGTGTTTGAACTGGGTCAGGTTGTACAGCAAAACTGCTGTAAGTTCCCTTTTTCTTCTAAAGCACACCAATGGAGATTCTGCTGCATCAGAGTTCTCTGCCGTGTGTGTGTGTGTGTGTGTGTTGCTGGCAAAGTTTCAAATCTTCTGAGCTGCAGTATATGACATGAGCACAAACACAGTTTGCACCTCTCATATTTCTCTGTTGTTTTCTTTTCAATAGACCTTCTTTTATTCATTACATGTCCGACTCAATTTCCCCCTCCCTGTGTGCACTGAAGGACGCCGGCCTCGCAGCTTCAAACCACGGGGAGGGAAATATCGGTTTTCATTCCTCCTCCCGGATCTCATTTTGGAGTTTTTTTCGCCAATCTTTTCTGGAAACACTTTACTCAACAATTTTATTGCTGGGATCTTGGGGATACGGACAAATACCAAAAAGTCAAGACAAAATATGATAATAAATACTTGAATCACAGAAGGTTGAGAACCCCCTGCAGTAGATTCACAACATCCCCAAATATCAGTCATAAACCCAGTGAATAAAATGTCGTGAAGCCAAACCAAACAAATAACTCGCATGATAAAGTAATATTAGGTTTCAATCAGCAGAGCCGCTCATGATATATATACGCTAACAGTTCTCAGTGGTGTATTTAAAGCACACATACATAATCTTTTCCCGTCGTCATTTCAATGCCGCGAGAGCGCTAATGCACCGTGAAGGATGAGCTATTTAGAAGCGGCCCAGGAGTCAAGAAGTCTCCGCTTCTTATATGCATCGCTGTAATTATTTTGAGCAACCTTTGGGTTTCTCAAATGTCTCAAGAGTCTGTAGTTTATCTGTGTAGGTCAGGGTGGTTTTTAAGATGCACTCGCCAGCTCGTACCCCTCTGCGGACAGAGCCTGGACATGGAGCCCCCCCCCCCCCCCCGGTTGCAGGCGGAGTCCCGGCCCTCAGGAAGTAAAAACGTGTCGGAGCCAGTCCGGCGCTATCTGTGCCTCTGCCTGCTTCTTATCTACCGCTTCCAGCATGCAGCTCTGCCCACATGACGCCCTGCTTTTTCTTATCAGGAAACTTGTTACAGCCCCAGAGGGAAGAAAAAGAGGTTCAAGATCTTTGGGGTAACTTTTTTATTTTTGAATGAGGATTATTAGTGTGGAAGGTGCTGCACCACCAGGACCTCGTCCACTAAAACGCATTGCTCGCTAATAAGCACCCCTCTCCCTCCCACATGCACCTGGAGCAATGGGAAGAACTGATTTGAGAGTTTGATTGGACTTACGTAATCACTCCCTCTCCTGGACATAGTTCTCAGATCTACTTTATTAGCTGTCTTGGATTTACTACATTAGTATTAGACCTGCTGTAATCCTCTTGTTGGACACACTTGGACTTGACTTGGAATGCTATATCAAGGCCCCGCTTCTTTGAGTTTGTTTTGGAGTCGACTTTCTGCCGAGCTGTCAAAACTCGCCGAAGGAGATTAATCCAATAGACCTCCCTCTTTCGTGACAAGTAACCCGCCCCCCCCTCCCCCGGGACTTCAAGCTTCTCATTGCCTGTGTATCTTAATTCAGATTTTTTTTGGTGATTGGCTTCCACTAATGAGGGGGAACAGGGTGAATTCATTTCAGCTGAATGGTGCTGTGATCCTCGTGCCTTTTTTCTTTCGCACGTTCCCCCAACGTGCCGCTATTACAGGGACGAGTAATGCAGCGTAAACTGAAGCCTTTTTATTGGGGGCTTGATTGCCTGCCCACTAGCCGCGGACCAGGCTTTTACTTCCATGGCGTTTACACTACTACCGATTGGCTTAATTGAATCGTTAACCACATAATGACATTGAGTCTCGCAGTGTGCACAGCATCCGTAACACCTGTTTTCCTGTTGAGATCCATTATGTAACCTGATGAAGGTCGAATGAACGTTGTTATTGAATATCTCGGAATGCAATTGAAGAAGACGGGTGCGGGTGAGTCTTGTGGTTCTGCGGGATCTATAATGTAAAACCACGTTTCCTAAACTCATTGCTTGAGGGCAGATGAATATGATGCTTCTTTATCTATTATTCCACATTATTCATCGTAACACACTGCGAGATGCCACGTGACCACAGAGAGAAATGCATTCTAAGTTATTCCTCAGCTCGAGACAGACTGGAGACGTTTCATCATGCCGGCTTTGTTTTTGTTGAGGTGGGAATTATATTATAGGGAAGGAAAGGATTTGAGTTATGCAGGATATTTATTCTCAAGAAATGAAAAAAAAAAGCAGGCTCTAAATTAAACAGATTAGCTCCACATCATTTTTAAAACACAGTTGCCAGAAAAAAGAAATGTTGGCAACGGGATATGTTGAATGTGTAAATAATTATGGGATGATATGAAAATGTTATCCTGGCCAAAGTAAAACAATAATATCCTGATTAACATATGCTTAACAACTCAATCAGCAATCACTCTACCTTACATTTTTGTTAAGAAATACATATTTTGATTGCATGGGACACAAATCTTTTTTTTTTAGAGAACATCCGTTTTATGTGGAAAACAAACAAATAATCTTGAATACAGTAATTGCAAGTCATGCTTTCATAAAGGACAAATAACAAATAGTGTGATTCTGTTCTTTCTTATATATGATGACTCCTGTGTTTTATGCAATGCAGCATTTTACCTAAAAACAATTCATAGACTCATGCAAAAGTAATTCGTCCTAATCATCACTTATGACCCACTACAAAAGTGCGTGTCAGAGTCTGTACCTGCAGAGACTCTTTCCCTTACCTTCTCATGTTGCTGTGTTGGTTTCTAGGCGTCAGTTTTTGGTCAGTGGGTGTGAAGCCCCCCAGCCAATAGCAGGTGAGGTCAGGACTTAATCAAAACGTATGACCAGGTCACATTGCTGTCTCCTTCTCCTCTGCTATCTGTCTGTTTCATGGGTGTATAAAAAGCTGCAGGTCAGTGTGTCTGTTTGACCCAGAGCGGGGATGAGACACACACACACACACACACACACACACACACACACACACTATACAGGCAGAGCAGAGAGGCCATGACACGTCGGAGTCGAGCGGACAGGATGAAGCAGCACCTTCGTGCCAGGGTTGTGCAGAGGTCTGGGTCGTGTTTGTTTGTGCTTTGCAGTAAGACGGTCAATAAAAAATAATTGATTTGATCTGATTCACTGCTTTGTTTTCACTAACGCCACTTGCTCTTTATTCACTCTGTAGCTTGCTGGACCACAGCTCGCTCCGTCGCTCGTTGAGCCGGGGAGGACGGCGCAACTTTGAATGATGCTTTTACAAACACCAACCAGCAATGCTGAATCAGTACCTTTTAAATCAAGCTCTATTTCCACTTCTCTGCCGTGATAGAGAGCTAGACAGCTTTTTACAAGTCACTTGTGACGATATTTACCATTATCCCAACAATGGAAATTCATGATGATCAACTTATTGAGAATTTTCATGAATATCTTTCATATAAGTCTTGTATCACGCTTGAAGCAACAAATAATGCCACGTGGTTAGCATTGTGAAACAATTGTTAGTTTTATGCGACATAACGTCTTCAGAAAAAAGATCATGGTTTGTGTAAAGACAATTAACATAACAACGTAACGCAACAACGTAACACTATGACGCAAGGCAACGACTTAAAGCACCAACGTAACGCAACTTAAAGCAACAATGTAACGCAACAACGTAACACTACGACGCAAGGCAACGACTTAAAGCACCAACGTAACGCAACGGAACACTATGACGCAAGGCAACGACTTAAAGCACCAACGTAACGCAACTTAAAGCACCAACGTCACGCAACAACATAATACTACGACGCAATGCAACAACTTAAAGCACCAACGTAACGCAACGACGCAACTTAAAGCACCAACGTAACGCAACAACGTAACACTACGACGCAACGCAACAACTTAAAGCACCAATTTAAAGCACCAACGTAACGCAACGACGCAACGCAACAACGTAACGCAACAACGTAACGCAACAACGTAACGCAACAACGTAACGCAACAACTTAAAGCACCAATGCAACGTAACGCAACAACTTAAAGCACCAATGCAACGTAACACAACAACTTAAAGCACCAATGCAACAACGTAACACAACAACTTAAAGCACCAATGCAACAACGTACTTGTACTCGTTATTATACCACGTCACTTACAATATTGTCCGCTTCATATGCTACATCACTTGCTCTGCGCATCTCTTGTTGTAATATGGCACTTACTACGCCCGAATGCAATAACGTATTTGTGGTTTGCAGAAACGTACTATGGCAACATTTTTCCCAGGCGACTGGGCTGGGATTTCATAATTGTTAAATTCCATATTCTGTCTATGCTGGATAACTGCAGCCGTCACTGCTGGCCATGCATTTTTTTTTTCCTTTCTGTGGAAGTGGATGTCAGATTTTTGCTGATGTGTTTGACTTCGGTGCCTATTTATCAGCACCGGTAACTTGTAGGGCATAGAAAAAAAATCTCTTTGAACACTGTACCCTTACAACTTTGCGTGTGTTATTATTAGTGTGTCTCCAAGGCAACATGCTCAATTTAGAAGATTGTGGATGATATGCAGCAGTTTACTTCAACACAATCATGCTTACAGTACTCATTCAGCTCTTATTAATGCAGAACCTTCCACATTTATGCATAATCTGCCCTTTACAGCTCTGAATGACATTCCTTTAGGCACTTTCATGATATCTTCTCAATACTACAAGGCAAAGCATAACTTTGGCCCTCATTTATCAACGACCACTTTAATGTGGAAAGGAGTGAGTCCTTTTAAGGACTAAATTAACTTTTACTCAATTCTAAAATGTTAAACCAAGAGTCCCGTAGGGAACAACTTGAGGGACTGCAGCTCTAATAATTAAAAAGGAGATCTAGCATTCTAGTGAATCTGGCTGTCTTATGGTTTTTGATTTCAGATTTGCCAGAGAAGCATTTCATTGATTTCTTATTTTTTTTTAGAGTGATTGATCAATGTGTTTGTTTGCTTTCTTTAAACTATTAATAAACATTTGACAGCTCACAAATCTCCGCAGCTGACACCGTGCTCCAAATTCAATAGCTTATATGAGTAAAAATGCTTTATAGTATTGGACAGAAGGCACAGCTCATGGTGCTTGAATAAAACACGATTTTTTTATTTGCTACCAGTGGAAAGAGCTGAGTCAGCGCCTCCGTCATCAAGCACACACCAACGCAATAACTGTGGTCAAATATATTCTCTGGTTCTATTTATTTATCCCGCTAAAACTTTCATGCAAACCTGAAACTATGTTTCCTCAGTGTTCGTGTACTTTGTGTTTTTCTTACCCACACACTCATGTACTCTCTAAGGGTGTACACCGGAAAAAAACTATGAAGGAAAATCGTAAAAATCTTTACGACGTATAAAAAAACATCAATTATTTTAAAATCATTAATGTAATCTGTACACTGAGTCGGCTTGTACTGCTGTTTCGTTTCATATCTAAAAGCTTGATTCTTTTTTCCTGCCCACAGAAGATGCAGCAGTGATGAGCTCCCATCAGCCTGTAGATGAGTAAAGCACAACAAAGACACGCGAACATCAGCAGTCTGCAGTAACAGTAAGGCCCCCATATGTGCTGTTACACACTCCACAGCTGTCTGTGAAGTTGTCATTATATATCATTATCATTATACAGTTTCCAAGTCCCCCTCAGCCCAGATACCCCCAGTGCACATGCACCTGCTGATTGTTCTGTGAGTTTCTATGTGATTATGGGAACAAAAGGCAACCGGCGGCATATGGTGTAGCAACCGCACATCCAGCTCTGACACCACATTCAGCTGTGCGTTATTGTTGTCAGGGTCCCTTATGCTTTGTGATTTAACACTGAACAGGAACGAGGTGACATTTTGATGCCATCCCGCTTATCTTCTTAGCACAGGTTTTTCTCTACTTTTAAAGAGCAGCATTCAAATTCATATATATGTGTGATATTTTGCTGGAACTGTAAAGAAGTATAGTCAGCTTACATTTTCAACTTTTAAAGGGACAGTACACCCCAAAATCAAAAATAAATGTTTATCCTCCGACCTGTAGACCATACAACGGTTTCGTACAATATCGTATAAGTTACTCCTTTTTTTTTTTGCCATTTTCCTACGAAAGCCAGCAACTCGTGTGAATTTCCACTTATTAAATGCACACGGTTCTTTTTCAAAATAAACTTCCGTCTCCACAGGAAACAACTTAGTTACGTTTAGGCGTCAAAACTACCTGGTTAGGTTCAGGAAAACATTGTGAAACAGGTTACATGACGAATACATCAACGTTTACTTCTCATTTGACATGGGAAACGAACACGTCTTTCTGGGTGAAAGATCGCTGTTTCTTTTAGTTTTTAGTTGTTTTTTTTGCCAACAATCGATATTGATTAACAGCACAGCATAAATATGTATTATTGATTTTGGGGTGAACTGTCCCTTTAAGGATAAAAAAACAAAACGCACTTGGCATTATGCGTTCACTTGCAGAGAGATTAGCCTCTCTCGAGCTGAAACGCCTCCATTAGCATTGCTTTTCCCTGCCGATGAGGCATCCAGGCGTCTGCTCCCCCTCTCCACATGAAGAGTAGTTTCCTTGTCGGCTCACCTATTGTTGTATCAGACTGCGTTGGGGACTTTGATAACGCCATTTCTTTGAGCACTGTGCACAATGACATATCTTTCATCAGTCACTATTTCTGAAGGCTGTGCACCCTGTATGCCAGAAAGTGCTATGTGTTACTATGACAACCATAAGATATTGGCACCGAACTTAGCCGTTTTTAATATATTGCGCTTTCGGTGTTTACCGCTCATCTTTCATATTGATATTCTTGAAAATGTAATGTAAAAAGGCACTTAATGGGAATGTTGTTGTATTAAATCTGGTGGCACCATTGCCCTTCATGCAGGTATCGGATTCTGGCATTGTCTTCGCTGAAGATCAATCATTGGATGAGTAAATAAGTGACGACAAGGAAAACATTACATATCACACACCCATTTACAGCCAGACTCCACTCACTCGTTGCGGCCCAGTTCGTCGCGGCACGCTTTTACCAGGTGAAAAGGTCCAAACTACACCGTACTGTGTGTGTCTTCTTCAATGTGAGGCATTATTTCACAGGGCACTCTTGAGGACAGAGAGTGATAAAGAGGCAGGGAAAAATGGGGGGGGCTGCATGCTGCAAAGTTGGGAGCTTTGATGTTTTTCGTGCATTGAGATTGGCAGTGTGTCGAAGAAAATGCGATGTGAAGTTGTTGTTTTTTTCTGGCGAGACTTCACATGAGTGGTGTTTTCTCTTGCTTACCATTTAAAAGAGGGCAGTTTGTATGGTAGCAGGGGGTCTTTCTATCATGTAGATCCCATCTGAGCTTCTCTGGACTTTTTTTTAAAACGTGGTCTTGTATAAAGGACTATGGCCGTGATTACATGTTAAAGCTAAGGAATGCCTCATCATGCAGAAACAGCAGTGTAGATTATAAATAAATTACGAGGTAGATTTTGGCTCATAAACTGCCCGTTGAAATCATTCTTTAAGATTCATGTGAGTGTTCATTCCCATGAAACATGTCCACTGTATTACTCTATTGTTTGTTGTTTTCTTACTGGTACTAAGATTTTTTATTTCTTTTGGTGTTGAGAGGACCTTGATCACACCTTGAAACTTAATTTTAGTTTAAGAGTCATAGAGAGTTTCAAAGGGCCATTTCTAGATTAAATGTCTAGATTCTAGATTAAAGGGAAAATGTAGAAATAAGTGTTGGCTTTGAGATGGCAGTGGGCATTCGGGGTGGAATAAAATAACAATACGCTTGAGGGTCGCGATAAGTTGTGTGATACTGTACCAATTTTCCAAAACACTGTATTGATTTTGAATTAATAGTTAACAAAGGATTCATAACAGAGAGTGGCTCTGATCTCACAGAAACGTAGTGCCACGATGTCGGTTGGGACAGGGGTCAATGCAAATCAAGATTACACACTTTTTTACACTCAGATTTTCCGCATGTGCTCTTCATACTTCAGATTTCCCTCCCCCCCTAAAATCATACTTGTTGGTGTCTTTGGATGCAGCGTAAGAATCCCTTCATCGTGGCTTTAGATGATGGCCCTCGACAGATCCGTGCGATGCTTATCCAGACACTTCGGATATGCCGAGCTCGGCCGGCTGTCCCCTCTCCCCAGTAATTCTGAACCAGACTTGTCCATCAGAGTTTAATAAAGAGAAAAAAACAAAACTGTAAAGGCACTAATGGTGAGTCTTATACCCAAGTCAGTGATGCATTACTTTATAAAATGACACTGCCGACGTGAATGTTAACAACTCGGGCTTTTGCTTTTTCTTTAAAAATGGTTCCCAGAGTAAAATCTTGAACTGTTCGCCTCACCGACTTCAGTAAACAAGTTTAGCCTAAAACTAATAACACTTTTTAATTAAACCACTCAGATGTTATCCCTGTGCTCCCTGCTCGGTACTGCCAGAGATATTTGTTAGAAGTACAATTCAACATTTTTGGAAAATATGCTCACATGCAATACGAGTGAGACAAGACGATCCATAATATCAAACTCATGTCTGTTCATTAAATGCAGAGCTGGAGTCATGATGTGGTTAGCTTAGCATAGCGTAAAAGACTGACACCAGGGGGGAATAATGTTAGGTTGACTTTGTGCAATGTTTAAAAATGCACCCAGTAACGCCTCTTAAGCTGACTCATTTACACAACCCGTACATAAACAGACATTTGTTGTGAGGGGGAATCATGTGCATGAACTATTTTCTGGACTTCTGTGCAGCTGTAGTACAGATGTGGATGAAGGTTCGGGTCTCTGCACAGGCACAGTGGTGCCAAATCTGTCAAAGTCAATGTGATGGCAAGACTTGGGGAAGCTTTGCAGAAGCACTGTTCTCTCCTACATTTTTTCAATGTTATGCTTCACAAACATAATGAGGCTAAACTAAGTCCTACTTCACATTGTGATAGGGTTTAACACAACCCGTGTCACAGAATTATAGCTGCAGTAGTATTAACTCGGTTGGTTGGAAATTTCAGGAAATTGTTAGCGTCGTGTAATTGTCAAGTTAGATTAAGCTTCGGCATTACAGTTAAGACTCCTCTTATTAGGCCGGGGACACCACACCACTGAAAGGGTCTTTATTGCAGTAATTGTAATGGGATTTCTCTTTTTGAAGCCTTTTTTCAGTGTTACTTCCTCTTTTCCTCAATATATTCTCGATTTAGGTGCTTATCTTAATTGGGTTTTTGGTGGCAGATACTCTTTGGGGACATTTCTTTTCATCAGTGAAGCACCATGTAGCCCTTTTAGCCTTTGATTGGGATTCGGAGCAAGGCAAAACTTCACTCTTAACATGTAGGTGTGTATTTTCATTCTTAACGACCAACTATCGAGAAGAACTAACTAAGATGTCACGAGTTCAGATTGCACCTCGGAGCGACGTAAAAGTTAGTGGTCATTTCCCTGTCTGGACTTCAACACAGGCCCTTGGGGTTATTCTGATAAACACGGTATGAAAAATAAAAGAATCTACTGATGTAATTATAAACATTTGTCAGAGGTTGTTTCCAAACAGCCAAGTGTCTTTGGTTTCAAGAGTTAATTGCAGTTCCATTATTAAAGATACGGCCTTTATTTTTATATATTATATCCATGCATAATCACCTCCTGCTTCACTATAGAGCACGGTTAAGTGCCGCACATGTATTTTTTAAACCATAGAGTCAAATCAGAAAAGGTAGCGGTGATATTATCCACTCCCACTCTCACCAACTGCCTCACTGACATTAAATCATGGATGCAAACTAATTTCCTCAAACTCAACTGTGATGAATCTGACATGATCATCATCGGTCCCAAATCCCTCACTAAAACCAGTCACAACTTCTGCCTCACCATCGACAACTCCACTCTGTCTCCCTCCCCACACATCCGCAGCCTTGGAGTCATGTTCGACAGCAACCTCACCTTTGAACACCACGTCAAACAAATCACCAGAACTGCCTTTTTTCACTTAAAAAACATAGCCCGTCTCCGCCCATTACTCTCCTCACCTGCCGCTGAAACTTTGATCCACGCCTTCATCACTTCCAGAATCGACTACTGCAACAGCATTCTTCACGGCACAACATGACCACATCACCCCTGTTCTCCAGAACCTCCACTGGCTCCCCGTCCCACAACGGATCGAATACAAAATCCTTCTCCTCACTCACAAAGCCCTCCATAATCAGGGCCCCCGCCTACCTCACCGACCTGCTTCACCACCACACTCCATCCCGTCGGCTCCGCTCCTCTGATGCCAACCTCCTGTCCCTTCCACTCAGGACCAAGCACCGGACATGGGGTGACAGAGCCTTCTCCATATCTGCCCCCTCCCTCTGGAACTCCCTCCCCAAACACATCCGAGACTGCACTGACCTTTCCATATTCAAATCCCAAATCAAAACCCACCTTTTCAAAACTGCTTTTAATGTGTGACCATTTTTGTGTGTTTTTACGTTTTTAGTTTATAGCTTTTATATATGATGATTTTAATGTTAAGTGTCTTTGAGTATTATGAAAAGCACTATATAAATAAAATGTATTATTATTATTATTATGACATGCTGCTAAACATGTCCCTTGTTCGTGAACATCATTTTGCAACATTTAGCATCACTTTCCAGCAGGCCCCGTGCCGTCGGGTTTAAAGGTGGCCGGGGAGGGCAGGCGGTCCACAGTTGTGAGTGACTGACGCTACCTCATGTCGTTTTCACTATGATAGACACATTTCATTTAGCATTCTGAACACTGGCCTGGCACTCCGGTCCAATCAGCTTGCCAGGTCCCGATGGCCAGCTGGGGCCTGACAGTTTGTGTGAAATGTGTTTCTTAAGACGGCAAATGTCCTTCACTTGTGTGAACTCTCTGTGTGGATTGAATAGCTGAACCACTGCCAACTTGGTTTCAAAAAAAATGCGCTCAACACGTTCCTCCCTTCATAACTTGTATCCTCAAGAAACATTAACATTCTTTAGGCATTATGTTTTCCCTCCGCGTGTTTGGTCCTTTCTCGTGAACGCGATATCCGAGGACTGGAGGGAAATGTTTTTTTTCTGTTTGCAATGACCAAATGCATTGTTGTGTTTAACCAGCAGGAGGCTACAATGCACTTCCATTGCTGGTAATTTAAAGAAGAAGAAGAAGAGGGAGAAATCAAAACAACAGTCGTAAAATATCTCTCTGCATTTTCAGACGTCATGGTCAACGCCAGCTTATTTAATTTGAGCACTGGAGATGAGAAAAACGAGAGCCCCGGTTTTGATGATGCATTTCCCTGGTACGTCCTTGTCAGGGACGCATCAGGATGCATTAGCATTTACACTAAAGAAGATAAGTGGTCGGAAGCACCCCAGGCAATCTCGGCAAGTGGTTCGTGCTCATTTACACTTGTAAATGGGGCTGTCCACTTGTGATCCGACCACCCGATACGCATGTTAATGCCAGGTGTAAACAGGGTCTATGTCTGGTAAATGTACACGTACAAAATTGGGAGCTTGACTTTGGCTGTCCATCCATCTAATGTTGCTTCTAAAATCGAAGTCACCACTGGTCTGATTTTGAAAGAACCTGGAGGGATTAAGCACCTCTGAATTTACACGATTTAAAAGAGGCATCCCGAGAAAGGGTCAGGATTTGTAACTCAGACATTATTTATCATAACTTGTCCAATTTAATGTAATATAGACAGATAGTCAATTTCAGTTCTCTTTCAGTTCCAGCTGGCTTTTATAATATTACAGATTATCTTTAAGGGTTTGATACTACATAACTGACTTTTAACAATGAGTTAGTTAACATGTTGTCATCATTGGCATTCGAGGCTGGTGAAAAAACCTGAATCGTGCAGTGCTTTATAAAAGCATAGGACCTTGTTAGAGTAGAGCACCCTAACTGAGACCAGAACACATATTCACACAGTATACACTTATGGCTAGTCCAGTCTTGACAGAAAGTTAATCTCTTGTATATAAACACCGAATTTTGATGAAATCCAAAATAATCTTTTCCTTCCTGTCTTGTATCTTTGAAACAATATGTATATCTCACATTCAGGACTCTCATTTAACCATCAATTATTGTCAGTTGTTGCCTGCTAATTTTGTATTCATTTTAATTAATGTCAGTTCTGTGAGTTGGCTAAACTACAAAATGAAACTCTTTGAGTTCTCAAAACGTTCTCGAAACGTTACATAGTTCTCGGAATATTTCTTTGGAGCTTTACATTCCAAACTTTGTCTGAACTTTTTTTTCTCGGTACGTTGTTTTCAGAATGTAGTTTTTGGAACCCTCTCGGGATGGTGTTTTCAAAACGTTCTCGGAGTTTTTTACAGAACATTCTTGGAATGTTGTGCTCTCAGAACTTCATATTCCTAACGTTTTTGCAACTTGTTTTAGGGGACGTTCTCGGAATTTTGTTTTTTAGAATTTTCTCAAAACATTATTTTCCTAATGTTCTTAAAACATGGGTTGTCTTATGTCCTCGGAACATTGTATCCCTAATGTACTCGGAACATTGTATCTCTAATGTACTCGGAACATTGTATCCCTAATGTACTCGGAACATTGTATCCCTAATGTACTCGGAACATTGTATCCCTAATGTACTCGGAACATTGTATTCCTAATGCTCTTGGAACGTTGTTAGGAAAACAACATTTGGAGAATTTTTGGAAAACAATCTTGAAACGTTGTTTTCTTAACATTCTCTAACCTTGTATTCCTAACGTTCTCAGATCGATGATCTTTCTTCAAGTTAGGAACGTTACATCACTAATTTTCTCACATTATATTTGGAATTTCTTTTTTGGAAGGTTATTATGTGAACTCAGGAGACTTCACTGTATTTGGTGGATTGAAATTCAAATTGTTTTTCTGAGACTATAAAAGCATTATGCATTACTCCTTGTCGGAAATTTGACTAACAAAAGCCAAGGCAAACCTGGACACTGTATTTTCGAGAGCTTTGGTTAACTTTACAGTAAGAAAATATTTGACTGTTTGTATTGTTGTACTTGCAATCACTAGCCCTGTAAGAGTGCAATGCCATGTTTGGTAGAAATGTCATATCTATAGAGCGAATCAGTATTTTACTTTGGATCTATAATTTCAGATCAGTTGAGCTACACTGTACAGCTACAGTGATACAGTGGCTCACATCAATTTAACAGGTTGGAACAACAAAGCCATTGATTTACCATTAAGAACTGTAAGTATTAGTGCTTGTTATAACAACACAACAGGGATGTTGGAACACTATGTTCATTTTGTCTGATTCTATTGAGAATTTTTCTTTCTGAAAATGGCAGAAAAATGTCTGATGAATGCCAAGATTCTTAGTAAAAACACTGAATGATGTAAATGTAATTAATTTCACAGTTCAAGCTTTTGTTTGGGTTGTTTTTGCCACTTGTGGTGCCAGCTCTGATCTTGTCTCTACCATTGCCTGAGGGTAATGTGGCACTTTAACTGCTAAATGCACCACTATGCTCAACAGCTATAGTCACTAACTTTTTTCCCCCGTGCTGGTTGGTGCTGAGCAGGAAGTGTACAGTGTTTATCAGAGCCAGGCAACCACTTCCATGTCTGAAAGGTGAAGCCAGTATGGGAGCGTCTTAAACTTGAGTTATTTTTAATGGCCTTCAGAGGGCAACTCTGTCTGATTGTATAGAAGTCTCTAAGAATCTCGTATGATTTATTACCTCAGCAAAAATTGTGAACATGAGTTTATGGTCCCCATCGTCTTCTTCAATACAGCATGATTTGCATAAATTATCCCAACAAGAGTACAATAGATGATAGAGCAGGTTATGCATCAGGGACTTGGCTTGCTGGTGATTGACAGGTCGCTACCATGGCGTTGTCTAGGATTTGTCCATGATTTTGTCTTAGAACGTTATCCCGTTTACAGTGTGTTAAAGGCCCTGTCACACTATTGCGTATGAGAAAAACGTATGAGTTGCGTATGCAAATTTCATACGCATTTCACAAATGCGTATGAAACCGTATGCGACCGTGCTTGAAACGTATACAACCTATGCCTAACGTACCCCTAGTGTCTGTCACCGTATACCGGCGTATGAGTGATATTTTTCATACGCTCGCATACGCTAGTACGATACGCAATAGTGTGACAGGGCCCTAAGTGTAATTTGTTGCCTAAAAATGTCTCATTCAGCTTTCAGTTGTACTTAGCTCCACCTTCTTGTGTCACTTATGGCTGCTGCAAAACCAAGATGATGACGGCCAAAATGACAAAATTGAAGCTTAAAAACTGCACTCCATAAACCAATTGATTTCACAGGGACTCGACGACTATGGTCACAGCTTGTTTGCTTGAAACAGCTGGCAGCTGTGGCTCGAAAACAACGTCAATGAGAGTGGAGTTTACAGAAATGGAAAACTTTATCATTGAAATGAAAGATGCCAAAAAATCATTATTTTTCACAATACAATTATAATTTTTTTGACTGTTGCAATATTAACTATTGAAGTTTTGAGTCACTCCAACAAATGGTTTTATTAATAGTGGACATTAATCTTCCTGAAATGACTGTTCAGCCGATATCTGTAACAGGTTTCACATCTCCGTGCACAGAATAGAGCTTTGAGAATTATTTTTTACCAATACATCAGAATTCATAAATGTAGTACTGTTGGCTCTTTCTTTTGCCTGATTCCACTGAGGAGTGGAATTAGTTTTCTCCAGATTCCTGCTGGACAGAGACAAAAGGTGAATTACAAAAACAGTTTAATTAAAACAAAACCAAAAAAATAAGTAGTTCTATTCATACCCCCAGTACAGCATTACAGCTGACATAACACGACCTTTTGAGCAGTGTGTAGCTCCGCAGTGACAAGATGAACATTAGCCGTAGACCCCTTTCTGCTTCCACCTCGTACCTTGCGATATTGCGAGGCTCGTCTCTTTTAATTAGCCTCCTGGTGTAGATTCAGCAAAAAAAAGGCCAGTTCATGACCTATTGAGTTTTTCCTGTTGAACAGTTTGAAGGGAAATTGATTTCAGTGTGACATGTTCCTTTTTTTAAATGAATGTCAATGCACTTTGCCTTCCAACAACTAACTGCATCATACATAGTTTACAATGAGAACACAAACTGAGATGTGGAACACGTACACTAAAGCTTCAGAGTTCAGTCTACAGATTGCTCCCCAGGTGACATTATGTTTGACTTATAAACAGGAGACAGACATGTAGGGTATAAAGAAGCCAGCTTCCTCCATCTATAACAAAAGCCCACAACATCTAGGGCCGTCCAACTGATTTTACCCGTTATTGCATTGCTTATTCTGTGTTGACATTGATGAATGGAACGGGACAGTGCTCTTGAAGGCTAGTTGCAAAACTAGATGGCAAATTAAAAAAAAGAAGAACTGCTAATGGCATGTTATTGGCAAATCACAACATTTCATTTTTTATTTCACAGTGTAGCCAGAAATGTAAACTGATTTTGTACATACCTTATAAGGCTTCAAATCAAGGGCAGGTTTCACGCAAGTCAATTCAACTCAACTTTGTGCTTGTGCTAATGTAGTTAAGATTGTCCAGCCAGCAGTAGTGGATGGAAATGATTGCATTCACTCTTAACTATATACTCGTCATAGGGTTGGTGCAGTAAATGTCAGCAGAAAACTCATCGCCGGTACCAAACGTTACTGCTTGGCTTTACTAGTTTCATGGAACACAGATCATGCGGAGTCTGCAAATCTCAATGTAAATCCTCTTGAGATGCTTCTCATGGAGATGCACATTCCTGCTTCTCCACCCACTCCCACGCGATCCAAGCCAGGACTGAAATAATTGGACCCTGGATTCGTGGCAAATGTGTAAACCATAAGGACGGTAAACATTAGTGCTGAAGTAGTTGGTAGCGGCATGAAAGTCCTTGAAATCTTCCGTGTAATTATTTTTCATAGTGTCGAACTGGATTTTCCTCCTCGTACATTTTGCTGCTGAGCATGAAATATGAAGGAGAGAAAAAAAAGTATGAATCTGTAGCCTAGTTACTAAACAAAGTCTGAAAGGATGACTCATTTCGGTATTGTTTTCAGCTATTGACCTAGATGCGTTTGAGTTGTTGTGTCTACCGTGCTTCCTTGCTGCTGATATAGGCAACCACACATTTAGACATTATATACCCAGACAAATTAGTGGAAATTAAAGTGTTATGGATAACAATCCTAGCTTAAATGTCTTCACTTCATCTATATAATGCAGCATTTTTTCCTTCACTTTTTCCCTATTCCTTTACAGTTTTACCAGTGGCTGTGTAGCATCAAGGGCCCCACTTCCCCGGAAAGTGTCTGGGCCAGCCACTTCCCTTATCCCACACCAGCTGTATTAATACAAGACGCAAACATGAAATGATACAGGGCAGTGAAAAGAAAAACCCTCGAAAAATAAAGTGAACAAAACAGCCCGAATCCTGTGACCCTCCCAGTTTTAAATGCTCTCTCAGGCAGAAACCAAAGGTCTGCTGGCCAGCAAAAACACACCACCACCCAAGGCCCTGACCGAGCAAAATCTCTAACCAGAAACCATTTAAAGAACAAGAAATGTCCTCCACTGATTTGAATAACCTTTGTAAATTGGCTGACAAGTGCTTAACCTTTTTTTTTTTTGTCTTTTCCCAAACAATGATTATCTGAAGCCACTTCTTCCTCCGAGGTGCAACATGCCACATTCACAGAGTTCTACAGCAGTTCTTTGAAGTCCATGAGCAAAATGCAAAGCACACTCGGCACTTATGTCTTCACATCAATGCTAATACCGTCATGAATTCATCTGGGTCGAGGGTACGATCGTTATATCAGGATGAATGTCTCCATTGTTGTGGAACCAGCTTAAGGCCAATATTTAAAATTCCTCTTCGCTCTAGCTGTGCATCGCCAACATTTTTATGAAGACATGCAAGCCGTCTGTATATTATAGTTTAGCAACCTCCTTTTCATCCTTTCTTAATGGAGATTTCTCCGTTACCACAAATGTGTTCTTCTGTAGTGTCTGTCTTTGTTGAAAAGGCCCATGCATTCTTTTTGACTCTTCCAAAAGTGGTCAGTTGCCCTTCCTTAAGTAGTTTGGTTGTGAAGCCAATGAGGAAGTGCCTTTAACTTGAATTCTTTCTAATGTTTGCAAAAAGCAGTCTGATTGCGTAGAGTGCTGCAGGAATAAGTCCTAAAACCCAGAAATGAGTCGGCATTTTTTGCAGCTCCGATTCCCTGTCTCAACGTTTTTTGAATCTTTCAATGTTATTTTTTCTTTTTTGGTTAGATGCCTAAGATGTGGTTAACAAATGCTTTACAGATTTTTATGTTTTGTTCTACGACACAGTTTTTGTCCTGGAACTTTAAACCTTTTTCACAGTGTGTTTTTCAAGTTATTTGGAACCTTTTTGGTCGCCTTAAAAAGGCATTATTCAGCGTTAACTTGTACTCCCGTGTCACTTCTTGGTTCCAAAAGAAACAAAATGGCAACGGTCGAAAACCAACATGGGGAAGGCAAAAATGCCAAAATGTAGGCTTCAAACCCACAGTCCACAAACCAGTGGGTTATGTCACGGTGACTACGTCCACTTCTTCTACACAGTCTGTGTGGCGGATGCAGTGTCATGCTGACAGTTTCCTGATTAGACCCCAAGGAAACTAACCTCACCCGCCAGATGGTTTGTTACACAGAACCATATGAGAAGCCGCAGTTGGAAACCGCCTGGAAAAGGGCAGGCTTTCAAAAAGTAAGCGGCAGGTGATTGGTTGAACCATCTGTCGATCAAACTCTTACCGAAGCTAATTGGGAGAAGAGCAAAAACATATTTCCCATTGAGAAAAGCCTTCAGTGTCATATAACTGATAAGCTAACTAATCAGTTGTACTAAACTGTAGCTCCTCACAGGACACTGGTTGATCTGCGCTCCAGCTTAACGGACCACCAAACGTGTCACTCGAAGCCTGACGAGGTCGAGTTCTATGTGATATGTTTTCCAGCGATTCTCACGTGATCTGATGACATCCCGAGAATCCAGCTGTCGGGCAAAGGTAACAAGGAAAGGAGCTTTTAGATGTGGAGATGAAAAAAAAAAACGTTCAGGTGTTTGTCGGCTCAAACATTGTGCTTTTTTTGCCCTCTGGTCTTCGCTTTGATGGTTTCCCAGACATGTCATCTCTTATGTGATAAAATAAAGACCATCAAGTGTCAGATTTGAAAGTGGTTTAACACCATTTCAGCTGCCGGGACAAACACTTTTGAGCGCTGAATGTTTCTGGAGTGTGGTGGAAAAGGAAAGGTTATCATTACTTTGACATAATCCCACAGGGGGGCTTTTAAGGCTTTCTGTTGGGAGGGGTGTTGTGACTTTTTTACTCCGTAATGTTTTGAGCCGTACCGCTTGTTTTGATTGATGCCAAGATGTTGACCTGAGGCTGCTGCCAGGGCACATAGTGTGATGATGAATCACATACTTCGGCGAAAAGGGTCAGACTGCAACCTCTTGCATGTTGGCATTAATAGGTCATCTAGGTGGAACAGTTCCTGTGGAAAGGGGTCTCTCTTTTTCTTTCTTTTTTTACTTTGCACATGCAACCCTCAAAAAACGATTCCTTTCGGACGAACTGTGGGCGGAGGAAGTTGGATTTGAATGTCAAGTATCATGTGTCTAGGCAAAAGCTTCTTGTTGAGTTTGCAAACCCCATCAATTCTCTGCAGTCTTTAGTGTACCACCATCTGGCCCACAGCTGAAAACTATTAAGATCGGCTGGAACTTCCTCCGCTCTATTCCTCCCCAGTTTGAAGACAAGTAAGTAGCTTTTATCTCAGCTCTGTTGTTGTTTGCATGTTTCTCTCCATAGAAATGTCTTCTTTCTTTCTTCTTCTCTAGCGGTGTGATAAAGTATGTCAGGGCGCTGCATTTGATCTGAAGGAGTTTAAGCACCAGGCTTTGAGAGAACAGTTCTGGCTTTTAGATTAGACCCCGAGACACCACGGGTGATTCAACTGAGGAATTCTGGGACTAAATTCATAAACAGATCGGAGTTGCGATGTCTAAATGTGCCGCGCTTAGCCAAGCAAGATTCCAGAGCCGGGGAAGAAAACAAAGGATCTTTGTTGATTTGCTTTTTCTGAGGCATTCTGTTGGGACCACGGTGCACGCTCTGCTTCCAGTCCATGTTAAAAGCTCGCTGCCTCTTTTAGCGCATATGGGTCAGATTAGTGACTGGCTGAGAGGCATTCATAAATGGGAATGTTAACTTTTGTCTTTTTCTTTTTTAATAAACCTACTCAAACATTAACTTTTGTCAAACCTCTGCATTTTGGAGTCATTCCCATTTGTTGTTTGGGCTTGAGAGAGAGAGAGGGAGGACTCCACGGGGTCAAAGTAGGTCACACTCTTTCCCAGAAAGAGTCGCTCCGAAGATAAATTCCAAATGTTTGAGTCACCGAAGGTGAATGGTTAGACTCCGGACATGGCTCTTGCTCTGCTGTTTAGAGGCTGATATTCCAAGTATGTGAAGTGTTTGCTTATGCTTTCTGCAGTTTTATTTTTTTTCTACAAAAAGTTCAGAAACACATTTTGGAATGCATAGTGTGTGTTTTGAAAGGGGGTTGTAGACCTAAATGTTACATGTTGACATTTATATTCTAAAGCTGATTGAAGTGTCTTTCTCTTTCTGATGTTCAGACTGAATATCTGGTACCTTCTGTAACCGCATTTCATTTAGTTAATGTTGGAACAAACAGAATCATGTCGCATAAACGGATGCTCAGTCGTGCTGTAAGCCAGGTGTGGACTCTGTCTGGACTGTTTGGGAGACTGTGAGCACATTGTGTCTTACCGTGTCTGCTAGTATGCACACACTCTTCAAGAGAAGAATTGACCAGACCTAACCCGGTGCTTCCACTGCAGCCTGGCAAACATCGAAGGGAGACCGAGGGAGTTTGCAGCTCAGTGTTAAGTCTGTGTGTGTGTGTGTGTGTGTGTGTGTGTGTGTGTCTTGGGGTCGATAGTTCTCCCAAGGGGGTGCTGTTGATTCACCAGACAGGAAGCTATTAAAGCAGGCCGAACACTGCCAGCTGCCAATCAAAATGAGTGACATCACAGTCAGGTGTCAGGAGAGGCGTTGCATTACACCTCAAGAGTGTCACAAACAAACGGAAAGGTAGCCAGACTTTGTCCGCTGCCAGACATTTCTGCAGCGGTTGCCAAAGTGAGAGCGGCCTTTTGCTGCTTAAAGCTCTTAATTGCGACGCCTGTAAGCCAATGCACAGGATCGGGATTGGGGTCGGATATAGAAAGCCTGATCAGTTTCCAGTCCTTTTTGTTTGTCGCCAACCAATTTACTGCGAGATTGCCGGCTTTCGTACGCGCCTCGTGTCCCGGAACACAGCTCCAGTGGGAGTTATTTCACTTTTTTATGAATAGCCTTTTTTTTTAAGCAACATTCTCAGGTGTACCACACCTCTGCACTTGCTTAAACATATGTTTTTGTTATGATTCATGGTGGATATGAGGAGAGGCAGTCAAAATCCCCTCCATACTTCCTCCCACATAAGATTCCTACTGATGACTCATATGAAAAAAAAACAGTTATATAAAATACAAGAAACCCATTAAAGGGAAGTCCGATTTTTCCTAATTCAGTGCAAATAATGTCTATCTTGCTTTGAAGACGGTGCACTTGAATCCAAAAGTGCTGGTTCTCTGAAATGCCCCCCTTTCTTTGGTGAAATGTAAACAATAGCGGTGTCCTGGTTCATCTGCCCATTGCAAACGTCAACAGCAGCATGTGAGACCCGTAAATACGGAACACAAGTTGTCTTTTTTCAGCAGAAAAGCTATTCTGTTTTTGCTAGACTGAGGAATGTCCCAGTCCCCACCCTGAAGCTTGTTCCGTTTAACTTTTCTGCAGCCCTTTCCGGGGCCTCTGTTTCCAGTAAAATATCCCCTTACTGTGAGAACCCACATACATTGTATTTGTATCCGCAAACTACATTTCCCTCAATTATACGCCACATATCATTATGTGCCTTATTATTTACAGTCTGCAGCTAAGGTTTTCCTTTTTTTTGTTTGGAGACAGTTGCTTATCATCGCAGGGCCTGTTTAATGCAAAGTTCTCCCCAGCAGTAAGACAAGATTTGACTCAATAGCATGACTCCATCATTTCGCAGTGGCTCCTCACTGCTACTCAGTCAAAGCTAATGATCCGTTAACCTCCCATGTTACAGCGATCGATTCGTTTTCACATTCTTCAGTTTTTATCTTATTTCTCAGCCCCAGGGACTATTGTTTGCTAATGCATTTTATATAACAGCTTATTTTCTAAATGCCACCGTTTTATGTCACTCTCATAATTGGTGTCCGTGCCTCGTAAAAAGGCACTATGCAGCATAAACTCCCTCAGAGTCTGTTGCCGTGGCAGGTGATGCAACAAGCCAAGATGTATGGTGAGACGCACCAACAGCACGAGAGGAAGGATGGAGTACCAACCATCTAAAATGTGCTCTCATTTGTTCCATTTCAATTTTCCAATGTAACCCAATAACATTAAGTGTTCAGTCTAAAGTGTTTTCATCTTTTCAAAAAAAAAAGTGTAGCAGTCTGTCGTGGCTACAAGATGTTGGCCGTTTCATTCCAAGGCATGAGCAGGATTTGTTTTCCACTTTCACTAGAAATGAGTACGAGTTTAAGGATTCCCTTGATGAATGAAAAATACCAGATATGGAAGAATTTTTTATTCATTTTCTAAATTGCCCAGGCAATTTGTTCGCAAAGACTCTCATAGCTGTTAACGTGGCAGCCCTTGCATATTCGTTCACAGAAAAAGAGTAAAGAGTATTGATTGTGGAGAAGGCTGACAGCTAGTCCTGGACAGTGTGTCCTTGCTTGCAGTCACTGTGGACGACTGAACTCCCGTGGGGAATTGATGTAAAGGCTTGAAAGCGGTCAAAGCATAGTGTCACATTTTCGAGATGCTGGGGATTTTGAATTTGTAACAGAAACAGCTTCCCTTTTCCCTGTAAAGCAGCAGTGTTAATGTACTGTGCCAGTGTCTCTGTTAAAGCACAACTGGGCTAAGGCTGCACCATTAATCTAATATTAATTGCAATCACAATTTTTGGCTTCCCACAATTAAGCGTGCATGCTCGGGTGCGATATTGCTGTTTAACATGCGCGGTCCGATCATAGGAAACCCCCGCTGCATATCAAGATCAAGCACTGCCTCAACTAACAGCCGGCCACCAGCCGGCGACCTGTGAGGAACCTTTCCGGAATCGTAAAGCAGCAGTTCAGATTAGAAGAGTTATACACTATATTGGACTATTTTTGCCCATCTGCTCTCTACAGAGAGAGAGCGAAATGTGAGGGTCAGCTTTGGCAGCTTTGTGTGGGAACATCCTGTTGGCGGTGGTGGCTGACCCTCGTCGAGCTCCAAGTGACATGTACACAAACACAAACCAGTCGGAGAAGTTATTTCACATGGCGTTCTCCACCAAGAGAAGAGAGAAAAGTGAGTTTTTTTAACCAAGAATGGACAGACTTTTATACCTCCGTTCTTCCCACTGGGCAGTTTTAAAACCAGGATGTCTCGTATGTTCAGAGACCGTGAAGCGCCACCACGAGACAACGCGCACATCCTTTGAGCAAACGTACCCACTCACATCCGAAAATATAGGCACAGAAAATAAACAATCTTAAGAGCCGAGTATGAATCAGAATCCTGACACGTTAATTCAACTGTCCAACAATGATGTTAGCAGAGAGGAGAATAGAGCTGAAACAAGTTGTTCTAATAACCACAGATATAACGTCAGACCCCGCACACACATGTTGTTGCACAACCTGGAAGTGAGAGCACTGCTCTGTTTATTTCAATGTGAAAGTGTGACAGAAGAGAAAAATGACTTTGAACACAGCCTACATTCATCTCCCTTTTTATCCAGACTATATCACTACAAGTGGAATAATGATGTAAGGCAATGTGGTTTTGTGTGAGATCATTTTTATGACTGGAGATGATGACTAGTTAGAAATCACTAAAGGTCAACGTTGACATCTCTTGAGATGACTTGACTTCATGGGTTTAGTTTCAGGTTCTTTGCCTTGTTACTGTGTGTGTGTGTGTGTGTGTAGCTGGATGCGTAATGGTGATATATGTGACCTTGCAGCATTTTGACAGAAAGATATGCGCTGGTTCTGTTGTAAAGATCAGAAAATAATGCGGCCGGGGGAATCACAGTGAACAATGTCACATTGTACTGAGCCACACTATTGTAGTGGAACGACAGCCTCGGCCAGAGATGATGAGTACGATGTGGCCCAGTGGTAAACAACTGTAATGCAGACGGCCCGGGAGTTTCATGGGAACACATTCTGACAGCTCAACATTGCTTCACTCTCAGAGGGTGGGGATTTTTTTTTGCTGAAAGAAACATCAGACTCGATGGTTGTTTTTTTTTTCAGACATTCTGCCATTTTAAAAGGAAGTTTGAGGTCAAAGCCATTTTTAAATCGCTTCTCCCTGCTGCTTTTCCAGGTGGAATATAGGCAGACACTCCGGAGGGACCTCGGAGACGCACATTTTCCACTATGAACCGCGCCTTCAACAGGAAAAAAGGTGAGCAGAAATAACTAATGCTTATTTAGCCGATGGAACTTGGCATTGCCTGATTTAGCTACAACCTTGCCAGAGGCTGCACAGACTCTCTGAGACGACTGAGAGGGGAGCACTGTTGTTGTTGTTGTACAAACACAGATCCCTCTTTGTCATGGGACCTTTTCATTAGTTGCAGCAACACAATAATATGTCAAGCATATTTGAAGAGACATTTTGAAGTGTTGCAAGAAAGACATTTAAATTAGGGGCGTTTCCATCAACTGTTTTAGTGGGAATTTAGTTTTTTCCATACAACATATCTAATCCGATGTTTCAAAATGTGCATGAAATACCTGACTGGAAACATGGATAGTGATATTATTCCATCACTTACGCTCTATTCTCTTGGGCAATGATCCCCTTTTCTTACAGTAGTGTCCTAAGTTTTAGTGGAATTGCACAATTAAGTGGGGCACTCCACCATTTTAACAAATTCAGTTTTGTTCACTCGTTACAAAGAGTAAGACTACAATGTATAATGTCCTCTGTGGCTCTGGAGGAGCTTTCCTAAGTGTGAAAAAAAGAACCCTGATCATATCGTCTAAAAGTTAAAACATAACAGAAAGTCTGCGTTACAAATTGGCAGTGTGGGGTTTGAGAGATGCGGACATTAAGGGGGCATTGGGGTCTGATGAAAGATGTTTTCCAGTTGCATTATGGGGAAATGTAGGATCTAGTGCTTTTGAAGTTTGACCCACTCTAGATACTAACAGTGGGGTTCAGTTTTGACCGTTTTATTTAATCCCTTGTGAGTCTCTTCATTCAAGCTTTTTACATTTTTATTTCTGCTCACAAAATGTATAGAAATTATGAAATTTCTCGACATGCAAAGAGATAAAAGAGGCTAAAGAACTTTTTTCTCCTGGTGTGTGTACATATCAAACGTTACAAATTCATTCAATGACTCTACCATGTCTGAACTGGAGGACTGGAATGGCCTTCTTAAATATTTGCCCCATACAAGCCAGCAATTTGGCAGGACCATAAACTCTTCACACTTCAAAGCTCCAAAATGAAAAACAAAACTTTGTGATGTTTGTAATTCTGGCTGATGAAACGATTTCATTGGTTAGATAAAAAAACAATGCAGTGTGCAACTTAAAAGGCTGTTTGTCCGACACTGGTTGCAAATAAAACTGCCCAAACAGAAAATTAAAACTAACAGAACTGTCAATACAGGCGGAATACCAAAAACACATTAAAACACATGCACCCTGCTGCGCATTCCGGTCAATGCTGGACAGTTAAGGTGGTTGTGCAGCCTTGAGGTGACCCTGCCCAAATGCAGAGGAGAGGATATTTGGGACTGCAGTTTTTAGGAAACAGCTTGATGCGTTTACCACCATCTGCTCCGCTCCCTCCGGTGTGGATCAACAGACCTGGAGAAGCCTTGGACAGTGTTGGGGAAAGTGTCCTGGGCCCAGGTGGTGCATCGGGCTTTAATGATGTCTGGGTGTTATAATTCATTGTTTCCTATTAAGTTCTCCATTTCATGAGCGAAGGATGGTGATCGGGGAGGGCAGATAGTCCCTTCTCACCTCACATTAAGTGTCCCTTTGATTGCGCTTAATGGGAATGGCTCATTTTAACTGGGATTTAATCTCTGTGAATTCCAGCTGATACCTGGGCTGTGCATTTGCACACATGCCTGTGCTCATACTGTAGGGGGGGGATTTTGGAAAAGTTAAATTAAAAACGAAACTAGGCAGAACCGTAAAGGTGGCTTTGGGAGCAGACCGATAATGAGGGCCCCTGCAAGAAAAAAAATAGGAAGGACAGTTCGACAGACGGTAAACAGCTCCCTCAATATATTCTCCCGGACAGGCTGCCACACACCGTCCAACTCTTTCCATCTGTGTGGAGCTGCACACATTCACACAACCGCCATCCAAAGTGTGTTAAAAAGCCTTTTTCACCAAGAGCAGGGCAATCGTTTCCTGACCTCCAACCATGCACTGTTGTGTCCAAGCGCCAAAAACGGACGCCCGACCCCCTCGGGCTTCTCTCTAGATTTCATTTCTGCACCAGTTGTTACAGTCGCTCCACGGCAAACGGTGCCAAAAGGTCCACAGCAAGATAGCTCGGCTTCCCAGACAGATAGAACGCCTTTTGATTTGAAAGTGTGAACCGTAATAGACAAAAGATATCTGGAAGCATTCACGTGTATTCTATTTAGCCACTGGCATGCACGCTTAATGGACCTCAGTATTGCAGGTCCCCCCCCCCCCCCTGCTGCAAAGACAAAGTGGATGTTATTCAATGTCACTTCAAAGTTTGTCCCCCAAAGGATTTTTTTAATGCAAAAAATCTGAACAAAGGACTACATTACATGCGATTTGAATTAGTGTTTAAATTAGCTGGCATCTTGAACCATTCGTAATAAAAAAAAAAACATTCTATGTTGAGGAAGATAGAAGCAGATGCATGGTGCAGTAATTGCTCCTCTGGGCAGGACTTTGAATCGCATTAGAGTAGATTTAGATTCGGACCAGCCGGGCAGATTGTTTCTTGTGTCACCATGTAATGATGTGATGCCTCTGAAGGCGTGACATTTTCCACTTTCTCTCCCCAAATGTGACCTCAGTTGTGATTGAAACGTCATTGGATGTGCAACTTCTCCTTCAGCCGACAACCTCCCACGTGTTGCTGAGCGAAGGTTTACTTTGCTGGTGGTTTCACATCAGATTCATTTATTCAGTCTCTGCTAATAGTTCTCAAAGAGGATAATTGCCTCGTGTTGCTGATGCTGATTGCTCCCTTCCATTATCATTTGTACTTTTTCTTGATTTTGGACGAAGGCTACAGGATATTTCCGGCTCGTCTCATTGTTTTCTTTCCCTTCTTAATTTGTAATAGTTTCACTGACAATAGTCAACAGAGCGGTCCAACACGTGTACAAGACGTTCGTGTCCTTGTAATGTTTTACTCTTTGGCTGTGAGTGACGGCTGTTACTGACTCGCTCCACTGATTTACCCCCCCCCCCCCCCCCCCCCCCCCCCCCTCTCTGTCTCCGTGCCTGGCTGTGTTTTGTGGACTTGATCACGTCGAACAGGTAATGCCAACAGCGGGGGTCTTGATCATTTTTATCTCCCGCGTTTATTGCCCCGTGCTCTTTTGGACGTGACTTGCACCGGATAGTTGGACAGAGTCCTGGTGAGCCACAGATTATAGATATTAGATACACCCTGAATAAATCCCCCCTTCATGAAGGTTGATTTGACTGATTGGTGACTTCGTTTGTGGTCCTACTGAATTATATTGTCTGTCATATTAAGTCTAACCTCACTATGTATAAATTGGCACGTTATAACCTCCATAGTAGGAATTATTGACATTATTAGGCTGCATTTGTGTTAGCTTGGAGTACCCAACACAGGCGGCAGAACAATGGTGAGCGAGCTACAAAAAGAACCTAAAAAAAAAAAGCTAATTTGGGATTTAATATGCCATGATCACTGAAAAGTCTCGGCGGGACATGAATGCGCTTCAGTTCCCAGCAACTCTCTGAAGATGCTAATAATTTCACTGTAACCGTGTGTGGCCATTAGGGTTGATCTTTGTTTTTGAGTCTCATATGATGAGGAAAGGGACAATTTATGCACAAAATGTATGCCTATTATTAACCTAACTTCAATATGAGCAAATAACACGGGAGCAGCAAGGTGCATTTCACCCTTTTCAAGTGCTTTGAGGATTACATGGTTTCTTTGTGTGTCATTTGTGCAGGTTTAGCGGCCGTCATAGCCCACGCCATCCTTCTGGGACTTGCCATCTTGTAGTTACTTTGCCTCATGCAGCAAATACACTGTACTTATTTACCACTTAAGAGGTTTTGTGGAGGTTTCTTACAAACATACAGTATGTCAAATAAATATCTTTGTATCATCTTGATTTGCTATTTCTTCTGCTATTTAAAGTTTGTATTTGTTCATAGTGTGACCAACGTGAAGACACACATGACACTGAATGACATATTGTGGTATGCATGTGTAAAGGTCAGTGTTTGTGTGGGTGGGTGTGTTAAAGACATTGAGTGAAAGGGGGGGGGAGACGATATGAACCAAAGGAAGAATGAAGGAGCGAGAATGGACTTTTATTAAACCTGAGCAATGTAAAGAGATGGGAATACCTGTGATTGTCCAACCGTTGCTTAATGTTGGTTTGAATACGTGCACAATGTAATCATTCCATCTAGGGTCAATTATTTACACTTTCTCCTTCGAGCTCATTGAACAATCTTGAATCTATGAATATCCAAACATCGCAGTGAAGTAACAAGAGGCAAAAGGCTTTTTTTTTAAAAGAAGGGGTTCAATTTAACAATATGTATTTCAATAATACAATGTTTAATATTAGTAGATTATCACCTCCATCAGTTCTGTTTCATTTTAGCTTTGGTTTTAGGGATTTATTAGTATTATTCACTCAATTCATGATTTGTTAATAATGACATAATTATATGTTATTCATGTCCAATGCGTATCTTTTAAAGATCACAAATAATCCCCGTCGCTGTGTTACAGTGACACGCCACATACACACTTTATAGAGCAGCTGCAGAACTTGGACTGTAACCGTTAAGTTCATGAAACATTGACTGTGCATGTTATAGTGTCACTATGTTCCCCGGTGATGCATTCAAAAAAAAAATTCCCCAGCCTTTTTTTTTTTCATTCTATCAATGATTGGAAGCGCACACTGAATCCACAGTGTGGATTCATCAGAGCTGCACCAGTCCGGGTCACTGCAATGTGCTGCCTCATATCAGAGCTGATTGACTGCAGTAATACATATTTTTACTATTCTGTCACACCGGCAGATGGTAGCCGAAGATTAGTCATGTTCCATGAGGAATATAATGTGCTGTGAATATACATTAGGCGAGGACAGTGCACCGTTTGCCCTAGATTCTCTTCCAGCAGGGGGAAACCGGAGCTACTTCGGTGTTTTGGTGACACATATTCTCTCAAGTCTACTTATAATTACGCGCAGTCATGGTGACTCTTAACTTTACTGCGTAGCGTTCAACCGCAGGAGCCAAATAAATTGCAGATTCTCCGTGTTTATTTTCTCACTTTTTGAAGAGCGACTCATTTCGGTTACGAGATTCAATAATCTATTGCCGTTTCAACCCCGGCTGATGGGGTCAGCATCAAAACATATAATCACACAAACGGCAAATACAATAGTGCGACCAGATGGCTACTGCCCTTAAAGTGACACGTTAAAGAGTTGCTCATACGACCAGTAAAGCATTAAGCATGCCGATGTGAAGGGCTATTTTGGAAGCGAGATGTTCTCATGTCTTAGTAGGAAGGGATTGCTTTAAAAATGTCAAAGCTTTAGGGATGTGCTGAAGCTCAGAAATGGTTCGGGAGTACACAGCCAATTATTTTTCAAGCTGCGGACACACACAACTCTTTTTTATTGAAACCAAACCGAGTGAGGTGATTGATGGAGCTTTCTGGTGAGGTCACGTCTCAGTTGTGATATTCACGTAAGTTTCACTCTAAATTAGATGTTGACGATAAAACACACGCTTTTTAATTTCCTGGTGACCGTGCCGGACACTTTAAACACCAGCCTAAATGATGCTCGGTTCACATAGTACCCTGGGACTATCGCAGTAGCCACAGCTAATGGTCCGTAATGTGATTGGAAACCAGATATAATGATGGTGGGGGGGGGGGTTCTCCCATGAATGTAATGAATGCAGGTCTGATTGATGTGAAAAAGAGAGTCCGGAGCTTCACAGTCATTTTCTGAATGTCTGCTCTGACCATGCTGGTTTAATGAAGCCATATGACATCCAGTAAACCATGACGACTGTTTTCAAACCTTTGTCCTTCGTTTTGTGCTTTCCACAAAATACAAGTTTAAGTCGTTCTATTCCAGTCATTGATTTGGTTTGGGAGGTACTTCATCAGGCAGTTGATTGTACAGATTAATTGGTATTAATGACCAGCGATAAAGGTCTGCTTTTAATCAGCTTTTTTTTGGGAACATAAGTGCGTTCATAGGTGGCAGATCAATTTTTAGGTATTTGCACTGTATATTTAATCATGTTACATTTCCGTTTAAATTGAATAATATTCTGTTTTTACCGTCAGATGTACTGTAGTATATAAAGATTACAGTGTTGTTGGATTGAATTGCATTCGATTGCTTGTGATATTTCCCCCT
This sequence comes from Leptoclinus maculatus, assembly GCA_032191485.1. NCBI lineage: Eukaryota > Metazoa > Chordata > Actinopteri > Perciformes > Stichaeidae > Leptoclinus > Leptoclinus maculatus. The sequence continues at coordinate 892,215 of JAVDOI010000018.1, forward strand.
AATATACCGTATTCGGAGCAGACCAAACCTCGAGTGACGTTTTCTCTCGACGGACAGACATTTTTTTTGCGTTTCCCCCTTTATGTCAAACTGTGGTTGACGCGTTGGAACCAGATGCATCTTTGTGCCCAAACGCTTCATCTCAAAGTAACACCGTCCTGCTGGGACTCGGTAGAAGGGTGGTGCGGGTCCTTTCTGCTCTTGGAAACCCCCCTCTGAAGTTGTCTTCTGCATGATGGAGAACTGTGCATACCCAGCATATTCATCAAGTGCCATTGATTGAGCGCTGCGGTGAATTAGGCTATTGCCTGCCGACCCTTATAGAAAGTGCACTTACAGCGCAGCACTTACGCTCTGAAAGGTTAGAGCTGAGCCCCGGAGAATGTTAAAGACCACAACACTTAACAATATGAGTTGGACACAAATAGTGTCAGGATAAGTAATATGATAATAGTCGATTAATAACATACCTTATTTCTGTTGTCCTTGTTTTTCACAATAGTGTGGTGAAAGACTGCAAAGTGCGGCAAAAGGAAGCAACCACACAAGTGGAACACACATGAGACAATAAACAAGGAGTAGTTGTCTTTGGTGATTTTGGAGGATGCCATCTCCTTAGGCAATTAGTTGCAACATGTAGCTGCTTCGGGAGCAAAGCTCCTGAACTACATCTGGTCTTTTGAAAGCGTCTTGTTGACAGATCTTTGGCACACATTTTCTTTTTTCTTTCAGTGGAATGTTATCTTTATCCTTACTTAGAGTTTTTCAAAGGTGAAGGATATGTTATAATATATATATATATATATTTTTGTTTTGTTTTGTATCATTCTTTAGCGGAGGACTTTAGAAAACTGGAGTGCTTTCTTGGGACGCATATCTCAAGGACTGTGAAGAGCCGTTAAACAGCTAAATGCCCGGATTCACAGTAGAATGTGAGATAAAGGGAATTACAGCTGTTAGCTTGTTAGATAAGGAATGTTTGTGATAAAGGCGTAAAAAAGATCAAACCATCAATACATCCACACATTACCACCGTGTGCTTTACTTGTTTCTCATCCTCGATTGCACCGCAGTACAAATATGCTTTGCACTATACAAACGGATTGCTAAAAAGGAATCGTACTGAAGGCAACATTTTCAGTGTCGTAACTCGGGGATACTTGGTTTAATTTATTCTAAGATAACTCAAATGTCGCGGCGTTATCTGCAGCCGAGGTAGATAATAGTCGTCACTGCGCCAGAGCCTTTCTTTATTTAGGAATTAGTCTTTATAGTTAACTAAAGGTACACATTCCTTCTTGTGTGTGCTTCTCCCATGGTGATTAACGATTAACCATTTATACCCGTCTGCTCTTTTTAATTAGAGCGGGTATCTACGGGAAGCATTGCAGGCTGTAGTCCACGGACAATAGATCAGAGGGAAAGAGAGAGCGCCTTCTGTCGCCATAACCTCACTGATTTGCGGGGTGATATTTTTGTGAAAAGATCAGCGGGTCGGATGTTTTTGAAACCTGTTCATGCGTGAAAATAAATCACAAACCACCCTGAGCATATATCGACAATGAAGCTGTTAAAAGGAACATTTAGGTAGTAATCGTGAACTTTAATACAAAATGTTTTCACTCTTCTATCCTTTCCTCGTGTGGACACACATGGGATGCGATCGCACTCAACAAAACTAAAGATTTAGTGTTAATTTGACACGTCAGAATGTCGGGCTGGGCAGGAAGTCAATACGATAATTCATCATCTTTCCTTGGAATCGCATTGTGATGAAATCTTGATACACAAAATCACGATGTCTAAACTGATAATAGCAAGCACAAACTAACTCAAACTCCCCAGACAATCTGATTATTTTGCATTATCGTTCTTATTTAAATGAGAAAACACTAATTTAAAGTTAACAGAGTTAACAAAATCCCGTGGACTATTGAATGACCAGGAAACACGCCATATCGTGACATGTATCGTCATGGAGATGTGAAATGACCGATGTCGGCACGGAGGTTTTTGTCTTCTGTGGCGTGTCGCCCAATCTTTGAACCCACATCTCTGCGAATCTCTGGGCAGGAAGGAAGCAGGTCCCGCAGACCGTTCAGCGTGGAGACGTGCGTCCCGCGGCGTCTTCTCTACTGTCACACGAGCTCGAGCACCGACACTGGAAGTCCAGACGGGGGATATAATTGACAACTCTGAAATACCCGTTTACTAAAAGAGCCAGGAAGCCATCCTGAAGAAGATGACGGCAGCTTTAACTATAGTAACAGTAGTGTAACATGCATGAAGGACATGTGACCTTTCTGCTGTCACGCGTCCTAACCGGCCCTGCAGGAAACAGAGAAACAATGAGTTTTCACTGTCACTTTTCAGCCCGTCATCTCTTGAATTTTACCCTCATCTTCGCCCCCAACACCTGACAACCCAAAATACACAGAGTGACCCCCCCCCCCCCCGACAGCACTTTCTGTGCCACTCTTGATGCGCTCACGTAGTTGCCATTTGAAGCTGTGAAGTAAAAGAAAGAAAGAAAGGAGTAGAGAGAAGCCCCCCCCCCCCCCCCTTCCTTTTAATCAGAACAGTGTGTGCTGACGCCTTGAAAAAGAATTGTCAGCCTACCTGCCATGGCGCTGTGTCAGCCCCTCACCACTCTCCTCCTTCGTTCCTCTCTCTTGGAATTTACCGTTCGTAAGCCTGCACAAGAAAGGAGGAGATACATTATCCTTCTATCAACTTTCATTCAGGAGTCCCACCAGGGAATTGATTGCACTTTGGTGGAGAACGTTGCGAGGGATAATCTCATTTCACAGCTGTTAAGTAAACTTTAACGGATTACAATGGAAGTAGAGGAAAAGGCTCCCAGTGTGCCGTGCGGTGTCTGAAAAGTGAGACAAAGTCCCCGTCTTTTTGTGCCGTTCTGACCGCCCTGTGTCCTTATTTTCCTGCTGTCAAACCGATTTCCGGAGGAGTTGAAGAGGACTTCCTTGGTTTCCTTGTGAATAATATGGGGGGGGGGATTAGCAAACGTAAGCAATCACAATTAAGCAAATGCGGAGCTCCAAATTAACACTAATTACAATAGGCTTTGAATTCATCAAGCTACTTTAGCCCACAACGTCAATGCAAACAAAAGTCATTAGCATTACTCGTGCGGAGGAAGTCGACTCGCGGCGTTTGCACCTTGCAAAGTCTTGATTAACGCAATCAACCCACAGGAGTTGAGAGCCCCCAAGGTCACAGTCATGCATCTTTTGTCACAGGACTCATTAACGGGGCGATAAGCCCTTCACGACAAAGGAAATTAATGCGTATTCAGCGGATGATTAAAGAAATGCTGAAAGCCATCCATGACCTCTGACCCACGGCTCATTTAGTGTTGGTGCGATGTTCAAAGACTGTCCTGCACCTGGCCTTGATGCAGCACAACCACCTCTCTCGTATGTTTGTGTAACAGCTCAGACTCTCACGGATCACAAAACCTTCCAGCAATCATTTCGAGTACAAATCTTTCACTTATCTTTACATTCAGTGTCTCTCACCATCTTTCGTAAGCCGTTTTGATGTAGCGCATTAGAAACAGCAAAATAAGATAAAACTTCCTCAATTGCAAAAAAATGTAATTAAAGTTATAAGCTCACCAAAGGTTGTTTTTGCGTTTGTCGAACAGAAGTTGGTGTGCTTCAGGGATTATGGAGCTGTTTCCACTGTCTGCGTCTTCCCGGATATTCCCATAAATGTGCAAATGCTCGTCTTTGTCTCCGGACGGCATTAAGACGTCGCCAAATAATAGCTGCCATGAAAGAACACAAGAACCTCTCTCCATTGTTCTATCCATTGTTAGATGTCCGAGCCAACTTGTTTTGTTTTACGGTTCACAACCTCTTCTTATTTTCCCCTGTTTACCGGCCGACTACAGACATGCACAGCACCATACCGCCAACTTCCGTCCAAACGACGCTTTAGCCGAGTTTATTGGCTCCAAACTAGTCGATGGAAGTCATTTAAAAAGTTTGCTTGAAATTCGCTTGACAGTCGAATGGAGACACGGCTGCTGACAAACATGTGGAACGTATTTCCTCCCTCGTGAAACACTTTTTTTTTTATATTAAAACGTTAAAATCATTGTTTATTAGCTGGCAGTCTTCTTTTTCTCTGCCTTCGTTGGGTCGTTATCGTTATTATTGTTGCCACCGACTGTCGATCGGTAGAACAGCGTGACGTCAGAGGCAGGGATGCGTGTGGCTCGCGTGATTGCGCATGTGCACGATAAAAAAAATCATTGCTCCACACAGTGCGTAGAGTGGTCGGAAGCTCCACAGGGTACCATTTAAATTGCACCGTGTGGAGCACAGAAGTGTACTGCATTTACCACACCTGCTGGACAAATGAGGGTGGGAAGGTGAAAGCAGCATTCCCCTTTGCCTAATCACCACTCTAAATGTGCCCTTGAGTATGCCCCCCCCCCCCCTAACACCCAACTGTGCAATACAGCTGCTCAGTCACCAACAAATCAAATAGCACTGGACAACTTTCAAGTGTAAGTGTGTGTGTGTGTCAGAGTGAAGCAGTTCCTGGAGAGAGAAAGCATTGCTCGTAGTGAAACTAACGTGGTTGATTAAAGACGGAAAGAGTAAAATACATGTCAGTTAAGAATAGAAAATGCTTTGATCAGGCCCAGTTTTGATCTGTCTCTTTGCTTCTGGAAGCTCGCTACTTAATACATATTTAGTTCAGCTCTCCTTTCTCTGCGATGATAAAGTCGTGTGTGTGCTTTGTGCATGATAATCATTCCTCACGGCTCACACGTCTGCCTGCGTGAGGTCTAACCACGTATGTGTCGTATCTTATTGGACGAGACCGTCGATGCTTTATTAAAGTGAGCTGTTTGTGTCATTTCAGATAAATCATGGATGCACACCCCGGAAGCACTGGCCAAGCATTACATACCCTACAATGTCAAGGTACGTCTCAGCTGTCGGACTGTTGCAGAGCTTTGTGACCGTTAAGCAATTTAAACGTCAAAAAAACCAAAGCGGCGCTTTGCTGTAAAAACAGTGGCGAGACGCTTATAAGGTCTCCATGAAACACAGAAACAAAACAGAACTCCTCCTTCTGTCGCTTCCTCTTTCATTTGTTCGCTCTCTGTCAGGCCTGTCGAACCCACGACCTCTCAGTCCAGGTATCCCATGGTGCATTTCTCCTGACACAACCAGGTCCGTCTCACACCGACGACAGCGGCTCACAGTCTGTGTGACAGTCCAGAAAGTTTGCATGGCACCTGATGGAGCCACCAGCATTGCCTCTACCCCTTTACATCATCCGTTTGATTTCCAAGTTATCTCGTTTAGGAATGAACTGATGGCAATGTGTTGTATATTTATCGGTGGATCATTTTATGTTAGATGCCACCACACCGAAAGTGTGAACTCTTGTAATATTTATCTTCCAGAGCAGCTGCTTTCCCTCGCTGCTGTGATGGGAGGAAGTCGTATTTGTCAAACTGTAATTTGAAAGTCTCTCTCTGTGTTTAAGCCGTCTTGATGAGTTTCATTTTTGAACGAGTGTGTGAGCGTTGGGTGTTTTATGTAAAGTGTCCCACGCTTCCTTCCGTCAGCACGCGCGAAGAACTTGAAAGGAAAAACTCGAAACATTTTCTTTTTAAAGTATTTCTCAAGTATCCAGCAAAATACATCTAACCTGGGTGAGCTCTCTCCTGTCAGACGGGGTTTCCTGCTTCATTTTTAGTTACACTCCTCTGAGGCTCTGACTCTGTCAGCCTACATCCCCAGCTTCAGAAATGTTATGATGGATCTGAGGTGGAGCTCCAAAACCGCCGCTTCCTCCAAGCTGCCGAAGCTCCCTTACTGTATGCGGCAAAGAGGCAGACGGGAAATGGCAGATGACACATCTCTAATGTCAAAGCGTATTGTCGGTTCCCCACACTGTCTGCATATTGTCGGTCTCCGCTGATGAGTTGCCTGTCTCCCAAAATTTGCTGAGATCTGAGCACACTACTCGTCATCGCTGAAGGAATGAGTCAGAGACTGTGCGTGGCCTAATCTCCCTGCCTTAAAGCATTCGGAATGGTTGAAAATGAGCTATTATTATCATTCAGCTAGTTATATCAGAGAAGGATACCTCAACAGAAGACATGTTTCTTTTAAGATTATTTGATCCATTGAGTCAACAAGGTCATACAAAACGTCTGTGTATTGAACCATTTTGATGTGATGGCAGTACTAAAGTATCTGCAATGTTTTCTCCTCCTAATGATGCTGAAGGTTTTCCTCCAGGCCTTCTGGAACTAAACCTGAGATGAAACAAACAATTAGGGGGTTAATAGGAAGAGCTATGTAATTATTTAGGGAAAGGTTCTGAAACTTCTTTTTTAGTCAGAGTTCAATGGCTGTTACCTAGAAAGAACTGCTCAATTTTAAATAAAACTTGGTGAAAATGGAATTGAACAACTAGCTGATGTCAGATATAGAAAAAGAATGAAGCGGGTGGGATTTGGGGAACTTCAGCACTTTGTACTAGTGAGTATTTGCTACGGCCCTGCTTCAAAGTATCTCTCTCACAGGGAATAGGTTATCCGGGTGTGCTGCTGTGTTCCTGTGATGCTTTACATTGGATGCTTGAGTTGCAGCGATTAGTCGATCGATTTGTCAATCGATGGACAGAAAATCAATCTGCAACTATTTTGAAAACTGACGAATCAGTTTTTACTCAATTTTTCACGCAGAAGAAAAAAAGCATTCTCGGGTGTCAGCTGCTCAAATGTGAAGGTTTGGACCGTTAGACTGTAAATAAAACAATCGTAAATGCACATGCTTTTATATAATCTAGTCTTCCGACCACTCAAAACCGCTTCACACTACATGTCAACATTCATCACACACACACACTCATCCACTGATGCCAGATGATGTAAAATAGGTAAGTAAGTAAATATATGGCGCTTTTAATCGACATTTGTCACAAAGTGCTTAACAGGAGCATTTTTACATACAAGGTGACCACACAAGGGCCACTCATTTAAGAGAGCAGTGTTTATTAAAACACACAGCTTCAATGACTTCCTGCTGACCTCTGTAATCTGTAAAAGTGTTATTGACCTCACGACTGCAGGAGGAGGGAAAATGCTGAGTGGTTTCTAAGCCGGTGGGACGAGTGCGTCTAACATCGAACACGTCACATTCAGGGGTCGTTTAAATCGCACATGACACAGATCCTTTTCTACAATTGTGTCAAAAGAATGATCGAACCTTTCAGTCAGGAGGAGTGAGCTGTGCATAGACTATGAGGTGGAACTCTGCACTACTCATGGTGTCGTCTCAATTAGTTTTTCAGACCTGCCATGGAGAAGTGACTGTGCATATTTTGTATTTTATTTTTTTATTTTTTTGCAATTTGAGGGTGCTCAGTCCCCTTGAAGCGAACGCGTGAATGGTCACCGTTGGGGAATGAGGGTCAGGGGGTGGTTCGTCTTGCAGCTGAAATGCACCAGTTGATGGATGAGCCTCCGAGCTTGGTCTACCTCGTGAAACCTCCCCAGTCGCAAGCCCAGAATGCACTGGTGAGGAACAAGCGCTTCTCCGTTCTATTTCGGGCATCTGTCAGTGGCGCTTTCAGACACGCCCTTAAACGTGTGGGAGTACGTGCTGACACTTTCAAATAAAGCCTCCATCTCTATCTGCTTTCTTGCTATATTGATAAATGCCCTTTGGGTGTCTCTCTTGCCCCATTGCATTGAGTGGGAAGTGTGTGACGCGTGAACTCTGATCAAACTGTCAAACCAGGAAGTGATGATCAAATATGAATCAAGATTCTGTTGATGCATTTCTTATTTCTCGCCTCAACTGTTTTCAGAAGCAGATTTTTGAGTACTGTTTAGACGAACATTTTTTTGAAAGGTTTGCTCCTTCCGGTGCTCGGCTTTGGCTCGACTCTTCTCAACATGGCGACCGGGTCACAAACGGCTAAATGTTGCACTAAAATGTGTTTCTGAAGACATTTGGGATGACAAACAGCCAGTGCAGTAACCAGGTCTTGACTCATGTTTGATCAGCGCTGCCTTGTTTGACAGTTTGATCGGAGTTCACCGAGCTTCTGAAGCAGTGCTTTGACGGCTGCGTTAGAGACTCCTCGGCTATGATTGGTTGTTTTTTTTCTTCGGGCGCGGTGGAATCTTGCAGATGCCATTAGGGAGCACCAAAAGGAGGCAGAGGAACCAGACTAACTGCCCGGTGTACTTCAGAATATAGTGACAATTATTTTGGAATTAAAGTTACCAACTGTAAACCTGAATAAATATATATACATACTTTTTTTTTACATGGAAAGTATGTAGAAGTAAGTAAAACATCTTTAATTCCTTATTTTTTCTTACGTCAGCATGAAGACACTTGTCAGTACTGATGTCCAAGTTCATTAAACGCCCTAAAGAGACAGTTGCTTATAGAGTAGAGCATCGATCCATATACAATAATAATTTGTCTTTGCCTGTCTGTCTATTTGCCTGCATAATTTAAATGGACATTAGCAAAGCCAAAGTCACGGAAGGCTTCACACAGTCTCTGCTGTGTCGCCGAGACAACCCATGTCTGTCTGAGCTGTTTGCTGAGGTCCAGAGGGAGACGTTGTTATTTTTGTTCCTCCCAACCTTTAAGGGGCTGACACCAGTGTTTATGAAGTCTGATATTGGAACAGGCTACACATATTAGGCTCAGGAGGCACTGGAGCAGAGTGTGTGACTGGAACAATTACTGCTGCTGCCAGATGGAAACCACTATGTCCAGGCTCAAAGGGGAATGGCTCCATCTGTTGGAGAACGGCCGAATCGCTGCTCCAGTGTGTCTATCCGCGTGTGTTTTGGTTTTGCATTCGTGTACATGCGTTTTGGTACCTTAGCAAGTTATTGTGTATAATGTGGTAACTGGATGTCTCTCACGCATACAAGCACGGATGATTTGATAGAAAGGTTATCTCAACTTATTTTACTTTAGAAAAAGAAATACCAGATGATATTCATACAAATGTCACCAGTGATTGGTATGCTAACGTGGAGGAGTTTATTATTTACGCACATAGAACTCTACTAATCTGCAGTTAATGCACGAGGGACTGATCCACAGTTTACATCTACTGGCCTGATTTATGAAATAATAGTTCATCATGTCATTTCTGTTTTTATCTTAGTTACCTTTATGTGTCGTTTAATGCACCGTACTCTCACACTGTGTGTCTTTGTTGTGTTGCTGTCGTATCACAGTGAGCCTTTTTTTTTTTTTTTTTTGTTCTCTTTCCAGTTCCTCGGAAACACGGAGGTTGAAGCCCCGAAAGGCACAGAAGTTGTGAAGGATGCCGTCAGAAAGCTAAAGGTAAAGCCAGTCCTCTTGAGTAAGCTGTAGCCCGAAGCACAGGGGAGAGTTCTGGAGTGACCGGATTGGTCAGGAGACTCGGAGCAGGGGGAGGTGGGAGGGAGTGAGTGAGTGACAACCTCTTCCCTCCCTCATCAGTCACCAGCAAGGTGCCCTTGTATAGTTGTTCAGCTCCCGAGTGTGAATGCCTATAACTGCTGGGCCATGCACGGCAGCTTGCTCAGTCAACCTTCCCACTGGGCTGATGCAGAATTCAATAAAAAGGGATATTTACCTGCCATGAAACCTGTTCCTTAAACTTGAATCCTTCAACACCGTGACATTTTCTCTCTTGAGTGTTTTGACTAAATATGTCACTTTATGAACTTGCAGGTATTTTAATTAACTTCCACCGCCTGTATTGTGCAGTGCTACAACCAATTTGCATAGTAATGAAGAAAACAAATTGATTTCTTGAGTTTCACTGTGTTGATATTTTGAATACCACTCATGTACACACACGTTTGCTGATTAATGCATTGATTAAAGCTGCACAAATCATACATTAGCAATGGTTTTAATTACTATATGTCAAGTGAAAGGTGTCACTAACACACAGAGAATTGTCATGTAAACAGGCAACTATTTGCTGGAACGACTCAAGTGGCCATAAAATACGTTATTGCAGTTTGAACATTGTTTCCAACCTGCATTCATTGATTCTTTTGGTCATTCGGGAGCAAGGCAACAAGCTGTAATCACACCATCGACACATCACATCATTAAGTCGATAGGGCAAACGCTACTTTTTTGTTTGGTCTCCACCGACTCCGGAGAAAAGAAAAGAAAAATGTCTCTTTTGCTAAATGTTTGAGAGTCTTACCTGGCTGTATGTCTGCCGTTTGGTGCTGGGCAGGTTAGGGTCCATTACTCATCAACAATAGCCTCAGATACATCTTCATTTCCAGACCTGCTGTCATCAAAGCAGCAGAAAATAGTATTTCACCCAAAAGAAAGGGTCGCCGAAAAATAATTGAAACTTATCTATATCATTTTTGTCAACAGATCTATTGCCATAGGTAGGTTTCAGATTCAGTTCCCAGTCGTATGGCGGCAAAGATGAAACTGTGAAAGGATTCTAAATACACTTTTCTTTGGTGGGCCTTTCTTCTGTGTGGCTATAATACGTTTTGCCGCCCTGCCCCCGTTCACAGCTGGTACTCCTGCCTGTTTCTCCAAACTACTGTAGGTGATACACTGACTATGGACCTCATACAACCCCACTTCAAAACACCCGAACTTTCCCTTTCGCAGATAGAAGGTTACCATCGAGACACAACCAGCCAACAGTTAGCCATGCTGGGGAAGAATGGGGCATGCCCACAATCTTATGTCATCAGGTCTATAGCAACTCTATAAACTTTAAAGAAAGATATATTATATGTTTATTAATTTATTATTTTTGACGTTTAGACACCAGAACTTTGTTGAAAACAAATTGGTTGAGGAATACCAGGTAGTTAAGTGCTTAATTGAATGTAGTTAGACAGGTTGTAATGAAGTCTTGGTTCACTTTGGGCCTGAAGTTTGCATTTAAGAGTTATGGTTATAGTGCGGCAAAGACTCTCCTTTCCCACAGCCTCTCGGTAATGTAGCTGTGCTCGCTGCCTGCTGGCCTCTCCTCTGTCTTCCCCTTGCCAAGAGTTGAATCTGTGAGGCCACTTGTAGGGGAGGACTGTTTTCCCAAACCCCTACCTCTATTGTTAAATTGCATTTGATCTTGAAAGCCTGTTTGGGAAACCAAGGCTCCATGGTTACTCCCCCAGATACACTGGGAGTTAGGACTGTTTTTAAAGATCATGTGAGGAGAACTGAGAGACAGCTCCGGAAGGCATGTGTCCAAGGTTTAGGTCACATCATCAGTTAAGATAAGTTCATGTGTGTTTCTACTCAAGCGAGATGAATCTCCTTGAAACACACACTGACTGTTCTTTTGCCCAGTCTGTTCATATTTGTGTCTGCAGGCCCTGAAAAATGATAGAAGCCTAACTCAAGGCCTTACAAGGGCTTGATTACAGCTGAATACATCATTTTACTGGCAGCCTTAAAGTGCCATGGTGTTAGGAGATGCTAGCACTTGTGCCTCACAAGGGACATTTTTGGCTTTAGTTTTTTATTATTTTGGCTGTATTAATGCATACGGCATACTTTTTGACATGGTAGTGAGTTTTTTTAATTTAAATTTTTTTTTGAAAATCAACTTCATCTCCTATAATGAGTCTATAATAAACTCTGTAGCCAAAATACAGACACAATTATAAAAAATGTCCCCATTCAAACCAGTACTCTTGATCCCATGACCATGACAGCATAACATCATGCATTCTATTATATCAGGCTTTCCATCTGGAGCCCTGGCTTCAAATTTACAGTTTGTTTTGCATTTGTATTTATATATTTAAAACATTTTTAAAAAATGTAGTGGTTTATTATTATCTTCCTGCAAGTTTCCTCACGTGTAATGATACAGTGTCTCCTTAACGTGACAGTGTTCATGTCCCTTTTAACATTTCGACTGGTAATTGACCTAAACTGCCAAGTCCTGTTGGTATTTATGTCAGTTGGCAACAAAACCAAGAAAGACTTTTTGTTTTTGGCAGTGCTTAAGAAGAGTTACTCATTGAATGAATCACAGATTTCTTTAATTTTAGTCTTCTCTGAAACACTTCTTACGTCTTAATTATAATATTTTCTTTAACAAATCATCATCCCCCTTAAAAGATAACATGCTGGTGTCAAGTCAGCTGTTTGCCACGAAACAAGCCTTGATAAACCCACTGTACCCTAGCTGCTCAGCACCCAATGAATGCTAATGTCGCTCTGTTATAAGGTTATGACGAACTGCCGAATGTACACATTCGGCAGTTCGTCATAACCTTTTTTGATGTGAGAATGTTGTGTTTTCAGCTTGTTCTGCTTCCCCGTATTGTCCAAAGAACACCCTTGAAAGGATGTGTACATTACTAGGCCCCTATAGTTGTGGTGTTTTTATTTGTTTCTTTATAGATATCAATGCATTAATAAGGTGGACTAAACCCAATCTTTCTGCTTGTCATTTGAAGTTTCAGAGACATATCAAGAAGTCAGAGGGACAGAAGACCCCTAAAGTGGAATTACAGATCTCCATTTATGGCGTGAAGATACTAGATACCAAGACAAAAGTGAGTCCAGACATTAGAATGCTTTGTGTTGCATCCTTTGGACCGTACTGCACATGACACCTGGAGTTCTACTGGCAACAACCACCATGTCGAGAAAGAAGAGATCCGCAAACAACGCGGCGTGTATAAATGATGACTGCACTGTGTTTTGTTTTGCAGGACGTGCAGCATAACTGTCAGTTACACAGGATATCCTTCTGTGCGGATGACAAAACTGATAAAAGGATATTTACTTACATCTGCAAAGACTCAGAGTCCAACAAGCACCTCTGCTTTGTGTTTGACAGTGAAAAGTGTGTAAGTGCCTTCAAATGTACATTTGACAGAATCATTGAAAGTGTTCTGTCAGTTCTTTGGTGTTTTGACATCTTGTGGTTAATAACTATCAGTGATCAATTCAACTGTAAATAAGCTGCAGAGACTTTTAGCTGTATATATATATCGTGAGCAAGTCCTTGTCGCTCCCCCTGCTGCAGGCAGAAGAGATAACTCTGACAATCGGCCAGGCGTTCGACTTGGCCTACAAGAAGTTCCTGGAGTCCGGAGGCAAAGACGTGGAAACCAGGAAACAGATTGGGACCCTGCAGAAACGAGTACGTCCCAGCTGATTCAGCTTGTTTGCTCCCCACATGGACTTTAATGCACTTCAAACCTGTAGTACCATGCTGACACGTTGATATTTGTATTAATGAATGCATGGCTTGTTTCTATTGATTGCTTCCAATCATGCAGTGTGGACAATTAGGCTGCGTCGTTGACAAAGCATGGCAGTAATGAATGTTAATGAGCTCTGTTGTAACAGACCCAAACTGAAACTGGATTATTGCTCACCCTGCTGAAACCGTGGAGCTTGCCCAGTGGTTTTGTTTAAACGGCCACTTAATCAAACATTTGTACGAACACCAGTGTGAAATGTATTTTAGGTTCATTTACTGTCATTTCTAAATCGGTTGTTAAAAAGAATTCCATTTGGTGCAAGAAAGCTTTAAAAAACATATTTTGAGGGTAAACACTATGGAGAATATGTCGGGTAAACGAAATGCATTGTTGACCTTGGAAATAGTATAATGACTCGACTGCTCTGGTCTTCATGCAGATTCAAGAGCTGGAAACAGAAAACTCTGAGCTAAAGCAACAGCTTCAAGACCTTGAAGAGCAGCTGATGATAGCTCATGTGCCACCAGTAAGGACACACACACACACACACACACACACACACACACACACACACACACACACACACACACACACACACCTCTTCAGTTTAGAGATTGAACCAAATCTAGATTCTGCATGTTAAAGGTCTGTGTAACCTTTGTCTGAACAGCAGGCCACAATAAGTGAAAGTAATATAATATATCACTTTTTTTTAAACTTAATTGAACTATTCCTAGACTAAGATTGGGTTAATTCCTATTTCAAAAGTCACATAGTTTTGCTTCACGACCATCTTTTAATTATGAAAGTTTATCAAATTTAAGCTTGCAGGTATCTATAAGGGCAGCTGCGTTTGCAGATATATTGCTTGTGTGATTAAAGAAAAACCGCCTCCAACTCGAGTTTGCAATGACTATCTGGAGGGAGTCTGTGGGGGTCTAGGCTGCGTCTGAAGCAAAGCAATTACACACCTGATTGGTCTGATGAAGGAATGTGATACATTCCGCATGTAATTGGGCCAAATGCCAGTACTTGTGACAGCCCCCCTGCGAAATGCAATTACCCACACCTCTCCCACTCTAAACGACTGAATGATATTGTTCCTCTCTGGTCATTTCCTGTCTGCGATTCCTCTTTTCAGCCGCTGCACATAAACGCAGAGAACGAAGCGTACATGCTGCAGAGGCCCTCCTCTCTCTTCTGGTGCCACAGCATCAAGTCCTTCTCCTGTCTGGAGATCTCCTCTCTCACGCTCACTCCCATGAGCTCGCCGGAGTCCAACTTGTCCAGCGGGCTACTAACTCCTCCGCCTGCCAAACCTGCTCTGCTTCCTCCTAAGCCTACCGAGGGGTGCAGCATCCCGCGACCTCGCGTACGCTCCTTCCTTCCTTCTTTCTTTCTGCTCTGTGCTTTGTCGCTGTCCCCGGGGTCTCAGTGTCTCCTGTCTTTTTACTATTCTTTTTTTTTTTCCTGCTTCTTCTCTTGCTTTTCTATGAAAAAAAATGTGTTTGTCTTGGTGCGAGCGTACACAAAGTGTGACCTCGGCTTTAACCATCTCCACGACTTTACATACAGGCAGGGAGCATCTCCATGAAACCACAGAAATCGACAGACGTTTTCGACATGGTCCCCTTCTCCCATGTGACACCGCTGGCTCCCACAGTGGCCAGTAACGGCTGCCCACCACCGCCACCGACCACTTTACCACCAGACATAAGTGAGTAGTAACTTCGTCGCTTATAAGATTTGGTAATAATAACATACTTGAGTATGTTTCTTTTCTTTTGTTTCCCCGATGGTCTGAATAAGTCGCCATTTGCAGTTTAAATATCCGTCGCATGATACGAAGAAGACATGAATTCACTCTCTGCTGAAGCTCCTTTTTCTTTTTCAGTCAGAGCGATGTTGATCTGCTGTCTGTGTTTGTCGGCAGGGAAAGACCTGTTCGGTGCGGAGCCGTTTGATCCGTTCACCTGCGGGTCAGCTGACTTCCCTCCAGATATTCAGTCGAAGCTGGACGAGATGCAGGTGAGTGAACACTGTTGTTTTTTCTAAGAACTGCAGGGAGTCAGGTTGAACAGCGGTGTCCTGTCCGCCTTGTTGTCTGCAAGGTTCAAATGTTCTCTGGTTTATGTGAACAAAGGCTTTGTGCATCGTAGGCGATGCCTCAGCGGTGGATACCAACGCTGAATCATTTCTGGACAGTTTGGTCCTAATTGGCCTGTTGCGGGGCTGTAAGCGAGCTCCAGCACACTGTTTATTAAAAAGAATAATGTTGGAATACATGAAGTTTGACATACTGTTGTGTACAGTGGGAAAAAAAAGTGCATGTGAGGGTTTATTTCCTATTTGTTACTGAAAAAGCTGAGCACGATAAGATTTCTAATCAAGTCCTCGGCTGACTCTGTTTAACACGACTAACTTCTCTATTTAGATTCATCAGGGACACAGTTACACGTTCATTTAGAAATGCATTATTAAAAAAGAATATTGTGTATCACTGAGTTCTGTTTCCATGTTCCTTCATGCGTTTCAATGGAGTGAGGAAATTAAAATGTTCTGAGTGTTTTCATATTACAGTTCATTATTTTTATGTAACAGTATTTCTGGTCTGGTGGAGCAATAAATGTAAAACCGAGCTTAGTATTGTATTCGCAATTGACACATAATTAGCCCCCCCCCCCGCTGTCTGGGAGTATGAATAGAAACTCCCTCACCAGGGGCCCGACCATATTCTATTGGCGTATTTATAATCATCAGATATGTTCCTGACTCTGTGGCTCAGTGGTTCTCAAACTGTGGGACGTGTCTCTCTCTCTCTCTCTCTCTCTCTCTCTCTCTCTCTCTCTCTCTCTCTCTCTCTCTCTCTCTCTCTCTCTCTCTCTCGGGGACACAGAGCCGTTGCAAGGGGGCAAGAAAAAATAGCAAAAGAAACTAGCAACAAGATTTATGTTATCATGATTCATTTGGACACAAAAAAAACAAACATGTAGCATCATGCAATCACGTCAGATACAGTTGGAGTCAAGAAAGAATGAAGAATTTGACCATCTTGCTCTCAGGTTCTCTAATGACGCACCGCTCTACTCAACTTGACTCTTTTTTGTTGTTTTTTACATGAGCAACAGTTGTAGATAGTACCTGGTGCTTTTTTTTCCAAAAGAGCTTAGTCGATACTAAAAGGCAGAGTTGAAACACTGCAGACCACTGGCGGTCGCCACGAGGACGACACTGGACAATCTGCACAAACCCACCATTTTTTCAAACCAATATTTTCAAAAATGGCGTCCGTTTTAAACTACGGCGTACACAACGTCGTACGATTGAAGTGCAGACGTTCCTCTGTTGACGGATGAAAGGATCCAGCACAGTGTCGCGTTGAAAATGACGTCACAGCAATTTCTCACGTAGTCTGCTTGCCTTTAAAAATGTGACTTTAACTGACTGGTACCAACAGTGAGTCGAGTTGAGCCGAACCACGCAGTGATAATGAGGCATTATTGTGTCAGACTCATGGTAGACTCCATGGAATTAGGCAGTTCATGTTCTTGGTAATATTATTTTCCAACTTAATTCAAGTGTTAAAGTAAAATAAGTTTCATTGATAAAAGATTAGTTGTTTCCACTATATTCCTTTATGCTGTTATATGTTGTACTGCTCTCCCAATATATAGTTTTCTCCTTCCAAATGGTGGATGAGAACAAGTTTGAGAACCACTGCTGTAGCTTGAGTTGGCGCGCAATCAGACTGTCAAATACAAAAAACATCACAAATACAGTTCAGGCCGTATCCGCAGCAATCAGCCATTCTTTGTGGGTCTGTGTGAAGGTTTTTTAATCGAAAATAGAAACTTCTGGAAGCGAAAATCAGCTGCAACTTCTGCGACTGTGTTTGGAAATGATCTGCTGAGTTATTGCCAGTAGGAGGCGACGTTGCATTGGCCCGCCCGTTTTTGTTGTGAGTTCGCTTAACATTTCCTTCAAAGTCTTCCTCTTCTTCACTACTAACACGTGAATGCATCTCTTGTGCTTTCCACTTGTAGCGTCAGAGATGGTTGGTACTCTTTGCTCTGCTTCTATAGCTGTGCTGTGACCGTGGTTGTGTCTTTGTCTTGCATGCCTGTGTGGAGGACGTCGAATGCTCCCACACACTGCGTGATGTGATTCACCTCTTCCATCATCTCTAAAAATGTTCCCCTTTGACGCAGTAGAGAGTTAGCATATTGTGCCCGAGCCTCATTGTCTTTAATTAGTAGTTTGTTTTCCCAGCTCCCTTGCTCTGTGGTTAATGAGCTGCTTGTGCCAGACAAGAGGCTTATTAATTAATGTGAGCAAACAACCTTTCTATACTGTGATAGATGTTGATTTTCAGCCAATAATCGCTTTGAAGGATGCTATAGCTTTTGGAATAGATGTCACATTTAATAAAAAAAAAACGCGGTGCGTCTATATCAAAGAGCACATTAAAACAATTACAAGTACATTTTTAAGAGATACAAATTAAAATAGCTTCTGACTTTTCCATCCGATATAAACGAGTTCCACCGCTGCTTCTCTCATTAGCTGCATGCTTTATTGTTTCTGCTGAGTTCATGACCCCGCACGTGTCGCACGTCTAAGAGCATGGCGCAACAACAGTCGTGTAATCTCCGTTTTTTGTGCAGCATTTCATTCCCTTTGACCCTCAGTGGTTTAGAGATGTCCCATCGCCTCTAATCTAACCACGACTCTGACTTCCTGTTTGTCAACTAAATTTGGGACATGCGACCTCACCAGAGACCAGTGTCGGTGTGCGTGGTCACCGGGCGTCACAGCTGTTCTCTGGCTTGTCTTTCCAGGAGGGGTTCAAAATGGGACTAACCTTAGAGGGCACCGTCTTCGCTCTGGACCCGCTAGACAGCCGCTGCTGATGCCATGAAGATGCTCTTTGTCGCGTACTTTTAACCCGTTTGTATGAAGAAGTGCCAAAATCCTACTCCACGGTTGAGTCAAGATGTCACGGTTTTCATCTTGAGGTTTTTATGCATTTGCATTTAGATTGTTGTTGTTTTTTGGAATATTTCAAGGTAGACTCAGATCCATTATAGAAAAGAACTATTTTTGTAAAACAAAAAGGGAGAGAGAGAAGTACTTTTGCTTGCACAGGCAATGAGAGATGTAAATAGTCAAATATGTCCAATGGTACACTCTGTGGCAGAATTTTCATATGAGACAATTTGTGTGTATGCACCATTTGAACTATATTGTTGTATTGTTGACACATTCCTGTTTGTATGCCGAACACAAGCTGGCAAAGAAAATAAATGGAATCTGTATCATTAACAGCTTGCCCATAACAACACATATTATTTTACTCAACATTATGAAGTTAATTAATCCAGTCTGATATATTTTATTTGCTTACCAATCTTTCAACCTTTTGTTTTTGACGTTGACGTTGATGTTTTATTTTTTATTTTTTTTGTATTTTGCATTTTGCAGGTTTGAGTTGCCATTTCAGTATTTACTTGTCATATTTTTTAATTATCATCATTTTAGTCTCTTTTCTTGCACCAGAAGGCACCTTTTTGGACAGCCTCTGTCCATATTCAGTACTTTTCCATTATTTTTACTTTTGGTTGCATTGACTTTGCTGTTACAGATATTAAAGAAAATCTGCAAAAAAAAAGGCTACTCATTGAATCATTTTATAATATTCGTGTCACTTTTAGCTGTTTAGTATTGTTGTGTTTTAGATGTTTTCATTATTAGCTATGCTCCCTGCATGGTTCTATGGATGGCATTGTTGATCCGTCAGTCCACCACTTTGGTACAGATTGAGATATCTCAATGGCCATAAATACCTTCTACAGCCATTCATGGTTCCCAGAGGATGAACCCTGTAAGTGACCCCATGACTTTCCTCCGGGGCCACCAGCAGGTCAAATATTTCCCTTATTCAGTGAAATAGCTATGTTTGCTGGATGGATTGGCACAACATTTTGTTCACACATTCTTGGTTTCCAGATGATGAATCCTACTGACTTTTTCTCCAGTACCTCTTTGAGGATGCCATATATGTTTCAGTTTGAATCTTGACAACTATTTCAATGTATAAGACCCAATAAGTGTAAACTTAATGAAATTCTCATCACCTGCAGCTCTATTTTGTGTTCAGGGCTAATTAACAGATGTAAACATTACATTACTAATAACATTTCCATCAGCCTCAGCTCCACTCTGTGTGCATTGCTAATTAGCAAGTGTTAGCATGTGTTAGCATAATGATATTCCCATGTTCCTATTCCTTTGTAATTAGTGCTCATTAGCTAATATTAGCATGCTAACACTAAACTAAGATAGCAGACCTGGCAAATATTACCTGCCATATATCAACATGTTAGCATTGTCATTGTGAGCATGTTACCATGCTGATATTAGCATTATAGTAGCCTACTACTATGGTCTTAGCTACTTGTAGCTACTTGTGTGATTTGTAATGTTGAGTATGTCTCAGTAGCAGTTAACTCTGCAGTTGTCCTACTTCTTCAGTTACATCTATGTTCATTTTGTGGTCCGACATCCTATTTTTTCTTACCTTCATCTCTTTTTCTCTGGGTTTTTCGCCTCAGGATTTTACACGCTCTTGAGGCTGATATGATTCTATTATGGTACAAAGGACCAAATGAATTCTTCTCGAACAAGAACAGGCAGAGAGAAGTATTTTCAATATTTATTTTCAAGGACGAAACGCATCTGCTAGCAGTGTGGAAAGCCTCATCATCTTCCTCCTCCTCCTCCTCTCTGCCTCTGGGGTGTTATCAGGCAGTCAAGCCTCGCAAATGTTACAAATCTATAATAAATATACTCAAATATGAACCAAATCGTCACAATAGATTAACTTTAAGGAACATTCATGAAATTTTAAAACAGACATGCGTACATTATAAACAACTGTGGACATTACGTTAAATACATAAATGCTTTTTTAAAAACTACAAAATATGTCTACAAAAAATGAGTTTGTGTGCAAAATGACAAGCATGAAGGACCTACCTATACCTAAATCAATATGACAAGAGCTTGGGGGGATTAACAAGCAGTTTGTTTAATTTGTTGCATAGCAGGAAATACAAAGCAAACAGGCACTCACAGCCACCTTATCCTATAAAACTGATTATAAAAAGGATTTCAAGAGCGTACAAGTCCAGGATACTGAAAAGGGGGGGGGGGGACTGGCATGCATAAAAATAGAATACTCTCTGCTACGTTTTACTGTGCGATATTGAAATCGAAGGGGGGGGGAAACATTTTTTTTACAAATCACCACACACCACTCACGCGACACCTCATTCGCCTCTCCATCTTTGAAGGAAAGCTCTTTATTGGTATCCCCACACCCTGCCCTGTACCGTGCAGCCGGGAGAAGTGCACGAGGATCACACTACTTACAAAACAGCACCTGTGAAAGAAGATTTACATGTAGTGTCATCGTTTCTCAGTTTCGGTGACGAGGTAGCTAACACTGAGGAATCGACAGTCTTAATGTGTCTTTAATGTTCTACGTGGTCGGTACAGAGTTTGGAAGAACTGGATACAGACATTGGTTCATCAAAGACTGTCTTGAGAAAATTCCTGCGCTGAGTCAATGCATCTTCGGCTGTATTCGTTTCCTCAATAGCACCGTAATGTCGTTGTATATGCAAAACATTTCAAACAAAAAATGAGTAGACAAATCTGGAAAACATACTAGTGGAGGGACATTTGACGAAGCTTCAGTGGGATTTCTCTGGGCCTATAGACAGCAGTTCTACAATTTTAGAGCTTTCATGTTCAGAAATCTTTGGCAATAATGTTTGTGAACTAGAATTAAAGGCTAATATCTTTTGTACCAAACTAAACCATAGTGAGCCTTCGAAATGCATCACGCTTGGAGTCAAACATACACAAGAAGACAGAGGAATGATTCAGATTTTTACCAATTTTTTAAGTCAATTCCAAACATTCATTCTAACTTACAAATCTTTGATCTCTTGAACTGGGTTGAAAGGCACAATAAATATCTTGCCACAGGGCCAGAATAGTCCTCAGTACTCGTATGTACAATGTGGCTGATCGTGTCAGCTGTCAGTTCAATAGTCTCAGGATTCTCCTCGACGCATCCCTGCTGACGATTTTACAAGAAGCACACGGACCCGATATCGATGCCGAACTCTTGATCTGGGCCGCCAATGTCCACAGGGGCCATATCCACAATAGGAAGTCTTGCAGTTTTCTGTGTCCTGTACTCAAACACTGTCTTGCCCCAGTTGCCATTTGCTTGCTGTAAGAGATTGACAAACAGAGGTTCAGTGACTACTGAAACATAATTGTTCTCTACAATGATGAGCAATACGCCTCGATGAAATTGTAAACGGTATTTTAATGACTTGTTCTGGATGTTGCCTTGCTTTAGATACTCAGCATGTTTTGTTTTTCAAACAAACTTCATAAAAAGACCAAAAACAACAATGAATTGATTGTCTGTGTATCCAAAGCCTGATATACCTTACACGGACCTGCTGCCAAAACAGCTCACGGCACCAAATGTGCTTTATTCTATGGCTGAAAATAGTCCCTAACACTGCACTGTTTAATCCTGCTTGAAGCAGCTTTACTTGATTTTTCAGCCACTTGGGGGCAGCAAAACAAGCTGACACACACTTACATAGTGTCACCTTTTTAAGTTGGTATGGCAAACTTGTTAATAAACAGTTACCTATTTAAACATTCAGCAGACTAATCAGCTGTTTCCACTCCTTGCTTGTGCTTCAGAATCTTTGCATTATTTTTTTCTTTGTCTAAAACAATTACATCTTGCCTAATTGAAAGAGATTCCTGAAGACCTCTAACCATTTTTCTTTAGATGGGGGTCATGCCTTTGCCATAGTAAGAAAAAAGTTCTGATGATGTCATTCTGCATAATAATTAGCCATGTGCTTCTGTTTGTTGCAAGGAGATTGTGTATTTTTGTAGAAATGGGTGTTTGTTTTCCGGACAACGTGCTGTCAAACACATGGGCTTTCGGTCCTGTGAGACGTTTTTCAGACTATTGGGGTTTTGGAATAATGGGGTGACTGAACAATGGGTAGTACCTGCTCAAAATGTAGCTTTTACACCTTCTTCTAATTAAACTACGCTTTGCGTAGCCAAGTTTATTTGTTCCAAACCAGCTGATGAAAATGTGCCTAAATTTCAAGTTTGCTTCAAAATTCACTTGACAATCAATGGAACCATGACTATTATTGGTTTTGGTCATTTCATGGGATTTGTTGAGAACAAGAATATTGAATTGTATCCCTTGACACAGGTAATAATGACTGAATATGTAAAAACGAGCAAAGCCACTGTTACTTACTGCGCAGGAGTCCTCCACCACTGTGTATCTGAAGCGGTTGTTTCCCTCTGCTCTGAGCTCCAGGTCGTTGGAGCCCTTGAGGATTACAGCTTTCTTAAAGTTGCCCATCTTCTCGTCCTTATAGCCCACAGAGTTCTTGCAGTTGTAGGTGATGGTCTGAGATGCCTCTTTGGAGAGCAGGCGGATGAAAGTCATCTGAACTGTGACAGAGTTTGCCGACTGATCTTTGTTGCCATAAGTGAACTAGAGAAACAAATGGAGCAGTCAATGCAGAGCCTCACAAAAATCCATCAATAAGCCAAGACACATTGCTAAGAAAACAACATAAGTTTCACTTCTATTTAACCTAAAATCTGGTAAATCTTGAAGATTACATAGCAAGTGTGAAACAACTTCACTGTGCTTCCCCTCTCTCTCTCTCTCCCATCGTCAAAATGTAACTGCTCACATGTGTTCCACGGTTGATGTCGGCTCCGAACCACACAGGTTTGTTCCTGGAAGAGCTCCACCACACTTTGCGAGGTATGCTGGAAGGGTTGGCAGAGATGCAGGTCTCCCCGGTGTCCATGTTGCAGTGCACTTTGATGGCGTCCTCCACACTGCCTTGGTTTGGATCCACCCAGTACTCTCCTACACAACAGAGTGATCAGGAATTCTGGACATGTAGCTTTTGACCACACAGTTGATTTATTCTACAGCTGCAAACAACTGCAAAGGTACAATAAGTTTTATTGGCTACAAGCTAATTTAGTTTGCAGTTCAGAGGCATCATGCCTCGACAGTATTTCTAGGTTTATAATGTTAAAGAAGTGCACTGATGAACAGGATAAATATCAGCTAAGATCAGCGCGGTAAACTAGAAGACAAAGGACTGCGTTGCCCCTGTCACTGACACTCACCACTCTTCATCATTGGGTAGCATCTCTTCAGGTCGTCACAGGTCCTGGCAGGGTGTTTCCTGCTGCCGTCAGGGCTCTTCATGCTGTTGATCTGGCTGCTGAGGGCCTTCAGGGTGGCCTGAACGCCGGGGTCCACGGCCACTATGGTGGAGGAGTTGCTGTTGGGCATGGCCTCGTCCTCGCTGAACTCAGGGGGAGGAGGGGGGCCGAAGTCGTAATCGTGAGAGCCAAAGAGGTCATCCATAGCAGCTATGGGCGGTCCTGGGGGACCAGGTGGGCCTGCGGGTCCACTTTCTCCTGGAGGACCCTGCAGATTTAAGAGTATTGTGGTATTTTACTTGTAGTTTTTTACATTTTTATTTTCTGGTCAGAACTCTATTCAGACAAAAATATGCTTATAGCAGCCCCTCGTTCCTGCCTCACAGAACATCTGTTGCAAAGATGTTCAACAGACTGATCTTCCTTAACAGCTTGCTGTACGTCTGGCTGTTTTTAACTACATTTGCTGCAATGTTTTTTACTAGTTCCAGCTTGCATGCAGTTCAACTCTGTACAGTGAGTAAATACCTCTGGTCCAATTTCTCCACTGATTCCACGGGTTCCAGGAGGTCCCATCGGTCCTGGCTGTCCAATGTATCCTTCCTTTCCAGGAGGCCCAATAGGTCCAGGAGGCCCCTGAATCATATTTATATCAAAGACAGTTAGTCTTTGCTTTAAAATCAGGGGTTGGATTCCAAAATGATTGCTGGCATTAAACTAAAGTATATCTTGGGTTTGCTCCATGTAAAACTCTTTATACTATTACAGAAGATGAAATTCAGGAAGGCATGTTTTCCTCTTGAAACAAATTGAACTGTGGCGTTTACCCTCGGTCCGCTTGGTCCAACGATTCCTGGAGCTCCCTGCTCACCTGTTGTACCCTAAAAAGCCAGAGGTGAATATTCATTAGTCTCTGTGTACATCTCATTTACACATTCGATTTCAAAGTTTTCCCAGAATGCACACAGTACACAGGTTCACTGGTGCTTGATGGCTATTACCCATTGGATGACAGGCAAGCAGGGGACCTTACATGTTGGTAACAGTACCATGCAGTCGGACACTATTCCTGACTACAGCATAATCTGATTTCTGATTTTGTTTCTAATCTATATTAAACATCAGGATTTAGCAACACCTACATTATAATGTGTTTGCTGATGTCGATTGATCAAATCACACCAGCATAATCCCAATGAAGCAGACCAGCAGTCTTTGGGTGTTAAATATCCAGTGTGTAGGATCTAGCGGACCAACTAAACACCCCTTCACTCACCCCTCCCTTTACCGTGGCCTTCAAGTACAAAAAAAAACAAAAACAGGAAGGCCTTCTCTAGATTTAGTGTTTGGTTTGTACATTCTGAGCTACTATAGAAACATGGCAGTGCAACATGTCAGACTTCGTGGGAGAGGACCAACTCCATATGTAGATGTAAACGGCTCATTCTAAGGTAACAAAATCACAACGATTCTTAGTTTCAGGTGATTATACAATAATGAAACAATGGCTATGAATATTATTAGGGCAACAACAAATATAGTGGATGGTATTTCTTTACTCAAGGACAGCCCTAAATATCATGTTCCATTTCTGCTTTTAAGTCTCCCGAACTTTTAGTTTAAGTGTGTTGCTTATTTAGTCAGAATCATTTAATGTTAAAGACTCAAGTGAAATCACTTGCTGACTGCAAGTGTGTTGGTTGCTCTGTACTACAGTTGTGTGAATAAGTAGTTTAACAATATTAAATGAACCAGAAGCTGTGTTTTACACAAAGGGTGGATGAGGCCTCCTGAAGGGAATCCACAGCGTTAGCCACAGCGTTAGGGAACCAGCATTATAGGATTACTGAACACCACTGTAACTTACTGGAGGTCCTGGAAGACCCTGCAAACCAGTGAAGCCTCGATGTCCCTTCTGCCCTCTCTCTCCGTGATCTCCCAGGTCACCATTATCCCCTCTTGGTCCTTGGGGTCCCTGAATTAGAGAGATTTTAACACATTTCATGATTATTGTTAGAAATGGGTACGTTTTTCAATGTGGTTCTTGGCTTGTTTCAGCAGTAATGTTCATATCAAAGTGTATATTAGTGTATAACTAAAAGTTGGACACTCACCACTAATCCTCTCTTTCCAGCCGAGCCAGGTGGACCAACAGGTCCTCTTGAGCCCTGCAAATGAGTCAGATCATTAGAAGGCCCTAAGGGAAGAAAGATCTCTGCCAGCACTGGAAACTCTCCAACTCCTTGTTATACCCCAACACTTCATTCCTATCACTTCGTATTAAGCTCATACACGTTCCAACACGCCCCCCCCGGGCTTAAATCAGATCTACCCCCAGAATGTAATCATGCGTGAATCTGTTATTACAGTCTTGTGCCCTGATGGACTAACATGCTGAACATAAACTTCTCGGAGTCCACTTACAGCATCTCCTCTCCTTCCAGCATCACCCGGTGCACCGACAGGACCTGGAGTGCCAGGAAGTCCCTGGGTACCAATCAAACCTTCTGGACCAGAATCTCCTCGGTCTCCCTGGAAAAGTACCAGCCGTCAGCCACTTGTGATGTGTAAAACAACAAACAAGTTCCATTTCCATTCTATCTGTCTCTTACTCTTTGTCCTAGACCACCACCTTTGCCTGGTGGGCCATCAGATCCTGCAGGGCCCTAAAGGACCAGACAGGAAACATTAGCACAGCTGTAAAAAATTACAGTCACACTGATATAATTTGAGAGCCACAACCAATTGGGAAGTTGAACTCACATCAGGACCAGGATCACCACGAGGTCCGTTCGCACCAGGAACACCAACTGGGCCTGAGGGGCCTTTATCTCCGGATGTTCCTGTGGATCCCTGTTTTCCTGGGGGACCCTAAAAAAAAAGAATCAGGCAACTCACAATGCAGGACTAAAAGGACGATGCCGCATAATACACACTAATCAAAATACATATCAACTATTCACTTTAGAAGCAGAGAAATAAAACCTACTGATTAAAGACAAAGTTTCAGGATTAATATGATTCATGTTTAAATGTGCAGAATACACACCCCAGGTCCCGGAAGGCCTGGCATCCCGCGCTCCCCTCTCTGACCAGGAAGACCCACAATGCCTCTCTGTCCGGTAGTTCCATCTGGGCCTGGAGGACCATCGGGACCCTAAAGCAGATAACACCACACACAGAACATTTACCTCAAACACTGATTGGGATCCCAGTGTATTCTAACCTGGTGTAATATGTCTGGTTGACAATAACGCCACAACAGCCAATAAGACTTATTTCAAATCAATTTGTGTTAAGAGGAGCCATATACCCCATAGTTATGATCAGGCGCCTACATTTAAAAAGTGTGCTGGGAAAAATAATGTTTGATATTGTTTTACCACAATATTGCTACAAGGCAATGTCTGGGTTTGATCGATTCAAATATTGTTATTATGAATGCTAAATGGCAATTTTACCAATTTTACTAAATAAGTTGCAACTGATTTCTGTTTAGAAAGTGACATATTACTAATTTGTGGTTTTGGAGGGAATTAGTTTTGAAGAAAAATGCAACTAAAATGTAAAATTGCAAAACAATAACTTCAGTTTACCGTGGGTCCGTCTTCTCCAGAGTCCCCTTTGTCTCCTAGGCTGCCGGCGGCTCCTGCTGGTCCTCGCTCTCCTTGTCTTCCGGGCGGTCCATGGTCTCCACGGAGACCAAGAGGACCCTCTTTCCCTGGAGGTCCAAGGGGTCCGGGTTCTCCAAGTGGACCCTGGCAGGATTGGAAGTGGTCATGAGATAGATGCATGTAGTTGTATAGGATTTACATCCGACTGCTGCACACCTGTTCAGAAATGGCCAAGTACGGTGAGACACCCTGCACACTTGACCAACTACTGCATCAAGTGTGCGTGATTGTTAGATTGTCTGTTTTGGAAAGTGTAAAAGCTGCAGCCCCTCCATAACCAAGACCTCATTACAGTAATCGAGAGTTAAACTTCAACAGGTGCAAACATCATCCTCACTCTTCCATGTTTAAGGGAGTCACATCACACTCTGATTTTATATTAAACATTGGTGAGCCTTCCAATTTTAAACCAATATGACAAATATAATGTCATATCTTGTCACCCTAATGTTTCATACAAACTCAGGGCAGTACTTACAGTTGGGCCTGGTGGGCCGACTCGTCCCGCAGATCCAGGAAAACCAGTGGGGCCCTGAAAGCAGAAAGTTATACAAGATCCTTAAATACTGTTTTACAAGTTTCATGACAGATTGCAATATCTCCTTTTTGGAGAAGTAAGAAAGAGAACAAAGTTTCTGAAGTTGTTATTCAAACACATCAGGTATTAAACTCTGCATAAGAGACATTTAACAATCAGGGTTGACATGCTTCCTGTGCTCACAGAATCCTTTCTACTCCATCTAATTTCACCTTTTCGTATAACTTCTGTAATTATGAAAAGATCTTACTGGTGCACCCTGTGTTCCTCTTCCGCCTTTCAGTCCAGCAACACCAACTGGGCCCTACAAACAAAACAGAGAAGCATTTATCAGCAGCATATTTGCAAGTGAAAGCTTGCCTCTCTGGAACCTTAAAGACATACAGTACACCCATGATAAATTGTTTTGCAGGAGTTAATACACTCAAACTTCCAAAGTGGACCAAATATAAGTACAAAGACGACTGATGACACTGTTTACAATATCGAGGAGTGGCCTGCAAAAATATACCACGGAACAACCACATAAAAAAACAAATTTCTCAAGTGCATTTTTCATTTGTTGTGTGCAACTCACATGAGGTCCATGAGCACCAGACAAGCCTTGAGGTCCTGGTGATCCAGCATCTCCTTTTTGGCCTGGTTCTCCAGGCTCTCCCTTGACTCCAGGTTGGCCATCAGGACCCTGTAAAATGTTGGTAATATTACAAAGGGTACATCAAAACAAGTTTAATCTGATATTACTTTTACAGCATTATTAAGAGACATAAATATTTCTTAGGAAATAAAATAAAACAATGTGACAATGAATGACTACTTACAGGAGTTCCAGCAAATCCAACAGCACCAATTGGGCCAGGGTCACCTCTGGATCCCTGTTGAAGATGAGAGAATATTATATTGAAGCGCTCTATTGATACACACCCATTCTGTATCACCGGTATTTACATGGCCTGAATAGACTTCAAGTTTGAAACACTGGCCAGGTCTACTCACTGGCATTCCTCTGGATCCTGGGGGTCCATGTGGTCCTTTGGGTCCAGGTTCTCCCTGCAAAGATGTTACAAAATTACTATTTCTACAACCATTCATTGAGCCTGTGTTGCCCCATAACTCCTGTATTTTTATGTTTGCAGAGGCAATGCAAGCCAAAAACTGTCCTTCAGATGCAGCCAAGAGAATATATGACTAACAACATAGTGGGCATCCTGGGAACCAACGCTTTCCTAAAACGTGTCATCACCTTGAATCATTGTGATGGAAATAGCAGCCTCTTAATGTGTTAGAAAGAAAAAAAAAGATCCTACCTTCTCACCACTGGGTCCTGCAGGTCCTAGCGGGCCAACGGGACCTGGGACTCCCTGTTGACAGAAAACAGATCTGGTTGGTTTACTCCACTCACTGTTACCGGTACCTTGTGCAGTCAAGTCACGTTCACATTTAATGAACAAGCTGTGACAAGTGTCAAATGTACACTTGTACATTACAGGGTTTTATCGTCTCACAAGTGTAAATGTAAGATATTTTACTTACTCTTGCACCATCATTTCCAGCTGTACCTTCTGATCCTTTCTCCCCAATTGCTCCCTATACAAAAGACAGCAAAAAAGGTGTCAGCACTCAAGTTGGCAACATGTCTTATAGTTGCGTTAATTTAACACGGACATGACAGACAACACAGATTTGTTGATTGTAACTTAAGAAGAGCTTCCATCTTCCAAAAATACAGCAGATTTCCACTGGAACTCACTGCTTACAATGTTTGCCCCCACATTAGTAAGACCACTGTGCTGTCCAGATATATCCATATGTACTATACATTATATGTACAAAATTGATTTGCATAGAAAAGAAGATAATGATGAACTTACTCTGTCACCTTTCGGCCCAGAAGGGCCAGAGATGCCCCTCTCTCCTGGCATTCCCTGGAGACCTGGAGGACCCGCGTCACCAAGTGCACCAGGAGGACCAGGACTACCCTTCAGTGACAAACAAACACCAATGTTAGCAGGCTCATTGCTTTTGAGCATTAAACATGTATCGAATTATACGGTACAACCAAACATACTTCATTTAATTGCGGGGATGCCCACTAACATTTATATTTTGCATTTATGTGTTATGCAGAAGTCTACATGTCTCTGTGTATGCGGTAAGTACACTGGCACTTCTAGATTCGTGATATGCATACAATGTATCCGGACTAAGGGTGCTCCAGTCAGGATTTCCGAGGCCGATCACAATTGTATGTATGTATGTATTAAAATTAAGAGATGAGAAAGTATCATGAATTGACAACTGTTTATTTATTGGCAGTCAACATGCGCAACATATTCCCCTCTCTCTCTCTTAGGGACACAACTCACAACTCTGGTGAAGTCATTTTTGCGGCGCAAGAAGACATTGTCTTGTGTGTTTTGCGTTATCTGATTGCCGCCTATAGAGACAACGATCAGACTATTTAGAACAAATATTGGCTTTTAAAAATGTGTGGTCTATTGATTGGAGCACCCTTACTCTAGTCTGTTGCCATAACAGATACCAAATACTGCAGTTTTGCTCTATTTTTAGTGCATCCGTTTCATGCTTCACAACTATCTTAATTAATGAAAATATTTGAAAATATCTCTTGATAGTTTCAAATAGTCTCTATTTGCCTTATTTGTCTGACGTTGTTTTGAGTGGTTCTGCACTCAGTAGTATTCTCGTTCAAAAATAATCTTTTGCTGCACATTCAGGTGAGGCCTGTCTACATTACCTTTGGTCCATCTGGACCAGGTGCCCCAGGGATACCCTTAGGTCCCTGCAGACCAGTTGTACCCAGCTCCCCTCTCTCCCCAGGAATACCACGCTCTCCCTGGGAAAGAAAAAAACATCAGTTTGAACTATTCAACTGTACTGACCGCCTGAATAATTGACCATAGTGAAAATTCACCTACCCTTGGACCAATTTGACCCACAACACCAAGCTCTCCAGGAATACCCTGAAGGAAACAAACAATGGTATCATTTATGTTGAGTTTAATGTGAATCATGATCAAGTTCCTCAAACGACAATTGTGTTAGGAAATGTGTTAGGACAGAGAGCAACATCAAAGATTGTAGATTCAAAAGAATGTGTTTCAGTCAAGGGTCATTTAACCCAAAGCAGCATTTATATATCATCTGTCACACTCACTTGGTCACCTGGTTTTCCAGATTCTCCAGGAGGGCCTTGATTTCCAGGCAAACCCTACGAACACAAGACAGTCAGACATGACCATCTGAGCACCTCTTCAGCACAGACTGGGGTCGAATGACTTTTCAACACCGCCCTTTCTTCTCACACCGACTCAAAGTCAGTGTTCATTACTTTTGTAGCATTCTCACGTCTCAATACCAACCAAAAACAACTACGCACCTGGAATCCATTTACACCAGGAGGTCCCTGCTCTCCTCTTTCTCCTGCAACACCCTTCAAGAGGACACAGTAATGTGTCAGTCAATTGTGATAGTAGTCAAAAAACAAAAATGACGACAACCAAAGAAGAATCAGACACTTACAGATGGGCCAGGGGGGCCGGCGGGGCCAACCTCTCCATCTTTTCCCGAAGGACCCTGAAGACATTGAGACAGTTAACAACCTGCCACATGTGGGGTTTAATGGTGTGTTGATTACCTGTATGAGTTTGGTTTTTTTTGGTAACTAAATCTACTACTGACTAATAACTTCTATGGTAAAGTAGATCATTGTGGAATCCAAGATAAGGAAAAACAAGGCAGTCATGTAGCAAGTACAACAGCCAACAGAACAGACAGAACATTATGTTGATCCATGCAGTTTCTTTATTATACTAATGATGTGTTATTGCTATGCTTACTTTTGACAGATCAATGAATCACCAGCAATTATTTTATGTGGAAGGAGTCCCTAAGTCTTCCCATTGTATGCTGGTTGCAAAACAAACACAACTTTTCATTCATAAACAGTACTCACTCTTTGACCTGACACTCCCGCAGATCCTTGTTCACCTGTCTTTCCTGGGTCACCCTTTGAGTGTAAAAATATATGTTTTGTATTAGAAACAGAACAGGAGATAAACAGACTGACCTGACTGATCATTATTGCAACGTTTCGAGTGACTTACATTGAAGCCCTTGGGGCCTGGCCCTCCCATGATTCCTGCGGGGCCCCTGTTTCCAATTGACCCTGCGGGGCCTGGACGACCATCTTCACCTGAAGCTCCCTTAACAAAAGAAAACCACACTTTGACTCAATCATTTCTTATTATCATAGTAGTTCTCATAAGCTGAAAGCTAACTATATATATTTAACTGTGAATGTGGTTGAGAACTGTAACCTACCAGTGGTCCTGGCTTGCCCTCTGCTCCCTGGACTCCAGGGGTACCAGTAAGACCCTTTGATTAAAAGGTAAAAAAAAATAGAATATGAGCAATGGAAATGTGGGATACAGACAAACATAGTAAATGTAATGATATAGTGAATCAAAACTGGAGGTCTTCAGTCTTACCCTTGCACCTGGTAGACCAGGTTCTCCTGGACGCCCAGGGTCTCCTACAGAAGCTTTTGGCCCTGGTGGGCCAGATGTTCCACGATCTCCTACAGCACCCTATAGAAGGAATGTTAAGTCATTCAGTTAGCTGATTGAAACATGTGAATGCCAAACAAAACACCAACAGCACAAACTCTGGTACCATCTGGCAATAAGCTACTGATATTAGCTACTACTATCGACATAGCTGGCCTAGTTTGTTTCAATCATTACTATAATATACAGTAGTACACAATTATGTACCTTAGGTCCTGGCAACCCATCAGCACCGGGGAATCCCCTGTTACCAGGAGCTCCCTAAAAAACAGATCACGAGTTAGTCATGTTCACATTGTTATTCTTACACAAAAAGATGTGTAACAATGGTATATAACCAGATGGATGGGGCACATGGATTCTGTACTGATGCTTCTAAGGACGTTCACCAAACAGAAAAGGTTGCATCTGTGTGTTTCCAGAAAACCAACACTACTTTAGGACACAAAATGCAGACTCACTCTCTCTCCGACGGGACCGTGAGGGCCGAGAGAGCCAGAGTCTCCACGTAGTCCTCGCTTTCCTTCTTCACCCTGAGGTCCGAGTATTCCCTGCGAGCCTGGGGGACCCTAAAGAGTTGACACAAGCCAGAAAATGCTGTAATTCCAAGTCTTACCTATTCCCTTACTTAAATTTAAAAACATGTCCTTGTCTATAAATATCCACTGAACAAAACAATTGCTTTTATTTGAGCATTAATGCATTGTTTTACTCTAATACAGATTATGTGTCTCATAGAGCAGCATTAAAACCTGTTTAATTCTAGCTGTAGTGGAAGCTTACAGATTCTCCTTTGGGTCCACCCTCTCCTTTAAATCCTGCTACACCAAGGTCTCCCTGTAACACAAAAGGCAAAAATGTGAGTCTCCTGAATGTCTAGCAACACTGTTTATTCATTATTAAAAAAAAAAGATCCCAGTAATACAAAGCAAGATTCTTCAAATATCTAAAACCACTTTACCAGTTGTCCTTTGATACCAGGCTGACCAGTGCTTCCCTGAGGTCCTGGTGGGCCAAGGGGTCCAGCATGGCCGCCTGGACCTTGAACACCAAGATTACCCTGTGAAAAGTAATCCATGTTATATGTGACCTTTGTTTATCCTCATCAAAAATAGTGAATATGTTGTGAAAAAGAAATGACTCTGTACAATACATACCACTGGTCCTTTGCTACCTGGGCCACCATCCGTACCCACGGGTCCCTATGAATACAACAATTAGATCATCAAAGCAGGGCACTCAGCTGCATATTGACATGTTAAGTATACTGATAAATTATGATTTGTAAGTAAAGTAAGAAATTAACCGTGAGGCCAACAGCTCCAGCTCGGCCCAGATGACCGGACTCTCCTCTCTGTCCCTGTGGGCCCTCTGGACCTCGGACTCCAGTCGGGCCAGCTTGTCCCTGTTGAAGACCATTACAAAGTACAGTTGATATACAGAAATGTGACACTAATACAGTTGACAATTTATTGGCAGTTTTCATCTATATACAGTACATAGGTCTCAAAAATAAACAGTTAATAAGTAATGTAATGGAAAACAGCAGTAGTGCATGAGACAATTTAGGGTGAATAACTTTGTTAGAAACCGACTATTCACTTTCCATTAGAAAGTTATTAAAGAGCCCCTCAGCATGAGCATATAGCCGAAAGAAGAGTGTTTTAGTGATCGTACCTTCATTCCTGGTGATCCCGGATATCCAGGTGGTCCGTTGAGACCCAATGGACCCTTTTAAACCAACAATATTGGGAATTAGACTAAAGTAATAAACGCTGAAAATGTGCATCCACACGGAAAATGTACAAACATATTGAATGAAATATGCACAGTTTAAGAGGGTGATAAGTGGTTCCTATCCTTTTCCCACTCACATCCACCTAAATGATACATGAGCATCTATGCTAAGCTGTGTAAGACAGTCACTGAGGTGTACAGTAAATCCACAAAGATGAAACACAGTGAATGCTGACTTACCATTGGACCAGACTTTCCGAGGTTACCAGACGTACCACGTTTACCCTAAAAGACAAAATCGAATCACTCTGACTTATAAATCACAGTTATACACTGATGTAAGGCCCTCGCTTTTAGTCATAGACAGCTGCCACTGATGAAACAATGGAAACACACATCAATACGGTAAAACCACACGTTACTTTTCAAATCTGTGACAGAAAGAACAACATGTGATCATGGCAGCAGATGTTTCTGGTGCATAGTAATGTTATCCTTACTGCAATACCGCCAGGTCCAGAGCGTCCTCTCTCCCCCGGCATCCCAGCAGGACCCTGTTAGACGCAGACAGTGATAAATTACAGCTGCCCTCCATTCGATGCAAAAGTTTAAAGTTAGGGGTTATTTACAGTTCACTGGATACATAGTCCTGCCTCATTCGAGACAGAAACTTCAGAAGTTTGTGTACTGCAGTCCACGTACGTTCTGCATAATAAACGATATAATCTGTATGGGCTGCTCCAGGAAACTCCCAAGTGTCAGACCTGCTCACGAATTCACTAGCTCCATGAATACCTTAAAAAAGAAAGCATTACAATATAACTTACCATGGGTCCAGGTGCTCCCAATGGACCAGAAGGCCCTGTGGCACCCTACAAAACCACAGAGAGAAAGTACTTGTTTAGAAATATGCTAGGTGCAAGGTGCTTTAATAAAGGCCTTTTAGCAAAGCAGTTAATTCATGTAGTAAGTCAAACAGGTTTCACTTCACCAACTATATTAGAATCAGCTTTTCAATCAATCATACAAACTGTCAGACGGACTGAAAATATTTTTTTTTTATTAATTCATACCTTGGATCCAAGAGTTCCAGTTTCACCTTTTTGGCCAATTATTCCACCATGGCCCTGTTAGTGAAACAGAAGGAAAATACTTAACAAGTGTGTTGAAATGTATTATGGAATAAACATACTTTTAATTTGTAAACTCTGTTTTACTCACCCTGTGACCCTTCAGTCCAGGAGGCCCAGGCGTTCCTGGAAATCCTCTGGATCCCTGAAATATGTTACATAGAACAGCATTGGCATTTATATCTATTGAAGGTGCACTAACAGCACATCTGTTGGGGTCTCATTTGAATGAGAAGACACACAGTGTGTGCAGTTAAGTGATGGAGACCATCTATACCTGTATAAAGGGCTGAAAGTTTACCTGTGATCCAGTGAATCCAGCTTCTCCGCTATTTCCTGCTTTGCCTGCTTCTCCCTGTTTGAGAACATGACATTATCACATTACAAACTTGTTTGGCTGCAAAACATTTAGCGGTGAAAGTGAAATGACTGTCGCCAAATCGCATATCAAATTTCTTCTCTCAGATTTTGTGTTACACTCTGACAGTGTACTGTAATGAGATGCAGAGCTGGTGATAGCGTTTTGTAGTTTTTTTCACTTATCGTGTTGTTTTTACTCAGCAAGATGTTTGGGAACATAGACACATAATGCTTTCATTATCTTCAGGACGATATAATCTTTCATTTTGTTATACTAATCCATGAAAGGAAAACAAAGAAAATGATATAAAAACATCTTTAAAAATTGACTCACTGATGATAGCCTACTGTATGTAATTAAACAAAACACTCTGACAGTTCACTTAACATTTGTGGGTATACTACCCGTCCCCTTGTATCTCCAGGATCTTCTACTTTCACATTATTATAAATGCAGGCAGGCCTGTCTAACTGTATGACACATTTTTTTGTTATAGATTTACACTCAACCTTTTTCAAACCGTCTTCCTGTTTTTAATTTTACTGTAGCTGTACACAGAGTTATAGAAAGTGTAATATAAATGTTAGAGTGAATGTTGGAAGAGTGGCCTTTTACTTTAACTTAGACATAAAACTGGTGCATCCTTCAGTCAGACACAATGTGAGTTTGTACCAGAGCTGACTTACATCTTCACCTGGTTTCCCTGGAGGGCCTTCAGGTCCCCTTTGCCCACTAGGACCCTGAAAAAGTCACAGTCAGATTGTTAACATCCAGCAACAACCCATCCCTTTGAAATCCATCAGCGTACAATTACAATTTATTTAGGCTAACGCAGCTGTGTATGAAGAGTAGGTGTGCTATTGCTGCTCTCTCAAGCAAGCGGCACATCAGAACCATGTAAATTACACCCAAAACCAGACCATGTGTATTGGTGATTTGACGTATGCACAAATTGTACAGATCAATGATGTTATACCATGTGCCCTGAATCGCCGAGATCTCCATGAGGTCCTTGGGGTCCAGCTTGACCCTTAGAAGAGTGAGGGAAAAGATGAAACACTTAGATTATAGATAAACAGGGAACAAAACAAAATCATAACATGCCATTGAAGTATTATTAGTGTTTACTGCAGAGTGAGAGTTTAAAGCTTGTTGTGGACTTACAGGTGAGCCATTTGGCCCAGGAGGTCCTCTTGTTCCAGATTCTCCCTAAAATAAACATGATGCACAATCAAATGATGAACAGAAATCCGCTTAATTGCATAATGTATGAAGGGAACTGGATACAGAGTCGGAGGCGTGGCCCCGTTGATTCCTATGAAAATTGCTCAATGGCACATTAAGCAAAACATTTTTGACTTCCAAGTAGAAAATAATCCAGTACTTCCGGCGTTCTAAACGGATTTACAGTCTCTTAAACACTCATTGGAAATGTGGATTAATTTGATGGATTCAAGTTTAATGGATAAACTCTATGAACCCATGTGCTAATGGCTGACAAAGCACAGACAATGGTTGATTAATTACTGGCCTATTCCCCACTTGAGTAATGGTCAAGCACATTAAGAAATAAAACACGTAAGCCTATGAATTGTTACTTTCATTAATTTGACTAGATTACGAGCATAGGCTATGAAAGTCAAAGTTAAATGTTGCTCATTGTCCTGGTAAAACATTAGAAAATCCAACTGTTCGAAATTATGCATGGTTAGATTTTAAAAGTCTACCAAAGTGGTGAGCTTGTTACTTAATGCTACTTAAAATGTCTACTTTCTAATTGAAATAAGAGTAAACACTTCCTAATCTGAAGTCATTGGCTGAAAAACTATAAAGAAGATTGTTTATGTTCTTTATGGGGGTGAGACCAAAAATTACTTTCAGTTTAAAAAAAAAAATTACCTTACAGTCATTAAATTATCGGCTTACAGTAGATATTTCATTGGTGCTCAACAGTTCATCTTGATTATCAATCTTGCACGTTTTATAACAATATTCAAAGACAATGTTTTCACATGTTTTGTACATTACCTACATTTGGTTTAAAAAGTCTTAGAGGGTGTGTTTATATGGTAGGAGGATCCAAAATTCCAATATTATTGGAGGAAGCTACTGCTGGATGAATAACATATCGAAACAATAATATCGCAACAACAGTAAAAACAATATTGCATAATATGCATGATTAAAGAAGAACCCCTAGACAGGAAGAAGTTAACAAAAATCTATCAACTTGCATTATGGGAAATATTTTAAAATATTTGTCAGTATATCTTGGTCTATACTGCACCAATTGTGGCCCTTACGTTTTAAGAAAGTTGGTCTCTCTAAAGTTCCCTTACTTTATGGAGACCCTGGACTCAACATAAATAAGGTTACCATATTGTAACCCTAGTTCTATAAGACCCGACGGAGCCCTCTACTGGACTCTGTAGGTAATACTCGCCTCCAATCACAAACAAGTGTTCGCACACTGAAAGTTTGCATGAGCATAGCCGGCCAATCCGGGCATGTCTACCCGAATACGTTTGGACCCACAGTATAAAAGGCAGCACACAACGCTGTCCAGCGTCCAATACCCTCTTCAGCGAGCGGTGTAAGAGTGGCAGGGTCCCCTTGGTAGAGGGCTCCGCTTATAGAACTAGGGTTATAATATTAAGACCTTTGTTCTAACTCATACAGAGTCTATGGGTATAGTGGAATGCACGCATTGCCGTGCATAACATCAACCCAACCACACTTATCCTGACTGAAGTGTAGTCGCTGAGAATCCATCATATAAGGTGGAATGTAAAGAGGTGGTGACAATCTGAAGCTAAGAAGTTTCTAAACATATTTCAATTTAAACATCAAACCTTACATAGACAGTGGTTTGCTAAATGTTTGTCTTACAGGTTTGATTTCAACAACTGAAAAACTAATCAAATCAATTCAACTTTATTTATGTAGCCAAAAATTACAAAATTGTTTCAGAGTGCTTCACAATCAGTGCAACATATCTCTTAATAAATAAATACGTAGTGGAAAACCAGTGCAAAAATGTATAACTCTGTTCCTGTGGGCTGCTCTTAACTGCTAACTTGCCAATGTTCTCTACCACAGCTACAAGCAGAAAAAGTTTTTTTTCCAATATAGATTCAAACTTAATTTTGAAAGATACGTAGTGCATCTGTCTGCTTTTTGGCTGATTGGTCCAAACATTGACAGATTAGATTAGTTCATATATTGATAACATCCTCTTACCCTTGAGCCAGTCAACATGGCTTGAGGTCCTGATTTCCCATCCAACACTCCGGCCATCTGGGATCCCAGGCCCTGCAGGGGAAGCACACAACCTCCGGTTTTAGGTTTACTGTGTTTAATCACCATGTATTTTCCGTTCATCGGTATGGCAAAAAAAGAACATCTGGATCCAAATTATATACACACGAGGGACAGCTAGAATTATGGCAAATTGATTAATATTGCACCAGTGTAAGTACATGAGGTGAGTGCATTACAAGTCCATGAAGTATGAAGTTCTCTTGTGCAGGAATGTGCCCCCATGTTTACAGTATTGTTTGCTCTCCATCTACACTAAAAAGTCCAGCAGAAGTTTCTGCTGATTTACAATGGTGGGTGTTGACTTCATGTCAGGATGAGTGAGGATTAATACATTACGACAGAGTTTAAAGTTTAGTGTTGCTTTCGTACTGTATGTGTTTCTAAGGTTTGTGAGCAGTAGTTTTTAAGGTAATCTGTCTTGTGTTTGCTCTGACTGTGCATGTTAGCACATGCTTGAAGGTTGCATATGTGTGTTTACGTCATGTGAGAGCCCTCAGTGCACAACTCACTCCTGGGTGCGATGGAGGTCCGGGAGGTCCAGGTTCACCAGGCTGACCTGGTATACCAGGCTCTCCATCATAACCCGGAGAGCCTCGCAGTCCCTAGAGAGTAGAGAGAAAGAGAGAGAGGTGCTGATTCACTCGTTTGAAAACCATCTCATAATTATGCTCAATCTGACTATGAATCATTATTTTGTGGCAGTGGAAATAAATGTGTATACTTTTTTATTGTTTTTTTTGAATTTGTGGACCGAAATGTCTTTACATTTTGAAATAGCTGATGTAGTTTAAGTTTATGAACCATGAGCTGTAAAGTCAGTGCAGGAGGAAAACCATTGGTTATGTACTAATAAATCACCCTCACAACGCTGTCCTGGACTGTATTGTAAGTCCAGCAAGAGGGGCACATTCATTCATCAACCTGCTACATTTCTGCTTGCAAAGCACATTATACATCAACTTGGCACATCACATTATATTTTGAATGTTAGCCGCTTGCCCTTGAAACAAAAAATGTATGTACTCCAGTATGTTTTTTTATTTTACTGTCATGTATGTCAAGATGTCATGTGAATGCTATTTTAAAGAGCAGAATGAGCGATCAATGGATTATGTAGACATCGTGATATATTCACAACCAGTAAATAGAAATATGTAAAAACAAATATCAATAGATCAGTCTGAATAATAAAGTCACCAGTCAAAGTAACTCGTCAGTTTAGTCAACAACATAAAAACATGTAGGCAGCAGGCTAATCCGATATGCTGTTAGACCACCCCGTTAATACAAATGTGAGCCTCTCTTTGTGTGCAGCGAGCGGGAGAGCAAACCGTTTTTTTTGACAGCAGTGAACTTTATGAAAGGCTAAACGGCAACAAATATAGACTGAAGCAGAATATTTAGTTATATAAAAACATGTTGTGAATTTTGAAATGATTACATCTATCATTTTTCAATACTTTTGACTTTTTTTTTTGACTTTTGCACTTAATAACGCTCTGGAGTTATTGGAAATGTTGGGATCGCACAGGTCAGAGACAATCCTACGCAGGCACCACTGGAATATAGCTTCACAAATCATATGATACCAATAAGAATTGTGTCGCCTGATCTGTGCCTGCAACTCTGCAGACAAACTCAGTTTAAACACGATGAATAGACATGCAAAAAGAAGAAAAAAACATTCAAATGTCAATTTAGAGTTTGAATGTCAGCGTTATGAATGAAGCCTTGAAATATTCGGTACAACCCTACTAAGACACAAAACTAAGATTGTACTATATTCAGGGTAATTAAACGTTGTACTCTGAGGCTGGGTTGCACCAACAAGGTTTAATCTAATCTAAGATTAGTTCCAATCAGAGTTTAGCATGTATGCATTAGCGTTTACATATGAATAAAGATTAGATTACTAGCCAACACAGGACCCTAGTTTTTTGTGTGTGGAGACTTGTGGATGTGACATACAGGCCTTCCTTTGTTTCCACGAGATCCTCTGTCTCCTGAAGAGCCGGGAGGCCCCTGTTGCGACAAACAGAGAGAAACAATTAACGTCCTGGGACTGATACTATTGCATTCACATCACAACAACACCTGTCGCAGGGTCGCTTAAAATGTCACGGTGACTCAGACGACCAGAGGACCATCCCGCTGTGCAGAAGGCCTTGTAAGGTGATGTTATGCAGGAGGTTACTGTCCTCTTATGCCATCTAGTGTCAGTTCAGGTAGTTGGACATTTACACACATCATGCCATTTGCAGAAAGGGAAATTCTTTCTGAAAAGAGAACAAACAACCAAGGTGCTCACCATGGCTCCAGGGCGGCCTCTAATACCAGCGACCTGCAGGGATGATATCAAACACAACTGTTTATAAACTGCATTCAGACGGTGGCTTTTGTGAAAAATACTGTTGGCCTGTTTAACAAGTTTATATTTAGCAAACACTCACAAGTGGGACCTCCCCGGGTTCTCCCTTCGGACCCTAAATAAACAGATAAACAAGAAAACATTTCAAACTCATACTCCAAGATACTAATTAGTAGCAACAGGCACAACATCCCAAAAATGTGGCTTACTTTGAAGATCCTGCCTCCACCTACAATGAGGAAAAGACAAAAAACATATCAAATTATTTGTTAATCTTACAATAATTGGACTCTATGTCAGGAATATGTATGAAACAAATCATCAATAAATCATCAGCATGAAAGCGGAGAATGCTGAGTGGGCGATGTAGCCTACTCAGCACTTGTGTGGCAGTAATTTGTTGATTATTTCTGACAGAAGAATTGATTATTTCACTGGCAACACAGAGACCTGTCAAAAACATATTCATGGTGATGATGTCATTATTGATTCAAAGTGTGAACATCTTTTCTCCTGTTTTCTTGTCCTTAATTGGGGCTCTTAAGTATTTTTTTTGCCAGTGTAGAAATATGGGTGTGTCATTGTGCCCCCGACCTACAATATAAGGTCATGAATAAAATAAAAACACCGACATGCTCGTTACTTCTCAACCTGACAAACAACCACAGAGAGCAGCTCACCTCCGAAGGTGTCCTCCCCGCCGCCGGTCGCTGCATCAGTCTGACAAATCGGGCAGCACTCTCCCTCGGGGATGACCACCTTCTCGCAGTTGCTCAGCTCATCGCACCGGATCTCGTCGCAGAGGACCTGACCGTTGTCACACACACAGATCCGGCATGGCTCTGGCTTCCAGATGTCCCTGTTGGTGTACACCTGGCCGTCCGCCGTGCAGCTCACGTCATCTCCTGGGACGCACAGAGGTGACGGACACTGTTAGTTTATCGACTTTGTGTCAGTCAAATTAAAAGCAAGTGGACTTCATTTCCTAAACCTTTTGTTTATCAAATAAAGGTTTGCGAAACAGCAGACAAGACAGGACAAACGTTTTAATATATTGTGTACACATCTGAAAAAAATGTGTTCTTTACGAATGAAGATAGAATATAAGAAGGAAGAAATTACATTCAACCAGGTAAACAGAAAATGAACTTCCATTCATATCCATCCTTTATCTATTCCCTCTGCTTAAGGTCACGGGGGGCTGAGGCCTGTCCCACAAGCAAGGTTGTGTTGTTAACACACTGATCTTTATGCTTTTGAGCTTTTGAGTACAGAAAGCCTCTATCTTCTTTCTATCAGGCAACAGGACTAACCGTTGACCCTGCTGCCCGGAATTCATGTATTCGTCCTTGGAGCGGCTGCCTCAGGGGGAGCAGTAGGTGAGTTACTATCCTGTTTGATAACACTGCAGGGTATTTTAATTGCCAAAAAAAAATCAAGACACATTATAAATGCTAATGAAGCCATGATCTCAGCTTTGATCGTTCAACAGCTGCTCTCACCTCCAGGGAACAATTGATCCAACACAAAGACTCTAAAAAAGTCATTATGGAGAGGGGGAAAAAAGTGTGATGTGAAACAAGGCTTTTCACCATCAACTGCAATCAGCCGTTAGACATGAGATCATTTCCTCCAGATGCAGCCTGACTCGTGTTCAAAAGAGAAAACCTGCAGCCTCCTGTGAGGCAACTCCCAGAAGTCTCATTATCCACTTTTGAAAGTTTACGTTACATTTCTAATGTGCGCTTCACAAACTACTCAACGTAGAGCATCATGTATCCTATGTGGTACCTTACACTTGTAACAAATTATGGACAACTATATGCAAAAAATAGCAAAAATGCATTTTCTCTAGAGTATCATGAAATAAGAGATGTGAACGTGGAGGGAGTGTTGCGGGTAGTGACCCGGCTTTAACAGGAATCCTGTTTGTAAGGACTCTGTAATGTGAGCCCACCTCTCTCAGGTCTGCAGAGGCTTCACCTGTTCCTGCTATAAACAGCAGGAGGCAGCTCTGAGCCTCAGAC
The DNA here is from genome assembly GCA_032191485.1 of Leptoclinus maculatus. Taxonomy (NCBI): domain Eukaryota; kingdom Metazoa; phylum Chordata; class Actinopteri; order Perciformes; family Stichaeidae; genus Leptoclinus; species Leptoclinus maculatus. The sequence goes on from JAVDOI010000018.1 coordinate 935,511, forward strand.
TGCAGGTAAAGTCAGGTTAGCCAGCTGCAGGGAAAAAAGCATACTGCAGAGAGGAGCCCTGACTACTGTTGGAGGTTCATATCATTCTGTATTATTCCAAGAGAAGCTACATTAAGGACTTCATTCTACCTCACTACACATTGTGGATGGTTCCAAAAACCTTGCAAGAAAGCAATCAAAGAGCAGGATCAGTCAGGTAAAAGTGCAGCTCTATCTCTGCATTGTGCAAAAGACAACGTGTTCTAACATGTCTCCATTACATATTTATATTAGTGTTAGACAAACCTGGGAATGTATACACACTGCAGAGGACAGATGTTCAGGACAGATGTACAGGAAGATACAAATCCACCGAGTGTTCTGAGCTCAAATGCCTAAGCACACCTATAGCATAGCATGATGTAGGAGCCTGATCAGGACTGAATGTTAAAGGAGTAATTTCATTACTTAGGATTCAAAAAAAGTATACCATTTATACAAAAACACATACTAACTTACACTATAAGAAAATATGTACTAAGGCAGAATATTTTAAAGGTTAGCTATAATCATTACCAGTCACAATAAATATATAATTGTGGCAATATAAAGACATGGTGTAAATAAAGGTGTAAATAACGTACAGAAGCATGGCTGAATTCCATGTAGCTGCTTTGATTTCCGGTTCCTGGTATTGCTCGTGCAGGTCTGTTACTGAGCTTTTGAGCGATTGATTATGAATATAAATACTATTTGTAGATGTAATAATCAGTGATGAAGTCAAATGTGATGACACAGGTACAGTAAGATGCAAAGGCACTCTTGGTACAAGATCAAAGAAAGCTAATGTACAGATGGAGGGTGTGACTGGTAAATTGCATTCAATCTTGCCCTAACAAGACATCATCGGGACCTCTGGAATACCTAGAATTACTCCGAGCGTTGATGCTGTAGAAATGCACCATGTAATCAGACACTCTTGAGTTCATTACATCTAATCACACAAGTAGGCGTACAGCTGTGATTTAGGTGATGCCTCAGACAGTGACATGGAAAAAACACAAAAAGGAGTTTTTTATTTTCCTACTAGTTTTGCTTATTCATTTTTTTTTTCTTTCATGATAACATACACACTTACTGTAGGACTGCTAGGATAATGAATATCAAACATATGCTTCATGCAATCTTGCAATAAAGTAATGCAATAAGAATTAAATAAAAGATAATGATATAAAATATGCTCATGAAACACTTCAAATATACTCCTAATGATGCCAATTCACCACAGAATTTATGTTTCAACTTCATTAGGACTTTTTCCACATTGTTGGGTAACCCGTCTCAGTGTGTATATTCAATTGTAAAGCAGTCTGGTATTGGGGTCAGACTATAGGTCAGTTATATATCTGACTCACATGAACATATGAACACACAGTCACATTCACCCACACAGAAAGCAACCGCTATAATGACCCCTTGACGTACAGCAGCAGTCAGACTTTAGCATAGGCTTTATCTCCACGCCTCACCCAACCCAAGATCAACACTCCGAATACAACCCGAAGGTATACTTTTGCAGCCATCTTTGTTCTTGTGAGCCGCAGAGTATTTGACGACAAAACACAAGAAAGTCGAGCATTGAAATTGCCTGTGATTAAAAAGCCAGTTAACATCTCACTGTCTAAGTTGTGGCCTGTCCAAATGAAAACCAGTACTTCCTGGAATGCAGAGTGCATCTCTCTTTATTTGTGGAGACGCATGGAATCGCTTTAGCCATAAATCTTGATTTTTGGAAGGAACTTTTTTTTATTTTACTACAATGATCTGGGTTTTTCGTATTTTTTTTGGGGGGGGGGGGCGGTTCACAAGAACAGTTCTCTTCTGCTTTAGTACTTATGACTGACTGGATTTGAATTCTTGCGAACATGTCTTTATATTGTTTCTGCAGCCTCAAACATTATCTGATGGGATCTCATTCAGGTAAGTACAGGAGTTAAACTGTGCGTGACTTTAGGGCCTTTCATGGCCGAGACATTAAAGCGTCACACCACCAGGGATGTCTGGCCGAGCTGTCGGCCACATAGCTGGAAAGAGATTTTTCCTGTTGGGTTTTGGGGGATTTCAAACACTGCGTGTTGGGGCAGACATTTACTGGAAGAGAAGGGTGGTTTTTAGAGCGGTCTTAAAGAAAAAACACAAAAAAAACACCGCAAGCCTTGAGGAGGAGGAGGAGGAGGAGGAGGAGGAGAGGGACGTTCACTTTTTCCCCTCCTCTCAGTTAATTCATTGCAGGTTCCGCACTTTTCCACAGACGCCGTAAAAACACAGTTTAACCGTGACAACGGCGAAAAGGCATGCTCCCTTCCGACGATGACTGCTTGATTTTCCACGAGTCAGCCAGAAGCTGGGGCAGACAGTTTCCTCCTCCTGGTTTGAAACATGGAGTCTGGAGCTCTTCAACGTGACTCATGTGTGTACTCTGTGCCCATCATTTAGAGCGGTTCACCAGACATCAGCCAGATAACAAAATAATCCCCCCCAAAAAAAGTCATGGCACACGAAGAAAGAGAAGAAGAAAAAAACCTGGCAAACCTGCTATCGTAGTGCCACAAATGTCACGTAGCTGGCAAATGTGAGGAGACAAAAAAAAAAAAGATAGTTTATGGATTTTCCTTGGCTAATATGGAAATACTCATAACATGCAGTGTTTGGGGAGAATATATGGCAGCCACAAGTGGAGGGGTTAGAAAATGACCTGATGGAAACAATGAGTCACATGAAGCTGGAATTCTCATTTCCTTTAGAAAAAAAAAAAAAAGACGAGTGGGTCCAAGTGCGGCCCCCCAAACTGATGGCCACACTCCCGCTCTAATATTCAGAGAGATAGTGCCCACTGGATGGTCAGTTTATGGAATCATACCATCGATGACGTTTGTTTCCAGTCTTGTTCCGAACCAGTTGTTCACTGCAGTGAGAGTAACTGACTGTAACTGGTTAATACCGTGAGGAGTACAGCCTGATTCCTAGTCCAGATGCAAATGAGTTACAGCTGCTGAGGGGCGGCTCTGCTGCAGCTGCTCTTTCCTGCTCTAAAACCCCTGGTATCATGGCCAAACATAAATCTTCCCTCTGAAAAGTGACCTTTAGTTCCAACCTGTGATTGGTCGGCTTATAAAGCTGTCCAAGGAAAAGCAGCCGTTCCACAAACATCAGTGGAGAGCTTTTTACATATTAGCCCAAAGCCTTGAGAATGGGTCCAATTCATGTCAACAAGGTGTTTTGCTTCAAAGCGAGTCAACGCCCTGTGATTATCCCTCGCCCCGTGTCTGTTTTAATATTCCGATGCATGGAGGATTTGATGTATCGAAATCTGAAATGACGCTCGAGTTCGAACACGCTCGCCCTTCACTTTGGCTTCCACAAACAAAAGCTCCGTATCTCGAGGGAGGGGGTAAGACGCTCAGGCCAGGAAAAGTTGAAATGAATAAGTAGCTCGCTGATTACATGTCTAAGGCTTTTCCATCAACTGGCCCCCCGTCTCCAGTGGGCCTTCCCTTCAAAGAGGCGACCACAGCTACGACAAACTTTTCCCATCCCACGTCCAGCCCTGGCTGGGAGGACTGTGGTCCTGCTAAATTACACATCCCCTCTCCTCGCCTCTTTATCTATTTGGCTGGCTGATTCACTGCTTTCTGTTACCTTGGGTTGGATTCTTCTCATTCTCATGGCTGTATGTATTAGAGCAGAACTGGTATTATAGTCTAAGACACAATATAAAGCTCCAGAATAACCTTTTAGTAGAGGGACCAAGCATTTAAAGGATGGATTATGCAAGTGACCACTTGTTCTCAAGCAATGTCAGGACATATTGTGACAGAAAGCTGGTCTCTCTTTGTGTGCCTTTACGTTTTATAACGTGAAGGTTACTCTGTGACCACATTTGCTCTTCGTGTTTGCTTTCTTTTCTCTGCTTTTCCGCATCACAAATGTTGCAGACATGTGACTACAGAGGTTGTTTAGTAAATAGCATGTACTTTGCAGTACTTTATCCTAACAAATGTGAAATGTAAACACTTGCTGTGTAAACCATCAATGTAAGATCCTTTCCTTATGTTCTAGTTCTTAGACCAAGAACAAATGCAGTAAGGCATACTTAGAGGTGCTCAATATTGAATTCAGAGCGGTTCTGTTGCCTCCACACGGCCCTCAACGTTGAGACGTCTGAGCCTGGCGGCGAGAAGCTAACGGTGCTAACAGCGCTATCAGCTGCAACGTGCACTACAATTCACGCAATTCAAAGGAAGGAGCCCGGATCACAACACACCAAAGAGGGAGAAGGACTTCATTCTCTGCTCAGGAAGACGTTACTCCTACTTTATCTTTACATAGCAAATAGTTGTTTGTTGCTATATTGATGCTCTGCACCTGCACAGTCCTGGTAAACTGTCAAACATGTGGTTTTCATATCCTCTCGAGCTATATCCAGCACGCATTGATCAAGCTAAATGACACGCACTGACTCTAAATGAGAACAATGTGCCGCACCACCGGTCCAACTTTGACTTCATGAGATGCACCTAATAAAATATTAATGAATAAAATAACATGCGCATTTGCTATAATATACATTAATTAAAACTACTGAGTCAGTTAATATAGACAGGGCGTGGCCATATATTCAAACATAAACCACTGTGACATTTCCTGCTGGTGCTACTTAAAACACACAAAAAAGCAGAAACGCACACAGTCATCATCTAATCACCGATTTATTGTTCCAATTGGCTCTAATAAATATAAATCAATTAATATTTTTACATTTTGTCCGGTTCATGTACAAGTAAAAGCAGGTATGCAGCAAAGGAAAATGGATGACGTCAAAACATTCCCGTTTACCAGAGCAGAGCGTTAACATATACAAGGGGTCAGAGCGCCCCCGGTGTTTTACATCAACTGAGCACATAGCCAGATGTGAAAGAATAAACTGTGGATTCTGAACGCAGAGGAACTCAGAGGAAAGTTGTTTTCAGCACAATCTGTTCTCGTCGCGTGACTGAAACACAGTAAAACTCAATGAAGACTCGTGTTTCAGGCCTTTGTATTTAAAAAAAAAAAATGGCAGGGAAATATAATATCCGGCTATGTGGCTGGAGACAATATGGCGACAAGCTTTAGATGTGTGGAGAGTGAAATGGTGCAGGAGTTATCAGGACTGTATGTTCCCACTCAGAGTTCAGCAGAACTATTACAGCTTTGAAGAATGTTCCGATTATGAAAACTGTCATAAAAAGTACACTGGAAACGGTTGGGACTGAATCATTCCAATACAAACGCTGTTTATACATTTAGTTTATAAACAGCGTACATTCTTATATATAAGTAATCTGCTTGCAGTGTTCATTTTGGGTTATTTCCTACATGACGACATACAGAAAAATATAAATTACTGTATTTATTTATTTTTCTTTACTGCCCCGGTACGTTGCCCCCTGAGGTGACCCGTCTGCTTCCAGCTGGATACCTGATGCTGCGTGCACATTGAAATCATGGTGGGGAAAAAGAGAGTCATTATCTCTCAATTAAAAACGCAGTCTCCTCAAAGTTTATGACAAATTGCGCAACAAAAAAACAAAAACATCAACAACGAGCCAACGAGATGCAGCAGCAGTGAAACGTCGTGTTCCTCGGGCTACCTCGTGTCGTCTAATCAAACAACGGGAAACAGTCGTTGCTGCTTGAGATCAGGAGCCAGAAAAGGAATGGGGAAAACAGCTGTGGTTGAAGTGTTTGACACAGTCATTAAAATTCAGCTAGTAGCAAATCTCTCCGTTTCATTACTTCATGTGTATGTAGTAAATGTAGAAATGCTAATTGGATGGTCGTCTGCTTGAGAAATACAGACGAAAATGTGATTATAATAAATCATCCGCTCGTAGTGATAACTTTTACCCTGACGGACGTGATAACAACATGCGGGTACCACTGTACTGTGAGCATAAAATGCTTATATTATGTTAATGGTAAATAAGCTCATACCCTCTATACCAACTATCTTATCGCTTGGTGTCGGTCAGTGTTGTGTGGGATGTTAAGTTGTCAGTATTTCAGTTTAGCCACACACTTTTTTTTCCCCTCCATCACTTCCTGATATCTAGCCATGTGGATCATTTCAAATAAACTCCTTAAGGTTTTTAGATTTCAGTCTTTTTTTAAATCAGTCAAATGAAATGTTGCTCATATTCAAATCATTGAAAAATGACGTTAGACAAAAGTGTCCAAGTTACTGTTGATAATCCACAGACCTCACTGTATCGTAGATTATGTTAGAAATGGGGACACTGTTTTTTGGAAATATATCACGCCGGAGGATTGTTTTTTCAAATGTCATCTTTTGACGGTGGTGGCAGAAATCTCAGAGACATGACTTCTTCATAGCCTCAGCATGAATTCTGAAATGACGTGCGTGGTGAAACACTAAAACCTTCGGGTTGACCAACGGTTTTAAATCATTAAAATGAATGCTCAGCACTATGAGCCACGCCATCTGCAACTCCCATAACATCACATCTGTTTGCCTTTTCATGTGCAGGCCGATGTTGCTGGCACATAAAAATGTCTCCCTGTTCTCTCTCTCTCTCTGCATTTCACCTTGAATATGTGAGCAGAGGAACGTAATCACAGGCGATTGCATTAACACAACGTCTCCTTAACCATTTCCCCTGTGCAGTCTTGTGGCTTTTGTCCCTAAATCAACACAGCAGCAACATCGCGCTCATCGGACAACACGGCACAGCATTATGCTTGCAAATTAAAGTCTAACAGAGACTTAATAAATGACATCTGAAACACTTCTAACGATCTCAATGCTGATGGAATACACATGTCCAACCATCCTCCAGGTTGGGAAAGACTTTGAGTTTGTTTTATGAGGCGTCTTATGTCCGTGGTGAGCAGCAACCCCAAAGGCAAGAGAAATTTATTGCCTCCACATTTTGTCTGACCTCAGCGCTACAGCGGTTTGAGGACGCCGCATCCACTCCTCAGACCAAATGGCTGCCGGAGGGCTCCGTTTTAAATCCCACTTTTCCTTTCGCATTGGCCTGCTTTTTCTCATCTCCTCGTCAAGCGCTCTAATCTCCCTCTCTTCCTCCTCATCCCTATCAAAGCACACTATCCGCTTTTTGGACTTTTCCTCCACGCTCCTCTGTTTTTCCCTTTGGGTGCTCTGTTCTTTTTCTTTTTTTCCCCTTCTTCCATTTTGTTATTCTAAAAGCTCAGAGAAAATGATGCAACCGCTCGGCCACGACACCAGCGTACGCTGTAATCGTATATATGTGCAGCCCCTCGGGCAAAGGATGTTCTCTCCGTAGGTATTCACATATTATTGATTTATTTACATATTCAACTGGACTGCGAAGAGTGAGGTGACAAGCTTGACAGTATTTATGGGAGTTGTTAGTTGGAGCTCTTATCCAGAATGTCCCATAATGTCTGCAACAACAGAATAAGTTGCACTGTGAGCAATCCCTACCAGGACCAACTCCCCTTAAACCGCCTTTAAAAAGGCCTTTAACCCAGGGTCAATTTAATGAAGTAATAATGATAAATAATTGTAATAATTACCTGTTCCATTTCACTTGAACCTTTATACGTTTTCAGGGGTTTTAAGGTCTAAATAGAAATAGATAGGGGAGTGAATGCAGGCTTTAATGCCACAACAAAAGTCTTTTCTTTTTTTAAACACTGCTGGAAGACGCTTGTTTGAAAGCTATGTGAGTTGATCGTATTTACAGATATGCAATCTCACAAATGGGTTACAGTCCTGAAACTCCAACACACAAAGCCAATGCTATGGAGAGGCTTTTGGAAGCGCAGACTGAATCTGTAAAGCAAACAGTGGGTGAGCAGACGTTTAGGCCAAAGATTGTGTTCGATCTGGCGTTGGCCCAGTATCATCTCTCTAATGGAAACCAAGACTTAATTCCAGGTGAACTACTTCAACTGTTCGTTTTGGAAACTTCAAGCGGACATCTACTAGTACTGCCTGGAAAGTCAACACATTGGTTATTGTTCTAACAGCAATTGTTAAAGTCTGCTGATCGTAACTTAAACATTTTCCTCTGCTTGGGAACCCACTGGGACTGTCATTAGTTGTAGAGGACACATCCTTAGAAAGAGAAACTGAGCTGTGACTGCTGGCCAGTAGCCAGTGTTAGCTGTGGTTAACACTGGCCAGACAACTGAGCACAGAGAAGAGCTTAAGAGGGGGTCGACACCTTACTGTGGTGACATCACTCGGACCGAAGGCCCCCGGGGGACACGCACAGAATTTATCACTTTCTCTTTATTGCTGAATGGAGCCCTTGAAGTTGGAAGAAGCCTGTATTTTTTTTGTAAATGGTGGAGGCAGACACAGACAGAGAGAGGCGATGAGGTCAGAAGGGCACTCTTACTGTCAGTGAGGTCACCGAGGTCAAGCAAAGCAGTGGCCACACGGATCTCTTTTGAAAAGGTTCCATCTGTGAAACTCACTGGTAACCAACACAACATTTAGCCAGCGCAGAACTGAAGCGACACAACGGATGAACATCGACCGAAGGCCATCGGTGATTGTTTTGTCTTTGTTGCCGATTGGCAGATGGCGATAAACAAGTTAGATATCGACCGATGAGTCTGTGCGTCCCTTCAAATGTATTCTGCAACTGCAACATGTCCCGCTTTAAGACATAAGAAGCACATTTTAGTACTTAAAAGGAGGAAGGAAGTTTTATTGGCCATCTTTGCAATCGTGCTGTTATTGACAACAGATTCCACCACCAGCTGTGTGGTCATTGAATTGAGCTTTAATACTGAACACTCTGTCAGGAGGTGGGACTTCAGATCACAGCAATGTCAGTGGTGAAGAGAATATGACCACAACCAAAGGCAACTTGGACGAAAACTGCAAACACACATTGTTATAAATAACAAAACTGTAAATGTCAGATTGTAGCACACAATAGACTCGTATAGCTGTCTCGATTTTATAAGGAACTGCTGCTTAAGAGCAAGATATATAATCTTCACGTCTGTTTCAATAAATCACTTTAACGCTAGCATGCTTCTTTCAGACTTTTGAAGACCAATCAAGTGATAAAATTCCATATTCTTCATACAATTTCATGTTTTCTGAAGGAAATTAAGTCAAAATGTAACTGCGGTTAAAATCTACTACTAAGTAAATGCTCTCTCTCTCTCTCTCTCTCTCTCTCTCTCTCTCTCTCTCTCTCAATTACAATGCCAGCTGTGCCAGGCAGAGGATTCCGTCTTGGCAGATCTGCTGCAGTTTGTTTCTTGGAACTCCTCCCTTCTATCAGTAACAGTTGCATACTTTATTCAACGTGTCATCAACAGCTGGGTGAGCCTTAGAAATGTCTTCCTAAAAGACAGACTCCAACCACCATTTGCAATGTGTCTACATTTTGAGCAGCACACATTTCCTTTGCTTTTGTCAATTACATGTCTTTAACTATAATGAACTGTTATTTGACTTGCTTATGGGTACAAAGGGAAGGCAGGTATTAGCACTCAAAGATCTCAAACAACATCTTTAAAAAAAGCAACGTTTTATTCCACTGTTTGTCTTTATCTTTTGACCATGAACCACGACGGTCATTAACGACAACAACGGGAGCAAAGCCGCATGCTTTTCCAGAGGAAATTCCAGTTTGACATGACTTCCTGTGCTGGAGTTTGACCAGTGTATTGCGATGTGCAGGGAGTAGAGAATGAGACTAAAGACCAAACAATCCTCTGGGCTTCCCTCATTGCAGCGTCTTCCCCACCCTTTCACATTCTCGTTCTATGGTTTTTTTTCCCTCTCCTTTATAGATTCCAGCTCTTATCCTCTTCCTCTGTCCTCATCTTCCCCCTCTTTTCTCTTTCAACCCCCCCCCCACCCTCTGATCTGCGGCTGTGCCTGTGCTTTTCTTCCCCTTCAACCCTCATAATAGATATAAAATGAAGTTCCCTCCTCTCCGGATCCTATGTTTAAAGCTCAGCCCCCTGAATACCAGGCCACATCAGGGAAAGGCTCGGAAACAAGAGGGGGCATGAGATTAAATGGAAATCAAGACTAGACGCTTATAATTAACAGCTCTGCTTCAGCCCAGGTAACTAAAGACTGGCATGATCCACAACTTATGTGTCCGATTAAGTGAAGCCTGAGAAACACCACAGCAATTACAAGGTTATTCTGCAGAATGCTCTTTCTTTAGGAAAACTCCTGTGGCTTTGTAAAAGGACGCTTCATGTTACATTAGCTTTGCCACTTTATTAACTCACTCTCCAAAAACCCATCTCTCTCAGCCACTTCTCTGCAGCAGCTGTTCTTCTCCCCGTTTGGTGAAATCGTCTAGGTTAAACGGTAGCCATGAGTCACCGGCTACAAGCAGACATTTCCACATCTCATTGGTCTGGCTCCGTGTGAGAAGTACTTTGTCCGGGAAACACTGACTGGACATTGCAGCCAGTGGGCCAAGGGACAGCACAGACTCACATTGTGTTAAAAGAATGCACCCTTCTCTCTACTCTATGACTTACTTCTTCGCCGGACATCTTTTGAGTCCGTCATATGGAGAACTGAACGAGCATTGCCCATTTTGATGCAACGGACCATGATAAAAAAAAAAAGGTTTATAAATGCCTAGAATCTCCTTTTCAGCACTTCTGATTGTCTTTGTGCTTCACAGAACTGAAGCTGTTCATGCATCTGTTTTGCACACAAACTGAGTTTAATAGTAGCTGACATTTCAAGAAACATCATCTCCTCTGCTGAGTTCTGGCAGTGTTGCACGGTAAAGACTCCAGCACTATGTGTGTTGGAACTCTACGAAACCTCATTTTTTTTTCCTTCTGAGCATGAGCCCCTTGGAGATAATCTATGTTTGTACTACAGTGCTGTTGAACATTCATTATAATGATGATTTTCACCAGGGATCCTCTCTGTTTTAAGACTTTATTCCATTGATCTGTTAGAGAAATGTGGAGTACGTAAGACAAGTCTTGACAGTGAATAGGGGGGAGTTCCAAAATATGTGATCCAATTCAGTCAAGGCATCCATCATACACAATCAACATGAGGTGAAATAAATCCACCGTTTAACTAGAACTAGAAATGAATGAAGACAACATGTAGTCTAATTACATTACTTTTAGCCGACTGCAGTAATGTAACTGCCCCTGCTTCAGGAAGACCACCTGGACACAAAAATGAGGCATTTCAAGTTGCTCAGAGCCTGAACATGAGCTCCGGCCACATTGTTAACTCTTGTCAGCCATGTATCGCCACTCGTTCACCCTCTGCAGCTGTAATATACACAACCTAGCTACAACTTAGAATTTCGGTCTGACCACAACCTGCAATTATGGCCGACGGTCACCATGTTGTGGCATTTAAACAAGTGGTGCTTCAGAAACTGACAGACAATACTGTCACATTTTTAAGAATTTACGAGGAGAAGATTACATCTAAAAATGTGGGTGTAACTTTTTTAAATTTCATAAAATTTAAAGCAAATGATGCCACTGTTATATGTCTAAAGGAGATGTATGCATGATTCAATTATTGCTCATCACTGACAATAAGGCCTGGCACGATAAATATGTTATTGAATTCGATATTTCCCTTGTCATCAACACTTTAGCCATCATAATGTCAAAATATCATTAGCATTATCATTACCATTATGTGCTTTGGGCATTGTGCAGACATTGTGCATTTTTGTTAGTTTTCTTAATTTTTAAGGTTGTGTTTTATTTTTTTATTTACGTTTTATTTCTTTAGGATATTTTAAAAATTCATTCCACATTCAAATACCAATATCTTTAAGAATTAACAGTTCCTTGTCCTTTTAAAGGATGTGCAAACAACAAAGGATGACTAAAAGTAGTTATTGTCGCAGGCCTATACTGACAATGACACTCGTCTTTGCTTCACTGGAAAATTCACTCAACAGCAACCTTAACCTGATTTTGCTGAATCATTACCTGGCTAGAAGCTTGTCACCACAGAGACAGAGGTTCCCAGATGGGACACAACATTTCATGGAAGATTTAAAGCAATACTAACATCTTTTGAAATAGTTAGCAGTGGAGAGACAGAAGACATGTTCAGAGGGAGTACTGTGTTACACTAAGACCTGCCAACACACAGAGGATGAGCTCCAAAGGGCAAATGTCCTCCTGATCTTCTGAAAAAACTACAACCAGCTGTATCAACACTCTCTGTACATGCAAACTGCACTGTGTACCAGCAACGGCAGGCTTTCCTCAAAGGCCATGTTTGCTATTCTGGCATTTGGGGATGGACAATATTACTTAAATGTTAAGAGAGATTACGTTTGGCTTAATTAGATGACAACTAAAAGTCCCCGTAATATCGACAATACTTTTACGAACAATTAAATAGGTACTCCACCAATTGAGTACTGCACTTCCATGAAGTTGGGAAAAGACAGGAATATAAAAAAAAAGGAATGGTCCAAATTGAAGCAGCAGAGATTTAGATATATTTTTGGTCCTTAGTGTGGGTCAAGCTCCAACAACCCTTGATCCTACATGTCCCATGATGCAACAGGATACCATCTTTCTTAAGACCCTACTTGCCTTACTTGTCCACTTCTTTCAATCCTCACACATCCAGGGTGTTAAAAACGTTTCATTACAAATACAAAAAGCCCAAGGTCAAATAACTTTCAAATAATTTTCTCAAACTTCGGAAAGCGCCACCATGTTTTCACAGGCGGAGTAGAACTTCTCTTGACTAGAAAACCGAACCGTATGTGTTGAATCACTGAAGTGCTTTCCTTTCATTTGAAACTTGTTTTCTCCCCTACATTGATGGTGTTCAGTATATTACAGTAAACAGCATTAATATCAACCCGGTGTTTGTCTTATTTATTCAGTAACAACACATCGCATTTGAACGTAGTGACCAAGCAAGAGTCGACTATATGCAGTTCTGGCACATTCTTAATTAGAATGAAATTAAGACAATTATAGCACTCGGGAATCCAAACCCGTTCTGTGTTTAGGCTCTGTCCTGTCATCCTCCCACATGGACAGGCCGAGGGGATGACAGGGCAGATTGGTGACTAAGTGCCAATCAAGGGCCAGGAAGCCTGTCAGGGGGAGCTATAATTGCATGGCTTTTGAACAAATAGTCACTTTAACTTGAACCTGCGGAGGTGTTCAGTGTAAAGATCCGGGAGAAAACTGTTTAGGCAAACCATCAGCCAGTAAGTTTCACATCCATCCATACTCAAGTCCCCCTAAAGAAATATTGACAGGTTATGTCGTACATCAGCCAGTTAACGTCCTCCCCTTACAACTAAAGGCTAAGACGTTTTTTTTAATATATTTTCCAAGTACTGCCAAAGAGACCATTTTAACATCTGGAAGTGTTCCCCCCCACCCCAAGCCTCCATTTGCTGACTGAAATAATTTGGTTTATAAGTAGTTCCCATGAAACAGTCCTCTCAGGCACCATCGGCATTGAAAGTCTATCAGCTCCATCGTCTGTGTGCCACCAAGACATCTCAGGTGTCTCAGCCAGATGCTACATATCAGACGACTGTGTAACTCAAGACAATGGACAATCCGGTGAGCAATCCCGACCCCCTTAACTCTGGAAGAAAAGAGGCGTGTAATCAAGTCATTGCTCAAAAATGCAGCATGTGTTTCTAATCAAGTCCGTCTGTGGACCTGGTTGAATTCACATGTTTGGACGTTTCGGCTTTGGTAGAAAACAGCCCATTTGTTGCGATGTCAGTGATGTGGCAAGAACAACTGGAACCAATTTGGAAGGCAGAGTGACCTGATTTTTACTTTTCTGCTCGTGCATTTTTCTCAGAGATAGGGAAAAATGTCTTGAGCTGATTCGCGTTTTTTGGTTATGATGAGACAAATGCAACTCTGCTAACAAACTGAAGTAATCCACTGGTTTCACAAAGACCGAGTGAATAGGTTCTTTGATGTAAGGCGCTAAGTGGCATCTTTGAAGATGGTTTACAGCTATGTCAGCGTCTGGGAGGAGTAGTGTTCACACACACACTCACACACATGCAGAGGCATGATTCAAACTGTGGGCACAGGCTCTTGTTTTTTTGAAATACGAGTCAGTGATCTATTGCTTTGTCTCTTCCTTTTTCCATGTTCACATCCCTAAAACCTGACGGCAAATACTATTTGAACACTTCTGGTTCTTCGAATACATGTTGCAGGTTTTGTACGGGGAATGTGCTTTCACTCTGGTAATCCATAGTGGCGTCGCCATTTCCAATTGTGAGCTTAAAGTCTTCTCCTTGATCTTGTTTGCCAACTTACGTTCTTTTTGCAGACTTTCCGCACATGTGCAGGCAGCCATGTGACTTTAATCTTGAGCCGTATAAATGTATTAACTAAAAAAAAATTCAACATTTGCTTTAAAGATGTTTTCAGTCTTCAAAGCACCATATTTCATTTTTGCAAATTCCAACAAAGTCCGGTCCCTCAGATATCTTTCCAATAACCTCCATGGCCTCAACATAGACTTTTGCTGACTTCTTTTATTTTTCAGAAGATACTTTGAAAAAACGGAGTTGATAGTTTACAGAGAGAATGAGTCTGCTTGCAATTACGCAGTTTCATCAACATCCAACCACACTCAATTTGAAGTTTTATTTTTCATATAAAAGTCCCTAGTAAATGGAGTAACACTGGTAATTGTAACCGTGGGTGTATGCGACATCCCAGTGCTGCTATGGTTTAACATGCTATTCGTTTTGGAGGTGAAGAGTGAGTGTCATGCTGTTCTCACAGCACCTTATTAGTGTTCAGCATATTCTCAGACTTACTAGTGAAACAAAGAGTTACAGGAGGGAAATGTAAAATGGCAAAAACATCTGCACATTAAAAACCATTCCATACGATACTAACTGGTCATTGTGTGGAACAAGCCTCGAACCCCCCCCCCCCCCCCCGCCCCCCCCTCCCCTCACAGTGCATTGTCTCAAAGCGCTGGTGAACCACATTTTCCCTTAGTCTACAAAAACCATGAACTTTCCACTGTTTTTATTTGGTCGAAATGCAAACGCCTCACCCAGAACTATTCCATGGAAAAGAAGCCTGCATGATCACTGTGCGGTTTCACATGAACAAAGACAACCCTCTTAGAACTTTTGACATACAAACATACACCGAAATAAAAACCTCTTTTCCCCCACTGATGTCAGAACAGCAGAAAGCTCGGTGCAGTTGTTTCTTCTTTTGCAGTCTTTACAGATCAGACTTCAGCTGCGGTATTTTTCAAATGTCAGCATTGGTATGAGAGTTGAATACTTTTTTCAGTCAATTTAAGTGTGTTCTCAAACAGCATGAGGCCCCTATGTTGCATTCACCACAGGGTGGCGCTCTATCTGGTGCCGTGCTATCGCTCAACTGTCTCTGCTTCGTGTGAAACTGAACTTAAAGGGCAAAGCCAACTCATTTCAGTTTAATGACATAATGAAAGAAAAACTTAAATAATCGAAAAGGAACGACAGCCTAACTGCATAACTCCACACTCCATCAGGGGCCCATCAATTGAACTTTCCAGTGCTCAGTGTGGCCCCATGACATCATATGTGGAAACAGCACAGCCCCAGTGACGACACAAGAGACCAAACGCTCACAGCTGAAAGAGATGGGGGAAGCGCAGTTCAAGTAAAACAAGAACGCTCAGGTGTTCCAGCTGTTGGAAGACACCGGCGGCCCCCGCAGAACACCGAGTGACTCAGAGTCTCCAACAGCATCTCCCCTTCTCATGTCTCCTCACATCTGGCCTGAATTAACACGCAGTCTGTGTTCCCTCAGAGGCGCGCAAGCTCTGGTGCTGAAATGCTTTTTGCAGATGTGCAACGCAGTCTCGGGGGGGAGAAGATGGTTGTGGTAACACTTAATGAATGTTCCAAAGTGGTGGAGCAGTGCAGGGGTAGTGCAAAACCGCAAAAAAGGTGCTCATTTCCCTCCTCTGCACATTTTCATTGCCTGACGGTGACATCACTTGCAATCGCTGAAAGATGTCCTCGGGACTGTTTCCTGACATACACGGCTTGTTTAGCAATTGCAGATAATCCACATTATAGAGCTGCTCTCTATATCTTTCAAATATTCTCTAAGATAGTCTTCAATAAACACACATGGTTTGTCTCAATCATCCCCGCCATGGATCTAACATACATGTTCCATGCAGTCATTTTCAGCAATAGAAAATCTTAACAAGGCGGTAGAACAAATTAAGTAATGTACAAGGAGAATTCCCTTTTAAACAAATTCCAACGCAGGACGTTAGAAATGAACAATATCAAGTTTGCAAAAATGCTTTGTCGATTTATCAAAAGCACACTTAACAGAGTTTCTGTTGCTTGAACCAATGTCCAAAAAAAGGGAATTGAAGAACTTAACTTGCCTGTTGAAGCTAAAAAATATTCAGTCCATTCAAAAGGCAACCATCAGCCACCTTCACACATTATACTCAACAGCAATTAGGTGTTAAAATAAACAGCAGAGGGGTTCACTTACCACTGTTCCCATCTTGACATGTAACAATCAAAACTTGAGCCACGGAGACTACCAGAAAAAGAAAAGTCCTTATATGCACAGAGCTCATCATGTCTATAAAAAAGACATGAGCTGTCCTTGTGCGTGAAGCAAGGTGAAAAAAAGGATAAAAAAGAAGAAAAAATTTAAATCACTCAGGTTATCACTGCACCACCATGAGTACAAGAGTACCTCTCCTTGTAAGCAGCAAGCAGACCCAGCCCAGACTGCGTGAGTGCTTTTTTTTTTGTGTGTAGTTACAGCTTTAAATGAGAAGAATGCTGGCCAGCCTAATTTTCCTCCCCCTTTTGTCAGCCCTCTCTCATAACCATCCTCTCACAGGCTTTTGTGGCTGTGGGAGAACTACACCCATGTTCACAAGTTCTCATACTTTCCAGTGAGTCTTTTGTCTGTCTGGCTATCTCTC
Source organism: Leptoclinus maculatus (assembly GCA_032191485.1). Taxonomy (NCBI): domain Eukaryota; kingdom Metazoa; phylum Chordata; class Actinopteri; order Perciformes; family Stichaeidae; genus Leptoclinus; species Leptoclinus maculatus. The sequence goes on from JAVDOI010000018.1 coordinate 952,513, forward strand.
AATGCAATAGTTTTACCTGACGGTATAAGATGCAAGAGAAAAGATAAGGGGAAAAAAAAAAAATGTCTTTGCTTGTCTTGAGGTGTCACAGATTTTTGCCTCACTTCAGAAGTGGTTGCTGAGATAGATCGTAAAACTGCTGTTTTATTGCTGTCTCTGGGGCACCAAACAAGACACACAGTAAGCTCAAAATCCCTTTTTACTGGGCAATTAAAAGTAAGAATAGAGTTTATAAGTATACTGTTTTCTGATGGGAAATTGGAGTCTAGAAATTGGAGCATATGAGATTGCGCGTCAATTTTGTTTGCTTATTAAATCTCTTCAGTTGAACAGTTGAAAGTGCAGAAAGAGAGATGGAAGACAATCTGAAACTGAGTGTGACAGTCACTGTGGGTGGTCACGGCTGTAGGTGGTCATGATGGGGATTCCAGAGTGTAAATTTAGAAAAAGATCTGGGGTCAACACCTATTGATTCATGGCCAGGACTTGGAATCCTCCTACAGTGCTAATACCGGTTTTACATCGGAAATATTAGAAATCAATAATTTTGATTCCTAAACAATCGTTTAAGTGTGTTTTATCAACGTTCTAAAAAGATCTTAATAGGATATATAGTGCACTGATATGAGATATAGTTTTCAGCACAACCTAATATTATTCTGTCATTGTTGACACAACATGCCATGTTCTCCCAAATCCAATATTGTACGACACAAAAAAAAACCACAGCAACCCTGTCTCTTGCAAAATGATGTTCCCATAAAAAACAAGCTCGTTCACGCTGATTGGCGTATGAACGACACAACAACTGAAGTCATTTTGTGTGAAATAAAAAAACAGCTTTCTTGATTTTTGTGTGTCATTTGTACGCCATGTAGTCTGTACTGACTGCAATGTAAACGCATACGTGGGAATATGCTACTCTCGGAAACAGTATAAAATGTGAGAAACACTGCTTTTGTGAGGGGATGGGTGGATGGGTCAAACACAGGACTTGTAACCATGATACTGGTGTTCAAGACCCGTGTCCCAAAGTGTTGCTGATGTTTTAGTGACGTAAGTGACGTGTTTTCCTCTTACGTTGATTTCGTACATATTTTACTTAGTTTACGTTCTTATTTATTCCAAACCTAACTAAGTAGTTTTGTTGCCTAAACATAACCGTGACTGTTTGACGGTAATGACGTGGCATTAAACGACACACGGAAAGCCATAAATGCATAATAATGACACATGGAAATGTCCTCCCATGAGATTTTTGACCCATCTACCACCTCCTCCCTATGCGGACCGACGTGGACTCATTTGAAACTTATTTGGGATTCATCGAAAGCACACGTTATTGCAATCCGTTTCCCTTTAAACGTAATTCACAATGCAGTTTTGTTGTATGGGAACATCATTTTTAAGAGGCAGGGCTGGCCATAGACATACACAGTTTTTAATCAAATCTTAATTTGACCCTGCCGCTGTCCAGGGAGACTACTTGGAATGATGAGCCATTCCTCCCATAAGGCATGATTTAATCTGTTGTAGTTTGGTTCTCTAAGTCACTGAAATGGCTCGCAAAGAAGCCATTGATTCATCTTTGGGAAAATTGGACATATGTTGGGGAAAAAAGCACAAGGCACAGCACAAGGATTCTCTACAGAGTAGTTTTTCACTGTTCCATTCAGTTTTTGCAAATTATGGTCAGGATCAATAGGTTCTTAATACAAACACAATGTTTCCATCAGTTAACACTTAATGCCTTTCGATCAACTCTTGATGGAGAGACCATAAAGCCCACACTAGTAATGTGTTAGTATACAATAACTGATTACGCTTTATTTTTAGCTCTAAATTGTAGTTCAACAAACTGGACAAGCATGCACTGTAGCTAAATAACCCTAAATACACCTTTACATCTATATGTTAACATTATGTATGTTATAGTTTATGTTAAAAAGAACACCAACGTTTTTTGCCCAAGCTATGCCACACACAAACAACCCTGAAGTGTATGACAGGAAACAGCTGTGTGCCATGTTCACAAGGTGCTAAAAGCATCAGGTGATTGGCTCTCCATCAGACAGGGTGTGTGTGTGGGTGTGTGTGTGTGTGTGTGTGTGTGTGTGTGTGTGTGTGTGTGTGTGTGTGTGTGTGTGTGTGTGTGTGTGTGCGTGTGTCGGTGTGTGCGTGCGTAGAGAGAGAGGGGAGTGGAGTTCAAGAGACTAGAGCAGAGCTAATGAGAAAGACAGCTGTTTTCTTGTTGGCCCTGCCCACAAACCAGGTCAGCCAATTCAGAGTTCCTCTGAGCAAGACTCACAAGAAGCATCCGTTTCTTTCCGTGGAAACACTGGGGAAAAATGGGCAACATCACGACACTGCAAATACTGGCAGTTGCAGCCTGTTTGCCAAAGATTTTGTCATTATGGAAAATGTTGCCAAAGGGAGGGAAGTTGGTCCAGGAATCAATTTGTGTTTTGTCCTCTAATCTGTATTCAAACTAGCTTTTGAACAGATTCATTGAAAAGTAAACAAGGTAACTGCATTCAGAGCCAGTGTGCCTGGCTATTTGTTATCTCCGCCAGGAGATTATGTATTCGGGTTTGGCGGTGCATGCATGCATCTCTGTGTTGGTCTGTCTGTCTGTCCAAGGCTAGTCTGCCATAGGTTACTGCTGGGACCCATCGTCCTGGTCATTTTGTTGTGCTCATTTATGACTGTAAGCTCAAGGACCTCTCGTGGTTGCAGTGATTCACACTGAAAACACAGAATTGTTTCCGTTATGGATTACAAACTGTTCATCTCTTGATTTGTACGCCTAGGTATGACAACTGCATGTATATATGACAAACTAAACCGAGCGCTGACCACAACAGAGCACATCTTCTTAAGTCGGTAAAGGGAGAGCTAGTTAGCTGTTAGCAGCCGGTGAGAGTCCTTCGGTTTGTTTGGCTAACAGAGCTAACAGCTAACAGAACGAAACACACAACAGGTCTGACATTTCCTGTTCAGAGGAAGCATTAAACAGTCATGAAGCGTCACACAGTGAACTGCAATTAAGCTGCACGGAGCCAGCGCAGACAACTGCATGGATTAAAACGAGAGCGTATCTACGTGCAAGTGAAAAACGTGTCTGATATGCTTGCAGCCTAGACGGGAAAAGAACATCTGTGGTAATCAAATGCTGTTCATAGAGCAGAGGTTTTGCATGCACAGTGTGCATCTACTTCTTGGGTGATCCGCATCTGATAGGCAGCAGTTCAATCTACAACTCTTGGTTTCCTTTTACATAAGGCCACAGTTGCAAACATTATGCTGTCATCACTAACAGTAATTCAAAAGAGAGAAGGATTATTTTGATTCACATTTCCTTTGCTTCCTGCCTTAATACAATACAAATTCAGTTTCCTTCTTTGACTGGTCTGTAAAAAAGTCCTTCTCTTTTTTAGTTTTTCGACTGAATGAAATAATGATGGCGGACACACGTGGCAGGGTATCGGGTCAAGGTTTTAGACTGTGACGCACAGACACACAAATGTCGAAGACTTTGATACACACACACACCTTAGAAGTCTGCTCCCAAATACAAATTATAAACAAAGATGTAGCATCTATTTATTAATAATCATTACATTCAACCTGTACATTTGTAAATGCTTTTTTATCTGTCTCTTTTTAAACTTGTACTTTTACAAGGGTCACTTTTTGAACATGCCTCTGCTACAGAATGGTGCAGGGATGATGTAAATGTGTAGGCCAAGTTAGCATCCCACAAGCGGAATGGTCAAAAAGCCAATGGGATTTTTTTCCATCCTTTTTTGGAATAGTGTAAAAAAGTACAAAGTACTTTGGCAAACACAAGTATATAATACTTTAACGTTTGGTTCAGCAATATAATCTTCACAAATGAACACCATTTTTCTGATATTTGCAGCATAAACTTTGGCAGAAGTAAAAAGCTAATTTTAGGGTATGAACGAACTACACCACAGTCGCATGAGCCGAGGCTGTGAAGGCGAACTAGTCGGCGTGATGATATTTTCATGATCTCATTCTTGTTAGTAATTTGTTAGTTAAATGGCATTCCGTTTTTTTTGTCATTTTTTTGTCATTTTTTGTAATTTTTTTGTCATTTTTTTGTCATTTTTTTTGTCTTTTTTTTGTCATTTTTTTTGTCATTTTTTGTCGTTTTCATAATCAGATTATGTTGCAGTTGTAATGGGTTGATGTGACTTTATCAGCTTTATATATTAGCTTTGAATATATTCACACAAAGTTTATGCAACTTAAGCGAACATTTAATAGTTAAAAGTTACCAGCTGTGACAAATACATTTATTTTTTTACCACAGTGTCACTTGTGGCCTTTGCTTGCAGTATGTTTTCAGAAACACTGACACCAGCCCACAGAAGCTATTGCATAGAAACTGTTGCTGATCCAAGGACTTCATTTTTGATAAAGCTGCTGTAGGAGGAAGAAAAGAAAAACTCTGCTACGGTACAACTGACATCATCCTCCATTTCACTCCTCCATCTCCTCCCAGAGTATTAAACTCCTCCTATTGGCTGCTACTCTTTGGGTCTGTAACTCACAGCATACTTTGCACATTCTCATAGTCTAATGCAATGTTGAAATGTCTCTGTAGCTGAAATGAATGATTACAGTACACTGATGTTGGATAATAAAAAACACTTAGGCTTACGGCTAAGTCAGGCCTCTAGAACAGCTAAAACAGAAATTTAGCATTTCTAAAAGTTGTTCTAAAAGGCAAATTTTTGGTCTTTGGGTAATGCATGCTTTTTCTGCAAAACCCCATACAGCTGTACATTCTTTGCTTCTGTGCCAGACAGCCTCGGTTCACATGGATCTGATGGTATTGACAGACATAGGGGGGCTTCTTTAATACGATCACAAACGACCTGAGCTTTGGACTGAAACAGAGAGTGGAAATGTCTAAGTCTCCAAGGCTACGCCTGCCAAAATATTGCAATAAACAGACACTCTGCAGCCAGAGCTCACACACCATCAGTAAATTACTATTGCTCGGACAAAGTAGCTCTCCATACCCAAGAACTAACTTTGTTTCCATCTGGTTTTCAAAAATCACATTATTATCATACAGACAGAAATCCTCTTACTTCTGTTACTTTGTTGTAAACTCAACTATTACATTGGACAGGAAGAATGTTGGAGCAGATGGACTGCACATGGAGCCGAGTGTAAAATGCAGACCTCCATGTTGTATATCAGAGTATATGGTGCTCTCAAACGATCACACAGTGATAAAAAAAGAAAGCTCTAGATGACCTACATTGTTGTAAATATTTGACTCTGAGCTGTACTATAATATTCATAATAATGATATTTTTATTTATGTGGCACTTTTCTAAAAGCTCCTTTAGAGACCATCTTAAAAAGATGAAACTGTGATTAAAAGAGCAGCAATAGGAAGAATATTATTGGACAATTCTGCAAGACTCCTGGCGCCACAGCTCTTCTAAAATACAATGCCATTGTAGACCAATTCCACGGGATTCCATGCTGTGACGATGAAGTCTGTCTGGGGACCTTCATGGCATGTCATTCTCTGTCTCTGCATCCTAGTGTTGGCTGTCTGATTAATATACAATCCCTACCACAAATGCATGATTACCCTTTGAATGTTTGGGAAGTTCAAGGAGAAACTTATTGGCAGACCTAAGGGTACATTCCAGAGAATCACTATATAGTATATATATATATATATATATATATATATATATATATATATATATATATATATGTGTGTGTGTGATTAGTTAAATCTTATCAAATTAATTCCAAATTTAGCTGGAAATCGCCTATATCTTTGTCCTTTAGCATCATAGCTGATTTCTACAATGTGGATGCGACGCAAGATTTCAGAGACACACAACAACTAAGAGACCGGATTTAGCCAAAGGAAAAGAAAAAGGATTTTAATTCTCTGTGGAGTCGTTTCCATAATGTTGTCCAATAATTATATGAACAATCTGAGCCTGCCAAGAACAAGCACTTCTAGTGGACGTACAATGATGGAGAGGAGTTCCCACAAGCGATTAAATTACAGACCGTTCAGCAGGTGCTGTCTGCAGCGTTCTCCTCCAATACTGGATCAATTTCAAAAATGTTTGTCCCCATTAGTCAGTTAGACACAAAAACGAGGTTGAAAAATACCGAAGTTAACCTTCAAGAGCCTGGTGCTGTGTTTTGGGCCGGTTGTAAACAGGAGTGTTTCCCAGCTCATGCCAGAGTAAACAGAGCTGGAGGTAGTTTAGGCAACATGAGATTCATTTGAGTTCATGTTTTATATTGTTAAAATTGATCGGGATGATGCCGGTGTTAGATTAAAATCACACAAAACCTGTGCTTTGTTGCACTGAAAGTGAAACTCCCGAAAGAGCTGATTTCACAGGCAGAGAGCCTTGACAGTATTCTCCCTGGCAATGTAAGCTGTGAGCGGACTTCCTACAGCGGAAAAACCTCTGTGCTATCTCCTCCTTGTGCTTCAGCTATCCTCCCTTCACTCCAAACTAAGCCTGAGTCTCTGACTGCCAAGGCTGTGATGGCTTCCCACCCCCTTTCCTAACATGCAGTTTCATGGCCTTGGCTCATCTGCTAAAGTCATCTTGCCCCCCCCCCCCTACACACACACACACACACACACTCCCAAACCCAGAATGCATTTCAGGCCTATAAAACAGACACAATAACAGGAGACTTGAAACAGGAAAATATGATTGTCTTAACAGAACGAAAAGCACGTCAAAGATACAAAATGTCCAACACAAACAAGAAAATGTTCCCCCTCCTTACACGAGTTGTAAATATGATCTGGAGAAACACGCCTGTCAGAAATGATATAATATCCTTTTTCTAATATCAATCAGCCACTTAAGGACTGATCTGCCCTCCTGATTCATTGTACTTATCCTCTATTGTCATGTGGGATTAATGAGTCACATAGGGCTCAATAAATATCGTAGTTCAAAAGCTGTATCACTACTTTGATTTGAAAAACATTTTGAAAGTTTGCAATGTGTCTTTTACTGTGAATGTTTTGAGTTTCACACTTCACTTTGAAAAAGAAGCATCACTGTGTTTTCGAACGTAAATCTTTGTTTTCTCACAGTAACTGAAGATGAAACTGTGTTCTCACCAAATTAGCTTCTTTGATCATATAATTAAAAACTCAACTGGACTTCAGGGAGCTGTTGTTTTTGGCATGAAGCACGTTTCCGGCAAGCATGAGTAAAGGAAACTTATACGCCAGGGGCCCTCCTCAGTGCCCACATGTGAACGCTGCAGGCTGCAGTGAACCCAGGGTCGACTTCCTTTATCCCAAAGAGAAATGAATTGTTTCCTCAGTCTTCCCGCTGAACTCTTGACTCAAGAGCAAGGTAGAAGAAGAAGAAAACAGGCCAAGGGAATTCCTGGAAATGACGATGGATTTGTTTGATAAAAATAAGCTTTTCCTAGCTTGATAGAAACTTTCATATAGTTAAAAAAAATGTAGTTTGAAATACTCTATTCACTGACTTATAATAGTCATACAGCATTCTCTAGTTTAGACGGTAATCTTATGAGATCGACAAAGCAACATTACATTTATTTTGGCGTCATTCATTTTGCTCTGTTTTGGTCTCCTCCACATCCTACCAAGCAAATCTGTCCCTTTAGCTGCTCAGAGCTTCATTATGTTCACCGGCGTCTACTAGCTAACTTTGTCTCTCTGCTGCTTAAAACACACAGTTGTTTTGGTGAACAAGCAACCAACCACGTGACTTGTTATACATCCAACACATAGAGAGGGACATTAGCATTCATTTTGATTCAAGCTATCAAGTGTTTCTTGGCCCCTGATGAATAGAAGTGCAATATTCACTCTGTTTTAAGCTGTGTTTTGGTCTCCAACAACTCCGAAGTATTTTCATTAGCTTACTAGATACTCCTATTTTACCCAGCTAGTCGCTCACTTTGACTTGGCAGGTAGTGTACAGTGGATTAATCTGTGCTTTTTCACTGAAAAAAGGTTGATGAGAGCTGAGTTTTATGAACAAAAAGACAGATAATAAGCTTTGTAGAGCAGGGAGTGACAACATAATTGGGTAATAATTGTACATCGTGATACTACTACAAGTGATACCTTCCATAATACACAACATTCCCTGAATCCATTTATAATACAACCATGTATCCAGATAATCCAGATTTAAGGTACCACGTGTGGTGTTTGGTCACTGGTAGTGGAGCACTTTAAAAAAAAAAGAAAATGATTTTAATTAATTATTAATTAATTCAACAAAAACTGCTTTGCAAATGATTTATGAGGAAGGAAATGCATTCAATACGTTTGTTAGACCTCAAGGATACACACAATGTGTGTGGGTAACACCGGACATTAAAATAACTGTTATGCTCACAAGAAACAATGGGCCCCTTCAAGAGAGTGGACCTCTCAGCTGTCTGAAGCCAAGTAGATGTGTTCATTTAACCTTTATTTCCACTGCCCCTTTCACATCTCTCCTGACCACTGTGGTTCTGACTTTGTAGCTAATGGTGATGAATGCTCTTGTCAAGGAGCTATCAGAACAAGACCCAACAAACAAAGCAACCAATAGGAATGCCGAGTGACAAATGAGAAAACGAAGCCATAACACAACAGTCATCAGTCACTGCCTGATACAAGCTCCTCCAGGCGGACGCCGAGCAGATCTGGGGAAGGGATTTCCTCAGTAATGTGGGAGGACTTACATGGGAAGTAAGCAGAGCATCTCATTTATGGCAAAAAATAAATTCTCTTCAGTGGAGAGTATTACGGAAAGACATTCAGTCCCCAGTGTGTGTCAAGTGTCTGTGTGTGTATCACCTCATGTGCTGTAGATCATTACTGCAACCGCAAATTTATGATGTAACGTTGAGAGATAATGAAGAAACCTGGCTTCTGCAAAATAGATGGGGATTACCTTTTTTGAGGTTGATCAAATTCAACTGAACAGACTTGCTGGCAGTCGCTTTTGATAGGCCCTGATTAAGAGGTGCATTGCCATATTTTTGACAGCCCAATATTCCAAAAGCCCAATATTTCAAAGAAATGTCTCACTGGAGCGAAAGGCCATTATCCTGAAAATAAACACCTTTTCTCCAAAGGCCCATTGCTCCAGAAATACAACCTTTCCTTGCAACAATGGCAAATTTTTATGTAAAGTCGCATATTTTTTTCTTTCCATGGCGAAGGCATGACCTGCCCTACTTTGCCTCTGGTTGGCTTACCCCGATATTCTTACCCTGAACCTAACCGATCTCACTCCTCATGCCTAAATCTAACCAACCCAAACAACAATAGCAACAACTGATAAGAGTGTTTGGGTCATGCCTTCCCCAGTAGCCCAAAAAAACAAGATGTTCCGATGACGTAATTCTGCATAATAATTAGCCATGTGTTTCTGTTTGTTGGAGTGTGTATTTTCGGAAACCATGGCCATTTTTTTCGGGACAAATGGGCTTTTGGTCCAATGGGACATTTTTCAGAGTATCAGGGTTTCGCAGTAATGGACCATCAGAACAATGGGCAGTCCTTGATTAAGACCTGATATGGTAAGACACAATAATTACACATGAATCTATCATCATCTAAGACTTTGTTAAGAGTTAGCGTCAGGAATGGAGGTTGCACTGGTGCAGAACAGCTTCTGCTATTTAACGCTTTGCCTCCTTAAATGAGCAGGAACAGCCAGAGAACTGGAACAGCCAGACCGAATAAGCGGTATAAAGGTTTTCAGAGTGGCCTAATGTCTAACCGCATGTACATTTGGTTTGACATGGTTGTGGGGAAATGATTTGCACCTTGTGGAAAATGTGAGGAGGGCTGAGGCCACTGAGCATGAGTCATTGGCCAGCTATCTTTGAGGGGGATGGAAGTCTTGCCTTTGAGTGCCGGACCCAGACATTTGTTTACTTTCCAGACAGAGGAGCTGTGAGGCACAAGAAGGGGAAAATGGTGGACAGAAACGTCACGTTACACATTTCAGTGTTGCCAGCAATGGCTAATGGCTTTGACCAAATATTCTTACAATTAAAGTGCTTATTATGTTTGGACATTGTAAGAATTCCCTTAAAAAAATCTTTTAAATTTGCACAATGTATGAAAAAAGAAAACATACATACACCATAGCTGTCTACAAGCGATTAGGCAAGAGCAAAGCAGGCAACTGAAGAGGATATATATTATCTATAACTGTAAAAAGAAAATGGCTTCTCGTGTTTTTTTTCATTCATAATAATTTGGGCACTTCCCAATAGTCATTGGATTTTTTTTTCCAGCCGTGGTTTGCCTCAGTGGATGGAGTTCCCATGAGATCATGGCTAGTCAGATAATCTTAGTGGCTGAAAGAGAGACAAGATGCAACAGACTGGGGAAAGTATGACTACCTCTCAGGAGCTCATCCAAGTCTTTAGTGAGATGTGAGGACTGCTCACTGTGAGCAGCCATTAGACAACTTTCCAGGGACCATGCATCTCACCAAATGGTGACACTTTGCATTTCATTCATTAAAGTAAATTCTGAAGAGAATAAGTAGCCGGCCTCTCTTTCGAGGGAAGACTGGGAAGTTTGGTGATTGACATGAGTCTCATCCAATCAACAATAACCAGTGGTGTTGCTGCTTACATGATGCTCCTAAGCTCCAATCAATCCTTCCCCTCATTGTGTGACAATTTATTATATTTAAAGATTCTCTATATGGAATTCAGACAATATCTAGTGCCTCTACACGGCTCTCAACATGGCAAAGGCTAACAGTGCTAACAGTGCCGTCAGAGCTAACAGTGCTTACCTGAGGGGGAACCGGATGGTGGGTGCTCGGCTTCTGAGATGACGAAGTTATGAGCTGTAACCGCTGTATGAGCGCAGTACAGATTTTCTCTTATGAAAGTGAAAAGAAAAGTTGCAGGATTTTATTTTAATAAGAAAAATATAATAAATGTTGATCAAAATGTTTCTGTTAAAACCACAAATAATGTCCTAGATATTTTAGACCAGTGGCAGTACAGATCTGTCTGAACGTCGGTCAGTTCATCCATTGTTCGGTGGATTGCCCTGAAATTGTGTACAGACATGGATGGTGCCCAGAGGAGAATAATAACGTTGGTGATTTCCAGATTTTTACCCTAGAGCCACCATGGGGATGATATTTCTGTTCCAACAACGCCACCTGGGCCACGACACTAAGTTGGTGAAATGTGTAAATATAACTACTTCAGCATGGTCACTGTCAGCATGTTAGCAAAAAGATTTAGCATTAAGCTTAAAGCATCACTGTGCCTACGTACAGCCTCACAGGGCTGCTAGCATGGCTGTAGACTTTTTTTTGTTTGTTATGTAATAATCATGTTATAACGCAAATTGCGGTGCCGCTAGTGACGGACGACACATGTCCAGCAGGCCCAACACTTGGTCTAGACAGAGCATTGCATATTGCAGCTGCTAGATATTCATGATCATGATGAGAGTCTGATCAGACTCTCTGACCTTTCATTCACGATAAGTTATCTTGGAAACTATACTGGCTGCAATTCTGATGACATTTTATGTGGATTTACATGATTGCAGAGAAGTAATCATAGTGTTTTTCATTACCTCCCAATCTTGCACTTTTCCCAATTGAGCATATCAAAAGCTTAATCAGAAATTGCTCATCCTTTACTTTTCCAACGAAAGCATCACACCAAAGGCCTTTCACTTGGAACAGGACTGAACCTGCATGTTTGTGAGTTCAGCGGAGGCTTTATTGGCTCAAAGCACTTTGCACGTCCTCGGGGCTCGCAGCACGGCTGCCAACTTAGACTGTTAGCTCTGTGTGTGCTGATATTTGATGGGGGCTAAGACCTGACTTGAAGAGATGAAGAAATACTTGAGTTCATTGCTTTTCAGCTCAATCTGACACACTGTGTCCCACAGGCACCTAGGTGTTGGTCATGCAGGGAGAGTTTAAAACAATGACAGGTGCCAACAGATCAGGGACTTCACAAAGCACTTCTTCAAATCACTGTTATCCATGTTGAGAAGCACTCGTATTATCACATACAGAAGACAGCTCCCTTGTTATTTCAGCTGTGCTCATCACGGAATTTCAAGTGTTCTGCAGCCCCTGAAGTAAGTTCATCACAGGCTCTTCACCTTCAGTAAAATACATGATGTATTTAGGTCGGAATATTAATGTCAATATGTTCATCAATTTTGTTTTAAAATGTTAGAATTGATCTGTTTTGTCTTATGATGTGTTTGCATTTCCCTTTTTGGCAAACGTAGTCCACTCAGCCAATCGCTGCAGGGCTGGGCAGGGATTGTCCCACCTCTTCTGTTGCAGGATACAAGACTCTTGAGATGGCAATCAAAGGTGTGAGCTGAGTGTGACACCGCATGGATGACGTGAAGGCCAGATGTGAGTTGAGAACAGTGAGCAGGTTAAAACCTGGCTTAGTTACAGAGTGCAATGTTTGTGTGTGGATTAATATCCATCCATCCATCCATTTTCTGACGCTCATTGGGTATTGTGTCGCAATGGTAGGAACCCAAACAAATTTAGTGGTGAACATGGCTACATCCTCCAAATGCGCCTATGAATACCTCCACAGGGAGGCATCCAGGAGACATTCTGATTGGATGTCATAACCAATTGTTTTTTAAATATAAAAAAGAAGCGGTTCTACACCAATTCCCCTCTGGATGTTAAAGCTCCTCATCCTGTCCCTAAAGCAGGGGTGTCAAACTCATGTTCCCTCTGGGGCCACATCAGCATCATGGTTGCCCTCAAAGGGCCGGTTGTAAATGTAAGACTGTATAAATGTAACTACTCCTAACATATTGTTAAACAACTGTCTCTACATTTGATTATTGTTTATTCAAGTGTAAAAAGATTGTACATGCAGTTATATGAATGTAAAATTATATTTAAGCACATTTCTGTTATTATAACATAAATCATTTTAATTTAGGGTTAAGAAACCCACATTACTCTATCAAAGATCAAACTATTAAAGAAAATAACAAAGACTAATATCATCAAGAACAAGTTATTACATTAACTTTGTTCAAAGCTATTGTTGTCACCTCTGCATCACTAATGTCTCCCCGTCATCGTCCCGTGCATGGCAGCTACATCCAAGAGCTCCTGAGAGTCAGGTCTTATGAACACGGATAGATGATGTGTCCGTGTTGTCTGTGCTTTCATCAACAGCTAATGAAGAAGACGAGTACCTGCTCGTCTCTTAGCTAGCTGTGTTGTTAGATTAGCTGCTAGTTCCTGAACTCGGTCTGCGATGGTGTTTCTTCACAAACTGAACTTTTAAAAGTCTGTATCTGGTCAGAGCACAGCTGCTCACACACCTTTAAGCATGACTGGGCTGTAGCGAGCCACATCCGGGCATTTGGACCGTGCTTGGCTTGATGTGAACTTTGAATTGGAACAGTACTTAGGCTGAGACTGATGACGTTTCACAAGTCCACGAGTTTACAAGTACAGAGAAGTAGCATGTTGAGAAAGACCCAATCTCTTGTTGGAAAACCTCTTTATGGGCTGTTGCCTCTCCTGTCCACCTGTTGTGATAGTTTTAATGTTACACAGACAACATGCTATCTCATAATTTCGACTTTCTATCTCATAATTTCGACCATGGGGATATTTTTATTTTCAAGTCTAACTTTAAATTTTTGTAAAAAAAAAATGTAAAAAAAAGATTTTTTTTTTTTTTTTTTGCTGGCGGATTCGCGGGCCACATAAAACGACGTGGCGGGCCGCATCCGGCCCGCGGGCCGTATGTTTGACACCCCTGCCCTAAAGGGTGAGGCCAGACCCTCAAAACAGAGTATCTCCTATGAACTCCATGTTCAGGACGCTCCAACAGTAGTCGATCTCGCTGAATTCATTACATCTGTGCCACGCTATTGCCTCCTTATAACTCTGAAGTCTTGCTAGCAGTAGGGGTTTTCGTGATTTATTGGGAAAGCGCAGAATAGCGGATTGTTTTCAGCATTTCTCTCCACGTTGTGGTACTTTCTTTTCCATGGCTTTAGGTCATCAGTGAAATCCAGTGTAACTGCATGTGCATCCAAGCTAACGGCAGCAGCTTTCCTCACAAAGGATCAAGCTACAAGCCTCTAATTCCAAAAGGGTATTTGATACTCAAAGTATACATTTTGGGGTATTCCTGTATCCCCTGAATAAACTATTCTCCTCGCCTCTTCTGAGTATTTTCACTTCGGCTTCCACCTACGGAGAGAGATGTGGTCTTGCTTAATCCTGGATTTCATCTGTCTGAGTTTAGCCTGCATGATGTGCTTTGTTACAAAAATGTAGTCCAAAATCAGGTTAAGAAAACGATTTACTCCACCCACGTATGAGCCCAACTACCATTGGCTCTCATTAAACGGTTTGACCTACCCTCTTAACCACCAGAACTGGTTTTACATGATCAAACATTTCACTTCATCTGAGCAATATGAGCAATTTTAAACCTTTCGCTTCCATTTTAGACCATACTATGCACAGAATCCCGGTCCAATTAGGAGTATTTGGTATAATAGCAGAAGTTAGTTTTCATCCAAGCCCCTGTGACCACAAGCTGGGGAGCAATTCTGCATACGGAGGCACAAAATATCCAGTCTTCTTGGAGCTTGGGTAATAAAGCCGTCTCTCCTTACAACGCACTGCAGATGAGGTCAAATGAACTTCATAGTCCCCGAAAAGAAGAATAAGGGAAATTCTCTGTTATAAGAAGAAACACCACAGGCTACAACTCTGCATCGGACTACAACCTTCCTCACTGTTAGCGGTTGTATGGAACAAAGAGATACGCATTTTTTGGCAGTAAACGTCTTTGTAGGTCAAATATACAATCTACTGACATATATAATAAAAGTGTCTCTGAACCATGGTCGTGTTTTTAACTGAGAAGTGGGAAGAAATAAGCTGGAGCCTATTTTCTTATGAGAAAGTTAGTCAGCAACGCCGGGGATAATCACTGGGTATAAAACAAACGCATGTACTCTGGTGATGTCACACTTTTATTAGGACGTGAGCCTTTTCTTTCCACTGCCGAGGGGGGACGGGGGGGGGGGGGACTGGCCCCTCATATTCCAGTGGTTTCCACAGATGGGTAAACCACCACTGTGTGTCTGGTGAGTGGGGGTCTCCTCTGGCCCCAACTGGAATGTACCAGAGTAATTTATCACTCTGAGGTCTGTGAGTCAAGAGGAAAGAAGATGCTTAATACCCTTAGGTGAAAGAGAGCCATAGTTTAGGAAATATATGCGAAGCATTTTTCAATGAAATCTTTGTATGACTAAATACCATAGATGCAAAAGGCAACTCATCTGATGTATTTGCTATCAACAGGAAAAACTGATACGGGAACTTGAAACCACCTCTTAGCCTCAGCCCATTCCGAATAGCAGCGGCACTAAAGTTATCACCTCGACCTCCATGGACTCCTCTGACAACAGTATCTGTTTGCCTTCTTTGCAACATGCCTGCTGCATGCCTGTGCAGATTCCCCTTAATGTATACAAAAGCCTTAAAGCACAAGAACCTCGCCTTTGCTTTAGAGCTGAGTGATGGAGAGGGAAAGCTAACCTAAGGCAGATAATGTTACAAATAGCTGATGGCTGAGTAATGACAGCTCTTCAAAAAAGTTATTTATTCAACCATGTCGGGTTGTAGTTGGTACAGGCGAGGAGTGTTTGCCTGCCTCGATCCTGCCTGCAGAGATCTGTGTGTGTGTGTGTGTGTGTGTGTGTGTGTGTGTGTGTGTGTGTGTGTGTCTCCAGTCATCGTTCAGGCTGTGAGACATTGCTGATGTGTTGAGTTTCCTTGCAAATAATTCACGGAGTACACCTTCCTCTTCTTGTCCTGACTTGTAAAACTACAAAGAAGGAGAGAGAAGCTCAGGCAGATGTTTTATCTTGTATAAGATAAATCAGATTTACAAAATAAATGTAAATATTTTCCCTCGATTTGATTTATCGCTCTTCAAATGAAGCATTTTCTGGTTTAATTTCAGGCAGTAACACAGAGTTCTTTTTTTAATGAGCTTTGTGCTTCAAGCCAAATCATTAAAAGTCACAGTACATTTTTATCACATTTTTAAATAACAATTTTTTTCAGCAAAATTACCTTTAGTGTCACGCTGTGATGGAAGCCAACATTGTGAATCGTGGTGACTGATATGAGTCCTGCTGGAATGAGTTTGGAGTGAAGCCATGTTCTTCAGTTTTCAAGCTTGACGTGTCTTATCCTCACATGTTTAACTACCACCACACTATCCACACACGAACCACCACACATATATGCATGCAGACATGCACCAATGCACCCACAGTATTCTACATTCGTACATGCATGTATATACTGTATAGATGTACAGTGTGTACAGAAATATGTCATCCCTTTTGCATGCACTAATGCATGTATACCCACAATTGCATGCGGTCATGCACAACAGAATAAGCCTTTGGTATGGTTCAAACTCTTCAACATCCTCCTGTACTGGCACGAAGGTCTGCACAAACTCACGTTGTGCAGACAACAATTTTTGAAGACCACTGAATTGTATTAGTCCCAAAGGTGTCAGGCTGATTTTTTAAATGATGCAGCCATAAAAACATGTCGTCTAGAGTTGTAATAGTCAGTGTAAGAATCTGGGTGATACTGTCAGTGTGAAATAAGATACTTTCTCCAAAATGTATTCTATGTAAAGGGGAAATAAACGCAAACTGGTTGTTAAAGCCAGGGGTTGGTAATGTTCTGCAATATTTTTGTTATATTTGTAGAAGTTCTCTTGACGTCCCAACAGCAATCAATAAATTAAATGCTCTGACAGAAAAAAGAAAAAAAATACATATGGGGTTGTCGCAGGAGAGTAATGAGCCTTTCAAAGAATACCTGCGCGCACTCTGCTCCCTCCACTCATTGTTCATCGTCACTTGACAGCTGTGAGTACTAACAATAGCCATGTTCGTTGTTCATGTTCACAATGATAATTTGGGGGGAGTGCCTGAAGTGACCTGCTGTCAGTGTTGCGGACCTAGCAACTTTCTTGCATTTCCTAAGATATCATACGAACCATTATAAGAGGATATACTGATGCTGTAGGTAGTAAAATCACAACTCGGGAATTCATCATTGTGGTTTACAAGACCAACCGCTGGCCACGCTGGAATCAGTCCTTCATGCTGCTTCAGACTTGTTTGATTTGTGCACATTGTTATGTCTGCAGGCGGTCTTTCCTTTTAGATGTCCACTGTTCCCCTAATTCTTTTGGGGATGTGGACGTGCAAGTTATACATATTTTCATGCTTTGAAAACGCTTGGACTTTTTTCAAGATGTGTTATATCTCAATATATGCTTTAAATCCCTCCCAGGCACAATGGACATGACTTGATGTTGTTGTTTTTTTGTTTCTTCCTTCAAAATAAGGGAGCTGGCTTGTGTTATCTTTCTACAGCCTCCTTACAGCCTGCCAGTTGTAATACTGTTTCTTTAAACTGACAACGTCCATTGTGTTAGGGTTGTTGTCTCTGTTACTTGCTACGCTTGGCACTGTTTGTCTTTATACTCTTTCATCAGAGACCATATAAAAACCCTATGACTGCCTTCAGAAGTGTTCTTGTGTTAAGAAAAAAAGCATGAATGCAGATCATATTTCAACTCACTTGTTCTTTTTTTTTTCAAGCACGTTGAGCTCGCGCATGTGAACACTTTTGAAATCCTCACGTGCAGGGAAGGAGGGGCCGAGAGTGAAGAAGGAAGCCCCCTATCCAAGATGGAGGCTCGACGATGACCTCAGAGCTCAGATCTGTTCACCACATCAGACTGGAGAGGCTGAGCTAATTATCCTTGTTTCCTGGAGATGCAGGGGCCTGGGCTGAACTGAAGGTTGAATCAGTTTACCTCCCTATAAAGTGGAGTTTGCTGAGTCACATTCACTATTCACTATCACAGTGGGTGATAGTACAGTACTACGACATGTGCTGCTGGAGCGTTTAGGGGTTAGTGCGTGGTGTGTGCTGCGTGTGATGTAGTACAACCTCCATTTTAGGAGCAGCGCAGAACTTCCTTGGTTTGAATGTAAACTATTACGAGCATGTCTCTCCCTCTATCCCACAATTCGTTCCAGTGGCCCACCCCCAGACGGATTTTTGTATCAGTTGCAATGCCAAGAAAACCTACTTAAAAAACTGCCCTATCTTTTGATTATTATTTTCAGCCCTTCCTAAGACTGACACGACGATAAAAGCTGTTCTGAGACTCAACATTTTCCAATGTTTGGTGGCTGCTAGACAGGCTAGTAATTCAACTCCTTGTTTAGCCCTGTTTAGCCAGAGCAGATATATGAGTCTGTGCCACACCGAGTACAACATCATTTGGTGCGAGTGGGTAGTTTGACACTGTTTACACAGTTCCTCTTTGGCAGCAGGCCGTGTTTTCCTCTATGTAGATGTGTCTGGTTTGGTGTTTATGCAGGAGTTAGCCCTTCATGCTGCCGTCCCAATAAAAACTGTCAGAATCTGGCAGACACCTTGATGTATAGCTCACATGTGGGGGAAAAAAAAAAAATTGCACTTTAGCATTCGGCATTCAGCGTTTGTCGTCAATGCCCCCTACAATTTGGGTTGACTCATAAAGTACACTTAGGACTGACATAAACAGATGCTTTAAGGATAGAATAAGCAATTTAAGGGACAATATAAATGTTGGCAGTACAAGTTGCGTTTAAATTATAGAGCCTCAAAACCCCCCAAAAAGCAACGGAGGTTTTTGAAAATATAACATAAATAATAAACAACAGTTTCAGTTAGATAATTATAATGGAGTGTATAAAGAATATAAAGCTGTATACTTTTTCTTCAACCTCCAGACAGTTAAAATAAATACTCTATTTCCTTTTATTTTGTACCTTTACCACTAATCAGTTAAAAAAAAGAAAATTAAACTCAGGTTGATTCATTTTTTATCTCCTTTTCATCTTTTAGAAGTTGATATTTCATCTTTTAGGAATCATTTTCATGTCACACATTGAATCATTTCCCCCGCAACATTTCCCATTTTCCTTATTCTTATATGATAATAAGATGGGTGTGTCCATGTGTTTCCAGGGAAGGGATTGGTCCCATGTCTGGACCAGCTACAGAATGCTGAGGAGGGGCAAGGCCCCTGCACCGGAGGATAAAGATAACGTCATGACTGAAACATGTGTCTGTTAACTAGCTAGCTGCCTTCTAGTGATGCTACTTATGTATAATAGTTGAAAAATGACAAAAAACTGTCAAAAGTGAATAGGCGAGTATTAAGGATGAATTAATTTAACATCTGATTGGTGATTAATGTAAAAGTATTAAGCTCTTTTATTTGTTTTTACAGCTTTAATTATTAAAGTATATCTTAAAGTAAGTAAATGAGGGATTTTCACGAAGTCTTAGACTAGTTTCACTGACAACTTAGGTGTCGGATTCAACAGAGCACTCTGTTGTTCTGTTGTTAGACTTACCAAACCCTCTGGGTCTTTGTGGGAGCTGAGGCAACACAGATGTTATTGGCTACGTCTTGAGTCGTGTTACAGCTCTTCTAATGTTCTACTCCCTGCATTGCGTGGCTCAACCACAGCATTGCCCTCTACTACCCCGTGGGAGCCATGTCCTCTTGCCTGCTGTGTGCTCATTGTCACAGAGCTCCTTCTTTACTTAGATCCTTTCAGTAGTTCGGTTTGTAGGCTCCAGGTGCTTTTATTTCGTGAAACTTTGGACTCACAAGCGACATCACGATTCATGTTAACTGTTGGACTGTCCCTTTAAGATGTTCAGCTCTGTTGAAGAAGGCTCCCAAGGGGCACGCTTTTCATTCCCGACCCGCTAACTTCCTTTCAAAAATGCCTGCTTCGGCTTCACTACATCTAATTTATAATTCATTTCATTTGTAGAAACATGAAATACGAGATTTTGTTACTTATAATTCTAATGACCTCAAACCAGCTGCATCACCCTCAAGAAAAAAAACAATAGCGTTTGTAACAACTCAAAAAACCTCACTAATATTTGCATACCTTCTAATTAAAAAACAGCTAACATGCTAACAGTGCTAATGAACAATCCTCCAGGTGCTTGAACACTGTGGACACATTGGACTTGGTAACTCACAACAGCCGTGCCCTAAGCCTTCCGTGTCGCTATCCCCAATGCCGGATGAGCTGCTCCGACACAGTTGGCACAAAGAGAAGCGGAGGAGCACGCTGTGACTTGTTATCAGACAGGAAACATGTACACAAAATAAATTAATAGAATACCAAAGAAAGCAGGGAGGTATGAGAGGGAGGAACTATCTGATATATATATATATGAGATTATGACCACTAGAGAAGCTGTTTCATTACGTTGCTATTTAAAGAGCTATTTCTCGTTAGTGGACCTTTAAGATTCCCTTCTTGTGAAATGCAGAACACGTTTGTTCTGCTGTTTCTATTTGCCAAGGAGTGTTTTTTTTCTTTCCTTGTATTCACCCTAAGCACATGTCTAATGGTGGAATTGAACTACATTCACTCATGTACTGTGTTAGAGTACAATTTTGAGGTACTTTACATGTTCTTTTGATGCTGCTTATACTTCTACACACTATACTACATTCCAGAGTGAAATATTGTACTTTTTATTTGTGATGTACTTTGTAGAATAAGATCAATTAAGAACATTGATGACATCATACAATACGATGCATTGATATAGATAAATTTCCAAGCAGTATATAAAGTAAATAAATAATATGTAAATAAACGTACTTAAAGTAACAGAGTACTTTTATATTGTTGCACTGGTCCTGTTAGCTGAGTAAAGGCTCTGAATACATCCTCTGCCACCGTGCATTTCAGTACACTCCACCACAGGCTCTTCATGGTTAAATATCTGGCACTTTAGCTGCTAAATGCTCCTCTAAGATCACCAGCTAGTCACTCATTTTGCCGTTTGGCGGTGGGCAGGTAGAGCGCAGTGGGTTTATCAATAACAACAGCTGCCTGCTACATCTGGATAGCATACTGATCAGAGTTGCGGGCCAGGAATCCAAAAACAGTGATCTAAAATAGACTGAAATGCTCCAGAACTGAGGGGAGTTTGGTGATTATTCTCCATGGACTTTGCACTGTGAATAATACCTTTTCCTTGATCCATTGTTAATGTAAAATATGGAATAAATACACAAATGGGAACGTCAAAACTCTGGGCAAATGTGGGACGGCCAAAAGTACAAAACAAGAAACTGAGTTGTCTGTGAATTTATCAGAAGAAGAAAGGTGAACAGAGTGACATAACTGACTGGTGGTTTTGAAGTGTTATTTCTCTCTTTGCGAGACCTGTAATCACTCGACTAACAGCCTCGCCCACAAGATCCAAGCCTCAGGTATACTGAGCCAAATGAAACATCCTGTAAAGGCACCTGAGGAAGTTTGTCTGAGGTCACCATAGGAAACAAGCTCAAAGTGAGTGATTACCTACCCTGTAAGTTCATCAACTGTGCTAGCGACAGGACTCTGATTCTACTGTACGTGCATTCAGCCTTTTGCACCGCTGACTCAGATCCACAACGGATCCCCCACTCTTCGGTGCTGATCTCCACTTTTAACTCAGTTTTTTGGCTCTGACCCTGTGCTTTTTCACATTTCACTCTGTATTCAGATGGCGTTCATCTTGTTAGTTAGCGGCAGAAAATGTTCCATTTGGATGATCCTCCAGCTGTGAAACGTCTGCCTTGCAGATTCAAACATCTTTGAACTTTAAACATTAACAGGGTTTATTACCATTATAAAGGCTGCCACATAATCTGTCTCCCCAACTTGACAGGATATTGTGTGGCAACTGCTTGCCAAACTGATCTGAGGAATAATGAAAAAGAAATGTCCAGTCATCAACTTTGATAAAATGTAAAAGAAATAAACATTTATGCATGCGTGTTCTATTCCTATTAAAACATATGTGGTAATTCCTTTTATTTCTATAAAATCACAAGCTTTTAAACAACTTTTTAGCTGAGATAATGAACATCATACACAAGTAACTCTTAAAACATGGAGTGTGTTTTTATCTTTGAAGTTAGTGCTCCCTCTAGTGGAGTGAACCAATAATGCATACTGGCACACCTAATGATGCATGCACAAATATACAGATAGTCTTCACTCCCTTTCAATGGGTATACTTTAATTTGGTAAACTTTTAAACAAATGTATTTGAAAAATGAATGCTTGTATATTAGGTGAGTTTATTTTGAGTACAACTTTCAGTCTTTAGGATGGTTAAATATGATGAAATCACTGGGAGGAAACAGGATTGTCTGACAAAGGTAAACAAAGAGAGAGATTAACACGTCGCTTCAGTTAATTCATAGAGAGCTTTTTGTAATATATATGTGTTCTTACATGTTACAATGTTGATGATCTGCCACTAAAGATCCTCCAGTGTTTTCCATACGTTTGCAAGTTCAATAAAGCTGAACAGCTGTTATAGTCCAGGTATCCTTTGTATGAACTTCACAAGCATCACCTCCACCTCCTCAATTACTCTTTCTCCTTTTCTCTCTCTCTGTTTGTTTCCGCTTCCAACTCAATCAGCTGACTGAGGGCTTCACTCTTTCAGTTCGGATTTCTCCCACAACCCATGTGTTGCTATACCAAACTTTAAAACTCTTCCCGTCTCTGCTGCTTCTCTGCAGCAATGCCGATATCCGACTCCTCAGCCTGGACGAGAGACATCCCTCCTCCTGCTCGTTTGCCTCCTCCACTCACCCGGCCACATCATGCATGCTCCCCGGCAGTCAACATGCTGATCGCCACCATGCAGTCTTCTTTCTTCCATCCAAACTATCACTTTCAGTCTCTGCCTCATCATCAGCGTCTGCCACCCAGGCCCCCGTGACGCAACAAGCCTTCACATCACCCCACGCATAAATATTGAACATGTTTAATAATTGCAATCGGTTGAGGCCAGGATGGAGCTCGTCGTGATGTAACAGTCTCGATCCTCTGCTGAAAACAAACACAAAGCAACTGACCGGACTTTTTAAGTACAGTACATATCTCGAAACATGAGACCCCTCCCCGACTGTATTCGACACAAGGCTCCTCAACAAGCTGCATTATTAGGACATAACAAAAGTGTCACGCAGGCCCAAATAAAAGCATCCAGATGACCACAATGAATGTGACACACAGGGGCCTTTAGTGGCCCCCGGGGATCTGGGGGGCCTTCCAAGCAATTTCCTGCTTTGCCTGGCTGATAATCCAGCCTTGTGTGTCTGACTATCTCTGCACTTTAAATTTGAAGCGTTACTGCCACACAGTGGACATTTGTCCGAAGCCTCTATAATAAATCTGTAGATTAATTTTTTTCTCTCCTTAAAACTTCACGTAGGCTACACATAGTCTTCAGTGTGTTTTTTAGTTTTAGTTTTTCCACTTCATGTATTAGCCCATGTTTTCACATTTCAACCTTCTTCTTCAACGCTGGAAATTTGGTTGGAATTAAAAAATTTACTATTTATATTTATTTAAACATGTATTTATATTTGCCATCTCTATGCTGTCGCCTGACAATCCTGTTTTTGTTTTATTGTCCGTGTGTGTAAATTCGGTGTATAGCCTACTAGAATAAGAAGTGGGCAGCCTGTGTTGAGTCTGCATGTATTAGCCCACTCTACTGTACTCCCTCCTTGAGGCTGCAAAAGTTTATTTCACTATCTCTTCATTACTGCTTCTTCAAGTACTATTATTATAATGTATACTACTACTAACGACATCTATTCCCTACCTACCGCCCTCACGAGACAGAACACAAACTGATGAGACAGCATGCTGCTGTTGTTGTTGTTGTCCATCCATCATTGTCTCCAGATTGGCAGGTTGTCCTCCAGAGTCACGTGGTCACGCAGGAGCATCCTTTGCAGATCCGGCGAAGGCTGCGAGGCGCGTCTTCACGTGTAGTGTAGTGACCAGCCTCGCTGCTGCATGTGTGTACAGTCGCAGCATCTCTCGCCTCTTGTTTTGGGGTGTTTTTTTTCCGCCACCCGCTGGACTGCCCTCCGAAATCGCAGGTAAGGCGCACATATGATACGGCGGTGTCAAACGCGAAAATGCTACTGCGTTGACTTTTGAGTGGGCAACTACGCACTGGCATCGCGATGACGCTGATCGCTGTTCGGGTACTTGGTATGCAACAAAGACACACATGTGCGTGAGCAGAGGAGATGACTGGCTGGCTTTTTTTGTTGTTGTTGCTGTTGCTTGGACTGAGATGTGCAATCAATGCTGGACTGTCTGTCTTTGCAGGTGTAGGGTTGCCTTCGGGTGCAGGGCTGCACTGTGGAGCAGGGACGTCCTCATTGTGTGTGCAGCTCCGGAGGCGGTGGCTTACTGACTGTAGTATGTTTACAGCCGCTGTTGTGCTGCAGTGTTTCGCTTGTGCAATAGAAAGTGCATTGGCGTCTTGCTAAATAATAAATATAATAATAATAATGAGATCTGGCGCTGTGTAGGTCACATGCGAGCCGTGTGAACTAGTCCGAGATTCAAGTTCAGACAGACGGAGGTGGATAGGGTCACATAGTAATGACTCAGCAAAATCGTCCGCTGAGGAGAGTAAACTAATGGCGCTTCACAGGATTTCCTCAATTTGAAGGCTTCAAAGCTGCTGGATGTGCAGTTCCGGCGGGAACCACATCGGCTGTGGCAACCCGACACCTTTTTAGCCACAAATGTTTTATAAATAAGAAGTTTCAGAATTGAGTGCAAGTATTGATTCATGTACCACTTATGTCCGAGCAAGAAGAAGCAGGGGGTGGGATTTCAAAAGCAGTGTGAACTACAGTAGGCTCTGCATACATAAAGGAAACTCGGATTCTTGCATTTTTTTCATACAATAACAATATTACACATTTTCAAATTTTGTAAACTTGTCACTTAAGATAAAACTGGATGATTTGGGGCTACGTGATTAATAGGTTAGTTCACCATAGCCTACATAATAAACACATTCTCTCACCTAGCTATCTCACCAGTGGCGGCTGGTGGAAAATGTTCTTGGTAGGGCTGTGCCACATCCAATCAATTTCAGCAAACATCCCAGAATGATTTAATGCAAACAAATTAAGGTATCAAACGCGCATTACTACTTTGCAGTTAAATATTTAACATTTATTCCAACACGAAAAAAAGCAGTAAATAACACTTTCACAAACTCTTATTTTAGTCACCCTCACAGGGAATTCAGTATAATATAATATATATAACATATAATAATATTCTGTATAATATAATAATATATATATATATATCATATAATATTCTGTATAATATAATAATATATATATCATATAATATTCTGTATAATATAATAATATATATGTCATATAATAATATTCACTATAATATAAAACACACACACACACACACACACACACATATATATATATATATATATATATATATATATATAACTATATATCCATTTCTCAGACAGGTGCTTCATGTCCCTCACTCCCTAACTGTCCATGCTGGATCTGTCCCCGTTGTTTTAAAAAGATAAATAAGTTATTATCATGACGTCATCCAGCTAGTCAAACCTGTCTGGTGTACAGCTAGTAGAGAAGCTTCATGTACTGCTTCTCTTTCCTGCTAGTCTGCTGTCTGATTGTGAGGTCAGGCTGATCTGGGATCAGCTCTTTCAGTAGTTTCTCCTCTCAGTTCTCCTCTCAAACGGGTCTTGGAGGAGTAGTGCTCACACTGGCGCTCTCCTGTAGAGACTTCTCCTGACGAGAACGCGCAGCTTGGGGCAGGAAAAAAACTGCCCCAAGCTGAATCTATTTGAGGACGCTGATTGGCTGAATTGTATGTCACTCATTTATATCTTTACTCAGCATTGGCTAAACTGCTTTATAGACCCGCCTCTTTGGGGCAGTTTTTCCAGCGCCCCAGCCAGCTGAGACGTGCACACACAGAGAGGAAGAGCAGACAGGCAGAGAGGACAAGCAGGAAAAGCATATATTTACCGCAGATATCATATTTTACACATATTACTGGGTGATTCCATGTTTCAAAAACACAAATATTGACAATTTGTATAGTTTATTTTTATTTTAAATTTTATTTTTATTTTTATTTTTATTTTTATTTTTATTTTTATTTTTATTTTTATTTTTATTTTTTGTAGCTCTAGGGGGGGCGGCGCCCTAGCGCCCTCTATGGACCAGCCGCCACTGTATCTCACCATGCAGATACAGAAGCTTTGGTTGGAATTGGCCTTGAGTCAGCGCTGAGATTTATGCCTACAACCAAATAATAATAGAGGTGAATTGAATTTTGTTCATGGCACAGCGTCAACATTTGTCTTTTAAAACAACACAAGGAGTCTCTCTATCTGCCAGATAAGGCCTGACTTCTCTAAGGCCGTCAGAGTGATCAATATTGGAGTAGGAAACCATAAAGCTCCAGACAGTATTATCAGATCGACTCAATTTATTCAAAGCATCTGTAGCGTCCTGGACATTTATAAACATAGGGTTTTAGATAATAGTCCATACACTGAGATGCTGGTTCTGTCAGAGTAAACAGGCTTGGTCTCTCTATTGTTGTTGATTTCATTGAAGTTATTTAATTGTTATGAGTATAATCGTCGTGGTGACTTTTACAACTTATTTTGCTGGCCTACTTGTAGCAAATTAATTTTGTGATATGGTGGTGATTGTGGTGTAATTTAGGCTCCTGCTCATTAACTGCCTGTGTGAGGGATCACGACATTCCACTCAGGCTGACACCTAAACTACTAAAGGCATTTTAACTACATCCTTGGCTCAGTGCGAGTGTGCCTGAAGTAAGCCCAGAAGCTTATTTTTGTTCAACAGTTAACTAATTTGAATTCTAGAGCACCTTTCATTTCACTTGGGGGTTACCTACTTAACCGAGAGCAGCTGGTATACTCTCTTTTTTGGTTCTCTTGGAGGCCCATGTCGAATTTACAAACGGGACCTTCAGATTGACAAGTCAAATGCCAATTACACAATCATCTGAACAAGGACAAGATAGCTATGCTGTGATGCTAACTGTATGAGAACTAAACAATGGCTAATCACACATGATTAATCTACCGGTATCTTGCGAAATGACCCAAGACTCAGGTTTTAACTTCTTTGAGTTTTTGAATGGGCGCTACAAACACGATCAATCATTCCAGTGGTAGTCAACACGTTTAACAGCTTGCATGCCATAGATGCCTCCTGTGTTTCGGTTTAACGTATGACCATGTTAACAGGTGACTCTCGGTCGAATGCGTCATGGTTGCTCGTAGTGACAGCAGCTGATGACGTCGTAAAGGTGAACTCATAAAAGCCGTCAATCAATTTTATGTACATACTCATCTGCGTTTATTACCAACTCCAACAATTTACGCAAGGTACTACGAGCGACCAAGGACGCATTCCGCTGAAAGTCACCAGTTAGCATGGTCACTCGTAAAACCGAGTCACCTGTTGCTCTGAAACAGTTGTGATACCGTAAGAATTCTGAAGAACTTGAGTCCTCTGTTGCAATATTGATTCTGCCAACCGGACACGCAACAGACATTTTGATGCTGGTAGCAGTTTTAAGTCTGGATGGCTGGGGCAAAAGGCCACCTCTGTTGCCAACATGCATATTTTTGATGACGTCGGCTGTAAAAGGATCTACAGTGGTACACATTGTTTGGTTCATCGCCTTTAGGCTATACTTTCTCTTTGGCCTTGAAGCTTTCTCCACTGTTGCACTTGTCTTCAACATCACAGTGTTGAAGTTTGAAGACTCTTCAGAACTATTGAGAGCCACGGTGACTCTGAGTTTGCAGCCCACTTGTCTCTAAATATAGATCTATACATGAAGAAATAGCTCAAGGCTGTGCCTGGAGTGGCTTGATCCGGCCTGGAGTTAGGGGGAGGTTGTTACCGGGCAAAGACCTGTTAATGAGGACTCTGCTGGTGGCCTCTGTTCAGGCTTTCTGGCCGACGTGATAGCATTGTGCTTGCACAGATGGTATTTTTGGCAGTGCTGCCCGTTTGTTGATAAAAAGATGTGCATATATGCAAGGCTACATTAAGTACTGAGCAGTGTTAGTTATGCTGCAACACGATACGTGTGGGTTTAACATGTTGACCGGGGTTTGCAGTGACTTGTGATCTTACGTTCTCCCTCTGCACTGAGTGTTAAGTCCTGTCCACGTTTGTCATTATGTACTGTGAAAGTCTGCAAGATGTCTCCGCACTGATGCCAAGAGTCAGTCTTGTTCAGTTTTTGATCTAAGATTATCACTCTCTGGTTTCTTCAGCGCCATAATAATTCCCAGATAATATGATCTGCTGGTTGCAAAGATTAACAACCTGAAAAAGGACAGGGCTGCAGAAATAAGAATATTTATACACCGTGAACAGGAAAACAAAAATGTGCATGTTTAATGCTAATTTTATACATAAATGATAACTAAATGATACGTTTGATTATGTGATATTTAATGCATCAGGTTATTGACGTGATGGATTGATCCTCCCTGGGTTGGGGACTGCCCCAACTGAGGGAGTTCAAGTATATCCAGGTCTTGTTCATGTAAAATGGAGCATGAAATTCAATTCAATTCAATTTATTTTGTATAACCCAAAATCACAAATTTGCCTCAGAGCACAAAGGGACAGGTGGCTCTGTACAGCATCAGCAGTGATGCGAGCATTGTGCCGGACCTTTGTGGTAAAGAGGGAGCTGAGCTGGAAGGCGAAATTCACGGTTTACCAATCCATACGCTCCGACCCTCACCTGTGGTCATGAGCTTTGGGTAGTGACCGAAAGAATGAGATCGCGGATACAAGCGGCCAAAGTGAGCTTCCTTCGTAGGGTGGCTGGGCTCGGCCTTAGAGATAGAGTGAGAAGCTCAGACATCCAGAGGGAGCTCGGAGTAGAGCCGCTGCTCCTTTGTGTCGAAAGGGACCAGCTGAGATAGTTCAGGCATCTGGTCAGGATGCCTCCCTTTTAAAGTTTTTCCGGGCACGTCCAACGGGTAAGAAGCCCCCGGGTAGACCCAGAACACGCTGGAGAGATTAGATATCTCGTCTGGCCTGGGAACACCTCGGGCTCCACCAGGAAGAGATGGAAAATATTGCTGGGGAGAAGGACATCTGGAATATGCAGCTGCCCCTGCAACCCAGCCGCCGATAAGCAAAAAGCTAATGGATGGATGGATGGTTATTAAGAATCAGTGTATTACTCCAGACTAGACTTTTAAAGAAATGCTATCAGTAGATGCATTGGGATAAACATAATAATACAGGTTTAAAGGATGGATGTAAGTAAAGCAGTGAGCTGACGACTGATAGCGATATTCACTAATATTCATGACTTATTTTCGACTGTATGGAAGTCACCTTTAGTTGATTCAATCCCTACAACCAGTGAGAGGCCACAGGGCAGATATGGCTTTGGCATCTGTCATGAAATTTGTAGTGCTATTTGGCACGAAGACCCACCTTGATTAAATTTATGTGCAACAAACACCAGGCTGCTGAAAAATAAGCAAACAAACATGTTTCCATCGCTGCTTCTGTGTTAATAACACTGTTCAGTTTTAATGTAGGACCCTCCACACAAACCAGCCTCTGTCGCTCATGGTTTTAGCTTTCTTTCCAAGCTGCCTGGCAAAAATGGCATTTAATTTCATTCTTAAAACAATTATTTTTTCTTCTGATATTATGTGACACAGCAGAATTATGAGTGTAGTTATTTTTGTCCAGTTTCATAAGTCAAGATGGAAATTATCTTAAAAATGACCCTCTTAATATTGAATAATGCAGCATTGTTAATTGTTGCAATCAAATAAACGGCTTGAAGAAGCTTCTGTTCATTGGCAGCAGTGGTATTATTGTGAGATGCAAACATATTTAGATATAATTGATTGCAACCTTACTAGTCACTTAAGCCAATAAACTAGCTGAAACAATTATTAAATTAATCAATCAACAGAAAAACAGCATTTTGATAAGCATACATTTGATAATTAAGTCAATATTGTTAGATCTACGAGGATTGGTTGACAAAATAAGACATTGGATGGCTTTACTTTGGGACTTGAGAAATCAGAATATTAATTTCATTTTTCCATTCGATTTTATATGAATCTGATGTCTGGACTAGTTCCATTCAATTGTGATAAAAACAAGTAAGAAAAAAAACATTTTAGTTCTTTGTTACTGTTCACTCACTATTGCTTTACAAAAATTTACAACATTTGTGGTTAACATTAATTTTATATTTTCATGACATTATTCATTTATCAGCCACATCTTTCATGTAAGTGTTTCTCGGTGGGTGAAATTGAGCATCGGGTGATGAGTGTGCCGCCCTCTCGTCCATCTGACCGAGCGTGTGGGCCCAGTATTTCTTCTCTGCAGTGAAATATGTGGCTGACTATTTTAAGGGTCTCTGTCCTGTGTCACCCTCATCATCTGTATTGTAGCCCTGACATTCACCAGAGGTTTTTGTTTTCCTCTTCTTGTATCTGTTTGGCATTCCTCAGCAGCTATCAATGTCAGTCACTTATGTATGTCAGCGTCCCCTTCACACATTCAAAGGGCGAGCCGTGCAGAGCTCTCTGATTACACAGCTGGTATGAAGGGGTAGCAGTGAGTCAGGTGGCGGTGGGCAGGAGCCCGGGCCAAGGTCGTATACACACTCCGCCAGCGGGCCAATCAAGATGACCCACAGGCCCTTCAGACACAATACAAACTAGAGCGGAACATTTGTAGCGGGTATATTTTCCCATAGCATATTTAAACAGCACAAATTAATTGTAGTAACGAAAAAAGGTGGTGGAAGTTGCTCCGAATGGATTCGTCCCTGCCTGTTTGTTATTGAGCCTGTTGTTCTTGGCGATGCAGCACAGCTATAATTAATGCCACATTTGGGCACAACAATTGCCCGTGTGCCATACTGCATACTCATCTCATAGTTTCATATGTGCAGCGCCTTGTGCGTTAATGTGAGCCACGAGCCAGCCGTAAATGTCTCAGAGTGAGTCAGCTGAATTAAAAACAGAGACAGATGTGGAGCCTCTTATTGTGACAGTGGGAAAACGGCAGCTCCAAACAGAGTGGGTCACTTGTGATTTATCAGCTATAGTCCATCGGGCCTCTTTGTGGAGGCAGTATCTAATTGTAATGATGTATGCTCAATTCAGTCTAATGTGTTTTTTGTTTTGTCCCATCACTGCATGCTCTGCCGTAACTTTGTATTCAGCAGGGGTAGACCATTCTGGTGTTCCCTATTCATATTACAAAGGGGCATGTAAGCCTGAGTGACTATCTCGACTCACACTGTCCAGAATAATTGCTGACCATGTCATAGCATGTTTTACAAGGATGAGACGCACCTGTTTTCCTCCACGTGAAAACCAAAATAATCAGCGGCTTCTATTTTGGCATCAATCGGCATAATTAAGCAGGTCCCAAGGTGCCCTCCCTTGTTTGTTTATGCGTGTGTGTGCTACAGTGGAACCCAGATTAGACTGAGAAGTGAGTATAAAGATGAATGAAGTAATGCCTGTGGCCGGATATGTTACTGAAATTAAAAGACATGGAATTTGATGAGAGAAATTTGATCTTCAGGGTACCAAAATAACAATCCATCATCGTCTGTCGGAAGCTAGTAAGTTGCTAATTGCTATGTCGTCTGCGTTTCCATAGCGGTCTAAAGATCTGTGAAGACCAGGCAAATTAGTCCCCTGACGTACGAAAAAGCAACCTGACATGGGACGAGGGCTGCTGGTGGTCGCAGCGGTAGCCTGCAGTTCAGTGTGGCCACCCGTTTCATCTAAACACGTTAAAGAAAAATGAACCAATGCGATGAACCTTGTGTGTGTACGCCCAATCAGCGCCAGTCATTCCTGCAAACCCACCACCCCAAAGGTTTCTGTACGTTGAGGAAGCACTAACTCCTGACCCGGGCCTTTTTGGGGGTTAAAATGTCTCCATAAAAAAAATACAATGTACAATTGTTTGCTAATTTGTTAGCCATAATAACTTCAACTTTGTTCCACTGAGTTGTCCCCAAGTGGCCAAATAATCAGATAATGCTACTTTAAACTGGGACAATTTATACCTTTTATAATCATGATATAGTTACTTGAACAACAAAGACTATGACTCTGTGTTGCTCACGGGGAGTTTTCCAAACTTGTGCTCCCAGCCAGATTTAGAATATGCCAAATTAATTAATTATGTGACTCTCTGGACTGCTTATAGCGGTAGTAAACTCATGTCTGGTACCTTGATAGAGACAGCCCTCTGTTTCATTCAAGTGCTGATTCTGGTTCTGTTTGCTACATGCCCCACAAACAAATCATTTTGAAATGAGGATTGATAAAGAACTTGTTTTTACCAATACTAATTTTGCACATGGTGAGAACATAATGAGGCTTGCTAGACAATTTGTTGTTCAAATACTGTTTGCATCCAGCTCTTAACCCGGCCCAAGAGAAGTATGACAGGAGAGGAAAGGGATGAATTGTCACATTATCTTGAAGGAAGATCCCCTGGTACAAGTAGTACACCTAGAGGATGTAATGTGGAAAATAAGTGTTATTCAGATCAATGCATAGTGTTCACCTTTCACTCCACTGAGACACTAGAAGTATAATGTCCCCCCCCCCTAAAGTTTAGTACAGTATGACAAGAGGAGGGTTGACATGGGGGTGACCACAAGACCCTCGCTTTGAGTCCAGACAGGGGCTCTTGTTGCATGTCAACACCCTCTCTGACGCCATTGAAGCTGAAAAAAACACAACAGGGAACCAGTGATGCAACAGATGCATTCATTCATTTAAAAAAAGATATACATATACATATTTGCAAAGGTAACTAACTGACAGATTGACACAATTTAAAGCATTTTGATAGGAATATAGCTATTCACTTTGAACATTACTATTCACTTTGTGTATTTCTCAGCATGTGTTGATCATTTACAGTGCTTGGTTACTGTGCAACAGTTGCTTATATATTCCTCATATCCGACTAGTAACTTTGTCTCTCCTGTCCACTGTCCTGCAGGTTATGCCACCCCAA
The DNA here is from genome assembly GCA_032191485.1 of Leptoclinus maculatus. Taxonomy (NCBI): domain Eukaryota; kingdom Metazoa; phylum Chordata; class Actinopteri; order Perciformes; family Stichaeidae; genus Leptoclinus; species Leptoclinus maculatus. The sequence continues at coordinate 985,678 of JAVDOI010000018.1, forward strand.
AGGCTTCCTGGATCCCCAGCCGTGAAAGAGAAGGGCTGATCCTCGTCCTCCCCGAGGTTCCTGCTGCTCTGCACCCCGTCTTTCCCTCCCTCCCTCTCCGGCTTATTCCCCTCTCCCAACAGCACTGACCCCACCCCACCCCCACCCCCACACCTGCCACCCCTTTCATCACCTTTAAGACTGTCTGTCCAGACACATCCCTCCCCACAGCAACTCCATACCCGGTCTCTCTCTTTAGTTTACAGCAGCCACACTAGCCGTCTTTTCTGCAGACCAGTGCCCTTGTCATAGAGCTGTTCTTCACACACTGGCTGCACGCCAGGCCCCATGGCTACAGGAGGTCATGCCCCAGAGATAGATGTGTTGGACAACCTACAACAGGTAAGAATTACTTTAGGTGTTCCTATAATCTAACCTGTTAAAGGAAGATATAAAACATGGAAACATCACTTAAGTAAACACACACCAAACATCTTTAAATAAAACCCACTGTACATTACTGTCATGTCTGGTGTTATTAAGTGTTACAGTAATATGAACTTTTTTCTTAATTCGAATCGGAACCATAAACGTGTGAAATAGGCTTTTGCAGTTCTAAAAATGTCATAAACGTTGCATTTTATATGACGAGACACAAGCTGGTTTTGCCCAGAGCTAGTCGGTTCTGAGCTGGAGGGATTCTGTTGCCTTTTGGCCAGCAGCCCTCTCAGGAGGTTAACTATTCAACCCGGGGTTCAGAATGTCATTATCTTGTGAAAAAGCCAACAGCTTTCAGCTTGATCTAAATTGCCCTAATTAGACCCGGGAGCTCTCCCAAGCAGCTAAGTGAGTAAGAACAGTGGCAGAGTCCCTGTGGCAAGTAAGGTAATGCTGTTGGAGTCCTGTTGATGTCATTGACGGATTTTCTATAGAAAGTGCGTAGAGGAATACACTAAATGGGAGTGTATTCTTTGCCAACAAAGAAAACATAATCAATGAACATGTGTATATTCATTGTGGGTAATGTGCTAACTGCCCTCTTGCCGAGAGTTAGATGAGAAGAACCATCCATGCCACTCCAACTAAATCCAACATGCAATTAGCTTAGCTTTGCTAGCATAACAACTGGAAACGGGGAGAATAGGCTACGTCCAAAGTCAATTTGTTGTATTTTCCAAAATGTCAAACAATTCTTTGAACAGAAACTAAAGAACAATATAATAATATGTTATACTGCAAGCACAGACAAACACCTTCTGTGGTATGCAAAACCACTTAATGCAAAAAAATAATAATATGACATTTTCTTTTCAGCTGGCAGTGCTGGTTTGCATTATGAGATGTAGAAGTAAGGGGAGTGAAGCACGGTTAATAGTTCATTTTGGAAATTGACTGGCATCTTAAAGATTGGGAAAATGGATATGCAAATGCAGACTGCTAGGAAACTGGAGGACAGTTTGACTTTGATGGAGTCACTCTCAGTGAGCCAGTAAAAGAATCGAGTAAGATGCCTTTTCACTAGGGAAATTAATGTCCGCAGTGTATGTCTAAGCTGCATAATCTCTAACATTAAATTCACATTTTCACAACAATCAGCAGCCAAATAACATGTCTAAAAAAAAGCTTGTGATGTGGTGTTTCCTGTTTCCCTAATCAAGTATTTTCCCAGCTGGATCTGGTATTTCTAAAAGAGGCATGTGTCACTGTTCTCTAACCCTCAGGCCAGTGCTGCCCATTAAAACTGTTTGTATATCATGAATGTCAAACAAAAGGCCTGTTTCAGTTATTTCAAATGGCACTTTTGATATTGTTGCAAAAATAAAAAAGTTTGAGCTTAAACAAGGTCTGCCTAATGTTTTATCATTATTTGGACATTTATTGACAATAAGAAATTGAGTTTTCCCAGATATTGCTCAACAAGCAATTGCAAGGGCCACAGCAAAAACATAATCCATGCCATGAATATGAAGTTCTAGAAACTTGTTGACGTAGGATTAGCTGGCAAACTACTGCTGGTGAGCTAACCACTAACATGCTAGCTAGAGTATTTTGTGTCTGCCCCGGGGCTTTTTTTTACCAGTTGGACGAGCCTGGTGGCGTCCAGGAGGCATCCTGATCAGATGCTTGAACTACCTCTGCTGGCCCCTTTTCTACGCAAAGAAGCTGAGACTCCAAGCTCCTTCAGGATATCTGTGCTCCTCATCTGATATCGAAGGCTAAGCCCAACCATCCTACGAAGGAAGCTTATTTCGGTTGCTTGTATCCACGATCTCATTCTTACAGTCACTACCAAGAGCTCATGACCATAGGTGAGGATCGGAGCGTGGATGGACGTAGATCGATTGGTAAATAAAGAGCTTTGCCTCCCGGCTCAGCTCCCTTCTCAACACAACGTTAACTGGACACACCCCATCACCGATGATTTTCCGTCCATCTCCTGCTCCATTTTACTCTCACTCTTGAACAAGACCCCGAGATAATTGAACTCCATCGCTTGGGCCAATGATTCACTCCCAATCCGGAGGCTGCAATGCACCCATTTCTGGCAGAGAACAATGGGATCGGACTTGAAGGTACTGACTCTCAATCTGACCACTTAACACTCGGCTGCACACCGTCCCAGTGAGTGCTGAAGGTCATGGTCTGATGGAGCCAACAGAACCACATCATCTGCAAAGACTCTGAGGCCCCCAAACACTCCCCTCCCATGTGATGGCACCCTGAGATCCTGTCCGTGAAAATCACGAACCGAATCGATGCCAAGGGACAATCCTGGCGGAGGCCATACCCGTTGGAAATATGTTTGACCTTCTGGACGAGTATACGGACACAGCTTTCACTTTGGTTATATAAAGACCGAATGGCTCGTACCAATAAACTCTGTGATCCCATATTACTGCAGAACCCCACACAGGACTCTCCAGGGGACAGGGTTATAAGCCCTCTCCAAGTCAACAAAACACATGGGGACTCGATGGGCAATCTCCCATGTCCCCTCCAACATTCTGGCAACTGTAAAGAGCTGGTCCACTGTTCCATGGCCAGGACGGAATCCACATTGCTCGGCCTTTATCTAAGGTTAAACAACCTCTTTTTCCAGCACCTTAGAATAAACGTTCTTGGAGAGGCTGAGCAGTTCACACATTACCTAAAAGAAGTATTCTCCATTTTAAGGTTTTGAATTGAAGTATAATGAGTAAGGGTGTCACAATTTTTTTCTTAATTGAAAATTGTTTGGAACTTTGAAATCATATAGTAAATAACTATCAAAACCTGATTAACAATGGCATAGTGTAGTGCTGAAGAAAACAATTGTGGATTGGCAGAATCATGTATCTTGATTGAAAGAAGCACTGAACTGCCTTCAAGACTGAATTGTTCCCTCTAGTGTCTCACATAGGGATGGGTCTGTGGAAAGTGCTCAAGCCCTGCATAGCAGAATGCTTCCTAGCTATTAGCCTGTGTTCTCAGGGAGAAAAAGCTCTGCCAACTAAGTCGGTGATGTGTCATTCCGCACAGTGGGGACCATGTCATCCACAGTGTGTATAGCATATTGTGACACTGGGGTTTGAAGGAAGTAATAGGCTGATAGCCTGGCTACATAAGTGGACCCTTCAATTTCCTACCCTCAATTACGTGTGCACTCTCTACGTACAGCACACACACAGCATCCATAGAGAGACAGAACAGCTTCTTTGTAATGTTACCTCTTATAGCTGATCAATGTCACTCTTAACTCTGAACAGATTTATTTATTTAGTTTTCTGAGGTGGTTTTGGTGTCAGTGTGTGGAGGATATTAAAGCAAACCTATGTGGCACAGAGTGTGGGTTGCCACAGAAACATCACCAGCTGCTGCCAGCTTACGTCAGCTGCAGCTTTTGAAGAGATCCTCTTATGGATGTTTGGTGGCTTTGGTCATCGCATGTGGGTCTTAAGATGAAGATGTGCTTTAATTGAAACAATAAGTGTTGGATTTTGACTGTTAGTTGCTACAAGTTGCATTGCCTTAAGCTCCACTGGCAACCGTAGTAAAGCCTCATTATAAGCTTCATGAAATAGGTTTATTTTACATCTTATGTCATGCAGTCATTTTATATATATTCATCTTATTTTTATGTGCATTTTATGTCCATTTATTTTATTATTATATATTATCATTGTTATTATTAAAGAGTGAAGATTGCGGAAACTCTGCTCTGCTGAATCTGTATTCTCTGTGTTGCTGTGGTTCGGTGGCAGATTAGAAGTGCAAAGGAGGTAACAGAAATATTTGTGGTAGTTAGATGTTTTTGTGTATGATTGGACCATATTTAAGGCAAACTTGCAAACAATCCCATTCAGTGAGGCGCACATTTTGAAATAATGGCTCATAAACATCAGCTGTGCGGTGGAAAAGGAAAGCAAAACACTGATGCTGATATTTATGTTAGTTGTGATTTGTTTGTCTGGGAAGAGTGCCACCTCCTTCAATCACTGATGCCCGGGATGAAGGGATGATGAGAGTGGGAAGCAGTTTAAAACACTGCTAAATAAAAACGAGCAGGAAGCAACAGAAAGCGGCGTAATCTGCAGAGGCAAACAAACTGATTGCATATTTTCATCCCACTGGATTTTGATAAATCACATTTTTTAACTGGCTCCCTAGCACTTATGCGATCCTCTTCGCCTGGCACTGGATTGTAAAATGTACAATATGTGTGTGAAGAACAGCAAACAGCAAACATACAGTGACATACTATCAAGCAGTGTAACATACAAGAGCCTAGAGACACTTTCTTGCTCAGCATAATGATAGAGACAACTCCCTTTCATTTGATTAAAATTAGGTTGATCCACATCCAGCAGACACTGAGCAGCATCTTAAGTTGTGTCTCTGGTCACCTGATGAATGCAAGACAGTCACTCTCCTTTTAGATTTGGTCTCCGATAACTCCCGAGGGCACTAAAGGCTGCTGTTTGGTGCAGAGCAGGTAGTGTACAGAGCTTTTTGAGAGTAAACCAAAGCACTGAATGTGCAGGCTGTATAACCAAAACCTTTGTAGAGCTGAAACTGCTGAATCTAGTGTTAATTATCTATGGGTTTGTCACTACGAGTGACTCCTTTTACATTACACGGTTACTTGATCTATTTATATGATACAACTTTTGATTGGAGACACTTTTCAAAAACGTTCTATAAATAATGTTTCCAGAGTTATTGTAGGACAGAGCTGGGCAACATGTGCTGCCCCTTCCACCTGGAACAATGTATAGAAGAACATGGCATTTTTTAGGTTAATACTCCTTGTGAATTTCAAAAGATTTGTATGTGCGGTCGATGCTTTTTCCTTTTTGAAAACACCAATGTTGTTTTTTGTTGCCTTATTGGCTTGAAAAGGAGCTTTTACCTGGGGAAATTAAAGGCAGAATGGGTAGGATGTTTCCTATCAATGTATGACTCATACAGAAGTAATCCCTCTAAATCACTCTAGTCTCTGACCCACTAGAAGTGTGTGGTGGTGTCTATATCACAAGGCGAAACACAAAAAAACAAATCTGAGGCTGGCTTTTACCAGCTGGTGGAGCACCTTAACCCTAACAGCGGTCAGGGGGCGTGCACTTCTGGGTTCGTTTGTCGATTGTTCCAACATCTGTATAGTAGGGTATACGATGCCTGTAGTTTATTTCATGGCTGCACCATCACATCAGTAAATACATCGACAATATTTTCAGTTTTCAGCATAACTAATTGATTTTTATATATAGAAAAATAAGTGAGATTTTTTTTAGTGTACTTGCTCACCATGTGTTTTTAATGGAACTCCGATGGGTTCGGCAGAGTGCAAGATGGTCTGCAAGGTTTATGGGCAACTTAATCTACCTGGATGCGTTCAATAGACATGAAAAACCCAAATATGCCCTCCCCCCAGAAGGTTTTCCTGATCACATGCTGTGGAGGCATTTGATCTTGACAAAACAGGGCAAACACCCTCCTCCATATTAGTCAGCAGATGATGAATATTTTAATGTAGCTCTCTGGCTCAGCATTCCATTAAATATGAAATATTGATGCTGCAGTGGAAGTTGGGCAGTTGGCTCATGAGAAAACGTTAGACAGCATGTTTGAGCTGAACAGCGATCACACTGTTTGAATTGCAGGCTCTCCTCCTCATAATTGATTAGAAGTGGCCAAACCAGCCACAGAGTAGTTGAGTTGTATACGCATCAAATGTTGTGTTTGATGTAGATGGTAACCCACAGTGCTAATGCTCCTAAAGATGAGAGCTCTTATCCACCATTCATTATTTGGAGATCTCCATCTCCATGTTAGCAACACGGCTGACAGAAATTGGATTGTATAATTCCTTTGTGCTCCAGTGGGGTTTATACCACACGTCAAAGGATACACTCTGTTGACTGCTGATTCTTTTTTTGTTTTATTTCCTTCAATTCATTTTCACCGTGGCTTCAAGTTGCTTTTGGTGATACTGTATTGTTCAGATTTTTTTTTTTATCTCACATCAGAATTTCTCACCAGACAGACTGACTGGTCCATCTGTGTCTGTGTGGATGAAACTAGAGTTTCAGTGTATCCAAACACTGGAATTGTAAGAGCCTGCTCTAAAATCTCTGATTGCTATTGTGTCCCACTTGAAATCACTGCACTCCATTGTCTGTCATCCAAATCGGACTCACATAGTGACTCCACCACCTGGGCATGGGTTGCCCTCCTCCTGTGTCCCTCCACCTCCAACTGACTTCAAAGATAACATGAAAGAGTGTTGTGCCAATGGAGCTTGAGCAAAAGCAAAAGCAGGTTAGGAAAAAAAAATCCCTTTACTGTAGTATCTGCCACAGCTGAGAGTATTATTTCCCCATGCATTGCATTAGGACTATTACATTCAGAGTCTTACACGGATACGAAGTAAGACGAGTAGGATGTTAGAGATGTTGAAATTAAACCAGAATGGCTTCGCAGGAATATAGAGCACCCAAAGTAATGAGCAAAATTGAGCTGGCCGTCCAGTGAAAACAAGCCTTTTACTGCTCACTGAATAAAAAATACCCCCTTTTATAGTTTGTCTGGCTTCTTCTGCCTCAGCGTTGTGTAGATAGGTAGCTCAGATCATTAAACATATCCCGTCCCTTCATCCCACTGGTAATTAGGGAGTAATGGAGCCCTGGCTCGGAGAAATCGGAGACCACCGAGCAGTTGCCAGACTGCTTACCGCTCTTGCCAGCACCAATCTGAGGCCGAGGAATCGGCCTGTCCCAAAGATTTGACCTATCAGAGGCAACCAAATGGCTCTGGCAGGACACTCCCTTCAGCCTCCGCTGTCTCCAGGGGCTGTCTAGTGCATTAGTTCTTTGCTGCTTAGCACTATGTTGTATTGATTTGATGTCCTCACATGCAGTGGAGGGTGTACAGACACTATGTGCTTATTGTGCTGTAACAGAATTACAGTACACTACTTTTAGCTTACTCCTATGAGAAATACAAAGCAAAAACCCAAACCCTGTTTTTGGTTGGTTTTTGGCTTGAATTGGAGCAGTAACAATGGAAGTTTGTGGAAGTTCTTTTTTTTTGTGAGTTATACGCAATTTAAACTGCTTATGCGCAATGCATTGAGGCAGTTTTCAACCGTATACACACTGTAGAATTGGTGATGGAAGTCCTCCACATTTATTTGTTCTATGTTCATCCTGATTAGGACTTTCTCCAAAGCACTCCCCTTAATAAAGGAATACTTAATCCATAAAATGACCATTTGTATATCAATTTATAACCCCATGTTACTTTCAATTCTTGAAGATATTTTAATTTTTTTCTCATATGCTCCCAGGGCAAATGGAGAATCCATGACGCATTCATCCTAAACTATGCATTTTCGCCACAATCTTACCATTTAAGACACTTCCTCCAGTACCGTCTCATGCACAGACTTGCAGCGAGCATGATACAGTAGTGGAGGAATTGTTTTAGATATTAAGATTTGTTTGTGAATCAGTAAACATACGACTAGATAAATGAGACTTGGATTATACTTCATGAGTTGTGTGAGAGTTTGCAAAAGGATATTGGCCTCCATTTACTTCCATTCATCAAGACTTGTCGCTGTTTTTATGGTTCTTCGTTCACCGCGAAGGCACGCTTGAAAAACTACCTTTCTTCGATTTAAAGGTCACACGGGGTGTGCAATTAATATAGAAATGGTCATTTTGTGGGTAAAGTATTCCTTTAATGAACCAATTCTTCCCTTGTAGAGCCCGCTCCTTGTTAACTCTTTCTACCACTTCCTTTTCAAGTGAAAAGTTTTCTCTTTCTCTCCATTCTTCTCCAGGTGAAGGTGGAGGAGGAAGATGAGGAAGGATCAGCGGAGGAACTGGCAGGAGAAGAGGAGGAGGAGAACTGGGAGAAAGCATTGTCTGTGGAGCGCTTTGGAGACATCATCAGTGATTCTGCTTCCGCCAGCGGAGACAAGATGGGCCGGCATTACACTGAGAAAGACTTTGAATGTAAGCAGAGCTACAGTTTACACAATAACGCGCACACTGTTTTATAATCCAGCAGAGAGTATTGATCCAAATTACTATTAGAAAGCAAACTACTCAGAGTAAAATGGAAGTCCTGTAGTTTTCATTCAATTGTTCATTTCATTTGATCAACATTTTTATAAATATATCATATTTCTGTCTTTACATGCCCCTTATATTTTACGTTGTTTCTATGTTAATTTTAGGGGACTAAAATCCACCACTTCGGTACAATATTTAAGCCGTTAGATGGATTGCCCTAAATTGCTGTAGAGACGTTCATGGTCCCTTGAGGAAGATTCCTCTTGACTTTGGTGATCCCCTGAATTTTTTGCTAGCGCCATCATGAGGTTGAAATTTTTGTTTTTGAATTGAAATATCTGGTTCATTTATTGGATGATTCCTATTGACTTTAGCATCCCCAGACTTTTCCTCTATAGCAGTCACCAGGAGGTTGACATTTTAGTTTTTTTTGCAAAATGTCTCCTGGACTGCCATGAAATGTGGTACAGACATTCATGTTCTCCTCAGGGGGAATTGTAATAACTTTAGTGATAAACTTTTCATCTAGCACCATCTTCAGGGCAGTGTTTTATGTTGACCAATGCTTTGTTTATGGTCTGTTTACTCTAAATGGAACAATAATTTACTCAATGAACATCATTCTGTATGAGACCACTCATGTTTATAATGTTTACTGAGGTAATACTTAAAGTTAGAAGTAGGGTCATTTTCTCATAGACTTCTATACAATCAGACTTTTTTTTTGCAACCAGAGAGAATGCAAGTTTATGTCACTTCTGCATTGGCTTCACTTTCCAGACCCGTAGATTGCCGCCTGGTTCTACTTTAGTGTTTTGGGCTAATTAGCAAATGTTAGCGTGCTGCTTAAAAACCAAGATAACATTAACATGGTAAATATTATTCCTGCCAAACATCGTGACATTAGCATTTAGCACCACTGTGCCTAAGTACAGCCTCACAGAGCTACTAGCATTACAATGTCAATTTGTTTATGCGTGTATAAATACAATATATATACAATTTATATAATCGGATCCTGACCTTGTCACAGTTTGGCTTGTGTTCATACTAAGAGATCAGAATTAGAGCAGGGCACCAGATCCTGTGTATGTAAACATATCAGCGGATTATTATTAGACAGATTAGCTGATTGATACCACATGCTCTGGCAGGAGATAATAGTGGCTAAGATTAGATAGAGCCGCTTTCTTTTGATGTGTATTAAACATTGCATTTCTCCATTTTTACATGTTAATTAAAATCTAGAGCTTTTGTTTGTGTTGTGTCTTTCAAGTGCTTAATAGGGAATTAGGGGGAGAGAGAGCATCCTCTCTGAGAATAGCAATGCGTTTGTTCTTTGCATATTTCACCCTAATGGAATCAAATCAGTATGTGGTTCTGTAATAACAACAAATGGTGGTTGTGTGATGTGATTTCTTACTGTTAGTCTTGTTTGGAATGTGTATAGTGACGCAAATGCTTCTTGCGTTATAGCTCAGATTGCATAGATTAAATTCCAGTTCGTAAAAAAATTGTTGCCCCGTGTTTTGGGAAAAATAATGAACAGGTCTAGGAGCATTGTGTGACATGCTGAAAAAAATGTGAAGTAGCTCAGAAAATAACTCTGAATATGCTGCTGTCATCATGGGGAGAGATTCTAACTTGCCATTTGCAGTGTAAATTTAGTTCCATATCCGAAGCGCAACAGAACCATAATGTGTCAGCAGTTCATGCAAATATTATTTACATACGACACACTTCTGATTTCATTCTTAATGTTGTTTAACGCAGATCACAGACACACTTTTCACCATACGCACCACCCCTTATCCACCCACCTGCCCCTGCCCCAGCGTCTACGCAAGAGGGTGCACAGCATGGACAGGAGGCGCAAAAAGAAACGGAAGAAAAAAAAGACCTCCCTGCCCCCTTCCGACGTTACACCCACCATCCACGAGGTAGACGAGGAAGAAGCCGAGTCTGAGACTGACGGACAGGGAGTGGCTGCCACGCCCACGGAGCTACCTGATACCCAACCACAGGTAAAATAGGACTGAGGAACCATTGGGCCTCTCGTGTAAAGGTGGCAAGATACATTCATACAATTGACGGAGGCTCGTTCCTGCTGTTGAGATGGCCGAGGCATGTGTAACTGTATTTGTGCAGGGGTGCTTAGCCACAAGTTAGCACATTCCTCCCCTCTCACTAATCTTCATCTTCCTCTCAGTTTAGTTTGGGGAGCCAAGAGGACTTGGAGGAACCCCTTCCCCTTACTGCCTTCCACACGGAAAACGAAGAGCATCCATTGTCTCGGAAAGCCTCGCCCATTCTGATAAAGGAGGCGGCTCATGATGGGGCAATTGCAGTTCTTGGACAGAATGAGGAAGTGCGTGGAGAGGAAGCGGCGTGCAACAGGTAGACTATTAGGACATCTCAAGTTGTTCTGTTTGTGCAAAAGACCTCATGGGTTTATAATCAGATTAATTCAAACACATTCATACACCGATTTTGGGAACAATTTAGGGTTAAGTGTCTTGACGAAGGACACATCGACACATAGACTAGAGGAGCCGGGGATCGAACCGCCGATTTCTGATTGAGGGACGACTCGCTCTACCTTCCGAGCCACAGTCGGTACATGCAGGTACCGTAATACTGATTCAGTTAAAGGAGAGGATTTGGAACATGCTTTGATATTATATTATCAATATGTTCATATAAACAAATATTTTTACAATTGTTAATATGAAAAGTGTCGCTTTCCCACAGAGAACTAGAAGGACAATCGGAGAGGGCAGGTATCCGCCAAGGCCAAATGCCCTATTTCGCAATGTTGAAATGAAAATGTAAATGCAAAGCTTCTTCATTGGCCCATGCTACACCCTTCAACCAAGTTTTAAGAAAATCGGGCGAGTAGTTTTTCCGAAATCCTTCTTACAAACAGACAACCATAACCTCATTGGCGGAGTGAATTATCACCCGATTTTTCAGTTCCTCTCACCTCTACTGAGTCTTCCTCTGCTTAGCAGAGTTTTCTCTCTTCTTTCGTCACAGTCATTGAGCAGGAGTTCTTTTCCGCAAAAAAACAACTGATGAATGTAAGTTGTAATATTTACTCTCCTTTTAGATCTGTTTTGGTCTCCACCAAGTCCTTATATCTGTCAAATATCCATCTTTTTAGCAGCTAAATGTTCACCAGCTTCTCGCTAACCTTGTCATTGTGCTGTTTGTCGCTGGTGAGGTAGCGTATAGTGGAATTGAAGGCTGTTTTGCTGTAAACAGCTGCTTGTTCTGGCTGGAAACAAGGTTTATTAGAGCAATGACAATGAAATGAACCTGTTGGCCATGAAACTAAAACAATCAGCTTGAAAATGTCAAAATGCTCTGTGAGGGGAACAGCATTGTTGGGTGACAATTTTCTTTGACTTTATATGAATAAGTCCTTTGGCATTACACACTGTATTTTAGTCCATTGTGCATGGTTTTCCATTATGGTCCATTTTACTGGGGAGTGTGTACTGGTAATGTAGCATGAAACATACACTACACAGAAGTACAGTGTGTTGCTATGGTTAACTGCACTTTAACAAGCCTTGTAGACTGGTTTACTTCTGACTTGTTGAATTCAGAAGAACAACTTTTGTGGTGCACTGTTGTCCGAATTCAACACTCGCCTGCCAGCAAGACAGACATTTATATTTTCTCTTCCATGGCACAAGAAAGGATACCAAAGCTTGATCGAAGATGATTCAGTTGTTATTCTAAGGTTTATTTTTGCATCTAATGTATCTGTGAATTCCTTTTTAAAATAGCAGGTGTAGCAATGGATACAAGCAGCTCAATAGAATAGAGCAGACAAGAGCACAGAGTTGTTGTTGTTGCTCTTATTGCATGCATAGGCTCAGATACAGTGTATGCATGTGAACTTTACATTAGCAGTGTAAATGTTAAGTAGTTCTTCAGGCTGGTGGTTCACTAATGGCTCCAGTTGAGTCCTAGTTATTGGAAGACCATCTAGCCAGCACACGTGCATAACATCGGAATTACATTGTTTTTTCTTTTTCTTTTCTTTAATTATAAAATAACGTATGGATTTTGCCGGTCGGAGGTCAGGGGGCCCCATGTTGATTCAGGTATTCAGGTCTCTGCTAATACCTGGTTGGATAAAAGCACAGAAACCCCACCATGCCTGTGCCATGCAAGATTGTGTTGCTGCGTTTGAGTGAACACAGCTGAGGATGACTCAGAGGTTTGGTGAGGAGTCAGTCCTACTGCTGTGTTGTGAAGCCCCCTTCTGGTGAAGAGACAGCACTGCAACCAAGGAGCACAACACAACACAGCATTTTGGTCAGCAGCTACATTTGAGTTTGGAGTAAATCATAACATCTGAACACATTGTACGACATTACGGCATCATTCCCTAATGTCTTATAATGTGAAGCTCATTACTGCAGCATTGAATGATCTTTAATCTACTTTTTGCTTTTTGTCAGTGTCCCCCCAGGGTCAGATCCCACAAGCTCAATCACGAACCGCGGCTGGTTCCGTAGGAAGCCCGTCCATCATCGCCTGGCAGGCGCCCAACGGAGCAACTATGACCTGCGGGAGCGGATCTGCATCGGCAGCATGACTGCTCTGGAGACGGCCGTCTACCAGCAGGTGCCCACTGATGAGGCAGAGGCCCAGATGTTGGCCAGCGCCGACCTGGATGACATGAAAAGTAAGGGAGATATAACTGAGGTGGAACCACATGTATTCTCTTCTAACCTTCACTGTCCTATTGCACACTTCAGATTAGTAGTTGGATAAGTAGCCAAGAAAGAGGAGGTGTTTTGCTGCAACAGGCTGTTATTCTTCTCAAGCTACAATGTAACATAGCATGAAAGAAAAGTACAATTTAAACAGAAATTCCACAGACCTGGTTGTACAAAATATTAGATACACCAGTATACTAAAATGTTGCCCACTACTCAATCGCTACTTTTCACACCTGCTATCTTGTGGCATATTTTGGTGCACAAAGTGATAACATGGCTGGGCCTCGTTTGTTACCAGCGGACTGAAAAACGACCTTTTATATGTTCTCATTGCTGTGGAGAAATAAAGGCTTCGGAGCAGGGGAATGGGAGATGATTTCCTCTGTTGCGAAATGCACCATGCGAGATGACTCAGATTCTACTTTTCACCCACGCCACAACAACGTTGTGGGGGGGGGGGGGGGGGGGGGGTCTTTGTGAGAAGTCTGTTTTTCTGGCGTGACTGTTATATAGCATAGCAGCCAGTCACTGTGCTCAACCACTTCTCCATCAGACCTTCATGATAACACCTGGTGTGGTTGCTAGGATATTTGTGATATAACTGCCAGGTCTATATAGCAGTTTGTGTAGCCATGTGTGAAACACATTTTCATGTTTTCCAGAATGTGCCGTTAGGCTGGTGATTCAATTTCCAAAAGCTCACATCCTCTTTTAATTTCTGATTTATTGGGTTTTTCTTCTGATTGTTTATTTAAATCTGCAACTGGTTATCCTGCTTTAATGCGACACACACTACACTAGTAATTATGGACACCAGCTCAAAATGGGAATACCAAATATTAGTATGATCAAAGGTATTGATAGATGCCAGCAGCTCCTGTGTATGTCTGCCTGCACTGAGGGATATCATTGGACAATGGGGATTAAGACTTTCTGTATTTGAGGCGATAAATGAGTAAATGAGTGTGGCGAAGGAGGAGAGAAAACTGAGGATTTCTTAGATATTTTATCTGACAAAAAAGAAGAAGGAAGAAATTGACAATTTTAAGTTGCATCAGCACACTGATCTGAACATAAATGGATGTGATTTCAGACTCTGTGCATGTCCCTTCTCACCAGACAGTAAAGGAAATACATCGTCAGCATCCATTCTACCTGACCGAGAGCTGGAAACCATTTTCATTGATGTCTCCACTGTTTGTATCGTGGAAAACAGACTTGTGTTGCTTTGATTACAATATGAATGTTTAGTTATAGGCCTATTTTACTGGTCATAGTAAAAACATATCAGGGCCTCCCATCAAAGTATCAATTTCAGCAGCAAAATATATTCAGAAAGTCAGATAGTATTTTCACCTGCATTTTGGTTTTAAGGCTGGATTCATATTTTTTGAATAACGCTCAGCACCCTCTCCTGGTGATACATATATCTGCCAGACAACACAGTGATAGTACAAGAGTTATGGCAATTTGAATGTTACAATCTAAACATTTTAGCAATGTTTTTAATGACTTATTTTGCTTTCTGACCTTCCTTAGGATTTAAATCCTCGGCATACACATACACATTTTTTTTGTTTTGTTTATAATTTGATTGGCTGATTATGACTCAACAGCTGCTTTTTTTACTGAGCCTCCAAAAAAGGAAAATAACTTAAATACGAACAGCTTTATCTTATTTAAGAAACCTGAATTATGAATATTGACGTTTTCATTTTTGTGCATATGTTACACACTGAATGATGACGATGTCCATTCAGTTTTCCAGATGAATTTGTTGTACTGTGAATAAGTCTCTGTGATCTCGACTGTCCTTTCTGGTCGAGCTCGCTTATTTTAGACAAGAATTACAGCGCCAGACAAACCAAAACCCGCTACTGCCACCTATTGGCGAGAATGAGTATCGCCCAGCAGCTACTTTAGGTGAAAGTAGGTGAGTTTAAAAGTCACACAAAGCGTTTTAAATTATAATAACCAGAAAAGAATAGTGAGGGGGGCAAGGTAATGACACAAACTAATACAATAACAATTGTGCAAATAATTGTAGCCATTAAAATATCCAGGGTGCCACACATACTATATATTATCTGTTCCATTATTTTGTCCAGTTGAAAGAGCAAGAGACTTCTACTTTCTGTTTAAAATAACACATTACTAACTGTACACTGAAACATTAATACAAGTATTTTAACAAAAGAATAAAAAAATGATTTAAAAATGTTTTCTTACCCTAGAAATTCAAATAGAGTTAATGCAACAGACCTGTTGGACCCTACAAGACTACCTACTAGAGCATCTTGATGCTGTTCACAGTGACAGTAGTTTTCCAACAAAAGTAGCTAATTTGTACTAAATGTCAAATTCATAAAAAAACAATGACCAATTATCTAAAATTCTTGTTATAATTCCTGCCTCTGTTGAATTCAGAAGAACAACTTTTGTGGTGCACTGTTGTCCGAATTCAACACTCGCCTGCCAGCAAGACAGACATTTATATTTTCTCTTCCATGGCACAAGAAAGGATACCAAAGCTTGATTGAAGGTGATTCAGTTATTATTCTAAGGTTTATTTTTGCATCTAATGTATCTGTGAATTCCTTTTTAAAATAGCAGGTGTAGCAATGGATACAAGCAGCTCAATAGAATACAGCAGACAAGAGCACAGAGTTGTTGTTGCTCTTATTTGCATGCATAGGCTCAGATACAGTGTATGCATGTGAACTTTACATTAGCAGTGTAAATGTTTCAGTGGTCCAACTGGAAAGCATGTTGCGACATGTATTGACTCCGTTGCTGCTCTGCTGCTGACCATTCACACGTTTTCTCACTGCTGCCTATAACCTGGCTCCACTGTGGGAGTCCCACACATTCTGTCACATGCAACCAACCCACACAGCTCCTGGCCACCACACACACGTTTAGAAGTAAGCTTCCATCTGAATTACACAAATTACAGTATCTACTCATGATTTCTGTCAATGATAATCACATTAACGGTATAATGATAAAGAGAAAACTCCAGATGGATTTTTATTATTGAGTTTATTTTACGTGTATGTATATACTCAGTTATTAGATATTGTTGTGACACAAGAGTCGCTTAGTCAAATGCATCAAAACTCTGCATTACTACCCATTTTAATGGGAGGCCAACTGCAGTGAAGAATTGTTATGAGGAAATCAGTGGCACTATTAGTGCAGAAAATAACAGCTCATCCTCATCCCAATCAGATTTGCACATATATTGCCATTTCTTCAAGACTTTTTCTCTCAAAAAGGGAGCCCAACGTATCATATTGTTACAGATTACAGGCCATAGATGTTGATCTGCCAGGGGCACAAATAGACAGAGTTAAAGAAAGAAAGAGTAAAATACACTAGGTGCTGTGGCAGCTCCAAAACCAACTTCATTTGTTTTAGTTTTGCAGTTAAAGTCTGCCGCAGCTGAGTTTGTTGCAGCCTTAAAACCCTTGATCATATGTTTATCCTTCTGTAGTAGAAAATAGAAAATGCTCCACATATCGCATGTATCCAGGGCAGCCGCTCTCTCTCCCAGCGTCCAGGGCATTAATGATCAGGGGATGCAGTCGATTCCCCTTCAGCAGCGACCCTGCCCCTGGCCTTTTCTGCTTTACCAGAGCAGAGTAATCATTGACTGTTTAGAAAACCGGAATCCAGATGACCCACAGTCACTCAAAACCAAGCCCTCTGATTTGTAGGGAGTGACGCTCCACATTGACAGGCCATGTGTATCACCGCTGTATGTCGGTAAGCTTCAGCTGCACTCAAGAGTTCAGGTTTTGAGTCAAAGTGTGAGTTTGGTTTTAGTCTTAACTAAAGCTGAAGAAATGATTCTGAATATATAATCACATTGTCATAGTGTACTCTCTGCCGGCGTCTCAGTCCTTAAACCCATCTCAATCAAAGATATTTTTAACTGAGACAAACAACACCTTATTGGAAACATGTCAGGTTGGGATAGGTTTTAAAAAAACAAAACATGACCTTAGCATCACTAGTGGTACTTTGCAACTCTCTTGACCATCATATGAGTACTTTATGGCGCAATACAATTGGGATCAAAACATGATTTGTCTCTCGATGTTTTTTTCATCTCAATCACATACTTTCCACAAATTCTTTAACCATATTTTTCTGTAGTATGATTCAAAAGCTGTCTTTAAGCATCTCAGGATTATTTGCCTGGCTCCACCCACTAGTCATGACACACAAATAACTAAAACGCAGATCACGTGAAAGAAAACATAGTCAACAGTGTATTCAACATTTCATTATACCTTCATTTTACTTCATAAACTGACAAGAACAGTGACACTCACACACACACAATATTCAAACATGTTGAGCAAGTTTCAGAGAGGGTCCTGTTAAGCTCACACTGGGCCACCTGTTGTAGACAAGTCAGACCACGAACACCTCAGGGGACGCACGGTTTCCATGGTGCAGCTTGCTCTGGTAATTAGCACCATGCTGGAGCTGATTCTTAGGTGTTATTCTAATACTGTCATCCTTTAGGTTTCACACTAGCACTACTTGTGTTCTTGGGCAGTTCTCAGTATATGTTTCTGCACGTGTCTTTTTGGTGTATAAGTGTGCATTTTCCGTTTAATGAGATTCGAGTAGAGAAGGCAACCTTTGAAACTTGACCCTCATGCACATCACATGGTTGGAAAGTGATGGCGGCACTATGGAAACGAAAGTCATCAACTCTTCTGCTGGGATCCATTTTATGTTGGATTGTCAAAAGCCACCAAGATCAATGGGCTGACATCATTAAAAAAGGGCGGCACTACCATCCAGCTGACCGGCAGCCCTCACAAAGTAGACCATCCCTTATCAATGCTTCTTGTTGGAGCTGCAGCTACGGTGAATGTTGCTCCCATTGATGCATCGCTCTGATTGTGGATACAGCAGGGGGCTTCTGCCTGAGGGTGTAGCTCCAACTTAGCGTTGTGTTTGGATTTAAGGCAAACCAAAGAGTTTTTGTGATTTGTATCTCTGGACTGAAGGGGGATTATTTTGACTGACACATCATTGAAAATTGAAAGTTTCTTTTTGTGCTTGTTTTTTAGCTTTATAGAACTTCCTTTTCAGAAGTTGGACCTGAGCGCAAGTGATTTTTTTTCTTGGCTTCCTGAGGCCAAAGTCTTTTAAAAAAACATCTAATATTGGAGCTGGTTTTCAAAGTTTTCATACAGGTTCTTTTGCAGAACCAGGGCGTAGGCTAGGTAGGCTAGTATTTGCTGCATAGACCCAGGCTCATCAGAACAGCGACCCAGGGCGAGCAACGGCGTTCAAGAGTTGGAAGCCCTGGATGAGCAGTGTGTCCACTCAGAGAGAGGAGGATAGGAGGAGGTACCAACCGTCGAGATGACAGACAATGAGGGACAAGAGAACCAGGGGCATGGGAGCCCTGATAAGAAGCTTGGCACTGATCACCAAGGACCAGAACGTCGGTGCAGTGTCCAGAAAGGCATAGGCACCCTCAAGCAGAACCAACACGACCATTACAGCTCAATGTCCAACGTGGAAGGGGACTTTGAAGAGTTTGTTTTGGATTTCGATGACTATGACTTGCTTGAGTCAATCCACACTCAACTGGGGTCACCACTCGAGCCTACCCGTAAGTTGTGTGTAGAGAGATACACCTATACTCTTGTAGTGCGGCATTTCAATTCTGTCCATTCAATGCAGAGCTTTAAGTCGTGGACATTTGACAGCAGTGAAAGCTACATCAACCTTCCGATGAAGGAAGTTCTGATGCAATAGTAACTCTGAGAAATTCCCATGGATGATTCTATTTTTATATGAATGATTAATGGACGGGGGCTCTCTTTTTTTCCCATTGATTGTGTGGCATTCCACTTGCTTAATTGATGGCAATATAATGCTCATTCAACAACCAGAACAAAGTTGCCCACAGTATTGAGCGAATTGACACGGCACTCTGCTGCTCTTTCCTGCTTTCCTATTGATCCAGTGGCACCCATTTGGCTCTGGGGGGGAGCCACAGCTAGAGCGGAAACACATTTAATTGACCAGCAATGTGTGGCTCTACTATTTTTATCCCTATTTGGAACATGGCACATATAGCACATTGTCATGTGATGAAGCTAGGTTCCAACAGATGCAAAAGGTGATCTGCCTGCAATACCTTAGCACAGGACTAATCAATTACAAATTCAGTTGGGCCAGATTTTATAACCAGGAAATGTAGACGGGCCAGACAGTTTCAGAAACCTATTTAAAATCTTTTTTTTTTGTTTTAGCTTTTGGCAATGAAGCAATTTTAAATCAACGCAAATGAATGAAAATTGTTGTGCTTATTGGTTCATTTTTTTATGCTCACATATCTGATTAAGGCACATGTACAGAGACACACCCTTCCGTCTTCATGCTTCAGGGTTAACAGAGACATATTTTCCCTTCTTGTGACCGTCATTGGCCAGATGTTTTGAAAAGCTACTATTGCCGGTGTTGCCACTCGATCAATACAGCCTGCCCGATTGGTACTGTGCTTGTGCAGCTCTCGACAGAGATGAGAAGAAAGCGAGATGACTCACTCAATAGCTACTTCCATACACTATTCAGGGTCGGGGTTTTTTAATACCCACACCCACCCAACCTGTTATGGGAGCCAATCTGTACCGACCGTCCAACCTGCAACAATATGCATTAATCAACTACCAGAACACAACCTGCAAACCGCCAACTTTATGCATTATAGTAGCTCAATTGTCAGGACTGAGACAAGACTAAACAACGGCACTTGCTGTGTGTGTGTGTGTGTGTGTGTGTGTGTGTGTGTGTGTGTGTGTGTGTGTGTGTGTGTGTGTGTGTGTGTGTGTGTGTGTGTGTGTGTGTGTGTGTGTGTGTGAGAGAATGACAGAGAGAGGGGTGGACTATTGCACAAAATATTTCTTACAGAAACCGCTGGACCCCCGGGTTGACCCGCATATCACTACTACATATGTAGTTTAAATTTTTTGACATGCGTCTGATCTATGTAATGCTAGAGAAGTCTAATTTAGCTTCTGACGGCCACTAATTGAACATTTATAATCGCTAGTTGGTGTAGGATGTAATACAGTAGTAGCTGAAAACAGCTAGCACCAACTGGGTACGTGGGGTTGGTTAAGCATTTATAACTTATAACTAATAAGTTGGTTTTGATAACTTTGAGACATTCATGGTCCCCTGATGATGAATCATTATGACTTTGTTGATCCCCTGATGCTTCCTATTGCGCCATTATCAGGTCAAAACTTGGATAGTGAAAATATAGCTTTAAAACTAAAGACAGTCTGGTCAGCTTTAGCTATACTTTAGTGCTAATTATCAAAGCCAAATGTTCTAAATGAAGATGGTGCATGTCAACTTTGACATTTTGTATTTGGTGATGTGACTGTAGACTCTTAGTCTTGTTTATCTTCTTTGGGTATCTGTTGGCCTGAGGGCCACAGTCATTTTTGAATTTGTTTCATCAACAAGTAAGATGGAGAATTGAGGTCAAACATTATTGTTTTTAAAAACCTTGACAGCTAGTCTCTAAGGTGAACACATCAAAGTGTGTTTGCCATGTAGGGGAGTACTACTGCATATGTGAAAAGTTGTATAAAGTGTACTAAGTGTCTCCGGAGGAAGATGGGTAAATTCTGAAAAATGGCCTAAGGTGATGCCACTTGAATCGGCATCAGTTGGTTGTGAAGACAACGGGTTTAAAAAATAAAAAATCTGGAGCGATGGAGTTATAAAGAAGTGAGCCTACCAGTACACTGCTCATCTCTGCTTCAGGCTAGCTGCTCAAGGCTATATTAGCCACTACTAGCAAAACACACCCTAATCTTTGATCCATGCTCCATATTCAGCAGGGGTAAAAAATGGTGGATGATTTAAAGGCCCTGTCACACTATTGCGTATGAGAAAAACGTATGAGTTGCGTATGCAAATTTCCTGAAAAACTTTCATACGCACAAAAACACCTTGAAAATACCGAAGGTTTCGTATACTTACCGTATTGAACCTATGATAAGCGTATGAGTAGCGTATCGCCAGCGAATGGCCAGCGTAAGACCAGCGTATCGGCAGCGTATGACCAGGAACGAACTGCGCGTGCGCAGTCTACCACTATCACGTGACAAAGTGCCGATAAGCATATTTCCCATAATGCCTGGATGTGGTGAATTGCCAAATCGATCAGATCATACTGGTGTTGGAGAAGAGCTACCTCCATCCTCTCTCGTTGTAGGTCCACGAAGAACTGAAGAAGAGCTCGAAATGGGAGTATATATATATATATATATACACTTTCTCAATACGCTAGCTGTACGGTACACCTTCATGCCAGGTATGGACAGCGAATGACCAGCGTACTCCACCTATGAGTAACGTACCTCTGACGTAACTCTCGCGTATTCAGCGTATGCCGAGCGTATGCTTAGCGTATAAACCATACGTCCGCACACGCACAACATTTTTAAGCATGCTTAAAAAAACTTTTCTGCCTCGCCGTATGCCAGCGTATGCCAGCGTATGCCACCGTATGCGACCTTATGCGACCGTGCTTGAAACGTATACAACCTATGCCTAACGTACCCCTAGCGCCTGTCACCGTATACCAGCGTATGAGTGATATTTTTCATATGCTCGCATACGCTAGTACGATACGCAATAGTGTGACAGGGCCTTAAAACAGGCTGAAAAGAAATCATAATTGAATCATAATCATATTCATAAGGAACACACATTTTAGAGGCAGATGCACATTGACAGAGCATATTATCTGACTTTTGAGGCTCTAGGTTGTGACCACTTCTATGTACTGTATGTGTCAGGCACATGTCTAGCATTGATGCTTTCTATTGACATATCTATTTCAAGTTCTTGTAAAGAAATATCCCTCTGAAGAACTAACCCTGACATTCAAAGGTTCATGACATAATGTCGAACCGTTTTTTTAAAAGCCACATCCCATTCCAAGCTAGATTTTAGATGATGTGGTTAGAAATAAGTTGCAAATTAGATTTGTACAACAATTGGTTTCAGTCGGGCCAAGAGCACATTACAGGAAATCAGATATGCTGACAATATTGCAAATACATTGGTTTTATGATTTATTCATATTGAAGGGATTTGTTGATTTCTAAAATGCACAAAGATCAGTGTTATCAAAATCATATGGTTGGTTAAACGGGAATAGTTCAGCTGACTTGTTCTATAATCGAGAACATGTGTGTCTTATCATTGACCCAAGTGAACAATGAAGACTAGTCATGAGTCTGCTCATGTTGCCAATGTTAAGTCCTTTCACAGAGAAAAGCCAAAATAGTTTTTCTTCCAGCTCACTGGAAAATAAATAATAATCAAAGGTCATGAATGTGCCACAAGGTTCTACACTTAAATGGAATATAAATTATTAGAGAGAAAAAAATTTGTGAATTCTTGGTAGACTTGGCGTTGCCTTTAAAAGGCTCCGTCTATGATGGTCACTCCAATTCCATTTTTTTGAATGGTATATGGTTTTATTTGTATTTACATTTAATTAAGTGTGAATGTTCCAGCAAGTGCATCTTAGCCAAATAGATTTGGAAACATCCTAATATTGTTGGATCATAACAATATGCTCACACTCCTGTAGATGGAGTGTATGGTGGTATTTTAAGCATAGGCCTTAGCCCAGGTAAGATACCAGCTCAAGAGGAGGAAGAGGAACAAAATGATGTCCTTTTCACACAGAAGTTGCGCTGTCCGTGCCCCGCCCTATGGTGAGACAATCAGCTGGAGCAGTTGAGTTTTTCCCCTTGTGAGATTACAAAATCAAATGCGGATCTAACTTCGTCTTGATTTCCATTTCTCTCCGTTTCCCTTAGCAAGGAGCAGAATGGAACAATTACTGCAGTTTTATGAGCACACACTCGCACAAACACACATACCCTCTTTCCTCTCGTCTCCACTGTGGTTACCTCCGGCAGCTCATGTAAAAGATTTTAAAAAAGACTGTTTATTTCATGAGGAATTATGTTCAGCCGTTGGCCAGTCTGAGTGGTCGGCAGCAGTTCCAGACTGAATGCAAATGTCGATTTCTAAACTGTCCCCCAGATCTTTACCATGACCTTAAATACACCAACCGCATTTCAGAACGTAACCATATGTATCCTAATACAGTACCTACCCATAATCCCTACTTGCTGCCTGGAAAATGGAAAATCAATCTAAACACGTATGCTTTGAAAAGTAGTTGATAGAACAGTAAATACACCTGATACAACTACTGGTATTTTCCTTTGACCATCTCAAATTTGTGTCTTAAATCATACATCAATTTCACCAAATACCTATGTTACCATTTATGTATAAAAAACACAAACTGGGCCTCAAAATAATTAATAACAATCACAAGTATCTAACCGTGTCCTTTAACACTCTAATAACACATTTCCACACAGGTGGTTAGCCTTTTTTTCATTTCCCAGTTCCTTTATCCAAATGATTGACCTCACACGCTTCCCAACTCTCTCACATGGCAAGTGATAGCCAGGTCCTCACCGTAATGAAAACACCTCCTCATTATGCTAAATTCAATAAGATATGATTCGTGGCTGAAGGAAATTGAAAATGAAATGACTCTTTTTGAACTGACAAATGTCTGGAGGCAAAACCACCTCCTTCTGTAACAGTTTCCCATGGCATACATACTGTAGATTCTCTCTCACCCATGGAGCCGTTGCCTTCTGTTACTGGATGTTCTTCTGTCAACTGGAAACTTAAACAGACATACAAATTAGATTCCTGATTTTTCCAGCCTGGAGCACATTTTCTTGAGTTAGAAAGGATGTTGCGTTTGTTCACAGTCCGAGAAAAAAGGGCATCTCAAGCCCGCTGCTTACAGATGCACCCAGTTAGGTTGATTTTCTAAATTAGTCTTCTAGAAAATCATAGTGACTTAGCTATGTTGACCTTGTACATTTTGACTTTAAAAATGCTTGTGGCTTGTTCAGGTCACAGATTTGAGGACAACCCCGGGGTGAGACGCCACCTGGTGAAGAAGTCATCACGATGTCAGATGAACCGAGCCAGCAACAGTTCCACACCACTGAGCAGCCTGAAGAAGAAGAAGAGAGCGGCAGATAAGAAAACCCATGAGGTTTGCAGCAAACTTTTTTTACCCCTAACCGCATTAATCTACATACTGACCGCTGGGTGAACACTTCATATTATGCAGGCCACATATAACCAAACAGTTTCTGTTGTCGAAAGCATCATCTTTAAAGCAGTATTCATTTTCTGACCACTTGGGGGCAGTTGAACTACCTACAAAAGCACAAGACTGACATCTTACACCTTATTAAGTCATCATGGTGAACATGTCAGCGTGTATTTGCACAGCATTCCTTTGGAGTGGTGTTTCTGTTCTCCCCAACAAATGTAAGTCCAATATTCACTCTCCCTGTAGCCCTTGGTTTGGTCTCCACCAGCTCCTGAGGGGAAATATCTGGGTCTTAAACTACTAAGCTATTTTTTTTAAATGTAATCTTTTAATATCCACTAGGCTTAGCTTTGGTTGCGTTAGGGTTTTTCTGTGGATTTTTGCTTAAAACAGCTGCCTACTGCTGCTAGAAACTCGATTAATCAGAGCAGTGAGAGTGAACCAAAATGTTTTTTGTGGGCCTTAAAAGCAAAACAATAGGCTGAAAGTGGCTAAACAGGTTGAAACATTAGAGCTGGATGATAATCCTTAATGCGTGCAACACTACCAGAGACACCTCTCACATGACACAGAGTCGCTTCATCCATTGATTAGTACTTCTTGATTAGTATGACTCCATACGTGTTTTTTGGAGTGTAGTCTTAGTTTCAGCACATTCCTCTTCATTTGACCTGATGAGACTTGAATACAAACTTGCTCCTTGTGTTCCACCTCAGTCTGACCGCAGAAATGTCACAAAAACACAAATCCTATAAGTATTATATTGCTTTGCTCTGAGAACACTTTGCTAAGCAGGAATATTATGTTGAAATGTGACTGAATGTCTTTCCAAACAATTTGGTTATCCTCTCAGTCCAAACCACTCTTAGCTGGATCCAAACCACTTAGTTGCTCCCCACAAACATGTGTGTCAGCTGTGTCATTGGATTAGCCGTCTTTGAATTTATTTTCCTATCAGTTTAATGTCGTGTTTTTGTTGAAAAACTATCCAAGATAGGAACAAGCAGACTGTGGCTGTGCTGGTGGTTTTTCTTTTTTAAGTAGACTCATTTGTAGGCTGCAGGATCGAGCCTTATTCTAGATCAAAGTGAGAGGGGCAATATTCACAGCTTTTAAATGCTTATTTATCTGTTCTACTTCATCTTCAGTTGTTTGTGGAGCTGAACGAGCTGATTGTGGACAAGGACCATGAAATGCGTTGGAAGGAGCGGGCCCGCTGGATCAAGTTTGAGGAGGATGTGGAGGAGGAGACAGACCGCTGGGGCAAACCCCATGTGGCTTCACTCTCCTTCCGCAGCTTGCTGGAGCTTCGCCGCACCATCACACACGGTAAAGGGCTCCTGCATGCATATAGCAAGGCAGATGTTCACAGCACCAGTCTTGTGATTTACCTATTTCCTATGTGTCCATTTCCATGATAATCATGACGTATTAAAAAAAAGCTAAATAAACTTGCATCAACTTCTCCCTAAAAGCAGTTAGCCGAGCGCTGGATGTGGATACTTTTTAAACAATCCAGTTTGGCTCCTTATCTTCCTGTACCTTTCTTCCCTATATATAGGTGCCATCCTTCTGGACCTAGAGCAGAACTCTCTGCCCGGCATCGTCCATCTTGTGGTGGAGACGATGATCATCTCTGACCAGATCAGAGCTGAGGACAGAGCCAGTGTTCTCCGGGCTCTGCTTCTCAAACACAGGTCAGCAACCACACTAACACTCGCTTTAATAGTTAAAGGGCATACAAGTTGATGCACCTTTCACAAAGATTGTTTTTTTTTTCAGTACAGAGTCTTTTAAACAAAGCTTTTATAGTACCTGAGGCTGTCTTATCAAGCGAGTTTAACTTAGTCAGGCTCTCTTTGACACAAACTCAGCTTCACTTAACCTCATATTTACAATGTTCATACCTATAATTACAAAACGAAAGAAAAAAAATGATGAAGATCTATGTGCAGGGATTAGGTTCTTCAGGCCTCCACAAATGCAACATTATATGTTAAAACGGCTTCACTGATCCAATCACTGTCAGAAATGCTGTAAAAGAATGTCAGGACCAGTGTTATTTGACATTAGTTTTCATTCATTACTAATACTTCTGTGCTATTTCCTAAAAAAACATTTTATAGACATTTACTAAACTTCTAAAAAAAATACATGACCATGAAAAGTTCCGCTACTGGTTTGGAAACTCGTTACCCTGTGCTGTTAAAAATGTTTCTAATTGCCAACAAATCTCATTAAAGGCCAAAATCCCCAAACATGAATGTATCCTAATAACAATCCCGCTATATGTTATTCCTCTAAGCCCTACAACTCCATTGTTGTCCATGAATTATCCAAAACACATCAATGAGCCAGATTGTTGCACTGGGTGACCATGAACACACAAACGTACTGTAGTTCATCTTGAGTCGATCCCACATGCTCGAGCATCAAATGTGTATAAATCCGCCGCTGGAAATAGTCCTCAAGAACTGTCCCATTTAAAGCTGTTTTAGTTACTTTTGCTAAAAACTACAGTGCCCAGCTGTGCAAGGACATTACTTAGACTTAAACTAGATTAAATAATGCATATGTCCATGATTTCTTTTAAAGATGTACTTAAGAATAAGTTATAAAGTTATTAGCCTTATCCTGTAAGCACTTGTTTTAATGTGGACATATTGTTTTTGACTCATAGTTGATTGATGGGGACTTTCCTCTTTTATATGTTTTTATAAGTTTAATCTGAAGGCCTAAACTAGAACTGTGTTTCTGGTTTGTGGTGTTGGTTACCATGGCATCAGATCTTCATTGCATTCCATGTAATAGTTAGTTGTTTCTTTATCCATGTATTAAAACAACCTGCCAGTGTATGGCAGTGTGAATGCAGCTTTGTTTACATTTTGAGCTGGGATTGAAGGTATGGCAGCATGAAGAATAAAATCCTAACCCTCCTCATTAATCATTATCCTGTGCAGGGGAGGTTGTTACAAAAAGGCAAACTCAGGGGAACTGAACAGGGAATTTCCAAATTGTGACATTTAACACTTGGCTCATCATCTGGTGTACTTCCCCGGGTTGACTAATAGTTTGATTCTTCATCGTGTGAGCTATCCTGGCTCTTTTGATCTCTGCCTTTTTTTTTAAAGATCTTTGCTTTCTTAGTGAAACATGATTTTATGCATCCAAAATGTCTGAAAACCCAGGATTTCAGATGAAAGGAGGCTGACTAAACATCGGGCTTTTTGGGTGTTTTCATTCCGAGGTTTACTGTTTCTCGTCAACAGGGTTTCTTTTTTTTTGCCTTTGCGGTTTTTGGTGCTTTGTGGTTTCTGCATATGTTTTCTTTTTTTCCATCGCGCCCAGTCAGCCAGTGTTGGTATCAAGTTCAATGGTGTTGTTTGAAATGATTGGGTGTGATGCTGTCAAACCAGCAGCAGTGTTTGTGTGTAGATTTGGAGAGGTTATGTTCATCATGGAACACCACAACTTTTTTTTCAGATGGAAGGATCTTGACCAGGACTTGCGCACTAGAAAAGCTCAAACACACACATTCTCTTAGCTGACCAATCACCACAGGGGCTAGTTACATCACATCCTGCACACTGCCAAATATAAAGTCAAAGAAACACAAGCATTTGGCTGTAATACATGTGAAATGTCATCTCCACGCTATCACTAGCGCTCTCAAACGGTCCCCACCTATTGATCGGCATCTGCACTCCTATGCTAGCTAAGCTGACCTAACACATGTGGCCAATGCAATAGTGCACTACACATAGTGCATTATAGATTTATCACAGTTACATAACCCAAAAAACAAACAAGTCAACTAATTGTCAGCTGTCAAAGTATATTAGTAGAGGAAAGGTTAGCCATGCCTGTCCAAAGTACGGATGTTGTCATCGTGCTCGCTTTTTCCTCAGACGATGAATACTCTTTTATCACGTTTGGTGATCTTCTGGCTTTTCCTCCAGAGCTACCAGCAGGTTGACGTTGGGTGAATGCTATGTCTTTCTACTTTGGCATATCTGTCTTTTGTCCTTTGTGCATGTGTAGTCTCAAAAGCAAAGCCACGGACAAATGTGCTAAAACATATGATGACAGGTTCCAGGTTTTATATTTACATCAAACTCTTAACTGCAATGAGGCAGACAGGCAAGTGAATATCCATTCAGTGCAAAGTGCAAAGATATTTAGTGCAAACTATTTAATTTACAAGGATCATCTGGGATATGCACACAAATAATAACAACTGTAAATTACCTAGAGCATTAGCTAAAGGCAGATAACACAAATATTAAAAATTCAAGAAATATGCCATATGCAAAGTTCATATTTCAAAGAATTCATATACAAAAAAAGTATTGGAGTGCATTGTTATTGGCCTTTAAGTTTCCTTTTCACATACGACAAATGCTTTTCATTTTATAAGTAATGCCACCAAGAATTCAGTTTCATAATTTTGGTCAATTAAAAACCATTCATAATGGGAGGTATAATGTCAAGAATAAACTTTCACTCATACCTGTTTAAGTTTTCTAAGGATCTCATCTTATCCTTATGTCCCTGTATACAGCTCTCATAAGCCACTGGTCCAGTGTTCTCTGTCTGGGGACCCCTCTGTTAAGCCAGAATGGTACAGCCGGGGTTTGATCAGTAACAGCTTTCTTGCATGGACAATGCATTGGTGTGATGACACTTCACGAGTTTGGATTTGGCCAGTGGATATATGCAAATAATTCAACATTACTCACATTGTGTTGTGACCAAACCTAACCTGCACGGGATTGATTTTGCACACACAAAGCGACACAACAGATAGACAAAAAGTAAGATGGCCAGCGGACATTCTTAGCAGCAGGACATTGTGTGTTTATTCCATCTTTCACAGCCATTCCACATAAAGTCCCAACATGTCCCTGGCTGCTTCCACAGGGGAGACAAAACACTCTCATTAGAGTCATCGCCAGTCTGAGATACCAGATTTATGGACATGGAAAGAAACACATTGAAATGCTGCTGAAATTTAGCTCATCGCTTACTCAGACCACTTTAAAGATCCTCTGGAAACTACTTGAGTACAATTCACTTTAGTGTCACACCTCGTTCCTTTGTCCAATCTGGGCGCCTTCTTATTGGACCATGTGGACCTAATGAGGTGATGTCACCAATGGCCTGAGCATGAAGCAGTGTTTAAAATCCTGGCTGGTTTGACAGACTAAATACTTCTCTGTAAGAGACAGAGAAACGTGCTACACAGATTAGTCTCTGGCTATTTTATTAACGCTCTAATGCAAATTTTACTTTTTGGAGAATTCCTGTGTCAACGCAAGATTTTCTCATGAGAGCATTCTAATTAGCTTGAATTGAAAGGTGGCTTGGATTTGGATTTTGCGGTTGACTTTTGAATATTTATGAGCTGCATTGCAACGGCATGAGGTAAAACTCTTCAGCATGTCGAATGAACGGGATGTAGATTAGGTTAACAAGAATCACAGCTGTGCTTGTCTTTGCCAGAAATGATCCTGCAGCCCTCCTATTTAAAATACTTAATGATAATGATTTTTTCATTTGTTTACGATAAAAAACTGCACTATCATGTTATAATCGTAGTTTAACTATCCTCAGGCTGGAGCGATAACATGTAGCTACACATTCCTTTTGAGGGTCCCGATTCTTGGGAGCAGTAGCTTGACAAAATAATCTTGATTGCTAGCCACTGATAGAAATATATGGCAAATCAGCAAACTCCATTTATGGATTAAAGCCATGAAATGTGTTTTAAAGCTTGAGTGGACCTTGTGTTAAAGGACCAGTGTGTAGAATTTAGTGCCATCACCCCTCCGCTCGCCCCTGCCTTTACAAGCGTGTGTTTGGAGAACTACGGTGGCCTTCAAGTAACTTCAAAAAGCCAAAGGTCCTCTTTAGAGCCAGTGTTTGGTCTTGCCGTTCTAGGCTATAGGCTGTAGAAATATGCCGATGCAACACGGCGGACTCTGTAAAAAGGACCCGTTCCCTTTGTACATTTGAAGGGCTCATTCTAAGCTAACTATTCTTAGTTTCAGGTAATTATACACTGTTGAAAATATAGTTGTGAATAGTACGTGTCATTTCTGCTAATCAAATGCTCCTAAATCCTAGACACCGGTCCTTTAATAAGACTTTGTCACACACTGTAATGAGCATACTGATGAGACAGAACTTTACTGACCATGTTGTGATGCTGCCCCTTGTCAATCTGTGTCAAAATGTGGTGCAGATATTCATGGTTCCAAGAGGTTGTATCGCAATCACTTTGGTTATCCCCTGAGTTTTCGTCCAGCACCGTCGTCAGATTAACATTTTCATTTGTATTTACTTTGGTTGATAAAACTAATAGCTGCACCTTGAGGTTAGTGCTAATTAGCACATGTTAGCATGCTAACACACTAAAACTGAGATAATGACCCTGGTAAACATTGCTAAACATCAGCGTGTTAACATTTTACATTTGTACACGTACATTCTAGCCCTCGATCATGTTTTTTTTATTTGTTTTTTTTTCCACAGCCACCCGAGTGATCTGAAACATCGTTTTCACCGCCACCAGTCATCCAGCAGTCTTCATGGCAGCTTCAATCACAACAACGTCCAGGATACCAATCTGCCACTGGTGGCTGAAGAGCAGGAGGAGCACCAGGATAGCAAAGGGGGGGTATACGACCCCAAACAAGACGTGTTTGTCAGCCTGTTTGTAAGTTCCCTTGGTATTTTCTGTTTGGCATTTGTTTTGTCCGTGACACCTTAACTCTTTGTGTCAGTTTGAGATGCCAGTGACAGAGATTGGTGAGATATGAGATCACGGGACAATAGTGAAGGCAGTGAGCACAGTCCATACACTTTACCGGAGCCAAAGTAAGCGAATAAATAGTTTGGACAAGAATCCATAATTGAACTCGGCTATCTAAATGGACGGCTGAGCTGTCTTGTTCTAGTTTATGGTTTGCATTAAGTTCTAAGAATCAGCAGTAAGCATAGATTTAAGCGTGATTAAACTAAATTCCTGGTGTGAGGCCTGTGGCTCTCGCATTGTTATTTGAAACACCCCTCAAACAAGGTCAGAAGTCATGTAGGTAGTTGTTGAAGTCAGAAGGAGCAAGCCTCTCTGTGCCACATGTGTTGAATTATGTTCTTAGTCAGCTTACAGGTGCTTCTAGTTAAAGCTTCTTGATGCATTAACTGTGAAAACTTAATGTTCCCTGTGGCTTAAAATGTTGGCAAATTTAAAACAGCCTATTAAAAACATTCTGTTCAAACATAAAGAAGCAGTCATCCAGTTGGGCGGTTTAAAGTGAATTCTGCTGGGCCATTAGAATGTTATTGTGCACACATACATTGCCGTTCCCACAATAAGTTCACATTATTGGTCCCATGCTATGTTATGGTGTCACATCACGCGCAACAGTGTGGATAATCTTTGTTCTATTCCTCCTCCAAGAAATCTCTCCACCCACTGCCTCTCGAGAGCCATCCAGCTGCGGCGAGATCGATGAAACTCCTCGCCAAGATTCCCAAAGATGCCGAAGCTGTCATTGTTTTAGTTGGTAAGCTCCATGAGTTTCGACTAAGTAGATTAGTTGAAGGAATTACGTCTTCTTCTTCTGTTCTTCTGTTTGTAGAAACTGCTCAAGAGATTAATCTGCTTGTTGCAAATTCCCCAGTAGCCTGCGTTTTAAAATACTGAAATAAAATATTGAAATTACGTTAGTATAACACCATAATCGTGCCATTTTCAGTTTGTCTTTAGTTTGTAGTGTTGTTGATGTAAAGTCAACACGTCTGCAGCTGCTTTTCTATGCCCCCTTAGGACCTCGAAACCTTTTGCTGTAAAGCTGCAAGGATGACTTCTTTTTCTTCAACAGTAAATTAGCACTGCACAAAGATGAGGAGTGAAGAGGAGATTTATTTTGCAGAGTCATTCATGTTGAGATGTTTGAGAACAAACTGTGTGTTGAATGTACTAATAGCCGAAGCCCAATCACCGATTTTGTTCCCAAAAAACTCAAAATATTGAACTAGACGTGGTTTCTTTGTCGTTTCCTCTCAGGCTCTGTTGACTTTCTGGAGCAGCCAGCCATGGCCTTTGTCAGGTTGAACGAGGCAGTCCTTCTGGAGTCCGTGCTGGAGGTCCCCGTCCCTGTTCGCTTTATTTTCGTCCTGCTTGGTCCAAGTCAGTCTAACGTGGACTATCATGAGATTGGACGCTCCTTCTCCACTCTCATGTCTGACAAGGTGGATGTGAAACTTAAAAGATGTGACATTTAAATCAACCCTTTCTCTTGCATCTCTAGGGGGATTTTGAGCTTTTAAATTTTACAATGTTCAATCTTTTTGGCTGTGTTAATGCATATGACATGAATTTTTGGCAAAGGTGTGAGTTTTGAAACCTTTTTCGAGGTGTGAAAAGGTTTTTTTTTCTTTCTTTTTTTCAAACACAGCTCCTATAATAAGTCGGTAATAAACTGCGTAGCCAAACTACAGAGACTCAGACCCTTAAGGACAAAAATGTTGCCATTGTAACCCATTCAAACCAAACTTCTTGAGCCCACAACCATTACAGCACGAAATCATGTATTCTATTATATCAGGGTTTCGATCTAGAGCCCTGGCTTCACAATTTTCCACCACATTGAGCCATTTTCTCATGTTTGCCCTACAGGCCAAATGCATGCTATATTCCTGGTTTCCACGAGGGCTATTGCTGCTGTATTATTGCACTGCGGTGTCTTAAAACATGAAAATCATATTTTATATATCCTAGACAGTGAAAAATCACTCCTAGCATTTAGTCAACAGAAAATAATTGATTGTAATTATAAAAGGAAAGAATCAATACAACGTTTGAAATAAGTGAACAATAAAAGGTGATTATGGTCCTTCAGGGCAAATGTGTGTAGGCGCTGTTATTCAGTGGTGTGGTGGACATCTAAGGTTTAGCATTTTAGTGTTTTTTTTAAACAGTTTTCACAAAACCAAACAGATCTTGCAAAGAGGACAGCCCAGAAAATGGTGTCACTGTTAGAAAGTTGAAAAAAAGAATAGGGCAGACATGGAAAAAAGCTGCGAATTTATCCCCCTCAAAATAATTGATGAAACAGCCCTTTGGATGTCTTCGTGTTGCATGAAATTCATTCTGGTCATGACATTCATTTGTATGTTGTTGCAGAACTTCCATGAGGTGGCCTATTTTGCTGATGACAGACAGGACCTCCTGAATGGTATCAATGAATTCTTGGACTGCAGCATCGTCATTCCACCCTCAGATGTGGAGGGCAAAGACCTCCTGAAGACAGTGGCTGACTTCCAGAAGCAGATGCTGCGCAAGAGGAAGGAAAGAGAACTCAAGAGGCGTCAGTCCTCGGCTGGAATAGAGCTGAACAACAAAGGTACTCTGTCAAGAGCCTCTTTTCCAAGCCAAATCCACAATTGCTAGGCTTGCACGAGGCACCTCTGTTTCTACTGCACTCCTGTGCTTTAGTGCAAACACAGATCAATCTCTGAAGTCAGACTTCTTTTAAATTGTGCTCAAACTAGTCCCTACAAATCAACTGGACAAAGACATTGAGGAAAAACTGTTTTGTATCTTTTAGTAGTTTTACAAATTTGATAATACATCCCATCACCTCCGTAAACACAACGCAAGTGATCTATTCGTAATTCCAAATTATGTATCAGTTAAAAGATCTTGAAATGAATTGATTAGTAATTACCCTCTCCATTCAAAGGTTTGACATCATAACTTAATTCTTAAAATAAAGCAACCATCTAACTGTTTAAAGGTCCAATCAGTATTTTTACTGGAAGCATTTGATGCATAATTATAAATAATAACATAAATTACTTTTTATAATTTTTATTGTAGATTATAGATACAAAATTCACATTTTGTGTTCCTCAAGCCTTTTTTACCGTTACAACCACTGGGGGCAGCCCAGTACTTTATATGTTTCTCATTGTCAACAAACCTTATGAACATAACTAGTCCCACAATGCATTAATCCATCGTTTAACTGTGTTAGACCCAGCCTTCCAACTAAAGAGGGAAATCTTAAAAAACTAAAAATGTCCTAAAACAGCTGTCCTTTGTAGTTTTTATGAAATGTCATGTAAA
Organism: Leptoclinus maculatus; assembly: GCA_032191485.1. Taxonomy (NCBI): domain Eukaryota; kingdom Metazoa; phylum Chordata; class Actinopteri; order Perciformes; family Stichaeidae; genus Leptoclinus; species Leptoclinus maculatus. The sequence continues at coordinate 1,020,316 of JAVDOI010000018.1, forward strand.
TAGTTGATTTGTTGGGGACTTTTTTCAGCTGCGGATATATTCACATTTGTTGCTTTATTTGTTGAATTCTCAAGGTAGCAGGACAGTGTATGCTCAAATATTGCGATGATGATCAGTATCGGTTTCTTTATGTAATGGAGCCTGTAACAAACCCCCTAGAGGTGAGTCCAGAGGAGGAGGAGGAGGAAGACCAGGAGGTGGACCCATTAAAGCGCTCAGGGATCCCTTTTGGAGGCCTGATCCACGACATCCGCCGCCGTTACCCACACTATGTCAGCGACTTCAAAGATGCCGTGGACATGCAGTGCTTCGCTGCCGTCATCTTCATCTATTTTGCTGCACTGTCGCCCACTATTACCTTTGGAGGCCTGCTGGGTAAACTGAAACTACAAAAAAAAAAGAAATGTGTGGATTCCATGTCACTTTGTTACCTGTGCTCTAAAAGGTGTGTTTTTGGCTGTTTTCTCATACAGGAGAAAAAACACAGGGCATGATGGGAGTGACTGAGCTCATCGTGTCAACAGCAACTCTTGGAGTTATATTTTCGCTGCTTGGTGGTCAGCCTCTCCTCATCATAGGCTTCTCAGGACCCTTACTGGTGTTTGAAGAAGCCTATTACAAGGTGCTCAAAACATCATATGTGGTTTTTTGTTCTGTTCCATAATTCCCATTTAGTTTTCCCTGAACATGTGACTAATATGTCTGTCTTTTCACTCAGTTCTGTCAGGCCCAAAACGTTGAGTACCTAACTGGTCGTGTGTGGATTGGTTTCTGGCTCATCTTCATTGTCCTGCTGATGGTGGCAGCAGAGGGCAGCTTCCTTGTTCGCTACATCTCACCTTTTACCCAGGAGATTTTTGCTTTCCTCATCTCCCTTATCTTCATCTATGAGACTTTCTCTAAGCTCTTCAAGGTAACAACCCCAGAAAGCGTACAGCACAATGAGCTCCATAAGAATTTGTGCAATAAAATAAACTTTGATATGCATTTTCCCCCATGACAACAACTTATTTTCTCGATGAGTCATTTATTATGCTTAATGGTTCAATACTTATTAGTTGATAGCATCTAAGAATGAAGTTGAATCCTTCACTTGTCATATCTGCAAAAAGCAAACAATCAGCAGAGGATAAACTTAGACTATCTTCTTGTTTCTAGGTGTTTAAGGAGCATCCACTGCTGGCAATTTACCCCAGTGACTTTTACCCAGTTGCTGGGCATCATACAGTTGATGACCCGATCTACAACCAGCCCAACACTGCTCTTCTGTCTCTGGTCCTCATGATAGGCACTTTCTTTGTTGCTTTCTTCCTCAGGAAATTCCGAAACAGTCGTTTCTTAGGCGGCAAGGTAACCTAACCTAACCCTAACAATGGATGTCAGGCTTCTCATGGGCCTTTAAAGAAGCCCTGTTGTGTAAATACACAAAGTCATGTTGAATTTAGACAGCGTTTTTTTGTTTTACGTGAAGTACATACTACAAAGTATGCGCTGTTGCATGCAGTATGCAGTCAATTGGGGCATACTACTTTTTCACAACATTGCACCTTGAAATATCACCATGGGAGTTTGAAGAAAATAATGAAATTAACACTTTTCAATGAAAGAATGTGTTTAACAAATGCATCCAATGTGTATGTGATAAGATGTGTGCTGATGTCGGGTTTCTCAATATCCTTAGGCCAGAAGAATCATTGGTGACTTTGGCATCCCCATCTCAATTTTATTTTCAGTGTTGGTGGATTACTCCATTACTGACACTTACACACAGGTAACTTTAATGTAAATTACTTGAGTGACAGCAACAGCTGAAGTGCATCTTTATTACAGTTCCAACAAATCAGGGCTTTTTCTTTTTCACTTACCTCTAGAAACTCAATGTGCCGTCTGGCTTCTCAGTCACCTCCCCTGACAAGAGAGGCTGGTTCATCAGTCCCTTTGGCGACAAGAAACCTTTTCCTACCTGGATGATGGGGGCATCTATTGTACCTGCCATTCTTGTCTTCATCCTCATTTTCATGGAAACTCAGATCACTTCGTACGTACAGTATGATTATCTACAGTAGTAATGCTTTGGGTGTAGAATCTGTGTAGTAAGGTATACTTTTTTTTTTTTTTTACTTCCACTATTTTTTAATCTGTTCAAATTTTTTTCCCCATCTATCAGGTTGATCGTCTCTAAGAAGGAGCGTCGCCTGGTTAAAGGCTCAGGGTTCCACCTGGATCTTCTTCTCATTGTCATTCTGGGTGCCATCTGTCCTCTTTTTGGCCTGCCATGGCTCACCGCGGCCACTGTGCGCTCCGTCACTCATGTCAACGCCCTCTCCGTCATGAGCAAAGCCACGGCGCCCGGCGAAAAGCCCATGATCCAGGAGGTGAAAGAACAGAGGCTGACCGGGCTTCTTGTGGCTGTTCTTGTTGGTAAGAGGAAAGGGAAGAGTGCGAGTGTTGGATGGTAATTTGGCAGGTGCTTTTTCTGTTTTTGTCAGGATTGTGTTTGTTGTTGTAATACTCAGTATGGCCACAAGAGGCTAAAGTACATGTTCACCACATTTTAAGATAGATAGATAGATAGATAGATATATACTTTATTCATCCCCAGGGGGAAGTTTGTCAACATTTGTTAAATTGGACTAAAAGCATGTTTTCCTCCACATAACGCACAAACCTTGTGTTTAGCGTGCATGGATAAGTAGTAGTGCACTTTAGACTGTTATGACCGACATGATTATTACAACAGCGAACATAGAAAAATGATCCTGACCAAAACATTTAAATCACCTGCCAAAAAAAATGATGTGCGCAAACCTTTTTTTACTTGTTCTTAAGTCAAAAACAGAGGAGAGAAAACATTGACTTTTTTCTCACTTGCCTCCCAGGGCTCCAGTAATAGTCTTCCCCCTTAATGCATGTTCTCCTGTTTGAAGTGACTGACTTTAAAGTGGAGTTCAGAGGCTACACTGTAATTCAAAACCAATTCAGCTCCATTATCATAAACTGGTGAGAATGCTAACTTTTTGCCTGGGACAAGCCTAGTCTTTTATCACGAATGCAGACATCATCTACACACACTTAGGACTCGTTTACAGGGTTCTCATTTCTAAAGGCATTAGCTTGAAACACGAAAAAGTAAGCCGGAGACAGTTTTTTCAACCAACTTACAGAGTTTCAGCGTGAGCAGTAGCTTACACTACCTACAGTTGGAAAACTCTGCCAGCAACAATTGTGATTTCAGCCAAACTCCACAGTTGTTGGCTAGAAAATGAGAAGCCTGCTTTTGTTTGCCCTCAGTGTGTAACGGGAGACCCATTGTTTCAACACTGAGAATTTAGTGAAGTAAATCACTGCCACTATAATCACTGTTAACTTCAAACATGCCACGCTATAACGAAACGCTTCAAAGGCAAAGAAGCAATGGTAACCAAGGGGGATGGGGTTTAGCAAGTGGCCAATTGGTTGGTGGAACGCTCCTCTTGAGTACCATATCAAATTCTGTATTATTATACATTTTTTAGAAACTTCATCATGAAAAGCATTTCATTCCACAAAATAGTTTTCAATAAAAGTGACAATAAACAAATCACATCCACACACAACCAAGTGCAACTGGATGGAGCTGGAGCAATCTGAACTACTGACCACTTTTGCAGAGAAATGATTTTGTTTCATAATGTGGTTAATTATTTGTCTTGAGAGAAAACACAAGCTCAAAGGGTACAGAGTGCCACTTCTGCAGCCCCTGCATGCCTAGACATTCACGAAGTATGACTCAGCCGTTGCTTAGAGAGCCTACAAGGATTTTATAATCTGTTTACAAATTGTCCTCAAAATGAACCAAAAGTCTCAAAATGGACTGTCTGACATGGCGACATGGTTTTCATCCACTGTACTATTTTGCCAGCAGGATATCTTGTTTCAATTAAGGTAGGGTTCCCAAAGTAGTCCCAAAGTATTAGTTTGATCCAGTTTGAGTATACACCAATAATGACTCATCATGATTGTTGAGCCTTTGTTTGATTGAAATACTGCTTGAGATTTGGAATAAGACTTTTTGGATTAGCCCAAAGAGCGTTTCAACCAAGACAGCTTAACAGTGAATGTGGTTCGAATCAACAGCATTGACAGCATGTTTGTCATGAGGGCTGTTCTCTTGTTGAATGAATAAGTCTCTCCACAGTTGCAAATCATTTTTTCACGTGTGGCTCAAAAACAGTAAGACTGCCATTTGAAAAATAAACCTTTAACCCATTTCTACCCATCAGGCATGTCCATAGTGATGACAGACGTGCTCCGCCTCATCCCTCTGGCTGTGCTCTTCGGCATCTTCCTGTACATGGGGGTCACCTCTCTGACGGGCATCCAACTGTATGAACGCATCACACTTATGGTCACGCCCGCCAAGCATCACCCTGACCACATCTACGTCACCAAGGTAACACACGCAATACGGACGTTGTCAAGCGCTCGTCTTCTGTTATTAGTGGTAAGATGGAGAAGCCAAACCCAGCACAGTGGTAACTGCAGCAGAGCAGAGGCAGACATGTTTCTGCAGTTTTGGTTTTGAGCTTGGTTTGATAGAGAGACCTGATCATTCAGAACCCTTTATACATTAAACATGAAAGGCATCCAGGTTTTTTTTTACAGCTAGGCCACACTTGGACTCCACTACATCCAGCAAATCTGTCATTTCTTTAACCAACAGAGAGTTACAAGCAGAGGAGGAAAATGTTGCTGGATTTTTGACTCCAAACAGAGTTACCTCAACAGTTGAGGATGAACACAGTTTGGTTTCTGGCTGCATTCATCACACTGCTGGATTTAGCTTCTCCATCTGACCATCAGTAATGGAAGAATACAATTGTTTTGTCCTCTGCATTACTGGTGTTACGGTTACATTTATTTCAGTGTTTTGATCCTCATTGTATTGTTTATCGCTATGTTATGTGTTTTACTGACTAACTGCTATGCAACTCTATCTCAGGGCGCATCTGCACACATAGCAGAGAATGATCAGAAACCTGGATCAGGTTTTTATACATAAGGCTCAGGGGCACAAAGTGTCAGGGTCCTACAAAATGTCAGATAAACTCGTACCAAACAGCAAGAGACTCAAAATGACCACATGGCATAAAGTGACTACTATAAGACACAAAAAGACTACAAAGAGACTCAACAGGACTACAAAGGACACAGTGATCTCAAAGAGACACAAAGCAACTACAGAGAGACTCAAAATGACAACAAAGAGACACCAATCAACTATAAAGATACTCAACATGACTACAAAGGGATATAAAGCAACTATAAAGAGACTCAACATGACTACAAAGGGATATAAAGCAACTATAAAGAGACTCAACATGACTACAAAGGGATATAAAGCAACTATAAAGAGACCCAAAATGACTACAAAGGGATATAAAGCAACTATAAAGAGACCCAAAATGGCTATAAAGAGACTCAACATGACTACAAAGTGAAATAGTGACAACAAAGCAACTACAAAGAGACACAATTACCACGAGTAGTGGTGGGGCCCATTGTACACATACAGGTCATATTAAAGGATAGGCTCACATGTGACCATTAACACTTGCTGTAATCATTCCTCCTCTTTATAAAGGCAATTGCAAGATTCTTAATTCTCACAGGCTTCCAATGGAAGTGATGGGGACAATATCTGCAGTCCCTGCTCTGTGGAAAAATGAATTCCAACATTTATTTGAAGATAATATAATAAATCTTTTGGTTATGAAATGCCTACTTTGTATTTCCACAGCCAACGTTTCCTTGCGGAGCTGCAGTGGAGGGAGAGAAAGCACTGTAACTTTAACCATTTGGGTTTTCTATCTCTATTTGCTGCAGCCTCATATCAACTTCAGACAACCTTAGGAGTACTTATTTTACAGAGCAAGAACAATAGATTTACATACATTAGAATAGGCTATTCTTTAAGCTGAGGTGAGGGCTGGTGATGAATATACAGTAGGAAACAATCATGCAGACAGCCTACAATACCTCCACTGCAGGGTGGACAAGGCTTAAATAATAAATGGAAATATAATGATAATTTTTATTTATTATTAAACCAAAACACTGCAACACCGAACTAGCTTACTCATTAAACTTAGAAGAAAATGGGAAGATGACATCAAATGGTTCAGTAGGCACAATGAGACTAGCACAACCAACACATTGGCGTAGACATTGTAGAAGCAGAGCAGGGATTTCCAGCACAGCTTCACCTACTTCCAAGGTTGGATAAGGGAAACGGCCTGAAGAGGTAGAACTCCAGCAACACTTGTAGTGTAGAACAACTTTATTGTTAGAACAAAGCATTTCAGTTTGTGGCTGTGATGACCCTGATGAACGTGAATGAAACGTGCGTAAAGTTGTTCTGTATACTTCAAGTGTTGCTGTTTTACCTCTTCAAGCGTTATAATACATTACAATGGCGATCCAACAAAAGTATGCCACGCGTTAAGGTACTTTAAGTATTGATATCACCACATCTTGTTTTGAGCATTGATACTGAATGAATGACTAGAATCAATCTCAAAGAAACATTACATTAGTCAAATCCCACATGAACAGGAACATCTGTGTTGTGTCTGTTGCAATGGAAATATACTCAGAGGATCCTGCTAATGATGACATATGGCTCTCCCCCACATAATTGTACTTTGACGTTAACAGTATTGGCATCAAAATTATGGATTTTGGTCCGGATTTGACTTTGTGTCAGATTGGAATCAAATTTTTAAAAACAGGAAAAAGACAGGAAAGGTTTAGAGAAAGTTCAGGTTGACTTACATATTTCAGACAAATCATTAGATGCAGGATTTTCCACTAGATGGAGCCAAAAACATGTAAGATTGTCTTCATGCAAGGGAATAGTTTGGGATTCAGTGTGTTCAATGTGCCTCTATATCTCTCTGTGTACGTCTTGCACTGTGTTTGTCTGCATTTTGTTTTATACCCTTTAACCACCACATGTGTGTTGCTTCAGGTGAAGACATGGCGTATGAACATGTTCACCATCATCCAGCTGGCGTGCATCGTGGCTCTGTGGGTAGTGAAGTCTACTGAGGCCTCCCTGGCGTTCCCCTTTGTCCTCATCATGACGGTGCCGCTTCGCCGCCTCATCCTCTCCAGGATTTTCGAGGAACGAGAGCTCCAGGCGGTAGGTTGTGTAGCAGAGACGCCCCAGGAATGTTTGAATCTTTGCCACAATAATCTGATCCCACATAGCCCCAGGATACTTATTTTACAGCAAATTGAATACGTGGATGTTGGCATGTTTTTAACATCTCTTAAAGAAATCAAACAAAGGAACTACGAATGATTTTCTCCCCCTGTGATCATGGACGGCTTTCTAATGCTAATATTTTCAGATGATATGCAAATATTTCTTTTCGAACCACAAAAAGATTCACTGTCCAACCTGAAGCCGGGGCTCCATGTTTTCTTGGTTAGATCCCCTAAACCCATACATGTCAACACTGTCAGATTAAAGCCTTCCATTTCCAAAATGTCCACTTTTTCAGGAACTAGTATAAACAGCTTTGTTCTTAACTTGACCACCATCCGTGTTGTGTTCATCCAAAGGTCTCATGAACCCAAGGCACTGTAGAATCTTGGAAATAATTAAAAACGTACAGAAATTAGAGCTCCATGATGTCAGATCCATCACCCCTCTAACCGTCACCTTTATATGAACCAGGTTGTACCAATATATGTTTTCTTTTTATTCTTTGGTTTGTTTTTCTCTAACAAACACGTTTAGGTATTTCTGAGTCTTTCACACCTTGTTTCATCTGGTCCGGACCAGGGAAAAAAAAAAAAAAAGATAAATCGTTGCCTTTTAGTTTTGGTCCGCTTCCTTTTCACACTGACTTTTTACGAACAAAGAGCTGTAAGCATGAAGAGCTGGAGCTTGCTTTATCTTTTCTTGCAGAGAATCAATCTTCTCATTCAACTCTCTATTAGAAAGCAAATAAGCTAATTTTTACAGAATGTCGCATCATCTATTTCCCCTTGAAGCAGACCGAGATCCACAGTTCACGTGGTCTCGGTCCGATAGTTGAATATACAGCTCTCCGATCAGTCAAAAGCGCACCAGAGTGTGTTTGAACAGCTTCAAAAGGGTTTAGGTTTCAAAGCATCCGAAGTGGCCTGATTTTGACCTTTTGAGTAAGCCTTGAATGAAAATTATTGAAGATAATTTGTCTTTTTCACAGCTGGATTGCGACGAGGATTCTCCCAACTTCGATGAAGATGGACGAGACGAGTACAACGAGATCCACATGCTTGTATAAATTTAAAATTGGACGCTGCCAGTATGAATTTCTCCACCGTCCAGCTCGGACCAATCGGAGGTAGCCTCTCCGGAAACCTCACCGTCTCTGCGTAGTGGTGATAAAGCGAGAGGAGCGACAGTAATGGTGTTATAGCTGGATGTTCCCTTCTTACCTTTGTTCATTCCAGTTTTTACTAAAATAGCCCACATAATGTTAGATGTGGTGGTGGTGGTGGTGGTGTTGTGTTAAACTCCCTGAAGCCTGAGCACCCTACCTGAAGTGGACAGTGCAAATCTAGCAAAGAAATGTAACTTACATGAACTTTTTATCTATTTGTTTTTCTCCTGTCTATCCCTTTAATTACTCTGCAGGTTCTGGGCATGAGTGCAATGATGATGGTGACCTCTAGGGCTACAGCGGGCTGGATCATTTAGACTTATTTTTGTCCAGAAAGCGGGGAAAAAGGGGGTTGATTTGCTTTCATTTCATTTTCATCCAGGAAGCGGATTTTCATCAAAATGCATAATGATGAACTGAAACTAAATCTCAAAGCCCTAAAATTCCACTGTAGTTTAGCTGCCTTTTCCCTTTATACTACTGCCATTGCCTATAGGTTGCAATGATGTGCAAACAAGGAGTTAAGTAGTCCTTTCCCCTTTCTGTACAGACTTTTAGTAATGAGCACTTTGACTGGGCAAAAGTTCACTTTTGTCGCTGCCAACTGAGCTCCCTGGCACAAAGCCTCCTCTCTAAATGTACTCTCCCCTTGAAGCCAAAGTCTCTACAGAGACTGTGCAAGTCTCTTCAAGGGGTGTTTCTGTACTTTGCTAGGTGTTTAATGCCCAACATACCAGTCCACTGACCCCGTTATTGTGACCTTGGATGTATAAGTAAATAGCTAACATGGTCTCAACCTTATTTTTCTACTCTGTTGTATCTATTTATTTTGTGACCTTTGGACTTGATGCCATGCCAGATTCTCAGTGATGTTTAGACTCCCAATAGCTCAAATTGCTATAAGAGTTACTATGAAATTAAAAAAGAAGAAAACATTGTGTAGGTGGACACATTCAGCCATTATTCTTTCATCTTCTCCGCAATATTTCCACGTCGTGGTGCATTTTTTTTCAGGGATGTCATGAATAATAAAGTAACACATTTGGCTGGAAAAGCATAAGCACTAAGCAAACACACAAGCACTGAAAACGCTGGGGAACAGTTGAGTGTTGGCAGGACGTATGAATGATGCATTGTACAGTAAGACTGTGAGCTTGGAATTACAATGTACCATCTGTGTTCAGAGTTCTTTTGAAAATACCAAGAGATTTAGTTTTCACCTCCTATATTGCGAGCCCACTATAGAATTTAAATATAAGCATCCAGTCATGACACGTAATCGGAGACCTTACTTCTTGCCACACACAAACACCAGTTGTAAATAAAATTATTTTTCATAAGAGACTTAACAAGTCGAGCACAGATTTGTGTGACGCTCTTATTTATAAAGGAGAGGAAGGAATTGATGTGATTTTGGCTTAAAAGGCCAATGAGTTAGACTCCATTCTCACTAACTTTCCAGTCTAAATACTACATTTCGGAGCATTTTATGTATGTTGTAGTTGATGGTAAGTAGTAGAAGGTTGTCACTATTTCCCAAGTTTAATATTTTGTCTATAAACATGACATAACTATCCTTGGACCTTTCATATGTCTGCGTGTTCACTTCTACACTGTATCAGCTTCAATGGGTAAAGACATTTAAGGGGGAATCAGGAAACATTCACTGGGTGTCAGCTGAAGAGGTTTCTGTAAATAACTACTAAGTATGGCAAAGTAGAAAACAAAAACATGTTTTCGTGTTTTTACCTGATAATAATGATTACTTCTGCAGGTATACAATCAACTACTAAAAACTCCAAAGTGCTTAAAAGTGAAGCAAAATTTAATTCTGAGAGTACCTATAAAAAAAAAAAGATTTCAGGGCCAGCGGTGTAGTATAGATTTTGTATGCTAACCAGATTAGTATATCTCATTTCATTCATGTCCTACATTATGAGCCATGCAAGGATTCTGTCTCAGGGGAAACTGACCTTCGATCTGTAAATATTGCTTCCAAAAGCCTTTTAGTTTGTTGTCTCTTGTGTGTACATAAAGCGGTCAAGGCAATCCAACACTTGCGATGTAAAAATATGGAGCTTACAGTCCAGACTTTTGTGTTATACAATGGAGAAAATGAATATAAGTGAAGGGAATAATGTGTTTACTCCAGCAAAGTGACATGGAATTATGCTGGAAATGAATCCTCCATTGTTGTCTTTAGGCAAACACTTGAAGCTACACTTTGATGTGAAGCGTACACCTGCTGTAGTCTGTATTTAATTCTGCAGCTCCCCAAGTTAATGAGTGACAGAATGTGTTCTCTATAGGAGTGTCATTTAAAATAGGCGTAATGGACCTTTTCAACCATGTGTTTTTGTTTCAGGGTTTACAAAGACTAAAAGGGCAAACTGAGAGCAAATAAACTGATACGTTATCTCCATCATACTCCATTATACGTGGCCCCGCTGTGTTCATGACGTTATTGAATGTAAATGTTTGGCTGCCTGTATTTTCAAGCACATGAGTTTTGCTTGTCCGATTTAGTAAAGCTGATTTCCAATTTACGGAGGTCCATTAATAATAAAGACAAAGCTATTGAGCGACCAAAAATACATTGACAGTTGAGCACACAAGAGGTATTATGTGTTAGATACAAGCGAGCAGGGCTCTGGCCATACTTTCAGAAATACTGAGATTTAGCTAACCAAATAATAAAAAAAAATGTGTACAAAAAAATTGCCCCCTATATTGAATTCATCTACAGTTTTACTGTTACCTTATTTTGTGATGTTTTTATTCATTTTAAACAATTATATGTAACAGAGATTAATACAAGATTGTACAAAAGCTGTAATATAGCTTTCTACCATCCGCTAGGAATTAAATTCTAATCGGGAAAATTATTTTTATATTGGCAAATGTAAAAGAACCATGTCCAAAAAAAAGTATGGTAACCGCCACATATTGCTATACTGTTAAGTATGCCAGGAAAATATTCAGTATGTCCTAATACATAGTTTGTCAAATGCAGTATGCCAAAAATACCAGGATGCAGTTAGCCAGAATGCTTTTCTTCTGCGCAGTGGAGAGAGCAAGAGGGTCAAAGTTCAAGTTGGAATATTATGTCAAAGTTGTACGTCTCAAATAAACGCATTCTGCATGCAACAATACATATATCTGCAGAATGTACTCAAATGAAAAAGTATGCGATTTGGAAGTCATTGTGTGTGTGTCCTGCTACAAAGCTAGTTTGAAACATCTTTCCCGATCGCTACATTTCAATGCACATTACCACCACCCTCTGTTGATCAGTGCAATAACGTGAAACAGTCGGCAGGTGTCACTTAAAAGGGGCACATACTTAAAAACATTGCTCCACAGCGCTACTAGTGGTGAAAAACTCCACATGGTTCCTTTAAATCCACTTCATTTAAATGTCTATTACCAATACAGCGTATATATTTTGTTTCCTGGTTGTGTGTTGTATTACAATCTCACAAGGTGCAATGCTATGTTAAATGAATATGTCCCGATTGAATGCATACTGCATGCAACAGGACATATTTTGTGAAGGCAGATGCGCTATATACGAAAAGTAAAAAGAAAAAGTATGGGATTTGGAAGTGTAAATGTGACCCTTAATTGAATGATGAACTGTAACTACAATTTCAAATTCCTAGAACAAAATACAGAGGACATGAACTCTTGTGCATAGTAGCTGCAGCCCCCGCTAGCTGGCAGTGAGGCTTCCTCTTCACTCCATCTTTAGAAGTCATGCTCTGTGTTTTGGCTCTTTATATTCCTTTGATGTTCACTCCAGCTTGAAAGCAGAACAGGCCAATGTAATTGACCTGGAGTATCATCTGGTAAGATGATTTTAATTGTGACCTTAATAGCTGGACGTGTATGTCTTGTTGAAGACTGTTGGCCAACATTCATTGGCGAGCAGTTTGACATTCTCAAGACCTCAGGCTGCTGAATTAGCTTGAGAAAAGCGAGAGACGATTTTTAAACAGGCCGATGAATCTGTCCATGTTGACTATCAACTTTATTGAAACTTTGACTCATTTTGTGCTCAATTAATAGTTTTGTTATTGATTGACTTCCATACATAACCAGCACATGGCTAATAAATATTAGATGGACACCGTACGATTAAAATCTGACGATGACTTTTAGTTGGTATCTGCCATCTGAGTCCAGTGGAGCTATGCTATTTGGTGAGCTGGTTGACCCACAGTGGTAAAAGAGTCACAAGGGTCATTGTCCTTTGTTGTCTGACGATACAAGACTGCTCCAAACAGCCACGTGCTCTTGTTATGGCAGGAACTGGTGTGTCTGAGTATGTGTGGAGCTGCGTAGGCCATAGCCAAGACAGAGCCAGTGAGCGTATACTTAGCAAAACATCCTCTCAGTGTTTACACAAGAGGAAAAAGTGGAATTGTGGGTATTATTAAAGATAATAAAAGGCGTGGTGCTGCCACTCTGTCCCGCCTGGGCGCTAGATGTTGAAACACGCAAGATGAAAAAGAAAAACAGTTTTTTTTTACCCTCAAAAGGTTCTGCCATGTCAATGTTCTGAGTTCACCACATTTAGTCGCCTCATACCACCATGGTAGCAGGGCAGACCACCCACCCAAATCTAAGACCCGGCTCTGTTATTTTTGAACCTCTTTTTAATTCAACATCTTTGGTTTGAGTAAAGACGTCTGGCGATCTTGGAGTTCTAGCATATGGAATAGTGTGTTAGGTTCAACCATTATTTAACTATAAATCCAATGTGTGTGCAAACTAGAGCCACTATTATAAGGAAGGTTGTTCACAGTGATGTACGAGCACAGAATTATAGTCGATAGTGTCTTTTGGATACTGCAGGAATGCCATTCATGTTTCTTTAATTGCACTGCATACCAAAGGATTAGTTCCTTACCAGGATTAGTTTCCTAATTTCGGTCTTCATTATATTTTGTTGATCTCATAGGTTATAAATTAAATACTAATCCGTTGTGTGTACTCTTTTTTTTTATTCAGTGAAATGCTATCTTTAACATTAGAAGGTTTTATTATAGTGTTGTGACAGGTTTGTTCATTCAGGAACACGTACGATTTTTACAACCAATTAAAGCCATGATTTCCATAAAAAGCTGCATTAAGCACTTTTTAAACCTTAAAAGCATAGGAAATGACTTTACAACAAGCGTACAGTAACTTCCAGCAGAAATAAAGTAACATGGCCATTCCATTGGTTTGCTACATGCACAACTATTCAATGCCTTCTTGTTTACTTCGTGTTTGTGCGGACAGAGTGCACTCTGAGCTTCGGATTGGTTTGGATTCTCGGTGAGACTGGCACGACTAGCATTGATTTCACGTTCGCAGAAAGTTCATTAGAGTTGACATTGAAAACATTGCTTAGTGGAGTTTTGCGTTGTTTTGATGACACACAGCTCTACACAACAATCTCTTGATGTATACTCATCTGATGACAACATTGTAAAATGCAGTATGTTTGCATTTGTAACACAGACTGACACTTGGTTTGTGGGGCTACTTGAATAGCAGGTCCTTGTGGCTGTAAAGAGGTTTTCAATCAACTGTAAAACATCATTTTTTTTGTCTGGAATAAATATTTATTATGTGTTTCAAATACAAAAAGAACTATTCTTTTATTTTTTTTGGTCAGCTTTAAAAAAAAATGACAGTACAATACAGATTATTCAAGTATGAAGTTGGTGTCAAACAGTGCAGTCGATCATTTCCTCGACTCACTATAGGTGCCAGATGGGTGGAGTTCACCATATATGACTATAATACTAGTATTTAGACAGCCAAGTATGAAGTTCTACCGAAAATGTATGTTATACTTAAAAGGCACAGTGTGTATGACTAAGGTTGATCTATTAGCAGAAATAGAAGTATTTATAACGTATATATGTTTTTATGAATGTATAATCACCTGAAACCATACGAATGACATACACAGCCATTGAGAGAAATAGAACATGTGACATTTGAGGAAAAGATAACACTTCAACATTGAATGGTTTGACAGTAATAAATATCAGTCCCGGGGTGCACATTTCATATCATGCAGAACGTTTTTCAGGATTAAAACAATGAATATATGATATATAATATTGCATATATGTGGATACTTTGATAAGAATATTCCAAATTTAAAATACTTTTTTTAATTGTTCTGTGGTCTGTGTTTGTATCTATTACTTGAAGGGAAAATGCAGTACTTTCATAATTGTGGGTCATGCCAACTTTGCACTCACAAAGATTTCGTGAAGATTAAATTTGGGAACATCTTGAGCCTTTAGTTCTACATGGATCATCATTTCAACGCTTTTCCATGAGTCCGACCAAAAGTAAACAAAGAAAATATCCCTATTGATTGGCTAATGTTTCCAACTAACTTTTAGTTAAAATTAAGGTTTATTTACAAAGCACATGTTGTAAACCATGGTTTGTTTTGACCTTAGTCCACACTTCCCGGTATCTCTCCACCACAGGTGGTGAGTGCAAAGTTACATCACATTCTCACTGCCAACTCGTCCCTAGTAGAGGTTTGATCACAGCATCTTTGGCATCATTTTTCATTAAGCAGGGTAGTAGAGAGACTTCAATACATGTTTTTAATTCAAATAAAACTACTTTGTTAGGTTTATGAAAAGATCATGGTTTAAAATGTTTAAAATGTTTAAAATGTTTAAAATAAGTGTTTGTTACGCGACTTAGGTTACATACGTAAGAGAGAAATTAAGTAAAAAATACCTTTTTAAATATTTTAGATGACATCGGCGGTCATTTTGTGCACCTTTTTAACAATATGTAAAAACAAAAAATACATATATATATATATTTGTATTTTCATATCAAAATACAATCATCGTTCCTTACTGTAAAACAAAATATGAAGTGTGCTCACGTAAGGTAGGCCTAGTACCAACCAGTTTCAACAAATAATATGACATCCATCCTTCAATCAATTTGCCACTTTTGAGAGGTGTGTTTGTTGCCACAAATATAGCCTCTGTAGTTCCATATCGCGCTACCTTCTAAGTCCTGTATTTGTTGGAGCCATCCATCCACCACGACCTCCCAATGCGGACTTGTCGCTATTTATACTACGTCACCTGACTTCCTCTTTAACTCCTGTCATAATTACTACAGCCACTAGAGGCAAACCCTGCACAACAAAACTGACGCGGACCAATCTGCCGTACAAGTTGGGAGTGAGAACGCGGTGAAAGTTATCATGACCCACTGTCACAATGGCCACAATTATGAGAAGTTCCATGCTGAAAGGTGCTGGCCTTATCTGTGTTCCAGGTAGTGAGAACAGAGAATTGGTAGGAAGAGTGTGACAATGATAACAGGTGCTATCAACATAATGAGAGTGGTGAGCGGGGGATCTTGGACTTGTCCACAATGTCTAAAGTACATCTTATGAACCTCCAAGAAGACCGCGTCTGTCAGAAATCCGCGACCCTTACACAAAGACTTATTTGCCCAGTTGTCCACGCACATCTTCAGTTCGTTGTAGATGCTGCAGAGGAGGAGAGCAAGGCAGAGCACAAAGTTAAGATGGCTCTAAATGGTTCCAGAATTCGTGAGTTAATAAAGAAATCAAAGCATCTCACAATAATAGACACCATCGTGGGACAGTGGGATGAAATGGGACAAAAATCCCGTCAATGCATGTTCACCGTGTTGCAATACTAAACTGTAACATCTTTCAAGCCTGTGTTGAATAGAACACATTGTCTTCAAGGTAGAAAACCATTTAAAAACAGTTCCATCAGTGCTGAAGTGAGTGCTGTGGCACCCCAGTGTTTGGAAAGCGGTCGCTAACATGATTTGAAGTTGATCGGCTGGCGCGGTCCTTTAAAGCTGTGACTTTAATATTCAAACTCAATATTTTAAGATAATGCGAAGTGAGCCAAAAACATCTAGCTTTGGCAACTCCAGAAGTTTCAATGAAATGGAGAAATCGCCCACTTGGTGTTTAGGAGGCAGCTTACATTTCACTGTAAAGTTTTGACGTGTCATGTCCTCCGGGGTGGAGAAGCGTCCACAGTGAAGCAACATAAATTTTTAGTGTGGAAAACATCAAGATTCAATCGAGCCTGACAGCTGGAGGCCTTATCAACAAGCTGGGTCTCCTTGTGATGATGGACACCCCACCCTAACGCACCATTTGAGCTGTATGGGAGCTTAGCCTCAAACCATGTTAACAGTAAATTATGGATTATTACAGCCATAATTAAAGTCTACTGCAGTCTGTTGTAGGTATCACGGCAAGAACGAAAGTCTCCACAAACAACTGCTGTCTGGAAATATGAGCCCAGGAGTCTAGCACTTATTTTTATTAAAAGTTGAGTAATTAGATGAAACTTTGACCAGCACATAACGTAGCCAGGAAACAGGAAAGTATCTGACTTTCCCCATGACTAACGGTCATAGATCTTCACTGAAAAGGCCATAAAACATGTGTAATGTGCCACTTTATCCAGCCCTCAGTTTTCACTCACTGGGCTCCACAATGTTTTGCAACACGTGCATGCCAAGGCTCAACACAGACTAATAGATGGCATGGCTCATATTCGTTATGACGTGCATATTCTTGATTATACACAATTCATCATTTCAGAAGGCATGTCCTGACCAAGTTTTTGTTCCAAATCCTGATCAGAGTTTTTTTCAATAGTGGGTATCTCCGATACCAAGTCTAATCTGATACTTAAATTTACTTAAATGTTGATTTAATATAGAAATAATAGCTGTAGTTCACTTAATCTGGCACCTTACTTTCACTTGATCCCAAATAATATTACATTTGTAATCTAGGATATGGATGAAAGATTAACTTGGAGAATGTGACTGTGAAAGAACCTGACATTTGTTAAATGATAACAAAAAGAAACTGTAAATAAAATGTACCGTTTTTCAGTAGGCCACGGGCAACTGTCCTGATAGCCACTGGTCTCCATGCTCTTGTTGAAGTGCGACAGGCAGTCGTCAACACGGCTGTCAAACATGTGCTGGTCACATGCCATTCCTGGACAAAAACAGATACTTACAATGAGTGAGAATGACGGTCCGAATGCTCCATACAGCTCAAGACAAACGGCTAACATCGTAGACACAGTGTATGAATGTGGTGTCAACATGTATTAGTGAAGACCCTGTCAACACTGAAATAGCTGTAAAATGTCTTCTTTTCTTTTCAAGCAACATACCTACGTATCAGAGCCCAGTTACTCTGAGCTACTCTCATGAGCTTCAGCTGATTGAACTGTGCCCTCCTGCTCGCTGTGTCAGACTGTTGAATGAGCACACAGCTTTTTGATTTGAAAATACTTTGTCAGCGTTGTTGTTGTATGTAAATTCACTATCTGTTTTTCTAACTTGTATTATTGCTGCAAGTCCGCTGCATGGTAAACTCAACTCTCTCTTTTGGGGTTTTCCATTAGCAACGTTAGGAGCTGGTATCTGGTACTTGTTTTGGTACCACCTCAGTCAAGGTTCCAGGAGAGCTTAGCCGATACTAACGGTGTATAACACTGCAGGCCATACAGGTCATATGGAGGAGAGTCAAGCCGATCATTACAGTGGAAATGAGGCATATGATCAGTGTTGCCAACTCTATTCCATTGAAAGTAGCTGCAAAAGTGGCTAAAAGTAGCCAGATGACTAGATATGCTCATTGTGCAACGTTCACTTCAATGAGAGCTCTCTGAGCATCATGGATGGAGTTAATTATTTGTCTCTAAATTTGTCTCTTTTATAGAAATGCATCATAATATTATTGCTTTTCAGCCAATAATAATGATAATGATTAATTGAACTTCAAACCCACTTGATGATTTCTCTCTTTTTGGTATAATGAATGACCTGCTGCTAGCAAGCTAAGTACCTAGGTATATTGGAATTCTAGCTTACCTGTCCGGATGAAGATAAGTGCCAACAAGTAAGTAGACAACACCATCTATTAAAAAACAAAACAATCGTGGCATTCACATGAATTGTGTCATTAAGGACCAGCTTTAAGATTGCACATGAGGTGGTCAACCTTTTTACACGCATACAACGAACAATGAGCAGAAGATGACCAGATCAAAACTTAATTTTTGCAATGTTTTCTGACTCAGTTCGTGATATCTGTAATTTCCAGGAGCACAGGCACACTTTCTCCAGCTGGAAAATCCACTTCCTCCCCCACTTGAGTGATAGGAAAGTGCTTCATTAAACGCATGACCAAATAACAATACATGACCTCTATCGCAACAATTCCTTCGTGAACATGTCACATTTTAAATAAAAAAAACAAAACATTAACATTAACAATAAGCCCTGTATGAAACAGACATGGTGGCCATCTGCTTCCTGGACATTCCCACAAATTAATGAATGTATCTCGTGGGAGGCAGACACTGAAAACAGATGTTACCAGGGAATGCAGTGAGAGAGAAGATTTTTTTTTTAAGAAACACACATGTGATGTCTGTGCTTGTGTGGAGCAAAATGCACTGTAAATGCTGTGAATTCTCAAATGTTCATGTTAATTACAGGTCCATACGGAAAAATAAAGATTGATCAAAATTGACTAATTATATATATTTACTCTCTTTTATATTATTTACCTTAATAACACGAAAACATCGGTGATTGTATCAATTACATAAGCAAATCTCAAAAGCCCAAACCGATAAGCAAAGAGAAAATGCTCTATGAGCACATACCCCAGTTTTTACGTTGCTGTTTGAAGCAAAAAAATAGTTTCCTGGTGGATTCCCGGTAAATAGGTTTGATTAGAACCTGTGCTGAGGATGCTTCAAATGGTATACCAGCCACCTAACAGACGCACAACTGGTCACAAAAACCCCTTAGTGTCATCTGGTCCAGTTTTCTTATCTCTGAAACTCAGAGCTAATTGGATTGCGCAACAGCAATGGACAGCCTGCTTCCTTTCCCAGACCGAGCCGGCTGTTCCCATGCTACCCAAAGACACGTTCCACATAAAGCCTCCCCAGAGACACTTGAACTAAGAGGCCTCACTGTCAACAAGCCCGGATGGTAGCATCTCACAGAGACATTCAATGTCAATGTTTATGTTTTAAGGTCAGTCTTATTCCTATACAAGGTCAGATGGGTGGGACTATATTCTGCTAATCCAGCATGCACTGAGCAAAATGTTTGGGAATACCTTGAACAGGTTAGCCAGGCTGTTATTGCAGGGCTCACAAGCAGACACAGTCAAAGGTTCACAACCTGAGGAAAGCTGACAGTTTCCATTTCACATGAGCCTCATGTCGGTCGACCCGTGAGAGGCAGCCAGAGCTCCCGGAGGGAACACACAGACACCTGAATGTTCCCATCCATGCTCAGCACTTTCACTACTGGCTAAAGATGCACATATTCAGAAGCGAACATCACTTCCTGGACGCCTAGTTTAACCTTTCAGCTCACACGAATCCTGACCTTAATTAAGTTAGAAACCATTCAACCACGTAGAATGCAGCTGAAACCAAAATGGGAACAACCCCTTTTTTTTGTATCCCCCATATCTTTCTGGAGTTCAGATAATAATAAAACACACATAAATACAAACATGTCAGTTATAACTCGAAGATTTTGCTTGAAGTTGTCGACTGTCAGTGAGAATTTCCACTGGTGTCCTGCAGGGTGTCAAGGGTGCTAAAAACGTCTAAAAGGAGCAGCATTACATAATAATGTATGTTATCAATACGTATGATTTCTATCGTGTGTAATAACCTGCAATTAAGAATTGTCGTGTTTTCAATACCTTAGAATGAGATGTTTAAATCTACATGCGGGTCCTCTTCACCATGCTGGCCGCGGAAAAACACATTAGCATTTTCACTCGTAGGCCACCGTAGTTCTCGTACACGCTTGGCACACGGGAGGAGTTGGTTCAGTTGGTTGTAATCCAGCAACCTCACCGCTAAATGCCCGCCAAATCCTACACACCGCACCTTTTTAAAGGCAGAATGAGGAGAATGAGGAGAGCAATGTATAGACTCCTACAAAAATAATCCCCCATCACTTGTGACCCTATAGAAGTGTGTGGGGGCGTCTGCATCTGCAGAGAATCTGCTCGCATGCAATTTCTGATTTTGACGTGTTCGGGACTTCACCCTCTATAAAAATGTTGCATACATGTGCCAGATCATAAGCACTCATCCATAAAAATCGCAGACACAGCGTTGGAAAAAAACACAAATATGGCGAGGCGAGCAGACAATGCTCGTTCCAAAACCGTAACCATGGTCAGGGGGCGTGTCCTTCTGGTGTCATTGGCACTGGACACTGTTTCACATTCAGTTCTAGCTCTTCATGTACAGACACTGTTTGATCAAAATAAGGACACTGTTCTGGCTGCTGGGCTGTTTGGTGTCCTCTGAAGTAATTACATGATTATCTGCTCCCACAGAGCCTGCTTCCCCAAGCAACCAAATACTGCAAATAAGTTTATTTAATTTTTTTTACTTAGATAACTGATTTAAATATGTGTCATCAAATCTATTAGAAAGAACATATGTTCCCCTGTGTGGGGAATATTGATGAATACCACTTTTGTTGAGTTAGAGTTTTATACGTTAATGAAAAACAACAAGTAAGAGAAACCCTTTCTTGTACGCATGCTGATACTTTATTGGAAATCATTCCGAGACCTTTTTTTTTTCATAATCCTACAACCTCATCAATCTCTTGTTTAGGGCTGGGTGTCAGAGTCCTCCCAAATATAAGCCTCCTTTTCACTCCTCTCCTTTGAATTACATCCATGACAGAGGAAAATGACTGACTGTGGAAAATGTGACCACCTTTCTTTGGTATACCATTTGTCTAGACTAAATGAATCTTTGAAAGATGGGTCTTTCAGGGGCCCAGTTAAAATATCTCTCAGCACTTCACTATCAGGTCCGTTCCGCTTAAGTGCAAAATTAAACGTTTCAACATTGTTCAGCTATTGCCCACTCATTTGGAGTTGCTAAGCAATGGGTACACACAATACAAGCATTAATGTATGTGTGAGCGGAGAAATGCTGAGGAGTGGTCATAGGAAAATATTTCCATTTCCCTAAATTGAAGGCATAACGGTGTAAGTGACAGAGCAAACAGATTACACGGCAGATAGACACTGTTTTGTAAATGCTCTGTGCCTGTGAAAGGCAATGCAAGTGCTGTTTGCACAGCGTCTCTCATTCAAAGTCATGGAAAATATTTTGTCAGGTAGGAACAAGAACAAAGAGGCCATGTACTGTCAACTTGTTATTTGCCTCAGAAAGTTGGGGGAAAACATAAATCCTTGTTTTGGTCTGCAAAAACTACTTAAAGTCAGAATGAGGAGGATATTATGAAAAAAAAACAACCCTTCTCAATAATGACTTTACAACCCACTAGAGGTTGTCTGACTCTGAAGAGACCCTGCCTGTATTTTCTTATTTTGCTGTTGGGACACTTTTGGGCATCAACCTTTATAAAAATGTGGCGACAAGGTGCCAGATAGTAAGCATGATACCAAGAGGAAGGAAATGGCTGACACAGCGAAAAGGCAAGCAACAAAGGTCATTACAAAAGGACCACGGGTCAGGGGGCGTGTGTTTGTTGAGTCGGGGCTCTGATGACAACTTTGAATGCTGTGTTCACAAACTGCAACGCAGTTGATGATTGGGCATTAAGATGATTAGGTGGTACAGATAGAAGGAGAAATGCAATTAGCAATTAAGATGCCGTTTTATGGCACAAAAATGGACGAATCCACAAATGTGTGACTTTGATTCAGCCCTTGCAATAATTCATGGTCTTGTCTAGTTGGTATCACACAATTTGCGAAACTCTCGCAAGATGATTAACTTTCACTTGACCTCGAATGGTTAAGGTTAAGGTTAAGTATATTGATAACTCTCTCGCTACTTTCAAATATGGTGGCCTACTGATAACCCAGTAAAGTAACATTTTCACACCATTCAAAATAAAGTAAGTTAAACATTGAAGCATCTGATGAAGAAAGTACATTACCAGCCTTATAGGGGCTTGAGAATGCAATGTCTTGTGATATGCCAGTTGTGTACTGGAACAAGTGTATTCCATCACCATGCAGCTGCAAACGTGGGTGGGGAGGAGATTGTTAGTGTCCTAAAATGTCAGTAGGTTGGAATTTTATACGTCAGGAACTGACATTTATTTTCTTTTTTTCCCCATTGGTTCTATAGCAAACCTTTTTTTTCCATCCCAGAATTGTTACGTAAGCAAAATGAGGATATGACCCTGACAGACATTACTACATACTCCCAGACCAGCTAAATTGAAGCGTGTAACAGTGTGAGAGCTACACTGACATCACACCGGAGCTGCAGTGCAAGGCCGGAAATCTCAGCGTCCATCCTGGGGGTCGGACAAAGATGAGGAAATATCTTCCTTGTGTAATGAGTGAGAAGTTTCCGGCTAGTTCACAGTCTCCAAGAGGCGCGGCATGCAATTCATCGCATGACTGTGTTAGTTCAACATTACATCACGTCACTAAGTCATCATCATTCATGCTCTTCTACTCCCCAATTAGTAGAACCTATAGTTCTAACTTTCCTGTTTCAATTAATTGTGCAAATTTAAATATAGCTGGGTACTATATTTACTTGCTATTCGGCTATTTATACCCGACCAAGTGGAAAATGCTACTTGACTTAGCAATAGTTAGCTAGTCGCAAGCTAATTATTAACTATTCCAAACATTGCTTTACTGCAGAAACCTACCAAACTAACCAAAATCAGTCCAACTTACACTTTGAAGTAATGGGCCCTCTTGTTCCTGATTTACAGTGAGGTAGTAATATGGGAGCAGATAGGACCCTGTCAGTGGCATCACAATGTTTACGCACACACAGTTGACTTTCAGGCTACTGAGCGTGATACCTTTAACTTCCAAGGGTCATTTTGACTTTCAGTAGTCACTAATACACCTAAAAAGCGTCAGAATGGTCATATATTTGACTTACAGGTTGCTGTTTGCATACCTTGCATTACCCGGAATCTTACTTGGGGATTTGGCTTTCCGATGCCCAAGTTGTACTGCGGAGCGTCTGGCTGCGTGTCAAATAGTCACGGCAGCATGTCCAGAAATAGTGAGGGAGCCGGGCTGCGGCTGCTGTCCACTGTGTGCCAGGCTGGAAGGGGAGCTTTGTGGGGTCTATACACCGAGGTGCTTCGGGGGCCTGAGGTGCTACCCCAGCACAGAGTCTGAATTACCTTTGCAACAGCTCATCCACGGTTTAGGACGATGTGGACAACAAGTGGACTTGGATGTCACGACAAGTCTGGACCAGCAGGCTACAAATGGTAAGTTCTTTTAAGAAAAAATGCTGAAAGGGGGAAGTTAAAGTTAAAGCTGCACGACAACAAAAAACTTTAACAATGGAGCAAATGACAAAAGTGTAAAGGGTCACTCGGTGATGAACTCACATCGAATTTTCTCCAGACTCTACAGCTCCTCTTATGCCGTGGTCACATCAAATGCGGCACGAATTATTCGCGTGAGTAGATTACGTACAAAGTCTATGCACAGACGCAAAGAGACTGGAGTGACGCGAATGGCGCGAATGACGCAAATTTGCGTCAATCGCACCATTCCGTACAACGGGATTGGTTGAGGCCACTATTTGGGGTGCGAAAGCTCAGAAAGAAAGACCTTGTTTCGAAAAAAAGACGTTGATTTTCGTCCGCGTAACATTCTTTTGTGAAAGTACTTGTAACAAAAACTCTACTGACGTGCTTAAGAAGTAAACATGTAGTAAACCAAGATATTTCCCGACAATAACCGTGATATCAAAATCTCGTATCGTGACATCCCTACGAGTAAAAGTCCTGCATTCAAAATATTACTCAAGTAAAAGTACCAAAGTATGTAAAAGCCTCAATACTTAAAGTGGGCCACCAAAATACAAAATACTCGTTATGCAGAATCGTCCATCTCAGAAGAATATAAATTTGGCCTAGTATCAGATTATAATTATCGACGAATTTATTTGCTAATCACTTTATTGCTGAGCTGGTAAAGGTGGAGCTCATTCTAATTACTTTATATACTGCCGGGTTGTTTCTATTATATGATTGGTACATTTTTTGTAATCACTCTTTACAGTGTAATGGTTGTAAATGTTGTCATAAGTTCCCAGAAACAAAATCTTATGTTCCAGTCAAGGTCATTCAACTACATAATTGTGGTTTTTCAAAGTGTATTTCACCCTAATTGGAAATGCCATGCAGACATTAAACAAAAGATTTAAGATGTAGAGATCTGAAAATCCACACACACCAGTAGGAAATGACGAGCAGGTTATGTAAGACCAACAACATTTCCTTGACAGTACAGGAGACATTGCTGCTGCTTTCAATCAGCTCGAGATGCTCAGATCCTTTGATGAACGGATGAACAGAACTGATGTTTTCTTTGGGAGAAGCACAGTTGATGGCTTCTCAGAAATGAAACCCTTATTTATGGCGAATGCTACTTTTATTAGGGATGTTAATTTATGGATCATGAAACTGTAATTCTATAACAGTGCAGCCACACCTTAAAGTGATTTAGTACTGTATATGTGTTGGGTCTGTATGATCTTTCTTTGGAGATTGATTGTGTTGTCCACTGCCAAGTTCATGCTGTAATATTAGTACAAAGCCCTCCAGTATTCACAGGGAGTGTCGCATATTAATTAATATTCTGTATGCGCCAGCATCACCAAGCCAGCTAGTTTTGACCTGCCATCATACCTGGGAAAAATGTTGAAACATTTACTTTAAAGTAACACTGAGCAGCTGTACACTGACAAAAAAACTGAAAAAAATGACAGAAAAAAGCTTCTACATCAAACGTATTTGGTCACGACGACTACCCAAAGTCTGAAATCCTGCAGGGACACAGAACCGTCAAGCTTCGCTCTCCCCACATTACAGTTATTAGGCTCAAAGGGTCACGATTGATTCCTGAAGATGAACGTTGACATATGTGATATGTTTGGCAGGCAGTGGCAGGCCCACATCTGTGAGCGCAAACAAGCAGTATCCCTCCGGTGAACCCATAACATGTCTGTAACCCATGTATCCTCACTGCTCTCCTATTGGGAGTGCCGTATTTTGATAGGATGTTGTTTATGGTACCTGAGGGAAGCGATTTCATACACATTTAAAAATGCACAACGCTCATGCTGATTGCATTTTTGGAAGTTGTAACACGCTGTAAATGTGGAAGAGACACTGCACACATGCCCTTCGGAATGGTGTTGGGAAAGTTGCAGATGTCCATGGTAACAGGTGCAACCTAATTTCTCTATCAAGCTCTTTTTTTTTCTATATTATCATCTTGGGTAATGTCACTGAGGAATGTATTTGATGAGTTCTCAGACTTTCACACAAGGATAAACTCAACAGAGGCGATTTATAATTTTCTGCAGGAACCTTCAGTTGTTTTTTTTAAGATTCTTTGAGGTTTCGTTGGTAAGAGGGTAGTGAACACAAGCGCGGGCCCTGTAACTTTAGCTAAGCGTGATGGACTTGTCTGCGCTCTCTGCTGTGATTTACCATCTTTGGTGTTCAAACCAGTCAGAACACATAAAGGAAAAGCTGAAAATGAGCATCAGATCAGGCTGCGGTTTGCCCTCGGTTCACTGTGTTATGCTTGGCCTTTCAAGCATGAGCAACTGCAGGCTATCGGATGTCAACATCTGTCTCCTTTGTCCCCATTAAAATGCATTTTTGGGGTCCTTTCCTGTAGTTCTTTGGGATTACATTCTCACTCCTAAATAACCACTACTGCTCTTCACTTGAAAGAGACTTGCATTTTTAGGGATTTGGTTGTGGTTATTTGGTGTGATCCTGAGTTCAAATGGCTTCAAATCTTGCCTGCCTGAACTAAACTGAATTACACAGCGTGACGGCCTGAGTAAACAGTCCAGAGTTCAAATCAACCACTCCAGCTTTGCCTGGTGTGAGCACACTTCACATCCCCTCACAACTTGGACATCATTTAGTTCATCATCAATACTTTTGCAAATGTCCACATTGCAAATGTGACAGCAAACGGCAACACAGGTGATTCAAATCCATGTATTGAATTCTTTCAATATGAAAAGCGTGTCATATTAGATACGGCACGTCATCTCAAGTGTTTTCTACTTGAACAACTTTTGCGATGGGGGTCGACTTTGAAGCGTTGTCTCAGGCACCGGCCACAAAAGTTTCAGGCCAGTGATGAGTGTGTGCATGAGGTTTTAACTGAATCAAAATATTGTTCCTGTGTTTTGAACCTAGACAAAGATCATTTATTCCCTGTCTCTCAGGGAGTCCATGGCAAGCATGGGGGACAAGGATGCGTCACTATACAACAATATTTGTATTAGCCATCAATATGTCAACAGACACCGTGTTACAGTGGAAGGTCAGTTGAGCAATAGATAAATAGATACTTTATTCATCCCCGGGGGGGGGACATTTGTATGTTACAGCAGCAAGGATATACTTCTGCAAACGAAGTAACAGAGTAAATAAAAATATTAAGTATTAAAAAATGCACAATATATACACTAAAATAACAGAGTAGGACATATTAAATATAAGAATATAAGAAGATAAAATAACAACAATGCACAGTATATACAATGAAATAGAATAGTGTTCCATTAATTAACTAGGTAAAAAATGTGTTCTCTTTGTTCAGCACAACGCTGTGTTCACTGACCAAAGACTTCTATTCCACAACAAGTCCATCACTAGCAGAAGTTTGGACGTTTGGAGTTGCTTAGTTTTGGAGTTATTGGCGATAGAGACGTCCAACTTCTCTCCAATATAATGAGACTAAATGGCACATGGCTTTGTGGTGCTCAAAGCAGCAAAAAAAAAAGTGTTTTGAACCCTTTCTTAACCTCTTACCTTTAGTCATACCTCAGTCGCCATGTTTAGATATTGTAGGAGGCAAGACTTTTGAAAACATTGTGTTTGAACACAATCCAGGATTTCCAATATTGTTCTTGACTTGCGATAAGGGTTGCTACAATCACATGCAACAATTTGGCCCTTTGCCTCAAGTCCAAAGCTATTGGTAATAGAAGGGCATTTGTGTATTCCTTGCTATCTAAACCACCAATCCTCTACTGACGAGCCCCCTTCTCCAGCCAATAGGAAACCATTGCCCTGTTCAATGAACTTTCCTTGCACATGTCTCTGACTGCTTCTGTCTCCTTTCTTTTCTTGTGTTGTCGATGGTCCATGACTGCCCTTGTTGCCCTGCAGGTGATCCTCAGCTAAAACATGCTCCTTCTCCCTCACTCGCACTCAGGTCTTTAATTACTCTATAAAGATGTGTGTGCGCACACAGTATGTGTGTCAACACACAGCCACAGGAAAAGGTAAAGACATAAGAGATCGCTTTGGGTGGGAGCGTGTTGGTGCCTGCAATTCTGAGAAAACTGCCTCCGAGGTGTTAATAGGAAGCCTCCCTCCTTCGTGCTAATCTTAAAATGGGTAGTGTTGGAAAGTTACGTGTTTCATAATATGATTACAACATTAATGAGCTAGAATTTACTGTCACAACAAGATCAACAACATTTACGTAAGTAGTCTAATTAAGTACAGTTTTGAGGCACTCATACTTCAATCATCAGTGTAAAATGTTATTGTATGCTCTTTTATTTTCCATAGTGTGAATATTGATAATACAAATTATAATAATAATGATAATACATTTATTTATATAGCACTTATCTAAACAAGGTTACAAAGTGGTTCACAAAATACAAATACATAGCAACAATGATTATCAGTTGCTTTCAGATTAAGATTCACCAAAAAATGTATATATAGTAATTTTATTAATCTCCAGTATATTTTCTGCCGGTGAAAACAGCTGCCTTCAAACAGAGCCAATAAAAGTGGTGAGACTGAACCAAAATAGTATAGTTGCGGGCCGTAAAAACCCCATGGATTGTGTATGAGAAGTGGACGTAGTCACCAACTTGTTTGTGGACTGCCGTTTTGAAGCCTCAAGGTCGGCATTTTGGCCGTCGCCATCTTGGTTTTTGGCCATCGCCATCTTGGATTTTTGTAACCAGAAGTGACGCGAGAGGGTGAAGCTAAGTACCGTAATTTCCGGACTATAGAGCGCACCTATATATAGGCCGCACCTGCTAATTTTTAAAAGAAAAAAGAAATTGTACATAAATAAGCCGCACTTGTCTATAAGCCGCAGGTGTCCCCGGCCACGTCATCGTGCGGGACCACCCCCCAGCTGCTCTGCAGGCGCGCCCCCGTCTGAAGCTCGAACATCTTCCTGAACTCCACCCGGCCCTTCTTGCGGTACTCGGCGACGAGCAGCTCCCCGAACGCGAGCGGGCTCTCCCCGAACGCGAGCGGGCACTCCTCGAACGCGAGCGGGCTCTCCCCGGGGAGAGCGGGCGACACACGCTCGTCTCCGCGGCCGCGTCTGATGCGCGCGGGGTCTCGGAGTCGTCATCCTTTACAGAGGTTGCCCCGTGATCCTCCTCTTGCGTGCCCGACACCAGGATGTTCGCGTCTTCTTCCATAAATTAGCCGCATCGTTGTAAAAGCCGCAGTCTCAAAGCGTGTGAAAAAAAGTAGCGGCTTATATGCCGGAATTTACGGTACAACCAAACGCTGAATAAGACATTTTTAAGAGAACAAAATGTGACAATTAACATTCACGATCTGAAGGGATTATGAATCAAGTGAGAAGTAGGGTCATTTTCTCATAGGCTTCTAGAAAATCTGAATTATTTTTTGCAAACAGAGGAGTCGCCCCCTGATGGTCATTAGATAAAAGTCAAGTTTAAGACCCCCTTGGCTTCACTTTTTAGACCCGGAGGTTTCCGCCTGGTAAAACCAAAACAATGAGCCGAAAGACACTTCAATCTTTTATAGAGCTATGGGGAACTGCAAAGTTGGGTGACAATGCTCTGTTGTTTTCTCGCTTCGGTTGACTCCTTTCACATTATTCAATACATTTTTTTCCATTGTAAAATATATTTTTTTGCAAATATTGATTGTTGCCATTTAAAGTAAAAGATTGAAATACGTTTTACACCACTGACAGCAGGTGGCAAGACATGAACGATAAACTGTATATGTATTTTTAAAAGACAAGAAACTGCTGTGGGAAAGGACTTCTGTTACTTGCAGGTTTGATACATATTAGTAGTAACTTGTCACTTCAAAATGAAACATGTACAAAATGTACAAAACACAGTACAGAAAATATTAGCAACTCACCAAAAAAATATGGAAATTGTAACAGTGGACAGTCATTTGACCTTGACCTTAGACTGCACTTATTGTCTTTTAAGTCTGACAGACGCCGTAGGAGCTCCAATTGGCAACAGTTTGCCCTTGAAACTACAAAGGCAAACTTAATTTGGTTTGGATGACACATGC
Organism: Leptoclinus maculatus; assembly: GCA_032191485.1. Classification (NCBI taxonomy): domain Eukaryota; kingdom Metazoa; phylum Chordata; class Actinopteri; order Perciformes; family Stichaeidae; genus Leptoclinus; species Leptoclinus maculatus. The sequence goes on from JAVDOI010000018.1 coordinate 1,050,180, forward strand.
GGCCACACGGACGCATAGCAACATCAAGAGTTGAAAGAACTAGCTGACCGTAAAAGGTTTGAAGCTGATCTCTGGCGAGGCAAAACCTTCTTCATTATTCAATTGCTCTTTTTTTTGTCTGTTTGCCAGCTGTAAAGTGTTTGAAGTGGCCGAGTCTTGAGAGGAACCATTTACACTGACAATGGTTTGAAGTACCGTAAAGGCCACTTTCTTGGCTGTGGTTGCAGTTACGTTTTTGAGACTCAGCTTCACTGTGTACAATAACAGGGCAAATACATTAATGCTGAGCAACTCTGGAAAGATATTACTCATTCTGTGCTATGAGAGAACTGTGAAAGCATTGCTCAAAGGCAATACCCAAAAGCCAACAGCTCGAGACAGGTAGTTTCTATGGCACTGAGGACAGAATCAACAACACAGCATTTAGATGACAGCTGTTGGCTGAAGAAGTGTTTTGGGTTTTTCTTTCTCTCCCTGGAACATGCTGTCACGTCATGTGAGATCTTCAGCACAACTAGTACACCTTTACAACTTGTCTAAAGTTGCATCTCGTTTAGCTTTCCACCAGAGTGTGGCCTTATGAAACAAATAGTAAAAGTCAATGCAATGTTCTGGCACACACATAGAGGAAAGAAAAACGATATCGCTTTTCACCACGTTTTCTTTTTTTAGAGCAACAGACGCTTAAATGAAATCATTAAATCAATCTCTGACTTGAATATGTTTAAGGTGTTCTGCAGAAGCTCTCACTACATGTGAGAGATTATTCCACTGTTTGTGAATCTCTTTTTAAGCTTGTGTGCTCAGCTGGAGGTTGACATTCATGACTTTTGGCCAACGCTTACATACTATAATAAATATAATTTGACTTCTTCAAACATCAGGGTCTTGTTTGTGGCCACACAGTTGTTACTGTTTTGCCTATTATTACAAGCGTTGCCTTTCTAATTGGTTTATCAGATTGGAAAGATTTCCCTGTGTGGCCTGAGTCACATAAAAACATACAAAGGATGGAACACAGATTTTACAATATACACTCGATTTTGGGCGTCAGGGACAGTATTGTCCGCTCAATCCTCTGCTTACATCCAGATATGCGATATGTTGTCATATATCGGATAGATTTCCATGACATTTTGCTCACACATTCTTGGTCCCCAGAGGATGAATGATTTTTTCTTTCATCTTCCTTTCTTTTGGTCCGGAAATTCCGGAAACATCAGTGAAGAGATGCATTTAGTTGCATTGAACACTAGGGGGCGTTCTCTGTATACGGAATTACAAACACGAAACAAAACTGCGTTATCTTGCATTGGCTAGATCTGGTCGCTGGCTTTACAGTAAAGCCAATTAAAAGTGACTCTAAACATCTCTGCCTACATTCTTAGTAAGTCATGTCACTCATAGGGACTTCATGAGATCTAGATGCCTGCTAAAAGCACCTAGCTTGAGGTGTCCTTTGCTACAAACTATTATCATTTGACATTTGATGTATGTGTGTTGCCCAAAATAAGTCATGTCTACCAACGTATTTATATAGTTTATTCTAACCGCATTGATAACAAATCCATTTTCTGAAATAAAATTGACAAAAATGAATAAGTAAATATAAATGTGCATGGCCGGACATGAAGAAAAGAAATATATATATCTGTTGTAATGTAGAAGCCAAACTTACTTTAACACCTGGCAGAGTGTGCACATATCCATTTCAGAAGGAGTCATAGCATGTGGAAGGAGCTCTGAAGATTCACAGGGGGGGCCTTTCCCTCTCAGGTGTGATTTACAACCTCTGGGTTCTGCTTCTGTTTTTATAGCGCTAATTACAGACACACACACACACACACAAAGAGACACACAGCCTCTAGCAAGTATATTAGGTACCCGGAGAAAAATCCTTACTCAGCAAAAGCCTTAATCAGAAGGACTTCCTTGCAAGTCTGGACTCACCACCAATGACTAGCTGTGGAGCTCAGCTCTTTAATTCAGCCACCGCTTTCCTGTTGAACTGTGTCAGACAATCTCAGATCATTGTGTCTGTGGTGACTATGACCACGCTGATAAATGTCCGTACAGTGTTCATCCCTCCTTGTATTTGTGTTTTACAGCCACAGTACATTGGTGGCACAGAGTAGGTCTCATTTATGGGACTGCTGTTCTCGAATAATTTGTCATCCTACTTTGTGTCTGCTCCGGTTTAACTTGAACTCATTGTAATATAGTTTGGGCAAGTACTTTTCCTACTACTCTGCAAAAAATTGTTGGTCCTCCAGAAACGTTTTGTTAGGTTGTAATATTATATAGGTGGAGGCTTCAAATAAGCCCAGTTGGCTTTCTGCCTCTTCCTGCACTGTGATATTCATTTATCTCTGTTGTGTTAGTTTATTTTTAATTTTATTGTTGGAATTGTGCAAAATAAAAAATAAATAAAAAAAACTTGCTAGCTTGTTGTTTGTGTTTTGTCTCTCCTGCCTCCAAACAAATGCTGAACACAGGTTGGTCTAACATCAGCAGGAAACACACTCAGAGTGACCCCAGCGCTCAGAGGAGACCTGTGCTAACTGCGTCATAAGACAGAAATTACCTTGGCGGGCCGTTCACACTGTCGCCATAGTAATTACAGCCATTGCAACGCCTGACTGTCCAGTATAGAATTAGTGACATGAGGTATGAGGGAGACAGGATGCCTTGAGGACATAGAATGACTTGTCTTCTAATTCCAGGATTCCAGGACGTTATTCGATTAATGTTGGCTTTTAATAGCAGTTTGTGATGATAGAATAGTTACACGTATGCAGATGAATGTGCGTGAGTATTTTAAAGAGGCAGTTTTTGTGTGCGAGTGCAACATCTGTCCATTAACTACATAAAAGGCATGACACTTTAATGCTCAATCAACTGACTCAGTTTACGCTTTTCTGAGAAACTCCAAAGTATTGAATGTTAAACTGAGATTAAAACCAGAAAGTATACCAAAGGCTTTGAATAGATTAGCATTTCCAGGAAGGCCTGGGCAGAGTTTATGTACAGATGCTGCAGATTAACTGTCTGAAGTTTGTGTCTTTGTTCTGTTGTAGAGGTGCATGGGACTGAGAATCCTCTTACCAAAAGACCTGCCATGGATGCTTGGATTTGGCAGGAGTCCGCCAAGAAACAACACCTGAACGAGCGCAAAACCAAGATGAAGACGAATCAACTAGAGGACTCTCGAACCCTGAAAGTACTGCAGGTCAGATCAAAACCTTCACAATTCATGATTGACTTCCTCACAGCTTTTTGCTGTGACTCAAACTCAAAGTTGTTAATTATTTGATTAAAGGTTTGTTGTACTATCATGTTGGCTGATTTAAAACATTTCAAGGGCAACAACGGAGGTGCAAGTCAGTAAATGTATTTGAAAAATGTATTGCCACACTGATCGTCTGGATCTGAAAATGGTGTGCCCCTTTTCTAAATACAAATACAACACCAGAATTTATTTGCACCACGATCTGCAGTCCATTTATGAGCTGAATATCTGAATACTTGACCTTTACAAGCACAGTAGCAGATATTGAAGTAAAATAAAAATGATAGAACATCTTAGTGCAGGTCATTTAGCATGAACGTAGGGCCCTATTTCTCCCTAAATAAACAATTTGTTTCCTCCCACAGCAGATTTCCAGTTAACGCTTTGTGTGTTGCGTATTCCACAGTGTGTTGTAAAGCAAGCAGTGACAAACGGTCAACAATGTGCTGTGTGAGCACCATTGTCTGGTACAGTAGTGCCCTCCTCTGGGCACTCTTTCACTCAAACAAGCATACGCACGTGCACACAATTGCTCTTTACATTCATTCCCTGGGTGACTTGACCTAACCTTACTCGCAACAACCTCATGCCTAACTCCCTAACTTAACCCTCACTTTAATCAAAACCCTAAGCTGTTAAGGCTTACCTGGTGTGGAGCACATTTCTGTCCCCATTTGGAGATGAGTCCCTATAATGTGACCAAATGTTTGTCCCAACAACATGACTAATTCAAGCACAGGTTCATGTTCTTTTATAGAACTGTGATGTGAAAATGTATTTGTTGAAACGTTCAGTTGTTGTGTGTTAGAGAGGTAATGCACTGCCTCTGTGCATTTATTGATGCATTTCCAATGATGTATGAAGAAAGTAGAAGAAACATTAGCGGCATTAAGAAAAAAAACCATTGTCTGTTTCAATAATCAGCATCTTCCTGATGAAAAGTAAAGTTGTTGTTTTGCCCTCCACAGTGGAATGTGTGTTGGCAGTTTGATGCAGTCTAAAGATTACCCCCCCCCCCCCCCCACCCTCCATTCTTTAACACTCACTCAACATTTCACAGTCTCAAACGCAGCTCCACAAAAAGTAAAAACAATTCCGGGAAAACCCTTTATGGGGCGGCGTACAAACAGATATATTTCATGCAAATGAGCGTGGGCCCTGGGGGCGACACATGTGGAGGCCCATATATGTCTCAATATGGAAAACAACTATGTGCATTTGCTCATTTTCTCCCTCACTTAACTCACTCACTCGGTAGCAGCAAAACAAAACAAAATAAAAAAAAAAAAATCATGGGCGGGAGGGTGCAAAACAATTGTCAACATCATTAGAAGCAACAAAAGAGAGAATGCAGTAAAATAAGTCGTGCAGCTGGGCTGGGGGAGCAGCTTCAGGGCAGCTGGTGTTAAGCATGGATGCACTTTGTTCCGCTTGTTCTTGTGAGGTCAAATACTGTACACATAATGCTTAGATGTCAGCTGGGTTCGAATCACATTTGTAACCATTATTTGTTAATTAAAAGTCTAATTTGCATCACATTCATATTATTGTTTTCACACATTAGACCCCGTAACACCAGTTTTCCTTCCTTTATTTATTTTTCTAAACCTTTGGCCTCATTAAACCTTTTTTCGACACTGCACTTGATACATTTAAAAAAAGAAAATATGTATATCTCTATATATAGAGACAGATTTAAATATATTTGAGGCAGAGATAGAAAAGGTGAGTTTACCCGATATCTGTTACCAGATGTTCCTCATCTTAGCTTGAGGCTACATTAGCTTCCAGTGACAATACACCAACAAAACCTTTGATGGTGAAGTTCAGGGGCGGACTGTTCCCAATGGTCAATTGGGAACAGCCGATCCATTCCAGACTGAACTTGGCCGCCTTCTGTCAGTATTTACTGCATGATTTTGATTCACGAGGAGTACAACAATGTTATAGGGGTGCAGTGCAGTCATTGGACTCTATTAACATCTAGAATTTGAAATTGTAGATTTCAGGGCAAGAGGAAGGGAATTCTGCTTTTTGTTCTGCACATTTGGTTTATTTTTGCTCTGATTTAGTTTTCTTTAGTTTTTCTCTGAATTAGTTTTCCTCTGAATAACTCATCACTCTATGGCTGCTGTAATTATTACTTTCCACACTGTCCTTGAAGATATCCTTTCTTTCGCTGCAAGAAATATGCATGAATGCATTTTTAAGGTTCAGCTCAAGCTAATATGAGGCAGCAGTTGGGCATCAGCAAAATTAAGTGGGTTTCATTTAAAGTTACAATCCTTTTTGCACACATTTTTCACATTGTGTCCCAAAACACAATGTTTCCACAGTGATGAACTAGCTTCCAGAGTTAAAATGTTAACGCCTGCGGTTTGCCACACCAAGGGTCTGGTAAAATCCCGTCTGAATGTAGTCGTGCTGTGGTGTGGTCACGTCAGATTTTGCCAACAGCATGGGTTGGTTGACTGTGAGCTTAAACCGCAGGAGCTAGAATGGCCAGTGAGCTAACAGCAGCATTCTTTCAAGTTGTAAGTTGTAAGCTTTTCCAACACTATATAGTACTGTCATTTACCAATGTAATGGACCTTGCACTGACTGCAGTCAGTCACGTGCCCTCAATATTCTCTGCTGCTTTTATTATGAGGAAATTCTGTCCGTTGAGGCCAAATCATTGTCAGACCGATAGCCGATGGGTTCCAAGATTGGGAGAGGAGGAATGATTTCAGACACCAGTAACTCTTTAGTGCGTATTGTTAAAACGGACTTTAAGAAATTCAGACCTGTCCTTTAAACCCTTCTGGACCCATACTCAAAGGGGCCTTACTCTCTAACTACAAGGTCTTTTTCAATAATTTCAATGGATTTATAACACTGAGAAGGGTTTGCTGATATGAATTGTGTACATATTGTGTATATGTTACTGGTTAATAGCTGATGAAGATGGAACACAGCTCCACTTTGAAAAATGTCAAATTCATATGGTGAAAAAGCACTATTATTCATAATACTATATTAAATGAGGCTCAGTAAAGCCTAGAAACTACCCATCATCATAGCAAACGATGGCAGTAGTCACCCACAAAAGAATTGGAGTGAATAGAGTGAAGTAGGCCAGAGTTAGAGACATAAATGTTACGAGAGGTCACGAGAGGTTGTCATGTGAGAAACAGCCTCTCCAGCTGTTCCATTGTACCTTTACAACCTAAATAACTATATATTTAACTTCCTTTATCCTTCTACATGCACAATCTATCACATACAGCAGTTAGAAATCCTTTTTGAGAGCTGGAACCGTCTCCAAAGCCTCTCCAGGCCTGCGAGCTACGGGAGAATTGCGCCATAGCGGTTGTGTATTGGGCCGTTGTAGAGCCCCTGGTTGGTCAATTTCTTCATACAAAACGTCTATGCACGTGTCTGGATGTGGCCAATGGACTGGCGTTAACAGATTTTCCAGGAAGTCTTTAGTTTTCCGAAAAATGCCGATCTAAGCCGAGGGACCGGCGCGTAAACGCGCAAGACTGGCTCGTGTGCAGTGGTCCCCCGAGCTTATTTGACCCCCCTTCCTTTTTTCACAACTTCATTAGACAGGAAATGGATAGCAGGAGCCGAATCCGTGGTCAAAAAGGAAATATGAGGAAAACTTTTATGATTTTTCTTCAAAATTGTGAGTACCAACCAGTGGCGGCTGGTCCATAGAGGGCGCTAGGGCGCCGCCCCCCCTAGAGCTACAAAAAATAAAAATAAAAATATAAATATAAATAAAAATAAAATTTAAATTTAAAATAAAAATAAACTATACAAATTGTCAATATTTGTGTTTTTGAAACATGGAATCACCCAGTAATATGTGTAAAATATGATATCTGCGGTAAATATATGCTTTTCCTGCTTGTCCTCTCTGCCTGTCTGCTCTTCCTCTCTGTGTGTGCACGTCTCAGCTGGCTGGGGCGCTGGAAAAACTGCCCCAAAGAGGCGGGTCTATAAAGCAGTTTAGCCAATGCTGAGTAAAGATATAAATGAGTGACATACAATTCAGCCAATCAGCGTCCTCAAATAGATTCAGCTTGGGGCAGTTTTTTTCCTGCCCCAAGCTGCGCGTTCTCGTCAGGAGAAGTCTCTACAGGAGAGCGCCAGTGTGAGCACTACTCCTCCAAGACCCGTTTGAGAGGAGAACTGAGAGGAGAAACTACTGAAAGAGCTGATCCCAGATCAGCCTGACCTCACAATCAGACAGCAGACTAGCAGGAAAGAGAAGCAGTACATGAAGCTTCTCTACTAGCTGTACACCAGACAGGTTTGACTAGCTGGATGACGTCATGCTAATAACTTATTTAGCTTTTTAAAACAACGGGGACAGAACCAGCATGGACAGTTAGGGAGTGAGGGACATGAAGCACCTGTCTGAGAAATGGATATATAGTTATATATATATATATATATATTATATATATATATATATATATATGTGTGTGTGTGTGTGTGTGTGTTTTATATTATAGTGAATATTATTATATGACATATATATTATTATATTATACAGAATATTATATGATATATATATTATTATATTATACAGAATATTATATGATATATATATATATTATTATATTATACAGAATATTATTATATGTTATATATATTATATTATACTGAATTCCCTGTGAGGGTGACTAAAATAAGATGTCCTGACGTGTTTGTGAAAGTGTTATTTACTGCTTTTTTTCGTGTTGGAATAAATGTTAAATATTTAACTGCAAAGTAGTAATGCGCGTTTGATACCTTAATTTGTTTGCATTAAATCATTCTGGGATGTTTGCTGAAATTGATTGGATGTGGCACAGCCCTACCAAGAACATTTTCCACCAGCCGCCACTGGTACCAACCCAGAATTCTTCGGCAGTGTGATGGCTGCTCGGGGGTGCTGTTCCCCGGGTAACTTTTGAAGTGTTTCCCGGAGAGGAAATCCGAAATGTACTTTCGAAGCGTGGTTGAATGCTATTGTTGCTAAGTATGTAGCTTTAGCGTGGACGGTTGAGGAACGTCTTTTGAGGGACTATTTCTGATGCGTGTCTCGGGCAAATGAACGCGAAAAAGTGACGAAATATCGCAGGAGGCTAGCAACGTTGTGGTATATCGTGTTTTATTGTGTTTTGAGTGTGTAAAGTGTTACACATGCTTCGGTTCATGAGAAATGCTTCGTTCAAACGGTATGCTGCATGGTTGTGGAAATATTATATTTGTTAATGAAAATTGCATTCTGCGGTTCTGCTTGGTACTGTTCGGAACCGGAACTTCCCCAGCTGGGGCGGTTTCGGGCCCAGAAGGACATATACTATATACAGTATATATATAACGCTTAAATGCATGTAAAATATTGTGTGACATAAAATTGACTGAACTTATCCTTTAATAAACGAGGAGAAAGCAGTAAAACTGGAGGGTTGCATGCACTAAGGTGTGGGTTTATGTTCCTTCATTAAGAGAGAGAGAGAGAGAGAGAGAGAGAGAGAGAGAGAGAGAGAGAGAGAGAGAGAGAGAGAGAGAGAGAGAGAGAGAGAGAGAGAGAGAGAGAGAGAGGGAATCAAAGACTGTAGGAGAAAGTGTTAAAAGAGTGAGCCAGAGAAAGAAAGAAAGTACTTTTCATCCATATGTTCAGATGTCTGATAAGGTTCATGGCAGACTGCGCCTCCTCCTGCCCTTCTCTCTCATCTTCAGCCAACTAATCATAAGACTGGACCCCTTTGATCCCACTGGCAGCCTGATACACTGGTAACTGTGTGTAACATTAAAGTGTTTGTGTGTGTGTGTGTGTGTGTGTGTGTGTGTGTGTGTGTGTGTGTGCATGTACACAAGGATACTATACGTGGCGAGTGTGTGTGCGACCATCCATGCAACAGGAATAGTCTGCGCTCTATTTATGAAGGTGTATGAACATGTGTCTGCACAGGTCTGTATATGTGTGTGTGTGTGCATGTGTGTGTATGTGTGTGTGTGTGCATGTGTGTGTATGTGTGTGCGGCCGTGGCCCCCTGCTGAGTTGAGCAGTCTAGCCACTCATGTTCCAATCCACCAGACTCACATAAGTACTGGCTGAACTTTCTGCTTGCCTAACTGCCCCTTGTAAAAATGTTAGCTATAAATGTGTGTATTTGTGACATTTTTACAAGGCACACAGAAGTATTTTATTTTTCCATTCTTTTTCTTGGACAGAACACATACACATAGAACTTATAGCAACTATATTTACTGTCTTCTGGTGAATCTGTTTTGTTTTTGTTAAATAGTTAAGTAGTTTTTCTTCTGGAAATGTATTTGTATGTCTTGCTTGTGCTAAGTGCTCAATAGCTATTGTCACAATTAGTACTGGTGTTAATAATGTTGTCCTTGCTCGTCCTTCAGAGCGCCTGTCAGCAGGAGCTGGACAGCGTCTTAGAGGAGATCTCCAAAATGACCTCTGAAGATAACAGAGGCCCGCTGGAGGACCTGTACGGACTAAAATTTCCCAACTGTGACAAACATGGTCTGTACAACCTCAAACAGGTGAGCCATGGACAGAGCACTGGTCTCACATTCATGCCATTTTATCTCGACTGAACATGGCAGCTTCACCATTGAAAATCATGGTAAACATGACAAAGGGCAATGTAAATGTCAGCAAAAAATGAATGACAACTCTATACATCTCTGCCCTGTTAACAAATGCTTATTGATTAGGGTTGTAACGGTTGTTGTATACTGATTCACTTAATGTGGAACGAAAGAGACATTTCCACCTGGAAACTTTTACCTGTAGGCAGTTATGGTTAGATGATATGGCCAAAAATTTTATCACATATTCATGATATTGATCCATAATTATCACAATATATATATAGTATATAACCCGCGCCACACAGCCCTGAGATGGCAAACTCTAGGAATAACTATATCGGAAATAAACTTTATATCGAAAATCTTTTAGGTTGTTTTATCGCCCAGCGCTAAGTGTTATAGGTTAGCACAACTAGCTGATTGTCGCGCGAGTCAGACAAACTATGGAAGACCCACTTGCACATTCAGGTCAAGTGGAGTATTGTGTGTTTTTGACACTTGCACTACTGGGTATTCAAAATAAATGAATAGCATTGGATCCTTGTGCTTTTTTTTCTGCCATACTGGCACCGAATCGGGACTTCTGTGAACCATTACATCCCTGTTGTTGATACAAGCATCATTCAAATGCAGTAGTTTACATGATAGTCGAGTTCACAAAGTTTCCCCAAGATACCACATTTAGTATATCAGGCAGAATTTTAGCAAGATGTCCATAAAATGACGGCCGTCTAAGAATCTATAAACAGTGTCTCAGTAATAGGCTGAGGGGGTGGTGTTTGACTGAATTGGACACCTATGCAATCTTATACCACCATGTCATTCATTCAAATTCAAATATTCAGCTCACATGGTGGTTATTCCATATCGACTGTGCAGTGAGCTAATTTGTCATCAAATTAACGAAGAAAAACACGGCAAAAAACCCCCAAAAACTGCTTCTCTCTAAGGGTGGAAAGTTCCAAGAATGTCACAATACTGGCCACACCTCAATCAGTGTCGTCATAGCAGGTGTTTCGCTTTCGACAGCGGATGGACAACACCTGCTGTGACATCACTTATTCAAGTTTTGGCCGGGGTTGTGACATGTTTGAGAGTTTCGTCCCATAGAGAGCAGTGCAGCAGCAGTTTTCTGCTCTGCAGGATTCACTGGCGACTTACTGTTTCATGGTGAACACGAACACAAGAGGGACACCAGTCATCAGGTTTCTAATTCTGCTGGTAGTTATGTGACCACTGTCTTTATTGATGGAAAAGGCTTCTGTGTGTGAATGTGATTGATCACCATTCTTCTTCTTCTCTCTCTCTCTCTCTCTCTCTCTCACTCACTCACTCACTCACTCACTCACTCACTCACACACACACTCACTCACACACAAAAGTCAATTCCCCACTTGGCTAAAATAAAAAATATAAACCAGAGGGTTTGAGACATGATTTTAGCTTGATTTAAAGCATGACCATCAGGGGACTTCCAAAATGTCCCCTGTTTGCGATGCAGTCCCCTGTTGGTGAATGTGTAACGACACCTAAGTCCACTGTTGGATAGGAAGGTAAGTGCACAAACTTGTACAAGTCTTGTATCAGCCTGGCAAAATCACCCTGGCAAAAAAATATAACCTCCCCCCCTCACTCCCATCACTCCCCCCCCCCCCTTTTCTTTTACAAACACACACACCCTCCTCTTCCTTAACGCTCTGGTGTTAGACACACACAGACACACACACATGCGCGTGGAGATGTTGTCATCATGAATGAGGCAACAGCTTCTGAGCTCAAGGTTACAAGGCAATAAAACAGTTTGGCGTACTTCATGGGAAGACTTTTGTTAGGCCGAGGAACGAACTGTGCCTCCGACTGGGGGCTTTGAATTTGAATTCTGCTCATCCATAGAAATCAGACGGAGGAGGACAAACAAGGTCACATATCCAGTGTTTTCTTACGGGGATAGTAGAGCAGAAAGGAAGATTTGAATAGGCGCCACAGTTTCCTAAAGCAGGGCTCTCAACCACTCAGCCAATTTTCATCACTGGTCACAAACAACAGCATTGTTTCGGACCGGAGTCCTCGGTTCCCAGGGAGGAACACTGTACCTCCTCAACACTCGGCTCCCTTTTGGAGTTGTCCCTCCTTGTCGCGGGGTAATTACTGTAACTGTCACTTTTTTTGTTCTTTCTCATCGAAGGAAGAAAATGGAAAGTCTTTTCTTTCCCCCCGGCTCTTCATTCTTTTGGCCGTCCCCTCCGCGGCCGCCCCGCGTGCGCGGCGTAAACTGTGTCCACTTCAATTACGACCTCATTTCTGAGTATAGGGGGGCTCTGCGGGGGGGGCTGGTCTACTGGCATGCCGCTGTGTGTGTGTGTGTGTGTGTGTGTGTGTGTGTGTGTGTGTGTATGTGTGTGTGTTTGTGAGTGTCTGTGGTGGCATGTGTGGCTGTGGATGGGTTGTGAGTAGGGGGCATGACCTGAGGATGGGCTGTTATTGGGCGAGTGTTGTCCCACCCAAACCATGGCCCTCACTCTCATCCAATAGCCCCCCACCACCAGAAGATCCACAAGTACACACACACACACACACCCACACACATCTCAAGCCACCATAGGCCATGCTTCATTAACGCACCCCCCCTATTTCCCACTGTGCATCTTTACCCCTCCCACTTTTTTTCCAGTGTTTTCCAACTTGTCTAGTTTGTGTTTTTCTTCCTTCTCTCCAGTGCAACATGTCCACCCACGGCCAGCGGGGCGAGTGCTGGTGCGTTAACCCCTTAACCGGGGTCCAGATTCCAGCAACGCCTAAAGTAAGAGGGGATCCCAACTGTAACCAGTTTCAGGAGGAGCTCAGAGCGATGCCCACTGCAGCAGTGTTTCACTAGCACAGTCCAGCACATCCTTTGACAGGGTTGGGTTTTCTTTTCAATTCCAAATCTGAGAGGATTTTGTAAAAGAAGTTGCTATATATCAAGGCTTTGTTTTTTGTTTTTTTGTTTCTTTAGACATTGAAAGCATACCACTAGGTTAAAGGTTAAAATATTGTTCCTGTTGTCAAAGTAGTAGTACTAATATAAAAAGACCAAAACCAACAGTGTGTCCATCTCTCAATGCTTTCCGACTTCCCTGGCTTGTCTGTGGGACTCAGACTCAAGCTCATGCATACCTACTGAACATTTACAGTACATCTTTACAAAAGAGGCACACATATATACTTTATTTTTTTTAAGTAATGCCCTGAAACAGCAGGGCACGGTAGTTTTCGGCAAATGTTCGTGAAACTGAAGTAAATAGTTTATTTGTTGGGAACTATTTTTAGCTAAAGATTAATTTGGTGTGTAAGTATTTATAGATTCACGGCAGTAAGGACAGTTTATGTGGGGTTTTACTCCAGCTACAGTGCTCGTTGTCAATGTAATAAAGAAACATGCCAACCAGTGCATTTATAGGGGAACAAGTTATATCATGCAGGCAATACTTGCCAGTAGGATCTTTTCGTTGTTGCTTTCAGCCATTTCATGGGATTTGTTGACAATAAAAAATATAAATAGAATACCAGCCTTATCTTGCATTCATTCTTTTTTTTTTTTGGGCCACTTGGTGGCAGCAGAACAAGCTGTAAAACACAACATTTGAAGTATTATTGTTTCAAAGTGAATGTGTCAGCAGACACAGAGCAAGATTATCATTCCTTTGGAGTTGTGTTTTTGACCCCCCCTCCCCCCCTGACAAAGGTTAGTACAATATTCACTCTTGTTTTAACTCTCTTTGGATCTCCACCGAATGCTAAAAATGATCTGGCTCTTTAGCTGCTAAATGCTCCACTATGATTGGTAGCTTTGCCGGCCTACTTGGTGCTGTGCAGCTATCGTACAGTGGCTTTAGTGGGTACAGTGGGTACAGTGGGAAGGTTAATGAGAGCAGTGAGACTGCGCCAAAACAATAGTTGTCCGTGGGTTTATGTCTATGAGCGACCATTTTCCCACCGCACATAGTCATTTGATTTATTGTTTGCATACAAATATTGATTGGTATAGCGTTAAGGTTAAACCTAAGGCTATTATTTGCATTCAAAATACGTGTGTACTATCTCTGAAATTGTTATTTAGTGTACTTGAGTTAAATACTTACAGGTGTTCCTTGAAATCCTTCACAGATATCTACACACGATCCAGTAATCATTTTAGTGCCAACAGGTTGTGTAACCGTGTTTCCATGAGTACATACTTTAATTAAGCAGGTAATTAGAAAGTTGTATCACTGTCATACTTTTCACTGATTGCTTCTTGTAAAATTCCACTGTTGATGCACCAGCTTTGCTTCCTACATTGTTAGCTGTAAATTAATCAAATTCAACTTTGCTCTGACAATCTTAACTCAAGATGTCAAATCTGACACCATCCATGTGTTTTCCATGAATCCACAGCCATCAGTTTGGTTAGCAGCAGAGAGCTGTTGTTGCTCTTTGTCAGCAGTTTTCCCATCGACACTTGTCAACTCCAAATAAGCGTCACTTGAAAAAAAAAAATGGCACTTGCAAGTAATAATGTTGGAAGCTGCTGTGCGGCTTTACTATTTCTATCACTGCTGTATGTGCAGACATGCATGTGTGTGTGTGTGTGTGCGTGTGTGTACCCATGTGTTGCTGGGGTTACTAATGAAGTGTTGAGAAGAGGAGGAATTAGGATGAGGGGCTGACATTGACAAATGTGATACGAAGCGGGTAAAGGTGTCTATGAATAAACCAACAAGTACGCAAATACACACACACACACACACACACACACACACACACACATTATTGTGCTGCAGATCATGGTCTAAAGATGGGTAACCAACAGAGGGATGTGGGGGTGCTATTAATGATTGTGAATGCCCCAGACAAAACTGGATTTTGTGACCATCGTGACAATGTGTCTAACTTTGTGCAGTATTGTCTCACTTTTACAGGCTGTGCTGGAACAATTCTGCCATCAATGGGCTGTAAACAAGCCGCTGTTGTTGTCCCTTAGACAGTCAAGTGAGTGATGGATGACATGGAATGTGTTTATCTTATTTCAAAAATGTATGTCATCCATTGCAGCAGCGTGTCAAAAACACACTGATTCTTCGGCAGATGCAGCGTAATCAGAAAGTTGTGTTGTATATTTTTTATTGCAGTAAAGATTATGGAAGTATTTGCACAGCTTGCAATGTGATTCAAAACAAAACCGTCTTTGTAAACTTGATATGTCAACAGGTCCTTGTTGATGGTGACATTCTCGTGAATCACAGTGACATGATGATTCTCTAAAAAAAAGGGATTTTAAAATGCCCCCAAAGAAATCTGATAGATATAATTTTTTGGTTTGTGTAAATCACTAATACGAGCCTGAATGGAGCGAGAGCTCTAACGCAAGCAAGTTGTCTTGCAATCTGAAGATTGGCAGTTCGATCCCTCCAGTTCATGTCGATGGGACACTTAACCCCAAGTTGCTACCGATGTGCAGGTGTCACCATGCATGTAGCCTCTGCCATCAGTGTATGAATGTGTGTGTAAATGGAAGAATGATGACACGCAGTGTAATTGATTTGAGTGGTCGAAAGACTACAAATGCGCTAAACAAATGCAAGTCCATTTACCATGTCCATATGAAACAAATGCATGTGGATGCATCTTTCAGGTCAAACTGGCCGTCAGTTTCTCAAGTCAAATTTTTGTTAGAACTCATATGTACATTAAAAGAGTTATTGGTCGTTCCTCCTCTCCACACTGAAGGGACCTTCCTAGTGCCCAGAAAGCTTCAAGAGTTCAGATGAAGCTAATATGAGGCTTCATGATATATAGGAGGATCTTTTCCAAATGTAAGGGTCTTTTTGGAGCCAAATTCCCTTTTGTGTTGCCACAGACAGTATTTCGTTGCAGAGCTGGCAGAGAGATCCATCCTAGAAGTCACATGTAAGTTTGGTGTGAGTTTTCTAGTTTTGGAGATATCGGCTGTAGAGATGTTGGCCGTTGTCTTGAACATTATGGGACAATATGGCACTTGGCTTGTGGTGCACAAAGCAGCAAAAAATATATGTATTTGAAAAACTCAACAGCAATGTCTCTTTCTAGAAGTCATGACCCGGTCACTCGAGATAATCAACAGACCTTGTTGTGATTTTGGTGTGAACTATCCCTTTAAAGTAGCCTTTTGGAATGCATTTTTGCACAGACCAAGGACTGTGAATTTGGTCCCCCCCCCCCGTCTTTGGGTGTCTAGTCGCAGTAGGAAAGGGTTGTCTCATAACTTTTGAAATGTTCATATAGCATGCGAGTATTGTTTTAAGGCAAAAAACTTGAAAAAAAGGTCTGTAAATTATCTCGATGAGTGTCAATCAATGTAGAAAAGATTAGACATTGCACTGACTAATTGAGATTCATGATTGTTCAGGCAACAGTTAGGACTTATGTAAAGAGTTTATATGTTATACAGCCTAAGTACATTTAACCCAAGGCTTTGAAAAGTCCCCAAACAAAAGTTGCCATTTTGGGTGTAAAGAAAGACTTCTTTGAAGTTCTGGCCAAAAGTGTATCATATGAGACCACTCCGGACTGGCTTCGGCCTTGTAACCTTATACATGTGCCAGTGTGCCAGTTAGCTGAGCACCAGTCCCAGAAACGCTCTTTCAGTACAGCTTTACAGCTCTGTTCAGTTTTTGTGTCACACTGTTTTTTTTTGTTTGTCTAATTTCTTTTAATGTTTTTTTTTGGGGGGGGGTGGGGGGCTGACAGTTTGCTTTAAAAATTTGACAGCTTGGCCTGGTGTCACACACGGATCTCGGGCATCCTCGGGTTGTTCAGCACATTTAATGGTAGTTTGAAGCTTCAAGCTGGCCTTTTCTGAAAACAAATCAAAACAAGTCTTTTGTTTTGGGTTTGATAGATCAGGCACAATGGGCTGAGGAGGGTAGTTTAGCACTGGGAATAAGAGTGGGGGTGAGTATGTGCGCTTGCGTGATTGTGTCTGTGTATGTGTGTGTGTGTGTGTGTGTGTGTGTGTGTGTGTGTGTGTGTGTGTGTGTGTGTACGTGTATGTGCAAAAGCACATGTGCGTGTATTGGCCTGGAGAGCCGAAGATCTGCCCTACTTTCAGGCTAGTATTTCTTTTGTTAGCATTCAACAACTTCCCTTGATATGTTGATGGCGGGTCTGCGTCTAAGGAAGCTGTACTTGTTGAATGTTAACAAAATAATTGTTGTTTTATCTTTGTTAAAATGACATGGTGCTCCAATGGAAGCAGGAAGTGCAACAGCAGAGACATTCTTCCGTGAATATGGACAAAGGAGCCAAGTATTATGTTTCAGCCCCGTAGAAAGACTGATTAAAAAAGAAACGTCTATGCAGAAATATGCAGTGTTACGGAGGCTTGTGGAACCAGGAGGTACGGGAAGAATTCAGCTCTCTATAATCACAGTAACAGTGCCTGGAATCTGTACAAAGGTTGTTATGCACTTGTATATTTGCACTGTGCAAAAGGGGCAAGAATGGAAGAACAAGTTATTATCTTTAAGCTGATATGTATATGTTTTTCTAGCCTAGATCCATCATTACATTATGTGTTTTGGGGCGATCGGATTGCAATCCGACTGTGCTTGACCAAATGAAAGTAGAGGTGTAAATGCACCCAAAACGCAATGGCGACAGACTGTGATACGATGAGCCAACTCTGGTCAGGGACTAAATGTGACCACATTGAACCCAAGTTTAATTGAAAACGCAATCATTTGTCAATCCACATACAAGAACTATGTGGGCGATACGAGCTTGAGTTTACTTGAACATATTACAGGTTTGGGCGGGTCAATTGTGACAAAGCAGCATTCTGGGTAACTTACAGAATCATTGCATGCAATATAGTCCGCCTTCCATCTTCTTTTACTCTTTCTCTTTCAAACTCACACAGCGAGCGCCGCTTGGATAGGGCACGAATAATAATGAGTGCGTATGACTACGGCAAGAATGGTTGGTCAGAGTAGAACCAGGAAGTTGGTCTGTTGTGATGGACAATTACAACGGAGCGATCGGTTTGTATTTTTACTGTTTGCATTTATTTTCTCTCCCAAATAATCGGTCTAACCTGAGGGTCTGTTTACAACCTGTCTGACCACATTTGTTTCTTGCTGAGTCAAACCTATTTTTAGCGAGGTAGCTGTATTCTAAGATCTCAACAATTTCTTTGGGACGTACAACCGATGGCGAGAACTAGACAAGTTGCAAATGTCAGATTATTTGTTTTAGTTGCTACAAAGCTCTCATGACATTTTTTTGACAGTCTTCTTCCTTCAGCATATTTTCTTACCAGACCACAGACAGACCACAGACTGTGCCCTTGACTGAGATACTGCAATGCATGGCAGTCAATAGAGGAGCATTTTATCTGTGACGTAAAATGTTCCTACTATGCCTTGTAGGATGTCAAATCTTAATCTCAATGTTGGTTTACTTAACATGCAGTTGAGATTCTCACAGTCACATCCGATCCACGCCGAAGAACCTTCCATTAGGGATTCCGGGTCTAAGTCCATCATTGATGAAAGGGCTTGGATGAAAACTAGCAGACACTTGTCTGCCGTCTACTACCACCGGCATCGGAGGATTCCACCGCTAAGTCATGTGATTTACTCTAAAGCACTGTACATTCTTTCAAATCTCCTTTCATCTCCGTCCCGGTGATGAAAAGAACCACCATTACCTCTTTAAGAGATAGTATACAAGAGCACAAGCAGTGATTTGCAAAGATCCCAATTATGCAGTGTAAACATCTGCATGCCATTTGTACGCTGATGTCTTTAAATGCCCCGGCCATTGTTTCTAAAAGTCACATTTAATGATATGAGCCACTGGCAAATGGATGCACAAGCAAGTGAGATTGCTCCCCCAAGCTATTGCATGTGATTTTACAGCACTAATAATTTGTTTGATCGCATTACTGCATCCAAAGAAATGCAAAGAGGAAGAAAACGCCGAGGTCTGAGCGGCACAGAAATGCTCGGCACAGCGGTTGGACTAGGTTTTGGGATGGAGTGAGGTGCGTGAGTTGATGTCAGATGTAGCCATCCGACCTTGTTCCCTAATTATGTAATAAAAGGGGCATAAATGCTTTGAAGTCCTAAGTGCAGTTGTCAGTTTCTTTGAAGGCAAATAGTAATTGTCATGTTCACTGCCTCACAAATCAAATCTTCTACACATGTTTCCTCCTCCCCGAAGTCAAAGTCTGTGCCCTCCCTTCTGCGTGTATGCACACAGACACACCACAACAACCTTTACGGCAGCCTTGATCTGATGTGCCCTCCACCCTTTCATGCCCTGCATCAGTCACCCACATCTGGTTATGGTCAAAGTCCTGAGTTCCCCAGGATGAAGACTTTAGTGGCCCCCCAAAAAGAAAAGTCCCATTCTGTCACTTCCTGGAATCCATGAGGGAATAAAAATGACCAGACATCCCTCAGTGGAGATGCACACACAGATTCTTAGAAACTCCTTCAATAGTTGTATCCTTACGAGTGTTTGTGCATGCTATAAAATTTTAAACAAATTGCTCATCGAGAGCTGATATAATTCGTTTTTTTAAATCTACACCTAACCAGGTGGCCTCATGATGTTATTCAATGTTATTCAAAAAAGGCAGTGTGACAAATATGTGGGTTTGTGAGTGTGAATGTTGCTATATCTGCCAGACCTTCATTAGCTTTCCTGCCTCAGATTCTGTCCACACCTTGTGTCCATGTGCACTTTTAGCTGCATGTGTGTGTCTTTATGAATGGACATTACTCAGAGGAGTGGTGATAAAAGTAGGTTTTCATTCACATGAATCCTCCCCCAGGCTACAAATCCCTTCCTCCCAGTCGTTTGAATAGTGAGCTGGCCCCACTAGATGTTATCCCCCCCCCTTGAAGTTCAAACTCATGTTAAATGACTTCCTTGTTCCTGTGCAATCTTTTGACTACGGTGTTGAAAACCAGGTGACTTGCCCTCGGGCGAGGCTTTTTAAAGTCACATCCTGCATGCTGCATGAGATCCTTGTGGGCTAGCCTGGGTGTCTCAGACTTATGTCTAAGAGGTTTATCAGCTCGTGCCTCGGAGATTAGTCAGTGCTTACTACCGGGATGACTCCACTCCAAACTGTAAGTTTCAAGCCATTTTAGTGTCTACTCGCTCCACTCAAACAAATGCATCACTAGAAATGAAAACCTCACCAGAGTGTTTAAATGAATACATAACTTTATTTAAATAAATGCTTTGTCATAACAAAAAAAAAAGACAAAGGTTAAAAGAGTACATAAATTACAAGTTGAATAAATATTACACAGTGATATTCACTTTAATAATTTGAGATTTGTTGTCTTTTCTTTCCTAGTTGTTTTATGTAGTTCCAAATACTGACCATTTTATTTCCCACTATCCTCCTGCCACCGATGGGTCCATTTTCACAAGCCAGTGAACACCAAATTATGAAAACCAATTGTATTGACTCATTACATCCGGAAAGTGTTATGTACTCAGAAAAAAATCTGTACTGTCGTTACTGTACTACTGAAGTATGAAATGTGAATATGAGTTTAAACCAAGTAGGAGATGTGAAATCTGAGGAAGTCGGTACTCGCAAACAGGCGCGGCAAACAGGAAGTCACCAAACACTAGTAGAGACTATTCTTTTTAAGCCTGAACCTCAACCTGCAATCCAAACAAAAGAAAAGTATACCTGGAACATTGAAGTATTCACACACTTGATTGACCCAGACAGTGAATGGTCCCAGATATCAGATACATTTTTCGACTCAAGAGTATCAAATTGAAGTGATACTCTATTCTTGGTTCCAGTATTGCATTCCCCAGATTTCCATGACTCCTGGTGACTGTCTTGCTAACTGTATCTAATGTCATGCAATTGGTGACCCCATATCGGGGGAAGTGGCTAGGCCCTGATTATGACCACTGCCCATGGCGCTCGCTCGTCCTCTCTCCTTTCCCCTCCGTCGCTCTTATCTCCTCTCTCCGACTCTCATCTCTGTGCAATTGGCCATGAGAACATCTCTAGCTGCGTGTTACTTTAAAATCTATTTCTCCCTAAAGGATGTTGCTGTATTGGAGGTCCCAGGCATGGGCTGCACAGCCCCTGTCGACAAATATTACCTCAAAGCACCACCTTTAAAAGGTTAGCACAAGATAACACAACATTTAGCTTTTGTGGCTGTTTTTTTTTTTTTTTTTTTTTTGTCTTTTTTCTTGTTTCACCAACTTCATGATACCACATCTTAGGACGTCGTTGTGTGTCAATATCAATAGTGAGTAACTGAAATAAGTGCAAGCTGCTTTATTTTTCGAAAGTGGTAGTGGGTGATTTGGTTTTGGAAGTGGGGCAAGGAGCCTTGATAATATATTCACAACCGGAAGCCATTTAGGATGCACTTTCATCATTTGTCTTTCGGAAGGAAATGGTTGATTTACCTCCAAACATCCTTTGGCTTCCTCTCTCTGGCAATGATATACATTGGCATTCAGATGAAAAAGCAAGAATTGTAGCTTATCGGTTATCAAAGAAAGAGCGGAGGGAGGTCTAACTGGCTGCGGTTTGCACAGCAGCTCCTCACACATCATTCTTGTCCAGAATTGCCCCGAGGTTCAGGCTGAGATAACACGTGGATTTCTGCGATTCGTTATGCTGACACCATTTACAGGACCTTTATCATCATTGTTCCTCTCTTAATCAGAACTAAGCCTAGACCTCTTGATTATTATTTATATCTTTTTTTTGGGGGGAGGGGGTTGTGTGAAAAAATAGAATTGCCCAGTTTAATATCCATGTCACTTTCACGTCACTGTTTAAATGTAATTGCATTGTAGGAAGGCACTGTGACTTGCACACAGAGAGAAGAACTTAACTTAAATGACCCTGTTATAACCTGTAACCTTTTTTGCCTTGATCACGCTCCCCTTAGATGTACAACCTTTGCATGGAGGCATGTAAGCAGAAGGCTTCCAGAGGGTTAGCTTCTTTGACTGCCCCGTAGCCTAATGACTCTGGGTCATTCTCCTGACAGGCTACAAGGAACTAATTCTTTACAGGCTAAAATCGTTTTTTTTTTTTCTTTTTCCAAGTACAATTACATTGTTGTCATACTATGTTTCTACAGGCAAAACAACATTCAATAACTATATTTAAAAGTAATGTAATACACCATGGTTACACTGTAGTAGCAGTACTGAGGGGAAACCACTTGATAAAGGAACATGGCTCAAAAGTGGGCGGTCTTTACTTCACTGAAGGCAAAGAAAACAGCGCAAACAAAACCATACAAAACTACACTTCACACAACTGAATCAGAGAGGCAACTGGCCCGACTGGCAAGTTTGATTATGCACTCAACTCGAAAGATCGAAGTCAAACTTGAGTCCCATTGCTTAAGCTGAAAATACTTTATTTCACCGGTAGAGTCAGCGCTCTCTAAGCTCTGTGTCGCCCCGCATGGCAGTGTCTGTTTAAATAGGCACAGTTGGCATATCAGGCTAGCTACATTGTCGAAGAGCCACTTACATAGGTTCATCTGTGACGATCTGCTTACTCTTTTGTTTCAAAACGCTCCGTGTCCCGAGACAT
Organism: Leptoclinus maculatus; assembly: GCA_032191485.1. Lineage (NCBI taxonomy): Eukaryota > Metazoa > Chordata > Actinopteri > Perciformes > Stichaeidae > Leptoclinus > Leptoclinus maculatus. The sequence continues at coordinate 1,072,679 of JAVDOI010000018.1, forward strand.
ACTTTACATCGGTTATAGAGAAGGCCAGCCCAAAGACCACTTCAAGCGCTAGCAATACTTGTTGTGACAAAATCAAACAAAAGAGAAAAAAAAAAGGACATTCTTTTTGTAATAGGCTCCATCATACACCAACACAGGCAGATACATACCACACACACGCACTGTACACATACACGCATTCATGCACGCATCATTTTGTGAAGGTACACATACCTAAGCAGGTTCCCCTATTCATAAGTGCTCTGACAGAACCACATATCCAGATAGAGTCAACTGTTACAGCATATCCCTATCTATTGTTTCTTTTTTTTTTCTTTTGGAAAACAGACGAAAAAAACCAAATTACTCTGCCAATCAACAGTTCCACAGTGGCATCATGTTCCACAGCCTGAAACTGATCTGTTTTCAATCAATGTGCCTGATAATTTTAGATTTTCTTCACAATGATTTTGTGTTAATTTTACATCATACAAAGTGTTGTATTGAAACCCCCAAAAATGATATCCATTGTGTGCATATATTTTCATGATCTGCAGCCAGGGGATCCGCTTCATACAAGGGGTCCCATGAGCAATAGTCAAAGGATCTAGTAAATCTTCTGAGACATTTTTCCCCTCATTTGAAGATGAGCGCTTGGTCAACAACAGAAAAGAAAAGAAAAAAAATACAGGTGTCTTTTTTTCAGCCTGGTCTTTCGTTCAGATTTTTTTTTTTTCTTCCTTTTTTTCTCAATTTGAAAAAAAAAATAAAAGAAAATCTTGAAGCCAATGGAGGGTGGAGCATACAGATGTGATTCAGAGAGGAGGAGTGGGCCCTGGGTCACGTGGTAGTTATGGGTGGGGAGGGAGGGTGGTGGGTGGGGGGGGTCAAGGGTGGTCCTCTCCTTTTTACTCGTTGTTGTTGCTGTTCTCCAGGTCCTTACATTGAATGTCCCCGCCGCTGTAGTCTGTGCCAGGGAGCTGAACGCCGTACTTGTCCACACACCAGCAGATGCCTCGTTTGCGGCCACGAGATGGCTTGCACTGTGGGCCAGAAAACAAGATTATAGTTTTGGTGAAAACCACTGCAATAGTTGGACAAGGTGGTTGGGGTGAAGGCCCTGTCACGGCAAAAAAAAAAAACGGCACAGAAAAATGTATTTGCACGTCTTCAGGAAAAAGGCTAGCAGCTCGTTGATATAGTGATTACTCAATCATCGCATTTGCGATACTGGTATCGGTGTCTGAACAACTCTATTGCTAACTGTCAGTTAGCAAGCTTGTTAGCTCGCTAACTGTCAGTTAGCAAGCTTGTTAGCTCGTCGCTAACTTTTGCTGATTTAATTTGCCCCCGCAAGCAAATCCACTGAAATAAAATAATTGTTTTTGAAATGCCATAAAAGGTACAGTAGCCTACTTGGAATGGTGGGGGGGGGAAAAGAGAAAGCATATTTGCAAGATATCAATGCAGAGTCAAAGCAAACCCACCTGCTTGCGCTTGAAGAATCCTTTTCTGTCACAGTTTGGAAGGTACAAAGACAGAGCCATGACACGAGAAGTGTCCTTCATTCCCTGAATGATCCCATCCAGTTTTCTCCTGCATGGACCCTTTGGGGTAAGACAGCGCAGGGTTACAAAGGCGCTCTCACTTAAGATCAAAACTCAAATTAAAAGTGTATTAAGATATAACGTTTAGCTTCTATTGCTAGATATTACCACTAGGAGTCATCGAGGTCCGAAATGTTCACATTCTACACATGGTAGCTTTAAAAATGATACAGAATTAACATAACATTGAAAACTTACAAATTCGGGCTCATGCTTGTCAATGGGTAGAGGGGAGTAGTCCATGGGGGAGCCCATGGAGCGCTGTTTGCCGAGCTTCCTCTTCTGCTCCTTGCGCAGCGCGTGGACTTTTTTACTGTTCACAATGTCTTTGGGAAGGAGTGGCACTTTAGCTTGCTGCAGCTCCTCTGTAATCTCTGTGGTAATGGTGTCCTCATGTTCTCGAGACTCACGTTCTGCAGCGGAGCAAATAGAATACAGTTCATTGTCACATTTGTTAAACAATGTATGACTGGCAATGTTTTATTTTCAATAGAATAAACCATAATGTGAGAAAATGTTTGGCACTGGCTGGCAAGTTGTGCCTGCCCTCTGCTGGAAATGAAGAGAAGTGTGAATGGATTCAATAGAATTGCTTCACTTAAAGCTCCTACTCAAACTGAAAACGTTGCTATATTATCATGATATAAAGATGTTATGAACATGCAAAAAAATGGCATCTTAACACATTCAACAGACATATGCATTCGGCAAATGTCAGTCGAATATTCACTCTCATTTTAGCTCTGTTTTGGTCTCCACCATCTCCTGAGGGATATATCTGACTTTGACTATGTTCAGCAGCTATTTACTTTGTCTGACTGCTGTTTGGTGCTGGGCAGATAGTGTACAGTGGGATTATCAGAGCATTTTTGCTATGAACAGCTGTCTGCTGCAGGTCAAAGTGAGATTAATGAAAGTTGTGACAGAAACTAAACAGTAAAGTTGTCAAAGAGCCGAACGGTGCTAGTATAGTTTCTAGAGCTGAGGGTTAGGAAGTGCAAAGTTGTTGATAGTTAGTTTTCACAGTACACAGTCACCTGATCCCTTGTTTTATAGAACAATTCGAATCAGCACAGTTTTAGAATAAATTTCACAAAATTAGCTCATACAATGTATTAGTTAATGACATTAAGAATGGTCTTGGAGACAGTTTTCTGTTAAGTTAATAATCAAGGTTTCCGTTTGTAGTCTGAGTAGTATTGACCAATCACGTTCGAGCAGGCTTTGGTTGAATGCAGGTAAACAGTCCGTGTGGAGAGCCACGGTTGGAACCCACCGGTTATTGTCCTACGATGACTTAGCCTTAGGCTAAAGATTTGTGTGTAGACTACTGTGCTACTAGTGAAACTATCTGGACGAACACGTTGTCTCTCAACTCCAACTCATGTCTAAAGTTGCTAATCGCATTGTAAACGGTGAGCACTGCGCAGAAAAGGAAGTGTTGGCCCTGATATAGCCGATGGGTTCCGAGATTGAGATGTAGTCGTGAAGACAGTGAAGCATTTGTGTCTGATGTGTTAATCTATTGTTGGTCAAACGGTAATTGATAAGACCCCTGGGGACAATGAAAATTGTGGGCAAAAAAATCACTGTTAAAATCAGTATTGGAAAAAAGACTTGGAGCTGTTTGTCATTGCGCTACTTTTTAAGTGGGAATTTCCCCCACGTTTGTTTATTTAATCTGAAACTAGTCTTTAAATGAACATAAATATGAACATAAAATTCAGGAATGTAAAATAACTCTGTAAACAGTAATGTCTGATCTAACAATCATCATAGACCCATAATTAAGTGTTACGAGGAACCAGTGAAATGTAGATATACGATTGCAACATTTTATAGTCACTGAAAATAAACTATCATTTGATATCTGCACAAATCGGAGATGTGAAAGTGTGCAGCTTGTTATTCCCTCCCACTTGAATACAATACCAGGTGCTTTTCCCGGGGTTTGTGCCACCAACTGTTGCTTGCCATTTGTTTATGGAGGAGAGGAGGCTGGACCTCTGATCAACAGCTGATGAAATCCTACAGCTAACACAGGAGTTTAAGCTCCCACCAACCCCACCTTCCAACCTTGTTATACAGTTATAGAAAAGTAATCTTCAAACATCCATTCATGTAAGGCCAGTTGGATCTGTTCTGAATCCATAAAAACAAGAGAAGTATGTCGATGTCTTCAATATATCAGAGCCGTGTTGGTCTTAAAGTTAGTTGAGGTCACACATACTGTAAATACAAAAACACAGACAGCAGGCAGCGCATATTCGTGTGCGAAACGGACCACTACAACTTGGGAAAACTGCATCACATGCTGCATGGCTGCCTTTCGCAGTGCCTGGAAAATTTGCTCACACGTTATCTGGACTGCTAAACTTTCGACAGGGACCAAGGCCTCCGAGTGTCGTAACTTTAGGGCGACGTGTCCCTCATTAAACTGATTCAAATGTCAGGCTGAGGAAATTCCAGTTGCTCTGCGGACTCGTATAAATGCTTGTACATTTCTGTCACATTTTATGCGCTGCTTAGACGTAATTTCAGCTCCCCCAGGGGGGCACTATAGATTCTTGATAGGATGTTCACAGGTTGAGGTCCTTTATCCTTAACCTAGACCCCCCCCCCCTACCCCAACCACCCCTCCTCTCCTATGTTGGGGGCTCAGCCTCTTAAGCCTGGACCCCCAACCAGAGGTTCTTTGAGGGCACAGAAAGAAGCCCTGAGCTCCCCCCCTCACCCACATTTGGCTTAGCTGTTCCATAAGTACAGAGTTATTGTGGGGACTTTGCCAGGCCCCAACTGGCCGAAGCGATGGTGCCAGTGGATGACCCTGGTTATATTTATCTGACAAGGAAACCCGCCGCGGTGCACAGGGCCAGAAGCACTGAACCAGAGAGGAATGTTGGCCGCGGACTGTAAGGCCAACTGCTACTGAAAGACAAATCAACTTCCATACTCGTACACGGACAAGAGAGAATATGCTGGGGAAATAAATAATTTAACAAGTTGCCATAACTTCGCTGACTGGCCTGTTGGTACACAGCCACCGCAGAGAAAGGCACTGAGACGAAACAAGGACACAAGTTCCGAAAAACTGATGTTCAAAGAGCCCTGACACAGCATGAGCGTCTGGAGTCTCTGGGAGGGTAAGGGAAGGGAGGGGAGGGGGGGGAGTGTGATTACCAGAATTGGGTCTTTGGCTTCTGCGCTGCACTGCCGTCTCTTTGAAATTAATCTCACAACTCATGACTTGGCAGGCCTTGGTTTGTGTTTAGATATGTCCTTGTGTCTCCCCCGCTCAGACTACGAGGCTATTACTCGCTATAAATAAATACGTCAAACCAGCATTCCTACGTACGCCCGTGCATGTGACCACTGTGGAAAGACTCTGCATTTTCTGCTGCACGGCCCAGTCATTTCTCAGGGTGCTTAATTGAAATGCCACATATTTGCCAATGAAATATGAAAAAGAGGGCTGTGTTGTTTTGTTTTTTTACTGTGCATTCTTGTTTCATGCGTAATCTCATTCGAGAACACAAATGTCCCGACTAGGAGAGGTCTGAGCCGTGGCACATCGATTATATTCACCTTACAAGTTAAGTCACTTTGTTAGTAACATAGGATAGAAAGAAAGGTTTTCCAACTGCATTTAAGAGAAATTAAATAGTTTTTGTGAAGACAATGGTGCCTGACTTCTTTATATCCTCCACTCACAAAATTGCCAAATTCATCTTTTCTGAAGTGGGCTCTTCGGCGCAGCCACAAAAACTCAGTTTTTCCATGCTCAGGGTACCCAGCTTGTAAAGGAGGCTTACAGGGTCTGTGTTTAACTCCTGAAACTCAGCCAGGACGCTGGACGTGTGCCAAGTGAGCCAAGTCATGTGCAGCTCTTCCATTCAGCTGAGCCCAAAGCTGTGCTGCTATCTCTCTCTCTCTCTCTCTCTCTCTCTCTGCTCGAGCTAAAGATTTCATTAGGACGAGAGGAGCCGAGCAGCCAAAGGAGGTGCACCTGATACTTTTCTGTTTAAAAATTAACATCTGCACACAATTATGCCTCATGAATATCCCAAGTTTCTTGCGGGCAACGGTCCAAGAACGAAAGATAAGCTGCCTTGTCTTCTCTCCCTTTGGATCTTTAGGACTATAATAATACCATTTACACAGCAAAAAAATAAATAAAAAGCAAGGACAATAGATTCTCCCACCTTTCATTGGATTTACCAGCATTACACCACGTTTGTTACGTCCCGCCTTTGATTAATTGGCGTCTCCGCGCCGCATCTGAAATTACATCTTTACGAGATGTAAGAGTTGTGAATAGAGGTGCTGTCTAATCTCAACAGGGGGTAAGACAAGATAATGTCGGGATAAATGAGCCTGAGGGCCTGTGTCGTATAAAGCACAACGTTAGTAAACCATCCTTCGGCCTCAGACTACTTAATATTTGAAAGCAAGGCCACGGCCTGATAACCCTGCAGTTTCGAGAGCAGAAAGGGAGGTGTGAACAAACCAGAGGAGTTGTGCAAGTCACTGGGGATGTGTGTGCGCAGCGGCACAAAAGTTAAGTCCAGATGACCAAAGGACATATGGGCTCATAGAGGCTTTTAAAACTCTTAGGTGGCAAAATAGTTTGCAGATACAATTGAAAAGTTAGCATCACTGCAGTAAAAAACGCTGTGGCACGGGTGGCGTGTTGGATTTTTATAAAGTGACAAGCAAAGATACACCCTCTGCACATGACTTGACAGCTAGAAGCCCGGTTACATGAGAAGACGGAGTGGCTGATAACTGGGAAAAAAAGGCTCCATTCCAAGTTGGAGCAGAAAGACAATGTGGGCCTTATCAAATGTTCTGTCCGTGATAGTGTAAGGGTGAAGTGTGAGGGGAATTATGTTTTGACCCGCATGTCCTGTTGTTGCCATGGAGCTTCTGTTGCTCGACCCCGTGCGTGGTCTCAGCCGGCTCCTGAAAAAAGAAATGCAGGAAACCACTCTTCCCACGGTATTGTGTGCGCGCAGAATATGTTCATTGCAATCAAAAAGTTTCCTGCTTTTCTGAATGCTGGGGTATAAATAGCAACAACAACAATTCGAGGATTATAAATCACAAAGCAGGATTTACGAGAGGATGTAAAATCCTTCCAAGGGGGGGGGGGGGAATGCTTCAGTTGGTAAGCAAACTTTTCTGACCGGTTTACAGCTTTCCGCCATGCAGACGAGCGCTCGATTCAACGTTGCACATTACCAGAGCGAGGAGGCGCATGGCTCTCCCGCTGCACATTCCTAATTTCGGTCTGAGGTCTCATCCATCTGAGTTTGGGTTTCTTAACAAGCCGCACGGACGGACGCAACCTCTTTTTTTTGGGTCGCCATAACCACAAGACAATTGCCGGGTGTGACGATGTCCTAACTCCCCCGAGTCAAGCGCTCCTGGCTGTGCAGCACAAAGCTGATCTCCAAGTAGCATTACAAAAAAAAAAAAGCATCTGACATCAATGTTAATCAATTGATTTTTGCAGCATAAAGGTGTGCAAGAATTGGATGTATTGGAACGTTATTTTGACAACAAAACTCGGCATCAACAATGAGGCAATTTCAATATTTAGCAGGAAGCACTTTTCAATGCCAAGGATGAGCCTACCCACCCCGTCAGGGACAAACAAAAGCTTCACTTAGTTGTCTCACATTCTCAGACGGCACCAGCATTTCAGAGAAGTCCCTGGAGCCTCTATTGTTTCCCCAAATCCTGAGAAACCCAAAACGGCCTATTTTTGGTCCTTTCTCGCACCATGCTAGCATGTGACCAGGTGTTGGGAGGTGGGATCACAGTACACAGGTTAGGTGTCAGCTCATGTGACATCATCTTTAAGCCCAGCATGTGGCCATCCCTCGCCTTTATTGAATCACATGCTCCCAGCGAAGAAAGACTACAGCGAAAAGCGCAGATTTCTTTCACAGCTGTTACCACCAGCAGGCTAAAGGTGTCAGTGACCAATAAGCTGTACAAATACCACTGTAGAGTTTTACAGGAAAGAAATCAGGCAAAGTGTGCCAAAAAGGTTATGCGCTCGCCAGCGCTGGAGCCTGCGCCTATGACCGTACTTCGTTCTACATCAGTCGTATCAATGTCACATCTGAGAAACTGGGTTCTCTGTGCTTTCCTGGTGTCACATTTTTCCACCAAATCTCGTGCTTTTTTTTGTTTTGTTTTTGTTTTAAGTCCTCGTGGGACATCTTCGCAAAGTGACCTTTCAAATAAATTCTTCCGAGCACCTGCAACGGATCAGTTGCAGCATGCTTAAGCCTCCACTGCGCTGTCTCAGACGTTCAAGGTGAGATGGATGGAAAAGCCACATACAGTCTTTCCTTTCGCATTGAGCCCGTCACGAAGCTGTCAGGCAGCTGGGGCCCACACGTGACCGGGGGCTATATCTAACGCGGCATGTCTGCATGAGCACGCGACGTCCACGGCAGTCGGGAGCGCGGCCGCTGGTTCGCATTAGCCCACAGTGTACGCTGGGAGAGAATCGGTATTTTACCACTTGCTTTGATCCCTCAGCTATACGACCCAGTAACCAGCTGTGTCAGGGAGGCTGTGGAAGAAAAAAAAAAAAGCAGATGGCCATTCTCAAAGTTAAAAAAGTTTTCTAAAAGTACGTGATGACAAGTGATTCTGTACGGTGCTTAGACACGACAAGGTGACGCGACCGCGCATATGTGAAGTACTTCGGCGAGGCATCAGAAGTCCGCAGTTGCGTGACTCACTCGTGATTGTAATACCGATAACGGAACAATGCGACGTGTGAAAAATCACAAACTCCCGACGCAGCTAAAACCACGTCGACACACGTGCAAAGAGTCAAGACAAATGCAAAGTATTAAAGTTGTCCTGTTGCTATGCTGATACGGGGGCATAGTATTTCTGTACGTGTGTGGAGTATTCTGGATTTGGAACCACTCCCTAATCATCTTTTGTTTCTTGGCAAAGAGCAATCCGTTTAAAACATAAGGCCCTTTCAAGAAGCTTGAAGGACGAGGGGGCCTGCTGCTATGAAGTCGTATCTGTTGGAAAGCTGTCTGGGGCCTGATTCACTCGTTGGGGGCTAACAAAGTCGAAGAGCGGGCCCCCACAGCACACACCACCTCCTGTGCCTTACAATCCAAGCAACCCCTGGGGTCACAGCGCAGGAGCAAAACATGAATTAACGCACCGCTGGGACACGAACCCGAGCACGGAGCGATGGCCAGGATTCTTTTTCTGAGAGCTATAAAGTAAGGGGGGGGGGGGGGGGGGGGGGCAGATAGCAAAGATTCCTCTCTCCCATTGTTTGGCTGCCCCAGTCAATATTTAGTAGGCTGCGGACACTTGAGCTCCTCCTCCCTGTGTTTGGCTTGCTCAGCTGGTACAGCACACTGACAGCTGCAACCCCACACCACAGGAAACCAGAAGCTCACCTCACCAGTATCAGTCGGTGGAGCCGTTTTGACAGAAGGCCCTTCAGAGCAGAGAGAGAGAGAGAGAGAGAGAGAGAGAGAGAGAGAGAGAGAGAGAGAGAGCCAAAGGCATTCTGCTGAATCACTGCGTTGTGACTGAGCGCCCATGCAATGAATGCAGTGCCAGAGGCAGGAAAAGATGCTCTCATTTACCTCTGTGGGCCAACAAAGGAGTCAGAAACTGCGTGTGTGTGTGTGTGTGTGTGTTTAGTGTGCGAAGCCAGAGTGAGACAGAACAGCCTGAGGCGTCTTCATTCACAACAACCACACAGACAACGCACGCCCACGCAGCCCCGCCCGATAAGAGCAAAAAAAAAACGCACAGGACCCGAGAGCCCACCTTCACTTTGTCTCGGTTCCCCGGGGCCAATGCCTCGCCAAGCGTCAGGTTTGCTGCTGCGCACTTGTCTTAAAACAGTGACGCTCGCGGACAAAACCTCCGTTAGGCTGTAATGTCATTAAGCGGAGAGGTGTTCTGCTCGATGGGTGCAAGCAGCCTAATGACTCTTGTCAACAGCCCAAAATGAGCCCCAGTGGCAGCCTATTTTATAGAATGAGGCATGTGGCCAAACCCCTTTTGTGGTTACCACCTACTTATCTAGTTGTTGACAAGCTGCTGAAACTCTTGAGCGACAGTGGACCCCCTCCGCATCAGCAAGAAATACCTTAAATCGTTCAGGGCTCCACTCTCTTTCTCTCCCTGTGTGACTGTCTCCGTGTCGTTCCCTCTTTTTTTTTTTTTTTTCTTCCCCCCCCCCCCCTCATGCGTCTCTCTCACGCATACAGATTTAGTGGTAATCCGACTCTGAACGCCACGCTAGCGGCAGCCTGCAGACCTAAATCTATCTAAATTCCGCTTTAACGAGACCCGATGCGTTTTGCAGAGCGGCACCCGGTTGCTTATTCCCATGTCGTCTACACGCACACACACACACACACACACACACACACACACGAATCTGCTCTTTCCTCATGACGTCCGGGTAGATTGTTACGTCTGTCTCAAGGTGCGAATGATAATTAATAAAAAGAAGGCGGAAAAAAATGACAGACGTAGAAGCGTAATGCGCTCTGGCGCGAGGATGGAACAGACACTTGTTACAAGAGTGGATATTAAAGGCGGCAATTTGCAGAATAAGCACCACTTTACGGGTTCCCGCATATATCCTCTTAGTAGGCTACTCCTTACATAAATACGCTATCGTGTCGTGCACAGACATCTTCATAAAGTTTCGCACTCAGTTTAGACTTTTTTTTTTTTTTTTGGCATCGGGATAACACCAGCGGTGAGACCTCTTAAGAAGAATGCGTTTAATAATTCACACCGCCCTCATAATGGAACCATAATAAAACTGCCTTGGATCTTTGTTAAGAAACTGCTGGGTCTCGCTGGGCAGCAGTTTGACAGCCACTGCCCCCCCCACACACACACACCACACACACACACACACACACACACCGCCCCCCGCACAGGAGGCACAAATCTAGCCGGGGACACGCCATGTGCGTTTTTACCGCAGCGAAGAAGCGTCCGTAGCGGAGATGAACCGGCACCGCGCGCACGTCCGCGTTGGGTTCACCTTGTGTCGTTACTACGAACGGTGTAACGCGACGGTGCCGTTACAGCCCTGAATGCGGAGAGCACTGCGAACAACCGGAGGTGCACTCGTGTCATGAGGAGAGGAGGAGTGTTTAAGCTCCTGTGCGGGGAGTTTTAATCAAGGCGGTGGATACAAGTTAATCGGACGGCACCCTCAAACCATCTGTCAAAACAAGCGCTCCGTCAGAGAGCAGAGGTATCGGCTGCTCCTGTTCTACAACGGTGGGTCTCCTGGTGAACCACCTGGATGTGGCAAAAATATGACATGAAGAATTGAATCTTACCTTGGGGGAAAAAAATGCTGAAATAAACGATTGTGGTTTTTATTTATTTCCCGCTATAGGCTTTGCGATCCCGCAGTTGATCCCCACATGGGACAATAAACATGATCAAACACTGCCGTCCCGGTGTAGACGACGCTTTTTTTTTCTTCTACATTTACAAACTGCAGCCGAACACACATTCTCAAGTCGATCCCGAGCATGCATTCGGTCGGCCAGCCGGTGTGCGTCTTACCTATGGGCGGGTGGGCAGGTTTGTATCCTTTCTCGTTGGTGCACACTCCCCTGCCGTGGAGAAGGGCGTGCAGGGGTTTCTCCTCGCCGCTCCTCGGCAGGCAGCGGAGGCCCTGGGTGCACGTCCCGGTGTAAACGCCGCACGCCTGTCCCTCAGACAGGGCGCACGTAAGGCAGCAGCCGCAGCCCGGCTCCTTGACCAGCTGGCAGCCGACGGGGACCGGAGGGCACATGGACAGCGCCTTCTGGTCACAGGGCTCGCACGGCACGTATGAGCCCAAGCACCCGGACAGCCCCAAGATAAATGTCACCAAGAGGCAGAAACTCAGAAACATTGTTGGCGTTCTCTTCAGTTATAAGCATAAACCTCAAATGCGAAGAGGAGGGGGAACAAAAGTAGACTGGTCTAATGAGCACAATGCCTCAGTCAGATAATCCGATTTTTACAGCTAAAGCCAAGAGTCTTTATCCAAGAGTGTCGCTATCTGTTTAAAACACATTCATTAACGCGGCTCTGCGCCGTGCACCCTGCAAAAAAAAAAAAAAAAAGAGTTCAAATAAGCTATTAAAAAAATTATTTGTGATGTTGTTGTTTTTTTTTCCAGAGATGTTGTCCTCTGCAAGAGCAAAGCAATTCTTTGCACAAAATCTCAACTTCTCTCCCCTTCAGTTTGGACTCCAGTACTTTCTCCAGCAGAAGTTTCCTGAGCAGACTGATCAACCGGAGAGCTGCCTTGCCTTTTTAAAAACAGCCGAGCCCAAACCCCTAACTATGAATACGCTAAACAGCAGGGAAGGGAGGCGCACTTGTTCCACGGCTTGGCAGGCTGCCAAACTTTTTTTTTTTTTTTTCTTCCTCTTCTTCAGCAGCAGCAGGAGGATCGCTCTTTCACCCTGAAGGCTGAACTGATGCCGAGGTGCAAGAGGCAACAGCAGAGAGCAACGCAGCCCTCATCCAAACATTTGAGCAGGGGGGGGGGGGGGACCTGCAGGCTTTCACTGTCTGCAGAGCTGCAGCTTCACATTCTCCATAGAAGATCTTTAAAGTGCTCCACACTGCAAAAAAACTCACAAGCTTCTTTTTTTTATACAGCGGGTGAGATGATTCTCCTAGAGATTCATCTTGGAGAAAGTCAAAGACTAGAAGGTTTCTCTACAAAAGGGCCCACAATGTAAGGAAGAGATATTGTCTCCCTGTTCACTGAATCACCAATGACGTGCACATTTCACATTCGTGGATTTGAAAACATCTTGAACTTTCATTTATTAAGTCACAAGGAAAAATAATTTTCTTACATCATGATTCTTTCTTGTCCATGAAAAATAAATCCTCGGTAACCCCCCCCCCCCCCCTGCTTGAGTCATAAGTGCCTCATTGTCACGGTTTCAATGGAATATCCTCAGTAAGGAAAAGCAGCATGGGGAAATCTGAAGTGGTGCTTTGCATTCACGTTTGGAATAAACTTTTCAAAAAGCACCGGATTGACCATATGTCCATTATTCAATCATTCACTTACATAAGGGATGGAACAAGAACATGGATTTGCTATTCTTTTTTATTATATATTTTCGTCCAATTTACAGCTTTTCCATGTTTGTATTTTTTTTTCCTGCGGAGATTGACACGCGCGGGGATGCCTACCCCGATCCATAAGTCACCTTTAAAGCCTGCACCTGTTGCTTCCATTGGACATCATTGTTGTAACAAATGTAGCCAGAAGGGAAATCCACTAACATCTCTCTCACACACACACACACACACACACACACACTGAGAGAGAGAGAGAGTCATGTCATCAGAGAAGAAAGAGAAACAAGAGAGAAAGAGGGGGGCGGATGTCGTGAACTTTGAGATTCGAGGCAACAGGCTGACAAGTTAAATGCAACTGGGCCCTATTATTTTATAGCCTGTACGCAGAATAATGCCTGATTGCTTCAGTGTGTGCTCTGCTGCTCGCACCGCATGTGCACTCTGAATCAGCCCGGCCGGGGCTGTTATTTCCATCTCTGCTGCTTTCAGGGCAGATTTTTCTTCCTTAAGTAATAGCGGAGTGTCAGGAAGCTGTATCGGCTGTCCTTCCCATATCCACTCACTGCATGATAAATGGTCACATGGTCGTTTCCTGAACGTGGCTATCATTTTTACCCCAAGCTCAACAGGGAGGTGATTTACTCTCGCCTTAGTTTAATAGTTGACCACTAGAAGGCACTGTTAACAATGATAAACGCCTGCAGAGCAGCTGACTCACATGTCCTCTGTGTATACTTGGGAAATCAGAGAAATGACACACACTAACTGATGAATACGCCATCAGAGCTGTAATAGCACAGCGTACAGTGTATGCTGCTATTGCATGGGTACACATGGATCTATAAATAGAGCAGCTGAAGTATTCATTTTATACCGAAAGTGTTCTCCATGGAATTAGTGACTGGATAATTGCATAATCTCACTTTACATGAAATTTAATTATCATGGGCGTTTTCAAATTTTCTTTGGAAAAGCTCTCAGAAATGTGATTTGTTTTCACCACAACATTAGTATGGCACATGTTTAGTGTTTCCTTTACTTCAATTCAGCCATGATTGTTTAAAACCTGGTTTACAGAGGATGTCGAAGGGTTCCATAACCACCGTTTACATATCTGGACTGTTTTTTTAAAATGTATTTCCATGACTTTTCCTCTGGTTTCTCTTACATGCCTCCATCCATGCTTATCACTTCCCATCGTTTGCATTCAACCATAAACATCTGGAGCGGACTGACATTTCCTTTTTTTTTCAGAGCTTGACACAAAGGGACAGATCCTGAGAAAAAAAGAAAAAGAAAAAGAGAAAAAGAGGTCACAAATTAATCCAGCAGCAGCCGCAGAAACTGCACCGAGTGAATTGTGATGGTTCAACTTCTCACCAGCCAGCTGCAGAGCGAATGTATGTGGCGTGAGTCAGTGTTCCCTCCAAAACCAACATGAGCGGTAAAACCCGGCAAGAGCAAACCAAGACATAAATCTGAGCTACCCGAGCAGCGATAATGAACAGGATTAAGACGGTAAAGCAGCGTGGCTTAACGGTGCATCCACCAAAATCTTAGCTGGGCATGAGACGATGAATGGAGAGAGAGGATGACAAATTACAAGGGGAAATATGCTCCCAGTACAAGTTCCAGTTAAGGATGTAAAATATTATACATAATAATCATCGAGGGGACACTTTGTTCTTTTAGCTACGCTCCAAAGATCTGTTCATGAACCAATCCGTCCATCGCGCCCTTTGTCTGTGACGAAATAAGTCAACGTTGACTTAAATGCTGTTTAGTTGTATGGGAATGAAGGTTATTTGTAAAGCTGTAAAAGGCTAATGGGCTAATTGTAAAGTTAGTTATGTATGTTTTTGTGCTGTTCCTTACTGTTATGTCATCTATTTTGTTTATATTGCAATTACTTTTATTGTTTCTGTTCTCAAGTGTCTTTGAGTATCATTTAAAACACTATACAAATACAATTATCATTATTATTAATGCCGCCCTTGTTTCTCTGAATCTCTACAATGGAGCCACAGTAGCCACGTTTATGGGAAATTATACCAGGTTGAAAAAAACTGAATTATCCTTCAAGGTACATAATGCATACAGTCAGTGCTGTTCTATGCTAATTGCTTCTTATTTAACTAAACACTGGCAGTCATGGTTCAGAACACATTAACTACTGATTTTATTTTCGGCAATGTCAGCAATATCTGCCAAACATGCTAAGCTCTCACATGTGCCCAAACTTGCGTACGTGCGTTGATGTACAGCGCTTGCTGTGTGTGAATGTGCGTGTTTCATTGCATGTTAAAAGTATGTGTCAAAGAGACGGCAGTTCTGTGCTCACGTGTTCGCCGTAAATTGTGTAGGTGTGTGTGTGTGTGTGTGTTTGTGTGGGCAGGTGTATTTGTGTTTTATGTCCTTGCATTCCCCATAGATGGAAAATAACGAACACCAGAAAACGCAGCTTGTAATTTGTCTTGTTCCACTTCGTTGAGTCGTCACTTTACATATACACAAGAGGAGTGCGTGATACACAAACACTCCTTGGACACACAAACAGTCCTATTTCCACGGACGCACAGAAAAGTGTTTTTGTGTATATCTGTTGAGACCAGACAGCACGGCTCCAGGAATGAACCCGTTGGCCCTCTGCATTCTGTCGTTTTAAAGTGTAGACTAAAACTCCGTCCGCTGTGGAGTCCGCAATGTTTCATGGAAGTATGGGAGAGACGCGGGGGGACGAGCGAACGCGTGAGTGTGCAGGATCGAGAGTGAGTAAGAAAGAAAGGAAGGAAAAGATTTGACTAATACACATGGCTCACGCAGAGCTTTGAATCACAGAGTTTGGTTTTACTCTGTGTGAAAGCAGTGGATCTCTCTGCTGCAGGGAGCTACTAAACCTGAAATTATTTCATTTATCTGGGTTTCACTGGAGCGCTTTAATACCTTATTATGGTATAATGGCTGTTTCAGAGTCTTTTATTCTCTGTCAAGAACAGACATATTGACTTTTTGGGGCATGGCTATGGTCAAACGTTAATGAACTGTATTGAATATCAGTGCAAAATATGAACTATTGACAGCCGCAATACAAAACATTGATATCAGTATCAGCCTTGAAGCAATGGAAATGACTGGGAAGAGAAGTCGGTGGTCTCAGCTGTATGTGTGCTCAATAAAGGCAGTGGCCAACTCACTTCTGTCAGAAGTCAATTGTAAGCGTGCACAAAGCTTTTAATTCAATAAATAGTGGGAAAGATTAAACTTGCTCCTGCTTGGATTGCATCTCCTTACAGTTGACAGTGTTGCCATAGAGGCGTTGTCAACAGCACGGTGAACTTTGCGGTGATGAGCGCCCTGCGAGTTTCCATTAGCGAGGAATCGCCTCGATGTCACCGTGAGGAGGACCTGCAGGATGTTGTAACGCGAGACGGTGCGAAGGCTTATCCCGAACGCTGCCATTGGAAACTCTGCCGATCGAGATAAGCTGGCTGTTAAGTGTAAAGCCTTACACAAGTGGTAGTCTTTTTATAGTCTATTAATGCACGGTTGGTCCAAAAGCATTTCCAAAATGAGGACCAAACCAAAGGGAGACGTGAGAGAAGTAAGGGCTGTGTGAGGCACATGGGATGGTCTTGCTTCGTGGCCTGGTCCCTGGCCAAACCTTTAGCTTGAAATGGCTAACGCT
Organism: Leptoclinus maculatus; assembly: GCA_032191485.1. NCBI lineage: Eukaryota > Metazoa > Chordata > Actinopteri > Perciformes > Stichaeidae > Leptoclinus > Leptoclinus maculatus. The sequence continues at coordinate 1,089,086 of JAVDOI010000018.1, forward strand.
GGGTTTCGTTAAAAGGTGATGTATTTGTGGTTTCTCCTCCCTGCTCTCTTACTCCTTCAACACCTCGGATGGTGTACTTAAAGCTACATTTCTCTTCTGCTGCATATTGTTAGTTAATCGGTTATGTGTGTATGTGTGAATATGTGTGTGTTTTGGTGTGTGTGTGTGTGTGTGTGTGTGTGTGTGGAGCCGGGTCAAAAGTGACAAATCATACTTACAAATATTTGAATTTTTACATCAAGTACTACTCAAGCATTCTGTAAACACATCCAAACAATGTCTTCGATTTGTCAGTTTAGGTATTTTGCATAACACTCTTATCCATAATGTCCCACACTAAGATCAACATTTGAATTCCTCTGTAAATTAAACTAAATTCCTCCACTGGCAACATATCAAGAGAGCATGGAGTGCAAAACAGTTACACACACACACACACACACACACACACACACACACACACACACACACACACACACACACACACACACACACACACACACACACACACACACACACACACACACACACACACACACACAGAGAGTTAAACACAAAAGCCTCATTAATCATCAGTATTTGAGAAGTGCTTAACTGAAATTAAGAGGTAAACAAAAGAAAAAGATATATCAAAGCTGAGCAGACATGACCTCTAGTTCCTCCCAGTATGTAACAGAGCTTTTTTTTATTATAATAGCTAGAAGCAAATATCAGGGTGGAAACTGAGAACGGGCAGTCAATTGCATTCATTCACATAAAAGTGTCTAATTAACGTAATAGAATGTCTACAGTCTCGGGGAAAAGGAAAAAAAGGATGCTGTCATTCATTTTTTGGGGACTAACTACTACTTCTGTTCAGGCCAATGCCAACATGCCCCTTTTCAGTGCCAGCTGCTGCATGGTACGGTAACAGCTCCAAGCAAAAGACTTTGGTACCGGGCAGCCCAGGTATGTGCCAACCTTTGGGTATGAGCGGCATGTTGGATGGTAGACCAGCTGGCAGAGGCCAAACCTCAGTACCAGGACTCTGCTGGAGAGATCAAACAGATTAACATACTAGCACAATATGCCAGGCTCGGTATGTGTGTGTGTGTGTGTGTGTGTGTGTGTGTAGGTAAGTTAAAACTGGGAAAAGGGAGACAGTGTGGCAGGTGGAGAGTGAATTTAAACATTATGGAACTAGAATTCCAATGTAATATGATTAAGTGTGAGGCTATACTTCGGCACGGCGGAGCTAAAGGCTAATGCTAGCATGGCAACGTGCTTAAAATGACAATGCTCACAATGCTGACATGCTGCTGTTTAGCAGTTATGGCGATTACTACCTTCCCCATCTTGGATTGACATGTTAGCATGCTAACATTTGCCCGGCAGTTAGACTGACACTGCTACCCACACTTGCAGAGCCAGTGCTGATATCAATATGTGTAAAAGACGTGGGCGTAGCCCGCGGGTCTGAAAAGTGCTATGTCAACTTTTTACATGCTGTCTATGATTATTTCATGTTGCGTGTCCTTCACATGACAGCTTTCCAAATGACAACAAGATGTCTTGGACATGCAATTATGTACATATGTTCCTGTTTATTTGAGGGAACAGCAATCTGTTGTTTCACTGAGCGCCATTTCTTCTTGTTTGAAGGCCTGGTTGTAGTCTCTGACATCATTCATAGGCATTACTTTAACATTTCACTTGGCCAGCCTAAATGATGAGATACGGACATACGATGACATTACTATAGTCAATGTGGCAATCGCATGAGTAATCACACAGGTTTACAGTTTGACCCCTTTTATTTCCCCTGAAGTAGATTTAGGATGTTTAAAATGACTGTCTGACAGCATCGTATATATTCTGTATCAGCTTGTTCCAGCGCTCCATAGAAGCTATATTTCACACTGAAATACTGTAATGTCCTGAATCCTTTGTAGCCGTGTGCTCACAGCCATGGCATGTGTTGCACAGTCAGTCAAAGTAGAATCATTGCATAGCGGTGCAAAATGTAACCGTTTGGTTAATTATTGTAAATGTGCTGTCCTTGGCTTACAGTAGGAGGGGTTAGACCTGGGAGCTGCAGGAATGGTGCAACTCCAATAAAGCAACACATCCAGTGCAGTAACTCAGTGCTTTTCTCTGGAGGGAAGGGGGGGTTGGTGTTCAGTGGGTGAATTACTACTAAACGGTAAGCCTCTTGTCTGTCACTAAGAGTACAGTAGGTCAATTTCATGTACACCCAGTTGAAAAATCCTATATCCATTACATACATATCCATTATGATCTATTCTCCACATTGTGGGAAGTACTACAACATTATTCCTCTGTGTATTCAGTCCTCTCTTTTTAACATCTCCTGTGCAGTTGAAGAGATGATTACACTTTGTTTTGGATGTACAGTGAAGGCAGATAAATAGGGATGTGTGCCTGAGACAATGTGACCAAAACACAAGTGTACACTGGGGTGAGCAATACTACAAAAGTTCTGATACCGAAGTAATACCAGGACTGGAATCACTGATATCAATACAGATACTTAGCATTATGATAAATATAGGCAGCGCAGTTGCACCTGGTGAATAGGATACATGGACGTAGACTCCGTGACGTCGCCCAAAAGGTTTCTGAAGAGCAATTGTGTAGTTCACAAGTGGGAGGCTCCCGCTGTCGCCATCTTGGCAGTCAAAGCCTAACTCGCGGCTAATCCCAAAATGGGCAAAGTGGTGGATGGTTGGCGGATCGTTGGTGGAAATGAGGCGGGACCAGGTTAGGCAGCAGATCAGACAGCTAGCAGCTAGCAACCTGGTACGGCAACCACCTGTCACACAAAATGTCCGTGCCCTTAATTATACATAACTTTAAGCCTTGATATACTTAATACGTGTGATTTATTTAACAAATTGTTGTCTTGAACAGGAATATTAGCTATAGAGACCAAAACCCTTTTTCTGTACCAGACTGTAAACATGTTTATTTCTGCTGTTAAGTTGGGCATTTCAACATGGGGGGTCTATGGAGACTGGCTCGCTTTTGGAGCCGTGCCTCAATTGGCCATTCAGTGAGCGGCACATTTTTGGCACTTGCGCATTGGCTTCATTCCTCAGCACCAGAGGTTGCCGCTTGGTTTACATCCACGCCAACCTGAAACAAGAGGTGTTAACTGAGCACTACACGGTCGTTGTGTTTAGGATTCAGTCTGATGCGGAATATTGGGAAGATTATTCTACTGCTTGCACCATCTTTTTAAAATGCACAAGTTGCATCAGTTTCTGAAAGATCCTTTTCTGTCACCTGACCGATAATCTTCACTAAGTCTCTAGAAAGCTTAAACCTGTATGACAGCGACCATATTGTTGACAGCAGGGTTTTTTTTCCCCCCTGTCCTAAATTACCGGGTGCTTCCCATCAGCCACAGTGATAACTTTGCTGCAGTGTGCAGTCATTTCTCTCAGCAAACCCCTGCCAACTGTAATGACGGGACATGTTTTGCAAAAGGCTCTGGGCAGGCTGCAGCGTCTCAACCGAGGGCTGTTTTGCAGTGGCTCAAATGAAAACAAAAAAACGGTTGGCAAAGCTGCAAATCAGAAATTACACCCCAATTGTTGGTGTAAGGATATTTAGCAAACTGCAGACATAAAACTTTGCCTCTGGATGTGAGCTTTCCAGTTTTTTGATTAGAGAGTGGGTTTGAGTTTTGATTTGGTCAAGGCTCTGGTTATGACTGCAATGCTACAGAGAATCCCAAATGGGCCCGAGTGGACACAGAGGCTTTTGCAGAGTATGTAATTACATAGTAAATTATTCAGTGGGTCCAAACCAAAACATAAAGGCATTCATTTTCAAAACCAGCTTACAAGGAAGCCTCTGGCAGCGCAGAGCCACACAGTTAAAAAAGAAGGAGACCTTCTACATATGCTGGAACCATGTACCTGGAAGTGGTTTATTGTTTTTGTAAAGTAGGAGGATGAAGTTTTGCATTTCCTTATTCACGTTGCCACTGTGAAATATTGTCAATAAACATGGAGTAAACACGTCATATCTGCAGGAGGGAACAGAGAGACACATCTTTGCTTTAAGAATCAAAATGAGGGTGTAAAACAGTTCCTAACTCTGCATAACGCACACCAAAACAATGATGGCGGAAATTCAGTGATGACAGAAAGCGAGAGAGAGGACGAGGGAGAAATATTATGTGAGTCTGATGGGATTGGCCTCGACTTCGATTCTGTGTAAGCAGATCCAACCAGTGTTTGTACAGGCAGACAGTATCCATTGGATCCTGTGTCTGCAATGAGTTCAGCATTCCTCTTCAAGTTGAACATCCTCCTCCTCAAGCAAAAATGAAGGCATGAAGAAGCTTGGTTTCCAGACACATGACACGTTTTTTTTAAGATATTCATATCGCTTTACAGACTTCAGGGTCTGTGGTTATACTTCTATTTACTGACCTTTCAGATGACCTCTACTTCTCTTCTCTTTTTTCCCTCTGTCCAATTTTGCTTTTCTTACATTTTTAAACAGCTGACATTAATAAAGGGATTTCTGAGGTTTCACTCAATCATTTTCTAACATGTTGAATAAAAACCTATTGATTTTGACTGATTGACTTTGCTTGGGCTTATGGGCCTTTCTTTATAGTGATGGATGGAGATGCTGAGGACATGTGTGCCAGAGGCAGATTGGTAATCGGAAGGTTCGGGAGAATTCCCAGTGGACGGTACTGTTCCATCTCTGTCCCATACATGCACACACCTGCACTCCTCAATGTCCACATACAGTCTATGGTAGGGGAGTAAATGAAAGGCCAGTCCTACCTTGACCTGAAGTGTGGACGGTACGTCTCCTGGTCAAGCTCAACAGTATTCCACACAGTATTAAACATTATACCAAATTGTTTTTCCAACTACGTTTTGGGGACAAACGTAATCGCTACCTGGATTACGTCCAGAGGCACTGCCAGGCTAAACAGGCTAGTTTTCTGTTTTGATACTGGCTAAACTAGCCTGTTTAGCCAGTATCGAAACAATGAAAAGAGGCCTCAGAGGCTACCTTCAAAGAAAAGAAAGGGTGCTAAACAAGGGCTGTGTTTGAAATGGCACTCTAACATACTATTCATGCTGAGTATTGAGTAGAATTAAGTATGTAGTGTGTTCACACAAGGTGGAAACCTCCGGTTCTGTCGAGTGAAGCCAATACAGAAGTGTTTTAAACTTGCATTCTCTCTACTGGCCATCAGGGGGCGACTCCTCTGGTTGCAAAAAGAAGTCTTGTATGGAAGTCTATGAGAAACTTCTCACTTGATTTATTACCTCAGTAAACATGGTAAACATTAGTTTCAAGTCTTTTTCAACATAGCATGATGTTCATTTAGTAAATTATGGTCCCATTTAGAGTCAAATAGACAATAAAGCAGAGTGTGCTTTAGGGCGGGCTTACTGTGATTGACAGGTCGCTGCCGCTACCAGAGCCGTATACGGCGTCTCTACACCACTCCTTTGCGGTACAAATATGGCAACTTCCGTTCACTGGTTAAAAAAAAGCAAACTTCATACTATGTGGATTTTATGTATGCGAGAAATGCTTATACCAGGCCTACATTAGCAACAATCTTTGAGTAAGAGACGTGAGCTTACTGCACATACTCAGCCGCCTTACAATGCATCGGCGTCTGGGTGCCTTGAGCCAGGCAGTCAGTCTTGTGAGACTTTTAACCAGGATAAAAGGTCTTAATATGTCTCACTTTATTAAGTTTTAATATGTTTTTAGAAGAGAAAGTAACCATTTAGATTCCCAATATGTAGTCATCATCCAAATAACGCCCGTTTGGAAATTTCTTGTAACTTTTTTAGAGATGTGGCGGAGCCGCTGGCGGGGTGCCTTGAGACCGGCCCAGCCGTCAGTCTTGCGATACATCTTGCTCGAGCATAATTCAGGGTGAACATTTAGTAAACGCTATGCAGTACATACTGAGTGGGTATGGAGTACGTAAGTATGCGATTTAAAACACCACCAAGGTTTGCACCAAGTCATGTTTTAGATGGCAGAGTTTAGGTTTGTCATGATTGTCTTGTGTCTACAGGCTGACTACTGAGTACCGTTACAAGTTTTTCAGAAAATGTTTTTTTTTACTTTTGTTTATTTCCAATTGTCAATGGTATATGTTTTTTTTTGGTTTGGAGTGGTGTCAAACACAGAGCTTTGCTATGGAATTTGGTCATGGTTGTATTGTAACTGCCCAATATTGTGTCCAAGATTTGCCAAATGGATATAGAACATTAAAAAGTATTTAAAATCACAATAAAACATGAATGGAAGTTGTTGTGCTCCTGTAGCAGTTGCATACTTTTGCTTGTGCAATAGCGCCCAACTCTTCTCTTACCACCCTACATTGACCCCACTCTACATTTCGTTCATTAGCTCAAAGTTAGTCCCACTCCGCTCTTAGAAATGCATGATATCAAGCTGTCATTAGCGGTGGTTGACTTGAGTATTTCCATAGTCTTTATCTTGCAGCTTGGTTTGATCTTTATTTTTGGCAAAAAAAAAACACTGATGATAAAAGAAAAAAACAGGACAAAGTATCTACATTGCTTTCTCTGGGCCACATGTGTGAGAGATAAACACATGCTTCTGGTTTTAAGGACATGTTGAATAAGTGCTTAAACTGACTGAAGTAGAAGTACCAATACCGCAGTGTAAAAATACTCCATTACTAGTAAAAGTCCTGCATTCAAAAGTGTGAAAGTACTGTATTATCAACAAAAAGTACCAAAAGTATGTTGCTTATAAATTAATATTAATGATGTTATTAGATGATCAAAATCAATGCACCACTGCACAAGTAGACGTAGACTTAGAAAACCTTAATGTCACCAAAGGGGCAATTTGGTACAGCACTGTAAACAACAAGCATAATATAGATGCAATTGAAACACAGAACAGAGGCAACAACAAATCACCATGATCACGATCTATCAATAAATACGACATATTTTGCACATCCCTATGTATTGCACTCCCTTAACTCCGTCAATGAGTTACATCATCCCGCCGCCGCTATGTTGCACATCGGCCTACCTCAGCTTGTTAAAATGGATTATTGCCGTAGAAATGAATAACTGAACTGTCCACTTTTAAAGTAGCCTGTAACTGTTTTAGTTGGTCCAGGTGGAGCTAGTTTCACCTACTATATATACAGTTAGGTAGTTTAGTCCAGTGGTTTCCAACATGGGGTCTGGCCTCTCCAAAGGGTCACAAGATAAATCTGAGGGGTCATGAGATGATTAATGGGGAGGGGGGGGAATGGGAAATGTCTCTTTGGTGGACGTGCTAATTACTCATAGACCTATGCAACAGGACAAGGGGCTCTGTGCATTCACTTTTGTATTGTATATTTTGTTGTTTTTTATATTATAATTTAAAAAATGTCAGGTAAAAATGTAGTAGCAGTAATTGAGTAAAAGTATACTGAAGCTTAAAAAAGAAATACTCCAAACTTAAAGTTCAAGTACCTCACTTGAATAAATATACCTTTCAAATTTCAGATGAGAAAAAAATAAAATGAAAAGTGTACTGAAGGTTCAAATAGTCCAGACTTTTATTCCTGGTGAAACATGTCAGTTCTTTTGCGCCTCAATAATGCTTCTTTCACGTGTTTCCACTCAGAGAGAGAGAGAGAGAGAGAGAGAGAGAGAGAGAGAGAGAGAGAGAGAGAGAGAGAAGTGGCCTCATATGCTATGATGTATGCAGTGTTGTCTGATGTTGTTATCATGCATTTATGTGCTTTGTTACACAAAACGTTGTGGCAACCCTGCTTTTGAAAGCACTTCATAAATCACATTGTTGACTGCACCAGACATCTCTCCCTTATTGCTCTCTCTCTGCTTTGAGAACGACTGGAGATAAAACTCGAGTGGGCGCAATCAGTCCAACAAATAAAGTGACTCCATCTGGTTTTGTGAGGGCCCTGGTGTTGACATTATTAAGTCAGAAAAACCTCCAGTGTGGTGAGGCTATTTCGGACTCTCCACAGTTGCATCTGCTCTACTTCAGCCTTAAACCGACGCAATAGATTTGTCACAAGACACCAAACATTCATCGTACGTCATCTCGGAGTCCCTTATTAGTGGTGAGTATCACTCCACCTTAATATATGCATATGAGAGTTTAGAACCTTCAACAAAACAAGACTTGACGAGGGGGCCAATACTCAAATTCTAACATTACAGCAATTTAAATACAAGGGGATGCCAAATAGATGTCTCTGAAGAAGAAATATTACCAGACCGGGTCCAGTATGAAATGATGCACAAATCCACATGACTCTTTGTTTGCAAAACCGTGGTTAAAGAGCTTTACTGCTCCTTAAACGTATTGGTTGTCAAATTACACCAATGTAATACGATATGGACTGGTGCTTGGAGCTGGTTAAGTATTTTTCCTCCATTATTTACTTAAAAGAGAAAACTACAGCATGTCTTTTTCCATTGTAAATCAAAGTCAAAGATGAACAAGAAGTCCCCGGTCGAAACTAGTCTCCTCGCAATCCTCATTCCCGGTCAGGCCCCGGGGGTTCGCTTGATTGGGTCCCCTAATTACCCAGAAGCCTCAGGGGGTTGTTATCCCAGCAGAGCCTCAGTCAGCACACGTCACGGCCGGGGCTGTGGCGGTGTTAAGGCGGTGGGGGTCAGAGGGTCTTCGTCAACATGTGGGCCTGCTTTCAGCATGTAACTGCTGACCCATGCATTGTATCACATTGCACTCATTTAAAAAGGTCAAGACTTGTGGAACCTGGTGCCTTTTGCCGAACCCGACCCTCGACCTGGTGTGGACACTTGCTCCGTTTAAATCCCCAACAATAGGTCCCATTCAGAGCCAGTCAACCTGTAGGACATCTGTTTCATGTGGTCTGGAGCAGACCATAGATCAGCAGCAAAGGGAAGGAGTCAGCTGTAGGTGCTGCTCTTTCTTTTCTTATCTTTTGCTTAGAAAATAGACCTGAAGACTTTGAGTTTGAGTACAGAAATGTATCTGTTTCAATGTGATTCATTAAAAATCCTGTCCCTACTGCAACAATGTAAACCAGTTTGAATGTGAATTATTTGAATCAAGATGTAATTATGAATCTAAGAATGTAAAACGCCCTTATCACAAGTCTGTGTGCTATTTTCAGTAAGCTAAGGTTTGCATCAGCACTAATGCATACAAACGGCTCTCGCTAAACTGTTCTTTCATATTATACTTTTATATATTTTCTCATCATTATCGCATACGCTAACGTGTGTTTTTTATAACAACACATGTTCATGTGTTCTTACGAAAAGTCCAGTATAGAAAGATCCAGTACAAGCCCAATAAAGAAAGACGTGTGTGAAGGCTGCCTTGCTAAACTCCTGCATTTCTCACAGGACAGGAGAAAGGCCATAGATGTAAAAAGAGAAAGCCAGTGGGAACGAGAAGGATGGTAAATTGGGAGGGTTGAGTTAAAATATCAGCAATTTTTCTCCAGAATTGCTTCGACATGTAGACAGGAGGAGGCGCGGATCGAATGGCCAACCTTGTGATTAATGAGTCGATCCGCTCTCCCCCTGAGCTAAGGCCGACACTCAAGACTCGGTTAGCAGGTAGTCATGGGTGGAAACAATGCTGTATTTGAAATGCTTTAAAAAAAATCTGCCTTTGCAAATGTTTTAAGAGAAACACAAGGTCTAGGAAACCTCAAGGATACACATCGTTTTGGTTAGTAACATTGAATGTTTGTTTACAAGAAAAATCCACAGGGCACTTTTAATTAGAGGATTTACAGGAGGATCATCCTGAGCTCCTGAATCAAGCCCCCCCCCAAAAAAAGAAAACATCTTATGGCGCATTCAGGAGGTAAAGACGTTGGATTCCAGCTTTCTTGATTGCTCAAAACAACTGGTAAATGAGTTAAAAACCAGTGGTAAACAAAGACAAGTTATGTGGTAACAGAGTTTGACAGACATCTGTCAACGTTTCAGGTTAGTGTCCATAAGATGCATTCTATCTAGCGTTTAACAGTGTACCATTTCATTTTGGGTCCAGTTAATGTGATTTGTTTGCCAGTGAACAATGATCCCCAAGACGCAAAGGTCATATGAATTTTCACATCTTTAGACCGTTAAACAATTGTCTGGTTTGGGGAATCTGCCAGCATGGTAAAGTTAAGCAATGTGTTATTTTCTTTTCCTTTGCAGCACATTTGCATAATGAATAACATTCATTAATTTGCATTCAATGCATTTTATGAACCAGTCTTGAAAAGAACAAATTATTTTTTTACGATTAAGTAGATGCATAATATTTTACCAGATATGTATTTGTTTGTTGATCCAAAGAAACACGGCGGTATGAAGAGTCAAACATTGTAACCCCCACATGCACCAACTTTTGGTTTACTAGTAGAAGTTTTATATATTAAAAAAAACACATAGAAACTTTGTCCAGTCACATTCCTTTGTCATGGCTCGAAAAAAAACTCACCACATAATCCCAAAACACTGTCACCCTGTAAAAATACACATGCAAACACATGTTAGGCTACAATGAATGCTACGTTTATCATAATTAGTAGGTACGAGTCTTTGACCTTGCGCCTTGAACCTGCTTAATAAACTTTGATTTCAAAAATACGTGTCCATTAGTGAAGAAACAAAAAGGCATTCTTCTCTCATTCTTACCAAACACGCTGTTGCAGAAGCATGTTTTTTTTACCCAGCAGCAGCTGTACTTGCCGACTCTGTGCCATGCAGATTCAGTTACACATGTGAGCCTCTATTTGCTCCTCTCGTGACAGGCTCGTAGCACCTCAGGCGCTGCAATGTTGGCAAGCCACAACAAGATGTGATGAGCCACTCTAACAAAAAAGTGCTGACACGCTTACTTCTCTCTGCCTTCCACAGTCAATATGAAACAGCCTTTTTCTTCGAAAATACTTTGTTGTGTTTTTGGTATTCCTCTGTCACATTTCTACGAGGTGCTGGATTTCTTTTGGGAAGGTTTTCTTCTCTTTAAATTGCAGTACTGGTTAATAAGGAGTTGGCTGCTTCACTGATGCAAAGGGCATGAAAAATATATACGTATTTCTCCCCAGCAATTACAGTATAGTAGAAGTAAGAGGGAGAACCTTCACACAGCGTTACTTTGTCTCTTTCCGTGCATTCAGGACCATGGCAAATCAAGCCACATGGGGTCTAATCAAATGTCACGAGTGATTTTAAGCATGCAGTTTCTCGTAACATTTTTGTTTAATAAAGTCTTCTTCAATAGTCCAATGAAAGAAAGTATACAAATCTATAGGATCAAAAAATGAACAGCTCAAACCAATGTTTGACTCAATGGTTTAAATAAAGCCTATATCATTGAATACTTATCTTGGCAATGAGTTCTCTACGGGAAACAAAAATGTAAAAATACTAATGAAATAGGATGGATAAAATGTGTGTGTGTGTGTGTGTGTGTACAGTATGTGTGTCTGTGTGAGAGACTGTGCATTTGTAGAGTGTGTAATGTTTGCGTGTGAGAATGCCAGCATGACGTAATACCAGTATTGCACGCCTGCTAAGTATGAGCATATTCCACTGTCTTTGCTATGGGCGTCTTGTATGGTAAGATGTTCCATGTGTTGGCAGTTTCAGAGAGCATTTCATGGAGTGAAATGATGCACAGGTACTCTAAAGTAATGACACAATGATGCTAATCTGATTAACCCTAATTATAGCAACAAGAGGGGAGACATATCCCGATGCTGTGCTAATACATGCACAGCATGAATAACATGATTGGTTTTCCCTCTGGCTGACATTGAGTTTTGATAAGCAATAATTCTAAAATGCGTAATGAGGGAGGGGTGAGTGGCTTGTTTCTCTTTCCCCTTTCACAGTAACCAAAACCTTCATGGTTTTCTGGATATACTTAACATTCCTACGGGGTTGTTTCGGGATGATGTGATACATGCAGTAAAAGTTTTATGAGGCTACTCCAAATTGTCCTTATTTCATCTAATACAAATCAAAATGTATGGGGTTGGTGAGTAAGCATGCAGCTTTCTAACAGCATCCTTTATTCACATTGATAGAACTATATGCATTAACATCTGGGAGGCACGCAGTAAAACTGCAGTGCACAAACACTTTACATTGAGCAGTTGCAATGCTGCATCTTGCGGTTGAAGGTCTTTCAACAAACCTCACCAGAAGTTAATAAAAACGCAAGTGCATTATCCATTTACTTCACTGCTATTAAACGTACCTTTCCTTTTCTATTGTTCCCTTATTTCTCTCCATATGGCTGGAGCACACAATGACAGCCAACGTGATCTGAAATGTCTTCATCTGGTAACAGCATTCATCTCAAAGCAGGTTAAACCACGGATACAGTATTATCATCATGTAGGAGCAAGAATTTTGAATTTCCTTTCAGCCTTCTCTCTCTTCAACTTAACTGTGGTTGACTGCCTGTTAAAACTGAACTATATAAAGATCCAAGCCATGAGACATTAAAGTACTTTGAAAAAAAAATGGGAATTACTGATGTTGTTGAAGTAGAAATTTAAAAAGAAGTCTCATGTTTTGGTCATGGTCATCTATATACTGAGTTTACAGGTCTTGGTGTCCTTGAAACTTGTTATACCATTCATCCATCCATTCTGCTTATCTGGGTGCATTGGTAACGAGCTGTGAACCATCGACGCTTCTTGCCCTGGCTTCTACCTTCAGGTTGTAATGTAGGGATCCCCAGGCCAGATGGATAATCCCTCTAGCATGATCTGGGCATACCCCAGGGTCTCCTTACTCTTGGACATGCCTGAGATTGTTCCGCAGAGAAGGGTCAAGGGGGCCTCCTCGTCAGGAATCCATACCACCTCAACTGACTCTTTTCAGTATGAAGGAGCAGCAGTTCTACTACTAGGTCCTTCTGTGTACCCAAACTCCTCTTTCTCCTGAAGCTACCGCTAACGAAGGATGCAAAGGATATTCTGCTTGTATCCGCAATGTCATTCTTTCATCCACTACCCAAAGCTCATGACCGTGAGAGAGTTGGAACTTACTGTATATCAATTGGTCAATCAAGAGCTCTGCTTTTCTGCTTCGCTCCCTCTTTATTACGAAAAGTCCGGTGCAGTGGCCCACAAGAAACCAGAGAATTCCTTCACTTTTAGCAATTACTCGCTCTCAACCCACAGGAGGCAATCCATCATTTTCTGGCAGAGCACCATGGCCTCAGAATTGTTCCATCTCTAATCCTACTTGCTTCACACTTGCCTGGAAAACCACCTGATCCCACAGTCACACATACGGGCCCAAACACTAGAGCTGCAACAGGCTGCTACACTGCCCACAGCCATGCAAGACTCGGAAGTTGCCCTGCGGTGCAACCTGCCTCTGATTCACTGGAGCGACAATCCAGACACAACCATTCGCATTTCTTCTGAATCCCTCAAGAATCAAAAGCACAGTTGTCCCCCATTACCCACGCCCACCTCACCTCAAACTCATCTACGTATGCATACTTCCAACAAGCTAATCACCAAGCTCAAGATTTCTATTCAGTGTGATAGATCTATAACAAGCTAATGGGACTATTGTAAGAAAAACAATGCATGAAAATACATAGCATGGTGAAAAAAGACTACGCAGTAAAATAGCGTAGTATGTAGATTATTACCCTGTTAATATTAAACACACATGTAATCTTTATGCTTGAAGTTCATAAGGACTACAGCATCTGCAAAGAGAGAGATTCACCAAACGGAACCCTCTCTACCGCTATTCCTTGTCTTTGCTTGACAACAGGGATGCACTATTTGATTATGAGGGCATTGGACACATGCAAATAAACAACCATGACGCATCATACTTTGAAAGACATCTTATATGCATGGATGGACAGGTAACATGAATTCTGATCTCATTTCTAGTAAAATATAAAGAACAGGCTAAAACATGCTGTGGATACAATCTTTCCACCATGTCGTTAGAATGGGGCGATTGAGACATGACGATAAACCAACACATAGCTGAAAACACTGGCCCTTTCTGCTTCTCTGCTTTTCATTAAAGGGAAAGCACAGAACGGAATGGGATGGTTGGTGGCAGTAAAGTTGATAGTAGTTGGGATGTGGGGGCCAGTGTGAAAGGGAACAGCTGGGGATGGATGGTAATCTAAATCTGATAATGCTCATGTACCGTGCAACTGAGCAGGGAAAGGTAAAACATGATGCCACAGACCCCACTCCTTTTTTCCGTATCTGGGTTTCATTGCCTTCCCTCACTCTGTATACGTCACTGAGATGCAGACTACAGTTCTACACAAAGACACCCAGCATAGGAAAAAGGTGATACAGACAAGGGGGTGAGGATCTAGTGCTGCAGGTTTGTGAAAAAAAACCTTTGTATTGTGAATAGCAGAACTTTCAGTTGAACACAATACTTTTGTACATTTTCTGTCTCCTGTTTCCTTCACTAAGTCAGACATTCCAGGATTGTGTTTCTGCGTCGGTGGGCAAATGTGTCTGTGCAAACCAATCTTTCATTGTGTGGTGCTAAATGTCACAATCATGCCACAAAAGGAGAGAACATGATACACATTATATTCAGATAGTGGGAACACTGCAAAATATAAGACAATGGCTTTCTTTTTCTTTCTGTTTTTTTTCACTCATTACAATTTTGTTTTTGATATAATGAGAGTCAGACACATTGACAGATTTATGAACACTGATTTAGTGCTACACAGTAGGTACTTTTACAAATATTACTGACACTTGTGAGATTTACAATTAATTAAAAAAAAGGTATGGATTTTTCAAATAGATTGGAAAATGATTGCCATAGCATAGATATATTAAGGCATCCTAAGCATGAACAGGCATGCATAAAATATATTATATGGAAAATGAACAATAAATTGCTTCCAGGGTCAAATTGTATGCTGGAACAATAAATTATGATTATTTGATGTAGCACAGCAAAGGCCTTGTTTATGAGGCCAGCTGCAGGTCGGAAGAAACAGTTTTTGTGATGGGGAGTTTTGGTCCTGATAGACCGCAGCCTCCTGCCAGAGTGAGTGATAGGCTGCAGTCTGTCCTTGTCCTTGGCAGTGGCAGCAGCGTACCAGAATGTTATGGATGAGGATAGACTTTGTGATGGCAGTGTAGAAGTGGACCATCATTGTCTTTGGCAGATAACACTTCTTCAGTGTGACATGAGGTACATCCTCTGTTGGTGCTTTTTTAATCCTGAGTGATGATGGAGCATGGGAAGCGGAAGGACTCCACAGAGTCGACTGGGGAGTCACACAGGATGATGTGGGTGGTATGGGACTGCGTACCTCCAGATATCCACAACCATCTCCACTGTCTTGTGACAGTGACCACTCAAAGCACTTAACAACACAAGCCAGCATTCCCCCATTCACACAAATTCATACACCAGTGGCAGACGCTACCGTAAAAGGGGCCACCTGCTCATCAGGAGCGGAAAACCTTCACACATGCACAATCATCACCTTATCTCATGATTAATGGACCACCGCTCTACCTCCTGAGCCACGGCCGCCCTAAACAAACCAGTGCAAAATCCTTGATGTTTAACATATTCCATCCGTATTCAACCCTTAGGATTAAGTCAATTCAAGTTTAATTTTGCCATTTTGTTCAAATATTTCGACCGTACATTATAACAGTAGTATGAAAATTAGTAGTCAGTGTCTATTTAAAGGGGAGAATTATTCTACCATAGAGTATAAAGTCACCTAAATATTTTTTTTAAATAACCTTGGTCTTCAGACTGTTCAGGGACACATTGTGGTGTGACAGAGCACACATAGTGACACAGCAGAGAAAACACAGCATCATGGTCCGTGACCTTGTTGCCCCATTAATCAAAAAACATAACACTGGAGTTATTCTCGATTTTTACCGGCCACAGAAGCAACGCTGGTATTGTTTTCACTTTGTGAGTCCGTGTGATTGTTTATATTTCTGTCTGTGGACAGATTTTGTCATTGTGCAACGTTGCATCGTGGCACCTGTGCAAGATGCTGTCACGAAACTTAACAGGTGTGTAGTTGAGCTCAGTTGGTGTTGCAGCTGGTGCGATTCCATCGCAAGATGGTCTCTAGTTGTTATTGATGACAAATCCCATGGAACACAACCATGTTAAGACTCAAAACAAAATGCACCAAAATCTCTCTCTTAATAGATAGATAGATATAAACTTTATTTATCCCCAGGGGGAAATTTGTTTGTAGCAGCAGCAAGTTACAGAGAAGAATAAAATATGAAGTATGGAAATGCACAATACATACAGTACAATAAAATAACAGAGCAGATATTGAATTGAAGAAATAGAATAAAAAATAAGATAAAATAGAATAAAAATAAAAATGCACAGTATATACGATGAATTAGAATGGTATCAAATGAACAACTAGTGAATTAAACAAACTGAACAGTAGTGCAAGGATCACCAACAACAAGCAAGCAAGTGTTGTAGTCATTTGAAGGATGATGATCTGGCCAGAGGTGATTTGTTATAAAGTGTTATTGCAGTGGGCAGGAATGTTCTCCTGTATCTGTCCTTGTAACAGCTGAGCTGGATCAGTCTGTTGGAGAAAGTGCTCCTCTGTCCCTGCAGTAGGTGGTGGAGAGGGTGATCCGGGTTATCCAATATGGATAATAGTTTCTTCAGTGTCCTCCTCTCCACCACCTGTTCCAGATTGTCTTGTTTGCAGCCAATGATGGAGCCGGCCTTCTTAACTAGTTTGTTAAGTCTGTTGGTGTCTCCGGCTCCAATGCTGCTCCCCCAGCAGACTACGGAGAAGTACAGTGCACTGGCCACAACAGACTGGTAGAACATCTCCAACATCTTGCTGCACACGTTGAAGGATCGAAGTTTCCTCAAGAAGAGTCGACTCATCCCCTTCTTGTACACAGCGTTGATGTTGGTCTTCCAGTTCAGTCTGTTGTCGATGGAGACACCCAGGTACTTGTACTCCTCCACCATGTCCACGTCCTCTCCCAGAACTCTCAGCGGTTGTGGAGCCGTCGTCTTCCTCCTGAAGTCGACCACCATCTCTCTGGTCTTGGCCACGTTCAGCAGCAGGTGACAGAAAAGCCACGAGAAAAGTTGAGAAAAAGTTACGGTCCGTTTTCTGACCACAACTTAAACTAAACGTGAAGGAAAAAAGAACAAAGAAGAGAGGAAAAAGTGGAAAAAATACTAAAATAAGAACACACACACGGAGCTGCTGCGTCAGGCAGCCGCTGGCACGGCGCCATCTTGCAATCTTAATGTTTTCCAACTTGCAACAACTCACAGGACTAAGGAAACTAACGAGCAACATGACTAGTGACTGACATGAAGATACTAACAGCTCACATGACTAATGACTCACATCTAGCGTGACAAAAATAAACGTGATAAAGTAAGTAAACATTAACTTTTAACTCTCCTGGTTGAGAGTCCTGTGTTTGTTTGACCAATCCAACATCCATGCCACCCACCCTAAGCACACTCTCACGCACTACTACACCATATGCTCTTACCACCCACTAATGACGCAGCAGGGTTTACATTGGAGTTATTTGAAATTAAGATATAACATATAGTCACTAACTGGGGCCGCCGTACGACAATCTCGAAACTAAATATTTAAGGTAAAAAAAGTGAAGGTAATAATTTATTTATTTTTGTTAAAAGGGCTTAGTAATTTCCTAAAACAGCTGGGCAGTGTCTCAAAAAATGCATAGCGGTGCATATTTTGGGGACTATTTTCAGATGCGGATTAATACATATTTGTCATTCTTGTTATTCTGCAGCATTGTGGTGGGATTATGGAGTTTCTATGAAGCCATGTTCATTAAAACAAAGAACTATGTTACCATATATTGCTCTATCTCACTTGTTAATACGTAGTCTAATCAATTCCTTGGCGGTTTAGACCTTTTATTGGATTAGCAGAGTGTAGACTTGTTTTAAACATTTGTTCAAACATTCTTAGTATTGCAAGTCTGCTATTAACTGATGGTCTGACGTATGTCTTGAAAATACAGTGGTTCTGCAAAACAAAATATGTCTGGATGGAGTTTTTAAAGCATTATATTCACATTGGCTGCTTTTGGAATAAGTTTAGACAGTGAGTTGACGAGGCAGACATGACTGATGAAGCTGTAACTTGCATGTGACAGATGAGTGGTTTCTAAATCAAATCAAGTTCAAAACTCTGAGGACCGTTATAATTTCTGGGCTCCAGGTTGTAGGAATGCAGAGAAAACATTGCCGTCAACGAATTATTTGGCGATCGAAAAGGTTTACTCACTTTATAACAACAGTTCTCCTAATTGCTGTTTCTTTGTGTGACTCTAACACTTTTGTCTCCTACTGACGGAGGCAGGAACCTTTTGGTTTGGGGAGAAGTTACAGCTCAATGAGGTTAGAAGCCTGATACTCCCTGTGGGTACGATGACGAGCACAGGCACTGTATAGGAGACGAGGATGGGGGGGGGATGGGCTGACAAGAAACATTATGATAGAGTGAAAAACAAAAAGATGTAGGCTGACAGGAATGGATATTTGAACAACATAGCGACAAAGTAGCGTAGCAATAAGGCCCTGTCTCTGTCACTGCCAAGCAACTGACAAAGCTGACATCCTTGAACCACTGTTAGTCACAAGATATAGTAATGGAAAGATTGAGTGGAAGTATGTGCTACAATATACTCTGAAAAGTACTTACCCACCAGAGCTTAAGAGAAAAAGCTGTGTTTGTCTTTATCACGGTAAAAGAAGCTGACTGCTCCTGCTCCGGTATTGTTTTAGGAGAGCTCGCGTCGGCATGCTGCCGAAGCGGGGCGAGACTCCACCTTGATGTCAAGTTGGGCATTCTCACATCTCCTTCCTTGGGGAAATTGCGTCAAAGAAATACAGCCGAGCCCCATCGTTTCCCTTTCGGAATTCATCAAATGTGTTTTAGTTCATTCTGCAGCAATCACATCTCACAAAAAAACAAGGGTATATAACTGAAAGAAAAATAAATCCTTGCAATAAAGAAGAGAAGAGCTGTCAAACCATGTCAATTCAACCATTATTTCTAAAATGTTGGCATGCACTTCAAATAGTTATATTGTCCATGTAAATCTGTTTGAACTCATGCAGAGCAGGCTGTGTCGAGGCATAAATATGCACATTTGTGAGTGGATTTGATGAGAATCAGTGTGCTCACTTGAATCGATATTTTAGAAATATATAAACAGGGGAGTTGCACATAAAAAATGTGCTTTCTACAATTCGCTTATTGTGATTCCAGGCCACAACACGGCCCAGAAGTGCAAACACTCTCTATGCCATATAGTCTCCTAATGCAGCCTCGCTCCAGCTGACTTTGATCACAGTTGTGGGTATTCTCCTCGGCAAACATCTGGTCACAAGCCGATTTTGTAGACATTTAGGTTTACCACTATTCCATTAAGTTTGAAGGGAAGCTTTTGTGCAATTCTCTGTAATGTTGTCTGTTTGGTGAGCTGCAGCTTCATTTGAGCCAGAACATGTGAAAAACATACCATTTGACATGACTGGTATATGTATTTCAATAATTAATATGTAGTCTGCATATACTAATAAGTGTATGTATAAACAGCTCCGTATTTCATTTTAGAGTAGGCTGCTTAAAGCATACTGCAAGTCTTTGAAAAGAAGCCAAAAAGGCATGGCCATGTGTCATTAGAATAACAAGCAGTACATAAGATCCAGAGCTGACATCTCTCAGTGTGAATTAGTCTTGGCATCCGCTGGATAGGGGCTGCGTCCTGATTGCCTGGCTCGCTGTGTGCACGACGCATTGCGCATACCAGACTGAGAGCACATGAAGTGATGGAGCTAAGATAAACAGGTGGAGACAAGATCGCCATTATCAAGCAGTGACGAAGGTTTGGGTGTGCGTTGGGAGGGTAGCACCGTGATGAGCACAAATGGTAATGCAGACCTAATCTGAAGCTTGCAGCTTTTGTCGAAAATGAGCTGCCAAGGCCTGAATTCCTTGTACCCAAACAACGCCTCGAAGGACAAGAAGAAGCCACAGTGATTCATAGGTTTACAGTTCTGGGGATGTGACTCAAAAAGGGCTATTGTTTGACATTTATGCTCACCACAATGCGGCAACGGAGCCTGACAAAGCAACTGGCTAACGCCATGGCTACAATTTGACCATTAAGGCAACGTCACAGCGTTGCTGTTCTTTAGAATTAGAAGAGTACAAAAGACTAACGAACACAATGAGGTCTGGTTGAAAAACAGTTGCTGATAGTTTGTAAATGTTGTTAAAAAGGAAAGGGTACCAGAGAGCCCACACACAGACTTCCAAAATGTCCCTTAGATTGAACAATGCCTTTCTGTTTTTGTGTTAGACTGATGGTGTGGCAATGTGGAACCAGCCTGCAGGAATTAACAAGCTCTCACTGAGGGGGGGGGGAGTTGGAGGACACAAAGCTCAGGGACAGCAGGGGAGCGACAAAGTCAAATATCCTGCATGTCATTGACCACAGTTAAACAGGGACCATGTTAAGACCCACAGGACTCTTAAGGTACTTAAGGCTTTTCCCCCCCATTAGACTTCAGTGAAACATTGATGCGTTGTTACACTTAAAGTCTGAATTGCCGTGTGATGAGAGCATGGCTATGTAGGCCTTTTGATCCGCCCTTCTGTGTTAATATAAAGCTTCCACTCATTTGGAATAAGACTTAGACACACATGGGAGACATTTGGACAGTGCCAGCTCAAGAAAAGTAGGAAAGGTTCCTTGAATTCTTTCAATGTGGCATCCCTGTCTGAAACAAAGAAACTAGGAAATTGCCACCACTACTTTATTATCCACACTCACAAAAGCTGAACCTAAGTCAAATTTAACAACCTTTTATTAAAGGAGTGGTCTACACAATTTTTTTTTTTTTTGAACTCTCGTCTAATTGTCAAGTCATCACATTTTACACAAAGGTCGAAATTTTCCACAAATGGAAACGTTTATCTTCGAAAAGACAATTTATTTTCGACTCTTGTGTTGCTGTTTTGTTTCCCCCTTTTCCCCCAGATGTTCGTGTAACAGAACTCTGTCATAACAAAATATACAGATGTGGCTCGGTTTAGTGTGTTCCCTTTTTTCGTTCTCTCTAACAATGAAGAACCCAAACGGTATTTCCCAGACCACTTGTAAAATCTAATCTGCGTAGCATCAATCTCCACTGTGATTTTTTCCCATTTTTATATAATGTGTCAACATGTCAGCTTTAGAGCCCAGGCCACTTCGTTCCATAGGTGTCACATGATTGATTGCTGGTTTTTGTGTGTTGAGTCACTTGACATAACATCAATGAGGGAGAGGACACGCTCATAAAACTTTTTACTAGAAACAGACGGCAGCATGAGGCTTTTTCTCCTGTTTCTTCTGTTCACTCCTATCCATCATCGGATCTTTCTAGAAAGGTCTGCTGAATGTGACGGAACACGAAGAGGACTGCTGACAGATTATTGGCAGCAGATAATAACAAATGATATTTGGTCTGAAGAGGCTAAGTCACAAGCGGGTGAGAAATGAAAGTAAATAGAAGGTAATGAGACAATAAATCTATCTTTTTCTAATCTCTTTCAAACCAAAAGAAAGATTTCTCTTCAACAGCAAGAATGAAAAACAACAACTGTGACAGAAGTGTATTGCCCCATTAAGCGTATTTATCTCTCTGCTGGAGGCACCAGTGTATCTGTGTTCCTACAGAGCTTTGGTGCAGCAACATATCATCAGTGTCAAGTGTTCATTCTCTGTGACCAGCTGCAAGCCTGATTAATTATGAGGAGTTGTTGGTCCGGAGCCACAGCACACATTTAAACTCCAAAAACTAGATTCCATCTATCTTGTTAAGTGCAGCTAAAGGACTGGGTTCCAACGATACAAACAGTTTTTATTATATAATATGCTCTTCCAAGCCAATTATGACACTTTTCAACCCCCAGTTTGTAGTGTGTCATGGTCTAAATTACTTTATGTATCTATTTGTATTTACTATTATTACAACTGGCTTGGCAGGAGCTAAATATTATGTGTGATTGGTGTGATTTGTCAGAGGTGGAAAGTGAGTGCCATTTTGTGTGTTGCATTGTATGATGACTTAAACAGGGCCGGAATGATGAAGATGATTAAATGAACAGTTTGTCATTTTGTTAAATAAGATTGTTCACTTTGCTTTTAGTTAGATGAGAACATCTCATATTTGTGTGCCATCTAAAGATGAGGATGAAGACAGGACACAGGGAACTATCTGGCCTGACTCCGTCTGCCAAAGCAGCAAATATGCATATTTCACATCATGTCAAACAATTGCTTTAAAGTTTGCAAACTTGTATAAATGCAGAAAAGAAGACAATACACCAATTACCAGCCATCACAGAGACACTGGTTTTTGTTTTCACCAGTGTTTGGACAGAAACAGGGGCAAACAGATGTTTGTGCTGCATTCTGGATCTGGTCTATATACATTTTTTTATGCAGGCTGGGCATAGTTATATGCATGACACAATAATAACCAACTTCATCAAAACCTTCATCATGCTATTAAGTGCAACATTTTCATGATGCAATCAGTCAATGCAACATTGGTCGTCAGACACCTCCGTTTAAAACCAAACCTTAAGTTTGGTTTTAAAGATACATACAATATGAGTGTGATTTTGCTGCCTTTGTGTGTCCAACACACTGCACACCTCTATTTATTACTCTCACTCTGATTTTAAAGAGACCACCTGGTGTCTGTTTTAAAGTGCTGCAAACCCGATTTGACTTTCTCATGCTGTTCACATTAGGGCGGTGTGTGTTTGTGTGCCAAGCCAGTTTTAAATGAATGCTGTTTTTATGATGTTATGTCTTTGGCTAAATCAGCAGCAATTACTTATCTGGACGAGTCACATTTTAACAGGCTTCTCAGCCCTCCCTTCCCGGCCTTGTAAAGCATGTCCTATCCTTTTTTTTGGAATATCATGGGGGTTTTGCTCGAATGAATGAGTTACTTCCTCTAGCTTGTTATAGAACAATGTCACCTTCATAAACAATGTTATTAGTTGGAATTTTGACAAAACCTTTAGTTCCAGTAGACCGCCCACACAGTGTATTAAGTGATGTTTCTATCCCGTGATGGATAATATTTGTCAGTAATTAGTTCACGAGTTCAGACTGAGGAAAATGCAGCTCTCTCTCTCTCTTTAAATATAAAATCAAAATTGTTCCAAATGCGTTGGTTAGGAAACATATTAACGAACAGCCATGTAAACATAATAAAAGAAGAAGCAGCAACACAGTATAGCATTGCTGCAGTGTGTTAACTTCCCCACATGAATATGCCAGACTATCAGAGTCAATTGACATTTTGTGTCACTTTTTTCATTCAGTCAGACATCACTTTCATGTTAGCTGATTTGTTAGGGTGGTGGGTATTTTTGCTGTGTTTCCCCGACCAAACCGTGGTCAGCCACATGTGTTCGTCTAAATGTAATGTTCAGGTAATATGGAAGCTGTGGTAGCAATTGCTAGAAGTGGTCAACACTTTTCATGATAAGGGAGAGAAATGAAAATGTAAGAGTTGATATTTCAGTATGGCGTCTTACAACAACCTGTACTAACAGCTGTGTCACTCTCATCCACACCCGCCACCATATTTGTGGCTTTTGTCACTATTTTTGATGGATGTCGCCAGCAAGCTATGTAGGAGGACATCATCATTCTGACTCTTGCCTAGAGAAGTTCTGATTGGCAGAAATGGGCAGTGCTTCAGATGTGTGGAACCTGGCTAACATCTGTCCACCATGTTTGTTTGCGTATTTAGGCCCGTTAAAGTCATTTGTATTTGACACACTTCCTGCTTAAGGTCGCCTACACATTATATGACTTTGCTTGTCATTACATGTCTGTCTTTTAATGAGGTATCTTGAAGTTGTGGTTTACACAATACACAAGTGATCGGCGACAGGGCGTCACACATTACAAGGTATTTCGCGAGGCGAAATTCTGTCTGGTCTCTAAACTACGTTTAGTCAACAAAACACACGCAAGACGTGGTACGAGAAATGACAGGAGAACACACTCGAGACAGGAGTTCTTTCCTTTAAAAATGGATGTCTGCAAGAATGGAGCGATCCAAGTTGTTTGTGCGCTGATTTGCTGCGAAAAAAACAAAGGAAGAAAAAGAAAAGAATATGTAAGAGATCATGGTTGGGGAGATGCAAGCAACAAGGATTGTCTGTTCTGCAAAGAGCGATGGACCCGTATCTTGCACTCTCATTTAGACTTGCAGACAGGTCCAAATAATCTTGGGGGCGTTAGCGAAAGCAACAGCACATCACTCGGATTGCATTTTTTAAAATTCACACAGCGAGAAATTCGGGAGCGAGCGCTGATTTGCCTTTGGGGCTTTTGTTAACAATCTCCAGAAACTGTTGGCGAGTGAAAAATCAGAGCTAAAATCGTGTGGTGTAAACACTGCATTTCCCTCCGAACACATGAACGGCATCAAAAACAAAAAGTAATTCTGGAATGTTTGTGATGCTCTCAAAGAATGTGTTCAGCGTTGCACATTAGTTTCTTTTTTTATGGTGTAGGGGGGAAAACTTCCCTTTGGGCTAGTGCAACGGTGGCATTTACAACGTAACCATGTTGAGATGTTCAACACCTACAGGTACAGTTGAGACGTCTCTAAGCTGTAGAAGCCGCTCAATTCCTCAGGTTCAAACTCCAAATGCAAAAATATGTAGGTATTTGCTCTCTCTATTTGTCATCTGCTCTATCCAGGATTTTATTTTTCATTATTAAAAGTGATGGAGGCTCATTTACATTGACAACATTCCTGTTCTCATTATGAATTAGATGAATGTTGAACCAGGAGGTCTTTGCAATTGCGAGTTCTGAGTGTTGTTTTTTCGAAGCCTGATCTGAGATGTTCCAGTCAACCTTTTATTTTGGCAGAATATGCACAGGGGGAAAGGTATTTGCTTTTGAAATCAGTGTTGCCAAGAACACAGTGCACATGTTCTATGGTCCTCTTGTGAGCTCTTAGCTATGTTTTATGCACATCACGATTTGACAGATCTTGACATATTGCTAGATTGCTCAGATATTTTCCTGAGAAGGAGCCCAAATGCTGTGCTTTGGGAAGAACCTGTTGCTTGCACCTCTATTCCACTTGGTCTTCAGGAACGTGGTATTTACAGCATTATAGATGTAGGTGTGGTAACGAGTCTCACTCCGCGCACGCACAGATGAGATTAAGCCTTGGACTTCACATACGTGCATTCCTTCATGAACTTTTCATCCAGCATTTCAGAATGTTGTCGGAAGATTACACGTGGGAAGGCAAGGTCATGAAATTTTAGTGCAAACACATGAGAAGAGGACTTATTTGCACTCATCACAGACACAAAATACTGTGCTGGTGTTGCACAAGCAGACAATTAATTACCTGTCTGGTTTGTTGAAGTTCAGGGAGTATCTGAATGTGTGTAATATTTATTGGGCTGACCTCCAGATATGAATTTGGTTTGTCTGACAAAACAAATGGCCCTTGAACAAGTCAACCAGTTCATATTGTCGGGCTCATTATTATGCGCACGCTCCACTTGAGAAATGACCAGGCAGGCCACAACAACAATCCAGAGCGGTCAAATCCAAAAAAAAAAAGCAAAACACGAACAACACGTCATCCTTGTCTTTTTTTTTAACACACAATGCAGATGGTTGTTCTGGTTTTGCTATGACCCTTTAGTGACTGCACTATAACAAGATTCAGACGCTGCATGTGGACAAGCAGACAGATTATTCCCAGAAATTGTCATTTGGAGGGTCGAATTGGTTTGAAAAACAAATACAGCCGAATTACATATTGAGCCATGAGCAGTTTTTCTAGCAGCAGGAAGGAATGAGATAAATTGAACCAGCTCTGAATGTAATTACATTAGTGGTCTTCAAGGGGATTTCTGTTGGTGTTAAAGAGTTGGAGACAATGGCTGAGGTCACCCTTCATCAGCCTGTTTTTGATTCATGACAATCAGTAGCATGGCTGTCGATCATGTAGTTTTCCGTGAGCGCTAGGCCTTGCTAGCGAGGAGAACATTTGGAATATTGGTGCCTTGACCCTGATGGTGAGCCCCGTTCTGCCCTGTTCACTATTTCGTGTTGGGTCACTGTGAATTTTGGTGTTCTAAAGGACAAATTGTCTGGTTTTACATGCAATCTAGTTGGCATTGTACGTTTTCTGCAAACCATGATACCTTAAATCTTGACGTTTCTTAAACCAAAATATGTTTCATGCCTAGTATCACACTTGCACGATGCTACGTGGTTAACATTGTGAAACGGGTGGTTAGGTTGAGGCAAAACAAAACTACTTTGGTTAAACATCATGGTTTGTGTAAAAAATAATAATGTAACAACCCCCCATAGTGGACTTTCTTATGTTATGTTACGTAACAACGTTAAGTAATATGCATAAAGTTAACATTTACTTCTGGTTTCACAAGGGTCACAAACAGCGGTCTCCTTTGTGAAAGTCCTGTGTTTGCTTGACTCATTATTCGTTATTTTACCCACGCAATTTTCAATTACAGTCGCTTAATTTACAATGTTACTTACTCTGCGTGTTGCTCATTGTACTTCACTTTGACCGAATGCCAAAATGACGATATTCAAGGTATTCGTGGTTTGAAAACTTTTTTTTTGGGGCCGACGCGGCTGGTAACATGACGAGATAACGTGCAGGTGGTTGGCCTTGTTCAACATTAACCCAGACACATCCATTTTTACAGAATTGTCTCATGGCCTCGTAGGTAGCAGCTATAGACAGATATGAACCTCCTGTCAATAAGGTTTTTTTTTAAACCACAGGCTGGAAACGTTAAAAAGCCAGAATGAAATGTTGAGCGTGCTTGAATTCAATAGTATTTCTAAAATCCTGGCCACAGCCTAAGACTCAAGCAGATCTATTTACACTGTGTTTTACCCACACATCCAAAAGTTGGCCTGCTTTCTGTGGCAAAACCACTGTTCACTGCAGTCAAAAGAAAGGTCCTCGGAAAATGGTTCCAGTGATAGAAAGTGAGGAGAACAATGTATGTAGAGAAAATTAAAATGAGCAGATGATTATGTACCAAAGTCAGTCAGAGCAACTCAAAATAACGAATCAATGCTTAAACCACAGTGTTTATAATGCAAATGATGTCCCCCCTGGATTTTAATATTCAAAATAAGTTAAACATTAGCTTTATAATATAACACTAATGTGCTCTACTGATGTCATTTTATCACACAGGTCATCACCTTTTCACCGAAGGCTTTCTTTAAAATACTGTCCTGTGCTCAGTGGGGCTTGAGTCATCATTGTAGAAATTATATGCATACATAGCAATCCCCCCCCCCCCCAAGGAATCCTTTTTTTCTTCTCCACATTGCTTCAAGATGCATAGATAAAATCCCAAACCAAAGATCTGAGGAACATGGCCCACTTGGTTCAAACAGCCATGAAATTGTAGCAGAGCCAGATAAGACCTGATTAGACTTGTCAGGTTTGCTGCTTACCAGCACGTTCAGCAGCACCACCTGCATCCTCTAACTCCAACTGTCTAAGCACTCATCCCTCTCCCTGGGAAAAGCTGAATGTGCACTTTCTCTCCTCACATCTGTGACCTCTTGTGTCTCAATGAATGCCGTCTGCTCCCTCTATCTCCATCTCAAGCACACACACACACACACACACACACAGACACACAGACAGACAGACAGGCACACAGGCACAAACATGCACACACATGCAGACACGCACTTCTTTCTGTGTTTGCTTTCCCCAGCCTGCGACTCACACACACACACAAACACAGATGCACATGCACACTCCTCAACCTCAAAACTTGGTCTTCCCTTCCCCCGCTGTACCACTCTGCGGCTTCAACTTGATTCATAAGAGTCTCAAGGGCTGCGTTCCAGCTCCAGAGCCATTTTCCAAACGCAGCGGCAACGGCCTGGAAGTCAAGCCATCCCGTTCCTGCCTGGAATTAAACATGACGATCATTTGTTAATGAAGTTAGATTTGGAATTGAGGTCCATCATTTGCCATGTGTTATGCTTCAATTTTGAATTTATGTGAGTGCTTGTGTGTTTGGTCAGGCACAGCATAGATGTAATTACAATTCCATAACTCCTCTCAGTTGTGTGGAAAAGGTTCCTAGCCACAGTTTGTTTTCCACAACAGAGATAAATCCAGAATTGACCAAATATAAATCCTTAAATATACTCTAGAATATCAAATAAATGGTTATAAATAGCACCCTTATGCAAACAAATGCAGATGTTTCGTCCACAAGTATTGCGGTTTGACTTTGCTACTTTGAATTTTGCACTAGTGCACTTCTCAGTTAGTTAGTACGTTAGATAATGAGGACCCAATCGGCCCCATGCAGTCACAACCCTAACTCTTCAAACACCACTGCTTGCTTGCGGCCTGGTGCGTCTTCATAAGACTTTACAAGTCTTTATAAGACGCACCAGGCCTTCAATTAACTCCAATGTAAGCCCTTCCAAGTCAGTATTAGACGGTCAGAGTAACTAACATAGTATAAAGAGGATGGCTCAGATAAACACAGAACTTTCACCCAGGAGACCACTGTTTGTGTACTGTGGTGTGGAACCAAAAATGTAATGTTGACCTTTTTTTTTTTTGCATACTTTTGTTACTTTAATAACGTCAGCTAGATAACAACCTAATTAAGCACTTTGATTGCCTAAACCTAACCTATCCTAACCTAAGTAGTTTTGGTCCCTAAACCCAACCAGCACAAAGTAGTTGATGAGGAACATTGAAAATGAATAAAAGACCTCACGTTTGTAGTATAACCTTTCAGACGTCTGGAGAGAGAAGTACATGGCCTGGATACTGTTGTTATCTTCTCATTGGTTGATTATGGAAAACCACTGTTTTCTTCAATCTTAGTCAAAGCAACTGCCTCATCAATCATAATAAAGGCTGTTCATTCCTTTAGCATTTAGTCAGGTAATAATCTCCCATCTGTGTTTAGGCCGTTGCAGAAGGGTCAGGAATTAAAGTCAGTGGTTTCAGTAATGGAGGGTGTCTTTGTAAGATGCACTATATATATATATACACACATGTCAAAATATCTTGCAGCACAGAGTACTGAGATGATGTAATCTACGCATAGCTCTTAACTCTTGAGTCAGTACCATCTGCAGTTTGGAAATTCATTTCACATGGGAATGTTATCTCATTAGCTACTTCTTGCTTCACTGACATTGAAACACACAAAGCTCTGCACAACTGGATTTTTACTAACGGCTTAAAATTAATCCTGGAATTGTAGGATTTTAATCTTCCTCTGGTAATAACCATGATCTCCTTGAAGTGGGAAACCAGGAGTCAGTAGATCTGTGTCTATTGGCTGTTAAGTGGCCTCCAGTATAATGGTGTATTCTGTATAGGGCAGCTCACAGGTGTGACTGTAAAGGAGGACATTGAATTATTCTGATTATCCACATTTGTGCTTGTAAAAAATCTGTTTATTTATTTTTATAAATGTATTTATTATTAGTCTGTATTAAATCAGTGGTTGTTTTATTCAGGTCTTGTAACAACCTTTTTATTCAGGTTCCCTATTGACAGATCCTCTGGTAAACGAGGAACCCAGGTATATCCAAATTGCCACTACTATAAATAATGATATATAGAAGAAGAAAACAGCAGGAAGCGCATTTGGTTTCAGAAGAAAAGCCAGTTGGGGGAGATGAATTAACATGCTTTTACAATATGGTAGTTGTAGGCCCAAAGGAAAATTTGAGAGGTGGCATTCTCTGTTCCAGATGGATATTGTTTGTGACTGAGTGCATCCTTGCCAGAGCTCCCCCTTATCCAAGGGCAGCACAATGCTACATAGCAGGGCAAAGCACCAGAAAATGATGTCATTCACTAAGAAACTAATCCATGACCAGGATGTTGAAGGATCTACCCCCCCCCCCCTTCCTTTGCAATAGAATAAAACGAACAAGGGCCATCACCGAAACCAACTTGAAGAAAAGGAGAGATCTTCTCTTAAATAGGACAAAGTGAAATTAACTGCTTTAAGAATCCCTGACTCAATCAAGGGTGCTTTCCAAGGACAAGTAAGGGCTGCATTCCACTTGTGCACACAAAACAGAGGCATACCACCAAGCCACCTCACTCAAAGTTTGTTCAAACAATACAAGGTTGTTGCTCACAAGGCCGACTCTTCATCTTTGCTGCCGTTAGAAATGCTCAGCAGCAATATTTCATGTGCTGTGATGGAGTGGCGTAAGTACTTCCAAGGGGCAAAATCAATGCATTACTGGCTTTTTATGGAAGAAAAAGGGGATGTGGTGTTAAAATATCACTACGTTCCAAGGATACAACACTCTCAAACGACCAGGGTAAGGGTCAGACATCAGTTTAATAGCTTTTTAAGGTGATTTTGAAGAGTTTTCTTTTAACCTGATAAGTGGGTCTATTGAGTATGTAAACTAGCGTGGCTCTACAGATGGCAATAGCGGTCACTCAGTTAGTCCACCACTGCTGTGCAGACTGAAATATCAGAAATATTGTCGGATGGATCATGGACATTTATAGCGAACCGAAGTAAAACCAGAACTTTGGGTTTCTGTTCTGGAAGAAATCCTACTTCAGAAGCCCACTCACATTTGTAACTATGCTAAAGCTTGCTTCAAATGATAAGCAAGTTGCACCTCTCAAGGCACAGAGTCAACCCGGGCTTAATCCCAACGCGCCAAGTACCGCAGCTTGGTCAGTGCCCCTCGGTGTCTGATAACGACGTACCAAAGCAAAGTCTTTAGCTTCTGAATGGGATGCAACAGGCTCTCCAACGACTACAATGTAAACCCATCCACTTCAGTATAAGACGGTGAGAGCAACTGACGTAAATTTAAATAGCAACGAAGTCCGTGCAGGGTAGGGAGGGGAAGATGGACCGGTCAAACAAAGCCCCGACTTTCACCCAGGACACCGCTGTTCGTGCCCTGTGTTAAACCGTCAATTCTCAGTTCTACCGCTGATCATCTGTGGATGGCTTAATAACTAAAAATCCAGCACTTCTGCATGCAAGATGGACATGCTACATCCACCAGACTTTCTGGCTTGTTGCATGAAGGAAATACTACTTCTTGAATTGCATCGATGACTGGATGTAAATCACGAGGTGCTGAGTCATCCAGTATGGATGTAATTCCCAGGGATACCATTTTTTCGGCTGCTGAGGTCTTAAAGCTATCCATATGTTTGATAACATATACTGTTTATTGGTCTTCAGTATGATACCCTAAAACTCTAAAGCTGGCACTTTTAACTTGGTTGGAGACATACCCCAAAAATCTATGCTAATTGGTTTGTCATTCCATGGCTATTATTGTTAAAAATGTATATATTTTTGTGTTTCAATATTGGTGTTTAGGTTACCTGAGAAAAAACGCAGCACAAGAGGCTCTGTCATCTTTTCCGTAGTATAAATATGTAAAGTTACATATTTCATCTTTAACTGACACATCTGAATGTTAAGTTAAAATGATTAAAACCTTATCTTATTAAAAATCCAGTGCATTTTTTTGACCCTGACCTGAACAGGAACACAATCTTGATTGCTCGATTCCATCCTAACAGCACACTTGACACATGCTGATGTTAATTCCAGATGCTTTGCATGCAGAGACGAGGCATTGTCCAGAAGTGTCTTGCCTTGGAGTGAGAGGGCTAAGAACACAGGAAGGTGAGATTGAGATAACAAAGCCATAATGATGGGATCCGCGTGTGAGGATTCCGAGGAGCAAGCCCACATTGCACAAGCTTTGAGACAGAGAGCTTTTTTAAGAGCTGTATAACTCGTTCATAACCAATATCAGTATATCTTAGATATCTGTGTAGGAAAAAAACAGCTCCCTTCCCTGGAGTTATTATTTTCCGCATGACATATTCCAAAACATTTTTATTAGATGCCTCGGTGTACTGACGTCTACTTATAGAACATACAACATCTACTTATAGGACATGTTTACCCACATTCCTTTTGGGAGTGCTTCCAGTCTGTGTCTTGCGTTTGAGGCTTCAGCGTCTCACTCGGTTTGTGTGTGTGTTTGTGCATGTAAAGAGAGAAGGTACGTAAATTAGAGATTATGCACAAGTTTTGTGGGGTTGTGGGGTTAACCTCTGATTAATTGCACAGCTCCCGTCGGTTTGCGGTGAGGGCACGCTACTGTAATTTTGCAGCTGCTTGATTTCAGCATATGACACATGCAGTCCAATTGGCCTTCTGACCGCACACCAAAGCATTTAAAATAGTGTTCGTTTCTCAGCGCTCTTTGCTGTCAACAAAACAATATGGGGAGTTATTAATAATGTGTTTTCCTCTCAATTGGTAACATGCACTAACACTAAAAAGA
Organism: Leptoclinus maculatus; assembly: GCA_032191485.1. Lineage (NCBI taxonomy): Eukaryota > Metazoa > Chordata > Actinopteri > Perciformes > Stichaeidae > Leptoclinus > Leptoclinus maculatus. The sequence goes on from JAVDOI010000018.1 coordinate 1,121,595, forward strand.
ACTCTCTGCTCTGCTGTTGTTACTGTTTTGCTTATTTTGTCTCCTGTCGTGCCTTTTCAAATTGGTTTGCCCTGTTGCATGTTAGGACTTGCTTTTAATCTTATAATTTTAAAGATGGGCCAAAGAGTGTGTGTGTGTGTGTGTGTGTGTGTGTGTGTGTGTGTGTTTATTTATTTGTGTCTAGAAGTGAGTGGAAAGAAATATTTTTTTAATGGCACTGCAAAGTATCGATGACTCACTAAGCAATAGGCCTTCATGCTGAGTCAACAGAAAGGTCTTTACCATTCGTTTGTTTAGTTTTCATGCTGTCAGTAATCCAGGAAATTAGCCAAAAACACTCTCCTCCTGCGTCAAACTGCATGAGGAGACATCTCTCTTGAGAAGAATTAATTCCGTCACCTAGATTGAAGCCACAGACGCACAAAGACCACTGAGATTTACTCCCACGTAGCTGCATCTGCATTAACTTCGCCCCAAGTCAGACTCGTGTGCCGTGCTACAAGATGTGTTTAATCACCCACAGATTCTACGAAGTTGGAACTTGCGGGCCTGCGTAAAACACACCAGATGGAGACGTCTGTTTGACGTAGTTTGATAGCAGACAGATATAGAGGAGTGTCGCAAGCTTGACAGACTTGAACTGAATATGTTGCCTAATGACCATGGCGTCCTGACAGTAGCGCTGCGGTAAATATGTCAAATTACATATTACATCATAAATCAACATAGAAGTTGTGCTCCAACATTCTTCTCTAAGAGTCACGTACTGTCCGTCCAACTAGAAGGAAAAATGTGATGCAGCGTTGTCTCATGATCATGAACTTTATACAGACCGGGATGTCACGAAGACGGATTTGTGCGACTCATTCAAGGTGACCAAAGACGAGGGTTAAGGGATAAAACCCTCCAGAAGGTTTTGATACTGTGCTTCTGGACTTCCTCCGAGTGTGTTTGACTTACGAGATGATTAAAAGTGAAATGGTGGGCAGGGAGCCCCTTCAGTCACGGAGAGTGGCTGTCAGGAGGCTGGAGACCGGCCAAGGATCCCGACCCGCCACACGGCAGCGGCTCCATGACGTGGCAAGGCCCTCTCCGTGCTAAGAGGTGCACAGTAATGGAAACCTCAGGCTGCTCTCTTCCTTTTCCCTTCCTCGCTTTATCTTTACATCTAATTCTCTCCCACGTATAGGCTCTACGCAAAGTCACCAGAAGACAAATGTAGATGTTCACACACATGTCCACACCTGGATCCAATGATGATTAAATCTTCCCTCATGTGGGATTGTATTGACTTGAGGCAATGCGGTCTGGATACTGGGGAAGTGTTTAAAAGTTATACAAATACAAAATAGAAAGGTTTTTTTCGAGAGGTTTTAGAGGTGAGCGAGGCTAAACTTGTGTGTAGGATTCATTATTATTTGTATTTCATCGATCCAATTCTACTGCATATTGATCCTGCTTTTGATTTTTGGCATTTCAATGTAATTGAGAGCGAAATACGCCTTCATTTTCAGCAGATTTAAAGCCGTCTCACACCAAGCAGAGATGTTACTCATGTCATTTTGTGGGTTCTGCTGAACATTCGTGCAGGAGAAAAAATATTCAAAGGACCTCTATTTCAGTGGATTCCCACCTGCGGAAATATATTTGACCAATAAATTCCTTTGTTCCTATTCATGTTATACCTACAGTCATAGCTAAAGGTAGCTTGCTGCCAAATTGGGGGAACGTCTTATCAATTTTGCTAACCCAACACTCGATATTGTACGACAAACACCACATTGACTACCTCAACAACCAAATAAAGGACACTTTTGAGATTACCAAGTAGCTGGGATAGATTGAAGATGGTGTTGTAGCCGATATGCATTTGCTAACTTTATATGTTGACCACAACAGCTAGCGCTTGCATGAAATCTGGAAAGGTTCTTGTTGTGTAGAATTCTCGTGCTTGAAGGCTCTCCCTTGGTTAACTGTGGCTATTTAGTGTGGATCATTTGTTTAGACTTGAAGACCACTTAACAAGCGTTGCATCTGCATTTTATGTCAATTTACTAATCACAGATCATCAACCATGGGTGAATAATAATATATATATATATATATATAAATATATAGTACTTTATATTTCATTTTCCTGTTGTGACACTTAAATAGACCATAGCATTAAGAGGCCTCAGGTGAAGGAATTGATTTCATGGTATCTCATGTGACGGTAACAACCATTCAGAGATTAGTGCGTCTGAAAAGGGGGCCGTGCCACAACTTGTCGTCCTTGAAACATCATGGATCTGTTTTACAAATTCATCAAGGAGGATGAGGAAGGCACTGGGCTCTTTTTCACAACATCAACTCCCTCTCCTCCCGTTCCCTTTTTTAGTATTCCCCTGTGGAGATTCTTGCCACCCAGAGCTTGATACAGAAACAGTAAATGAGGTTCCCCCTGACATTTCCAAAGTATCAGGGTGTGCCGAATGGTAGTGGCATGCAAAGTGAGTCTAAAGCAGGGCCTGAACTTTTGAACCTGTCACCTCGCCTTTCTTCTCTGCAACTGCATGTGGACTCTGCCTGCCTTTGTGTTACAAGCTGAAGATGGAATCAGAGAGGTTGGACTTTGTGTGAACTTTTCTCATTAACCTAATTCCCCCCCTTAATACACTCACACATGCACATATATTTAACTTCCTCCCTTATTTAACACGTGAAATGCAACGAATTCCAAATGGAATGTATATACGAATTAGTGGAATTACTTCATTTGTCTGCATGAATAAATGAATGTGTTCCATTGCATAAATCAGGGAGGGCCACCATGTTGGCAGCTTTGTTCTAGTCTAGAAATGTCGGCACAGTTATCCTTGACAAAGGGATACATATGATAGATTCTTGACAATGCGTCTTGAAAAAATGCTACTTTGGAACATTACAGGCTCATTATGACACAACATGTTCTAATACTAGTGAAATGAAGCTGAAAATGAAATTTCCCAGCTAATTTCAAGATGTCTTTTTTTTATCTTATTACAGCTTATTGCAGGAATAGCACAGGTGCTACTATTAACATTAATTATGGCTCTGTTCTATTCAAGTGTCCCAGTAAGCCAGGACAGTGTGAGAGTTAGCCAGCATGAACAATTGCAGGACCCTGAAACTGAAGCAACTAAATGGAATTCAGCCATCAATACACCCATCCTCTCATGCTAAAGCAGGAAACAACATTTCATCCTGGTGAGGTGTTTCCTTCTTGTTTTACTGTTGTTAAACCTGACCCAATATAGCAGAGTGTTACCGCCTTTTAGTTTAGCTTTGCGGTACCTGGTACAAACTAAAGGATTTTCAAATCTTAACTGATTTTAAAAATGTCAGAGACCACAGAGATAATGAAGGATTGTACAACATTTTTTCAAAATTTTGAATCATAGCAACAAACACAAGAGATAACTGAGTCAAGACGCAGGACCACACACGTGGCGTTTTTATACAAAACAACTTCAGAGTGGCGAATCCAGGAACTTTACAGAAACGTGCGCGGGGGAGGTCTGTCGCTGCCAGATGGTTGCACTTCAGTGTACAATGTTTCGCACCGAAAAACTAAATAAATGGATAAAGTAATGGTTGAGACGATGGACTGAGCATAGCTAATACATTTTGCAACTCGAGCTAGGGTTTTGGATTAAAACGAGTATGTTTGTTTAATTGTTTAGTAGGCTACGTGATGTAGTACGTTACTTCAAATAAGTCATCATTGACTATTTGTTTCAGATGGGACACAAACATCAGTCTCCTGGTTGAAACTCCTGGGACCAAATATCCTAACCGGCCTTATAAGCAGACTTTATTTTCCTTTATTCCCGACTTCCTCCTTTTCTCCCACCGTAACTACATCCATGTGGTGTCATAGCTGGACGCAAACCACCACTGACCAAGCTGTTGTATTTGGCGAGTTGGTAGTGAGAACGAGCTGAAATACCAGTGCTTCATTAAGTCCTATCAAAGACAGAAGTAAAACAAAATAACTATCACGATGAAATACATTAAAGACTTAATTAATTAGAATGCGAAGAAACGAGGAGAGTATACGCTGTGTTGACATGTGCAACAAATACATGGAATTCAACAACTACTTTGTCTGTGTTCGCCAGAAAGAAAGATATGAGGTAAGGAGCCTCGTGGAGGGCTAAACAGAGAGAAGATATGGGATCGGGGGTTGTGGAACAGTTTAACTATTGGGCTTGGGTTTCAAATCTTGCCTGAACACCTGGGCCTGCATATTGCTTGGTGGAAGCAGCTGGGACAATTTTTGGCCTGGAGTCCAAAACCTGGCTCTTACTTTGCTGTGCTTTCCAGCCTGCTCCTATCTCGCTGGAAAGTCCTTTTCAGCTGGTGGAAAGTGAGAGGGCTCTTAGAGCCCCACAAGCCTCAATAAATAGTCTCAAATGTCATTGCATGCAGAGTGGGGGATATCTCAATTAAGCATTTGTGACACACTGGTTGCCATATGTAGTGTGTCAGATAGTTCATACTTTTGTCAAGACCCAGTACCACAAACAAAAAACTTTGTTCGTATGAGGTAATTGGAATTTTACCTCCTTAATAATAAACAAAGACAATTGTTACTCCATGATTTAGTTAAATAGTGTTTTTTTTACCCGTCATCCAGCAATATGTTGTATTTTCAGCAGTGGTGGGCCGTCAGGGCCAGCAAAGCCTTCTCTGCTGGAGGCATGCTCCCCCGGGAGAATTTTATTTTAAATATGAGCTTTAAAATGTATCATGCTGGTGTACTCTGAGAATAAAATGAAGGGACAATAAGAAGACAATATTTACTTTAAGCAAAAAACTAATTTATTATTCAGTTATTAATCACTATTTCAGCTCTAGTTGAACAGCTGGCTTGTTAGCTTTTTTTTTTTTTCAATCAATATTATTATTTATATACAATATACCTTTATTTAGACAAAATCCATTGAGACTGAGGTCTCATTTTCAAAATGTTTAGTCATATAAAAACATATAAAAAAGATAGCAAGAGTAGCGAGAACCATCGCCTGTGTAAAATAAAGTGATTCGTTTTCATTGAACCCTGTTACTGTATGTCTTCATATTAACTTCTACTGTTACTGTATGTCTTCATATTAACTTCTACTGTTACTGTATGTCTTCATATTAACTTCTACTGTTACTGTATGTCTTCATATTAACTTCTACTGTTACTGTATGGCTTCATATTAACTTCTACTGTATGTCTTCATATTAACTTCCACTGTTACTGTAAAGCTGTCTGCATTAGCAACCCGCTGAAATGAAGGTACAGGCACCTTAACACACTCTCTCATTACTTGTTGGGACTGTTGGTACTCTGGCTGTGGTCATTACAGTGAACAGTGTCTGGCAGTGTGATGAGAGGGCATGTGAGCCCTTGTTGCTGTAGTTTATCTCATTGGAGCAGAGGCTGCATTTAGCATACCCTGCCTTATCAATGTATTTAAAATATTGAGACAGCGGGAAGCTGTACTGCTCTCCCTTCACGTCTGTTTAGACCTCCACCTTTATCCAGGCCCAGCTCCTCTCACAGCTCAGCCCTGCGTCAAGCTGCGCTACACAAACAGCCTCCTCTTCCTGAAGCTCTTTGACCACATCATCTCATCAGTATCTGGTTGTTAAAAAAAACAACCTGCAACCAGATCCGCCGGTGTTCCTGTTTAACGTTAATGAGTGACCGTGTGAACGGAACCGGAACACGGGGGGCTGCATGTTTCATCACGTTACGTTTTTATCTCCAAGTTTGCAGGTATGTGTTTTAAGTAGAGCTTTTATCCAATCAGATTTCGTCCCTATGCTGTCTCTAGGTAAAAATAAATAAATCTGCCCGAGGCCTGCAGAATCACAGGTGAAGCCCTTTTGCAGTTTAAGTAAATAGGGACGATATTGTTGCTTGTCATAGTCTTCAACCAATCCGATTTGTAGTTTAACATGTTGGGCGTATTCTTTGATGTACCAGAGCTTCATGCTGGCCTAGCCGAGTATGTCAGCATTAACAAGTGGCTTGATTGGTCAGTGGGCTAGCGTGACTGTTATGAAGCTTACTAGCAGAACTTTGTAGAAGTAAGATTTTTTTTTACCTAGCTTTGTTTTTTTAACACTCAATGGCTGAAGGAGGAGGAGAAACAGATTTGGTGTTGGATTTACTGGCAACGCCTTTCTCGAGAAGGACATTTTAAGAAAAGCTGGACTTCATAAAAAAGGGTCAGCCAACCCCACAGCTAGCGGTCCTGACCCAGCCAGGAAAAGGATTTCGGTATTCCTGGCTAAAAGCGTCGGAGAAGCGTTGCAAATTTTATGGCTGGGAATGTGTTTCATTTGCAACTGAGCATCTTGGTGTTTGGAGCTACGCTGGATTTGCAAACCTGAGTTGCCTAACCGAGGCAGCAACAAGACACCATAGCGCGACAGAACACTTACAAGCTACGGCGCTTTTGGGAACTTTTGCTGAGACCCGAGTGGATCTACAAATGTTTTAGCACTGCAGTTTTGCTGGATAGATTTGTCATGCTTTGTTGTCATATAAATATATGTGACTGGCAAAATCAACATTTAAATCCAATATTAACACAGACAGAACCAGCCACTGCCATTGCTCGTGCAGCAGACTTATCATAGGTTCCAGCAAAGAATAGCAAGCAGCACAGTCTGTGAAAATGTTGAATTTTGATTTCTGCTCTGGCAAACATGTTATCATTCTGGGCAGAAAGCAGACATCCAGGGGATACGTGGATGTATCTTTGCCTCAATTGTTGCTCCCTAGATGGACTTTATGTCTGTTGGGGTCCACTTGTGTCTTTCAATTAACTTTGTATGCAATTGTTCTCCAGAAGTACATCCTATATTAAGATTATCCTATTGCAAATAGTGTACCGTATTTTCCGCACTATAGGGCGCACTGGATTATAAGGCGCACTGTCAATGAATGGTCTATTTTCGATCTTTTTTCATATATAAAGCGCACCAGACTATAAGGCGCATTAAGCGAAACAAAACAGTCAGTCAGTCAAACTTTATTAAACTTGTTCACAATAACTCTCAACATTGTTCAAACGTTAATGAGCGTATTCACAATAACTCCCAACCTTGTTCAGTTGTAACATGTAAAAAAAACAGTCTGATACCGCTAAATCAAACGTTTTCGTATTCACAATAACTCTCAAAATTGTCAGTTATAACACGTAAAATACAACACAATACACTCACTTTTTCAGTTCATTCCTCGTCCACAAATCCCTCAAATTCTTCATCTTCAGTGTCCGAGTTTAACAGTTGGGCGATTACGGCATGCCCGGATCCCTCTCGTCATTATCCGAGTCAGAGTCAGTGTCGTTGCTGTTACCTGGCAGTTCAGTGATGATTCCGGCCTTCGTGAAAGCTCGGACCACAGTTGAGACTGATACCTTAGCCCAGGCATCCACGATCCATTGGCAGATAGTAGCGTAAGTCGCCCGGCGCTGTCTCCCTGTCTTGGTGAATGTGTGTTCGCCTTCTGTCATCCACTGCTCCAACGCAGCTCACAGTTTAACTTTGAACGCCCTGTTGGCACCAATATCTAGCGGCTGGAGTTCTTTAGTTAATGATGGCAAGCTCCGAATTAGTTTTCTTCACTTTGTTTTTGACAGCATCGGTGAGATGGGCGCGCATGGAGTCGCAGATCAATAGGGACGGAGATTTGTGGAAAAAGCCATCCGGTCTCTTGGCGTAAATTTCTCTCAGCCACTCACTCATCTTTTCCTCGTCCATCCAGCCCTTCGGGTTAGCTTTGATGATGACGCCGGCTGGAAACTTTTCTTTTGGCAAAGTCTTCCTCTTGAAAATGACCATGGGTGAAAGTTTCTGGCCATTAGCCTGGCAACCGAGAACTACAGTGAAGGATGACTTCTCGTTCCCTGTGGTGCGTATAGACACCGTTCTGGTCCCTGTTTTCTCCACGGTGCGGTTCACGGGGATATCAAAGGTGAGGGGAACCTCGTCCATGTTGGTGATGTGCTCTGGCCGGATCTTCTTTTCAGTGATCTTGTTTTTGCAGTATGCGCGGAAAGTGGCCAGCTTTTCTTGGTAATCTTTTGGCAGTTGCTGCGAGACGGTAGTTCGTGTGCGGATGGAGAGATTACGTCTTTTCATAAAACGAAAGCACCAAGAAGGAACGCCTCGAAAGTCATTGATATTCATGTCCCGTGCTAACGCTGTTGCCTTCAGTCGAATAGAGACTGTAGAGACGCTTCTACCTGCTGCTCTCTGTTCAATAACCCACTGTTCAATTCTGTCCTCTAACTGTGGCCATCTCGCTTTGTTCCCTCGGAAACTCTGTGTGGTCTTCTTTACTTGGCGCAGGTCATCTTCTTGCTTCCTCCACTTCCGTACCATTGATTCATTAATGTTGAATTCTCTCGCAGCTGCTCTATTCCCATGTTCTACTGCGTGACTGATAGCCTTGAGTTTGAAGTCCGCGTCGTAAGCATGTCTCTTGACAGGTGCCATTTTGGGGTCCTTATACACACACACTGTAATATTATGGTGAAGCACAGTATGTATTACTCCGCGACGCTCCTGACTACGGTAGCCGTAATGCTGCAAGCGGTGCGGCTTTGTAGTTTACCAAAGTCGTACTACAACATTTTGACAGAGCGCCGTGTACCACACAAAATCGCTTCGAGGTCAGTAAGCACAACCAGAATGAATCCATATATAAGGCGCTCCGGATTATAAGGCGCACTGTCGTTTTTTTAGAAAATTAAAGGCTTTTAAGTGCGCCTTATAGTGCGGAAAATACGGTAGTTCACTTTTACTCCAGGAGAGTAGCCATGCTACATTGTATTTATTTTACTTTCAGGCCAACAGAGAAGTGAGAAAATGACATTTCAGTCCTTCCCCCTATCCCTCCCCCTTGGTTAACCATAAATCAATTAGGCTATTTGCTGGGTACAGAGGAACCAGAGCCAGAGATGGGGGTAGGGATTTCCATCAAATCACCTCACAAATTGGTCTCCAGCGAAGGACTGGGATTAAGTTCCCTGTCCCAAACAGTTGCAGCCAGTAGTGACTGGGTTGCTTGGTTTGGACAGATGGAATAACTGGGCGGGTCAGCGGAAGCAGGACCAGCTCAGTCTGCTGCTGCTGAAGCCATCTGGAAAAGTGGAACGGGATTCCAAGGCCTGACGATGAGGTGAAGAAAAGTGCTTTCCCCTCTGGGCCTGCCGAGCCTAGCAGTGATTTGTACAAGAGCAAATAGGGCTCAGTGAGAAGAGCTGCTCTTTCTCTCCAAGCAGCCGTCCTGATATGTCTTCAGCATTTGCCATTTCTTCCTCGTACCTTTCTTCACCCTGCACCATCCGTCCCCTTCTTCCCTTTCTATCTGGCTGTGTCTGGCTTCCTCTCTGAGGTGCCTTTACTCTGCTTTTCCTGACTGCTCCTTCCTCTTTGTTTGTCTCCAAGAGTCTTTACTTTCGGCTGCCAAACTAAATGCGCTGACAGTGGAAGGAATCAAATTATTCTCTTGGAAAGGTTCATCAGCTTTCTCTTGTGTTCTAACTTGCAGTTCAAAGGCCATTAGTACATGCTATTCAAATTAATTCATCAACTCCTTGATGTGAAGTTGTCTAACTTACCAGTTATGCTATATGTGTTTGGGACAGTGCCATCCACCGCATGGGTGCAGTCAGGGATGGTTCCAATATAAAAGAACAGGGAAGCAGCTGTGCCCTGCTCTTTATCGGAGGTGATTACAGAACGTACGTATTTGCCAAGCCAGCCAGAAAATCAAAAATCAAAAAACTGCCTGAAAACACTTTAGATAAAGCATAAATCTCACTTTCTGTGACTTGTTCAAGTATGTTTTTTTATTGCTGCGTCGTCTTCGCCTCATTGAGCCGCACCAAACCATAATGGGCTCATTACTGGCTCCTGAGGCCAGAGTGCAAAAAAAACCCCAAAGGCTTGGTGATTCGTGAAAATGGATTGTCCTCAATGGCCAAAAGGAGAAACAATGAGCCCATGCTACACTCAATCAATTTGACAAATGGTGAGATTTGTGCTTCATGAGAGGTGTTTTAAACAATATTATTTAGGATTTTACAAAGACTTCACGGATGCTAAGTAGTGGGTTTGCAAATGTGAGCTGGTTGACTACCCCACCTATGATGAAGAGCAGCTTTTCTATGGCAACCATCTGGTTACGCTTCCGTCAACACTTCACATTTACAAAATGAGGGGCTGAAGTGTTAAAACTATGGCTTCGCATCAAAATAATGGATGTGTTACAGATATGATTTGGTATGTGCTGTGGTATCTGACATCTGCGGGTGTGAAATTGAATTGTTATGCCCACCAGGAGATTATGTATTTGGTTATGTGTGTAATGCATCTCTGTGTAATACATCTCTGTGTCTGTCAGTCTGTCTGTCCATGACTAATCTCGCATACTGCTCAATCAGCCTACATTTCTTTGCTTTCATAATTTACGAATGTGTGTTGATTTACAGCCATCTCTGAGACTTTGATATAGTTGTATTCGATTTTAATGACGATCACGGCGATGAACTGAAGATCTTGTGGATCTTGTACACAACTATTTGCAGCTAAATAATGAAATAAATAATGTATTGAGAACATTTGTTTTTTTGTGAAAAAGAAAGCCATGCAAAGCAGACTTTTAATAAGTGACCTCAGATAGGGTATTATAGGGTATGCAGGGGTGTGGGAGGGGGTAATATTTGGGAACTGAATGTACTGTACTTGTTTTGGCCTGATGCTGAGCATTTAAAGCACTTCTAGCCATGAAAAAGCCTTTAAGAGTCCAAAATCCCTATTCAAATGCAATAGTCCAGCAGAGCTTCAGTCTGTTGCGCTTGTCTTCAGCTGTTTGGGGTCCATAATGTGAGAGCTCTGGGCTCCTATCAGCCTCCCTTTGTCTCGTCCCACAGAGAGGCTCCTGTTGATGACTTATTTTGGAAACCAGAAGCACGGGCCTCTCAGCACTCAGGACAAGATGACGAGTGACAGAGTCTGGCTGGCCCCTTAAGTGTGTGAAAACTGGGAGCCTGATAACAGTTTTTGGGAACACATCCAAAAAATGGCTATTATTATGACTGTTTGTTTTTTTTGTCTTCTTTCATTTTGATTTGTTTTGTTTTTCTTGGTAGAACATGTTGTCATGCTCAGCGGGGATTTCCGTTGATAAAACAGGAGAACACGGTTTACTATTTAGTGCAGCCAATCACAGCTTTTCCTTTTTATAAAGTTGTTATAGCACATTAAGTTATGATGTGCTATTGTGTTCCTGTGTTAGTCTCACTTGGCTGCATTCAGTTTGAGGTATTGCTTGTTGTCAGTGTTGAAAGGATGCTTGTGTGCGGAATGATGAGAAATGCTAATGTGGTACCAGCTGTGTTTGAAAATGACTAATGCAATTCAACTTTAGTATGCAAATATAGTATGCAAATGTATGTGTTGTGTGTATGTGTCTGTGAAATTTGGATCAATGTTCACAGCTCATACATTTTCCAAAATATATTAAAATTGTATTTGTGCACAAACCTACATCTGGGTAATTAAAAATTCCTTTTTTTCTTTTATTATTAGCACACAATTTTTTAATTGGTTAAAAAATGATATTACAATTCACATTATGAAGTTTAAGATTAATAAGAAAGAAACAATTACCCTTTTCACTCATCATTTAGATCAATACAATTTAAATCTACATAGCATTTAATGTTGCCAATGTTGCTGTGTCACATTAGCGGCTATGTTAAAGCTACATATTATTTTGTTTTTGGTTGTTGATGCCACTTGATTGGAATGAGAGCAGATCACTGTATTCACTGTAGACAGTAACCAGGGTTGGGAGGGTTACTCTTCAAATTTATTCTGATACAATTAATCAATTAATTAATTACCTGTTGAAAAAATGTACTAAGGAACCTAATTCAAGTATCACAATATTAAAGTATTGTAACTTGCACTGCAGCGCTGCTCGCCAGCTTTATGTGAGACTCGTATCGTGAAGTGTTGTAATGTGTACGCATCTGCATGGTACTTTATTTTAAAATGTAACAATCGTAATCCTGCTAATAACACCATTTCTTCTCAATGTAATCTGATTGTCTCTTCTTTTGTAACTGTAATGGAATACAGTTACCATTGTTTTTAATCCCAAATACGTAACGCCTTTCCACATATTCCGTTACTCCCGGAGCCTGACAGTAATATAAGGTAAAGAAATACACAGCTAATTATCCATGTCTTGCCAACGATGTGAAACTGAGTTTAGATTTCATACTTTTAAATCCAACCAAATCCCATTAAAGACTTCTCTACTACATAATACTTTCATGATGTAAGACCGGCAATCCTGGTAAAGGCTTTGTTTTAATCAGAAAATTCTGACTCTAATTAAGTTGGAGCAGGAACAGAGGTTTGTGTAAATAAACTGCCGTGAAACACTGCCAGGATCCTAATAGGTCATCGCTGTAGCTGGGGAGTATTACAAGAGATCTTATTGTTTGGGTAGAAAAAGCTCCTAATTAGGTCTATTTGTGAAACTTTGATACTCAAATTGAAGTACATCAAAGTCCCAACGTGGCATGACTCAAAAGGATATTAGTTTTTCTGCAATTATTGAAAGCAGGTTTGCTACTATTGTGATTGTGAGTTATGTTTTCTATTATGACAAACAACATTTGAATTAACTGTCAATGGCCTGTGTCTTTAAAGGATAGGCTCTTAATAACTCTTTCACTGTGCATTGGAAGAAAAATTGGTTGAAGTGATCATTCCTCCTTTCCAGTCTGACCGTGAAACAATGCACGTTAAATGTGACTGCACTGTAAAAGCTGTTTTTTTTTAATGTTCCATGTCAAAGTGGCCACAAGGGTCTGTGTTAAACTTGATTAATGGAAATGTTGTCATCTGCACATGTTAGAAGGGGTCCGTGTGCACCCCAGTTTTGTTGATTGTACTTTTTGTCAGTGTACTGACAACTGCACAAGCAACTCTATGTACACAAACACTCAGTGGTGGGCCGTCAGGGCCAGCAAGGCCTTCTCTGCTGGCCTAGACAGAGTCACAAAGTTATAGCTATTTTATAATTTTTCATAAATACACTACATGTATTCTAATTATTTTTCCCCACTAGCTTATTTTCTCATTGCACAGCTACTGTCTTCCTCAGTTGCTCTGCTTCCACTGCAGCTTGTTTTAAGGAGAGCTTTTATCCAATCAGATTTCACCTCTATGTTGTTTCTAGGTTCTAGGTGCCCGGAGGCCTTCAAAATTACAAGTGAATCCCTTTGCAGTTTAAGTGAATGGGGACGATATTGTTGATTGTCATAGTGTTCAACCAATCAGATCTTTAGTTTGACATGTTGGGCGTATTCTTTGACGTGCCAGAGCCTGCTAGCTGGCCTACAAGTACGTGATTGGTCAGTGGGCTAGCGTGACATGTTGGGCGGTGACAATCCCAATATCTGCTGCCTCTGTCGAGCGGACATTTTCAGCCCTCAAACGCATTAAAACGTATTCAAGAAATACAACTGAGGAGGCTCGACTGTCTTCACTGGCGTCCATGAATCGAGAAGGACTTCTTACTGGAACTAAAACGCACGGATGGACTGAACAACCGTGAGATTAAACTCTTTGTTAACAAAGAAAGAAGGATGGAGTTTGTCTTTAAATAGTGAACAGCAGCTTTGGTAAGTGACCTGCGTTTGTTTTTACATCTGCAGTAGCTTTAATATGCTTGTTTATATATTATTATTTGTACAACTTGTTTTTATGAATATGCATTTTTGTTTGGTTTAATATGTGATAGGAACCATTGTTACGTCCTATGTTGCTCTGGGGACACATTTAGTTGGTGCACAGCAACAAGAAGACACGTGAAGTGGCAGAAGTCTATATACTCGGCGCAAAGTGTTAAAGTTAAAGTGTTAAAGTTAAAGTGTTAAAGTTAAAGTGTTAAAGTTAAAGTGTTAAAGTTAAAGTGTTAAAGTTAAAGTGTTAAAGTTAAAGTGTTAAAGTTAAAGTGTTAAAGTTAAAGTGTTAAAGTTAAGTTTGAGTTAAAGTGTTTAAGTGATCATCTTTTGAAGATTCATGTGTTTTCAAGTGGACTCATTTTCCCTCTCGGTGTTGACAGACAAATAAATCCGTCACTAACAAGAATTAAGGTGTCGTGTATTTCCTGGAGGTAGTGATCGTAGTGATCGTAGCATTACTACTGTGTTCATTTGTCTATTTAATATTGTTCCCTCTGATGTGAATAATATTTGAATGGCCCTTCAGTGTGTGGATGAATACGTGTGATAGCTCTGCAGGTTTTTGAATGCATTGTCCGTTCATTAAGCAGCTCGTATTCATGTATCTGCACTCTGAGAGTTAGTGTATTTGTAGGTGTTGACCTTCATTTTTACACAAAACAAATAATAACCGTAGCTGTGGCGTCATGAGGAGGTTCAACTGTAGTAGGACAGCACTGGAGGCCCAGGTATAAAATGCACGGCCCGTCACTGCAAACACTTAATGCAGTATAAAGACAACTGCATCTGTTTTTTGATTATATCCATCCGTTAAGAATGTGAGGCTTCATCAGCTGTTCAAATCATGTGGGAATCTTCCAAAGTCCTTTTTAGTACCACATGTGTTTCCCTGGACAGCCTTGCCGAGCTACGGTTGAGTGATAGTTCCTGGTAGTCACATGTTTGTTGCAAGGAAAAGAAATATGTGTTGTATCAAAATCTGTTTCCCTATTGATTCTGATTTACCTTAACCCAACCTTAGCCGTTACTCCAACCAATTACATTTGCTGGGCCTAACCTTAACAGAACCCGAAGCCCCAGAGCTATGGGAAACACATGGAGAAATATTACTTGAAGGGGAAACTGGCTTCGACATGAGGCCGGCACTAAAGCCTCATAGTGACTTCAGCTGACCTGTTGAATGCATTTTTACACAAAAGGAAGTGAGGGCCAATCAAAGTTTTTGTATGAACAAATTGACAATAGCCATAAGAAATATGAATGGAATCACTTATGAGCTACAGACTTTTTATAGGCTACTGTACTTTACAAAACAACTTCTGCTTTACCACTGTAGTGCAGACATTTGGGGTCCAAAGTCCTTAATGGTGCTCAATATGACATTCAGAGCATAGCTATTGTCTCCATCCGGCTCTCAACATGGTGACTGCTGGGCAGGCGTCTTGCAGATGGTGCTAACAGCGCTAACAGTGCAAACAACGCTGACAGAGTTAACAGTGTTTATGTGATGGGGAAACGGAGGGTAGGCACTATGCGACGATGCCATGAGCTGGTAAGGTGTTATCAGTGGTATTATTTGCTAACCAGTGGGGCATGCTCACACTTTGTTGGCCTAGCCAACAAAGCTCAGATTGCAACACACACACAGAGGGAGAGCAACTTCATTCTCTGCTCAGGTAGATATTACTCCAAATAGTTTTTTTGCTATTATAGAAAGGCTCTTAGTATCGTATAGAGAACCTTTAAATTGTACGCTAATATTTAATTTAAACTTTCTAGCACAATTGTGATGTAAATAAAAATGATGGAATTAATACGTTTAGAAAAGTGCATCTCATAAACTGAGCCCACCTGTATCATACTAACATACTACTTTCTTAGTGATATTAATTCTGTAAGACAGGAGAATGGGACTTTCTAGAGTTGGAGTCAAAATAAAGTTACAGCAAAGTGTAAAAAATCATATGAGCTGCAACATAAGTGGCATGTCAATGCACTACAAAACAGTACACTGGGGAGAATTTAACACTATCCATACATTAAAGTTTATGTTTGGTGTCACTCAAATTCTCAACATATGCACATTTAAGGACATTCTTGTGATATATACAGGGAAGTCCAGTCCATTGTGGGGATTCATTTCCACGGTATTATCAACCAGCTGCTGGCTTCATCGCCACAAGAGCACTGGATGTGGCTTTGATCAACCAATGTTCCACTCCTCATTCTGATAGGTTCATCTGCCAGAGAAAAGTGAAAGCAATTGCTATGTGACTCCTTGGAGACTTGTTCATTTTGTGTTTTAATGGGAAGGAACGAGGTTGTTGTCAAGCTATTTCAGCTTCTGCAAAAGTCATTCATAGGCTACATGGGGCAGCTATCCCCTGCAACCCTCGAGAAAGACATTGTGGAGCAGGAAATACTAAATCAAATGCCAGATTAATAGCTTGTTATGATTACAATTTCGAAAAAACAAACAGCCAGCAACTCATAAATGTGCGTCCGTGCCACCGTGGCCTCCTGCTTCGCAGAGGCTGCTTCCTCTGCTCCTATAGCAACCAGTAAGCAAAGCTATCTCTTGTTTCAGAGCACCATTGTTTTGTTTCCCCTTTTTAATGGAGGGACCTTATGTGCCCTGCTCAATACATTTTAAAATAACACTTTCAATGCCAGGCGAATTGTGAAGCAGTTATTTTAATACCCCTTCTGCATTGCTAAAGTTAAACTGACGGACTGCAAACCACAACAGTAGACTCCAAACACCAATATAATAATAATAATATATGTGTACATTTGAGAACCATAACCAATTCCGCTCCTCAATTGAAACATATGTCATGGTCTCAGATACATTTGTGTATTTCGCTGTTTCACTGCCGAACATATATATTATAATGAATAATTCTGTTTTATTGCCCATCTGGAAAGTTGGGATGGAAAACCACCTGTGTCTGTCTGACATTCCTTTTGCTCAGCGATGCACTTGGTTTTGTGACCTGATTGGCTTTCTCTGTAAAGGATTATCTTGTCTGTTTATGAAATTATGAAATTGTCAAACAGCTTCACACCACTCATTTTCCGGTGATGTAAGCATCTCCCTCTTCTCTGCTCATCAAATTAACTCCGGCTTCCTGCCCAATTAGGGCAAGAGCAAATCTGTCGCACATATGTACGCTCTGAGCATGCAACTCATGTCGACTTGACAATTTGCATGGAATTTTAGCAAATGACTGTTTATTATAAGGTGTCAAACATCATAGAACACATCTTTTGAGCCTCATACACAGGTGGAGAATGAATAAATCACAATGTATCTAATTTTATTGTAAATTTAAGGAAAGGTTGTAGCAGTAAGTATTTTGCCATAAGCTTAGAGGGATATACAAATGGGTAAATACATTCAATAGGAAAAAAGGAATAAGATGAATGAAACCAATACAAATATGAATCAATAAAATGTGATGTAGCTTTGAGTCCCATGCTGAGATCTATACTCATCATGTCCTGACCCAAGGTGAAAACCCGGTCACTTGGATTCCAAATCTTTGAGTGCAGTGCAGCTAAGAGGCCTTGCTCCGAGGACCTCGGGGGCCTAATGGAATAACAAAGGATCAGCAATTCGCTAATACAAGGTGGTGCCAAGTTGCGTAAAGCCTGTTAGGTAATGAGAAGGATTTTAGGTTCACTGCTAAATTTGATTGGAGGCCAGAGCAGTGAAGCCAGAACAGGAGTAAAATGGGATTGCTGTGGAGTCTCAGTGCGGAATTTTGGAATTGAGCTACAACTTTTTAGGAATGGCAAAAGCATTTGGGCGGTCAATGGGTTCACCCCTTTCCTCATGAATGAAATATCTTAGGAAATGATGGATGGTTTGTCGTGACATTCATTGTCCGCAGAGGATACATTTGGTTATCCCCTGACCTTTTATTTGTGCCACGATGAGGCTGATCATCTAGATCTTAAGTCAATTATGTTGACATATACCAGATTCATTTTTTTAAAGATTTTTCTGGGAGGCATTTTTGATGTTTATGCTTTTCCACTGTCCTGGGTTTGCAGGTGGAAGATATCACTGAAAGTAGATGAAATGCTAAACACATCTCAAGGGCAGTGGGTCTTTGGTCAATTACTGTTTGTTTAAATTACCATTTCCAAATACCAACTGGAGAATGTTTTTCTCATCATGGCTGGCAGAACATGCAGGAAGTTGATTAGTTTTCAAGGTCATAAGCCGGACGTGTAATTGTACCGTTATGTTGTTTATATGTTGATTTAAACACAGTTTACGAAGCTCTGTAGATTTGACGTGATTGAACACAGGATGTTTTTTTTTTTTCTTGATGGCTCATTTAAAAGTTGCACTTTTATGACCATTGGTCGCTCGTGTAACAATTGGATATTGTATTATTGGAAGGCAGTTGAGGAATGTTGAATGCTAAAATGAAGAGAGGAAGAATTTTGGCAATTTACAGCTGCAGCATTTTCTTGGTGTTTAGAAAGCAGAGGTTATAAACCTTTTACCTTGAGTGACATACCATTACAGATATCAGGTTTATTTAGCTCATTATCTCACTTGTTTTAAATGACGTGATAGCAGCTACATCTAGAAAACTTTTTCCTCCAGTCGACCTCTCACGGCATTCCCAAAATGAGCTCACGTAATGGGGCGGGATCACTTCTCAATCTAGCAAGTGAATGACATCTAAAGTGAGAAACAGCAGGTGCCATTTCCAGCAAGGAAACACAGAAGCAAGGCCTTTGTTGCACCCCGACTGATGACCACCGGCCCAACAAGGCAGCTGGAAAGATTTCAAAGGGACTGGATCAGAGCCCCGCTGGGTTCATGTTCTCCCATCATCCTTTGTGAATGTTCTGACCACGCCTGCTGGTGAGACTGATCAGGCTATACTGTAGCTGCCTCATTGAGCTGCTGTTTCAGATGTGTGTGATTTATATTGAGCCTTCTGTATTCAGTCAGTTGAGAGCAATGAACATCATGTCATATGGATTTCAGTATTTATTCAAACACCGTATGTTTTTTAAAGGTTGTTTGAAAGAGATCGAGCGACAGAAAGAGACAACAACAACAACAATATTAGCACAAAAGCTATAATGAAAATAGAATAAATGACTGATGCAAATATAGTAGCAGTGGATATAATAGAATGATAGTGATAATAGCACTAATAGCAAAGATAATAATAGAAATATGACTAATACTACCAATAATATTGACAGCAGTGGATATAATAGCAGTAATAACAACAGTAATTGAAATATGACTGATAATAATGATAGTAGCAGTAGGGCCATGGCAGCTGGCGCAATCAAGATCCAGGTGTGACCCTGATGCATGGAAACCTGCGAGATGAGAATGCACACAGATGGAGAGTAGTAGAGAGAGGAGTTCAGTGTGCCATAGGAAGTTTCATGGCAGTCTAAGCCAATAGCAGCATAACTAGGGGCTGGTCCAAGGAAACTCTGAGCCAGCCCTAAGTATCAAGTTATCAAAGAGAAAAGTCTTGACCCTACTCTTAAATGTGGAAAGGGTGTCTGACTCCCAGACTGAAACTGAGAGAGTTGATTCCACAGGAGAGGAGCTCGATAGCTGCATTTAAGTAGCTTTTAAGTAGCTGCACTGACATTCAATGTTTGATTATATTTAAACTCTGTTCCACCTAGAAGTCAGAAATACAACACATCTGAATAGTTTTACCCTTATTTAGCATTTCCTGCTTTAAACCATGTTTACCACTGACAAAATATCATCATATTCACTATTTCATTACATTTCATTCTGAAGGACAAATAGGTTGTCATTAAACGATTATATAAATTAATAAATATATTACTAAAATACAAAATCGAATATCATTCTAAAAAACATGCACTGGCTCAGACAATGTTCCTCAGTATGACACTGTTCTTTTTTTTTAAATGCTAGGGCTTTTTTGCAGTATTAAGGTTGACAATCGTTGTACGTCAAGGGGTTAAAAAATAGCTAAAAAGCCCATGTACTCGTGTAGCTACACTGTAGTGGTTCGTGCACTTCCTCGAAAACCAAGCCAAAACATCAGGGACGTCTACAGATATACTGCATGGAGACCATAAGAACTGTGATTGGTCAGCTTCGGCTGCTTGTGTGTTCTCCTACATGTTCTGATACCAGTGGATAAATAGTATCCTCCATTTCAGTTACACTACCAAAGACTTGTCCAATGCAAACCCACTGCTCACACGTAAACATGGTGATTGCACGCCTTTTGAAACACAGGCTGTCTGTTAGAAAGTAGTAATTTGATCATATTTTCTTTACTGTTTCACTTTTTTGCTTGCTTTCCACCAATAAGCACCTGTGTTTTATTTCCCTCCTACTTACAGTGCACCCTTTGGTTCCTACAATATTTATTCTTTGTGTAACTTCATCACAGTTGTTTTTAAACCAAGATTCCAGGTTGAGCTAGTATTCTTTATCAAAGATAGTGTAAGCTGGGCCCGGCTGAAACTCACCTTTCCTGTAAAAGATCAACAGCATCTGATAGTCTGGTAAGATGTGCAACATGCTGCAACTCTATGTAACCCTCAGGAATCAGCAATTGTTTTTTAGAGTACAGGGCTCTATGTTTGTGGAGTTGTCAGGCTTGCACATATTTAGAGCCATGTAGTACCAACCAATATCCGTTAATAGGGTTTATACAAGCTTTTAGGTGTCTTCCTCACCATCACTATAGATCCACCCGTTCTGATTCCCAACAAAAGCTCTGCCAGGACCTCTTAGCTTCAGGGAACAAGACTTGGTGAGCTTTAGTAAAAGCTTGTGGTTTGGGTTAAAATGTTACCTAACTTCAGTTGGGAATGACTGGGCTGGCTGACCCCATGTGCAAGCTCGTTGTTCATGATGTCACCTGTACTCCTGTGAATAGGCAAGATAAGAGAAGTTCCTGGAAGAAGAAGAATATTGAAGAAGCTTCCTGGTAGGGCGCACACTTGGGAAAACTAATGCTTTGACGTCTTCTCTCTGTTGCAAGCACATATCTGTGAGGCATGAATGAACAAATCCGATTCGGAGAGATTCTTCGAGAGGAATGAGGCTTTTTTGACATCTGATCTGTTTTCCCAGTTTCATGATGTAGATACTTGAACTTGGGTTCACCTAATATCGGTGAGATGACAGTTTAAGCAGATACCACATTCATTTATGGATGGCTGCACTTTGTGATTACCGGGGGGAGCATTGGGAGGGCTAGGTATAGGACAGTTATTTTCAGACCCATAAAGTCTGGAGTGCAGGTCTGTGGAATAATCCACCACCCCAAAGGCCTCGCTACCTCCAGCGCAATAACAGCCTGTCTCCAACCTTAAAAATAGCTGGACGCTGGAACTCTCATTATAGCCATCCATCCCTGCAGTGGAAAACGTCTGACAGAGGGAGGGAGAAAAAAAGTTTGTTTATAAACGAGGCACGTGTGCTCTGCCAATATCTTTTAAGTGAATGATTTCAGCATTTCACGTGGCCAAGTCGTGATAAGTGCAGGATGCTGCATGTGCAACACAACTGGGAAACTGAAAAGGATATTAATTTCTAGTGGTGATGCGTGACTTGGAGGTGTAGACCCAGTCAATATACAAATGGCATTCACTACATCATTTACTTTACAAATTAGAGCAAATTTTATTTGATAGAATATGTGCAAAATTAAGGAAAGTCCTCAGTGGGTTCAATTGTATGAGAGCTACAAAAAGATAATAAACAACCTTTTCGCCTCCAGGCTGTGTGTGTGTGTGTGTTGTTGTCATTATCGGGATGGCAGATCTCCAGTTGAAACCTCGTCTTTTCTCACATCAAATAGCTCACAGTAGATCAGCCTCCACACTGAGCTGCTGGGAGCTGTTCTAATCGGCTCAACGTTCGAAGGTCAAATAAAAAAAAGAACAAGGCAAAAAAAGAGTGTGCAAGAGAGATGGAACCCATAATGGGAGTTGGTGTGTGTAGGTGTGTGTGCGCTTGTGTGTGTGTGTGTGTGTGTAGGGGTTTGTGGGGTTGCTGAGAGTCGGCCCTAGGCTGAGTTCTGCTAAATTCACACCAGCTGTAGTGATGTCAGCAGGCAGTGTGTCGAATATTCCGGCTCAGAAGCTCCGGCCAGGCTTGTGTGTAAATCTGTGTATTCAGGTGCGTTATGTGAAGTCATCTCGAGAGGGGCGGCCAAACTCGGGGGTCCGAAGGGAAGCTGGTGTTCCCAGGCCAAAACCTTTCTTCTTCTATCATCCCAACTCACCCATCATTTCTCTTACTGTCTCATCCTCTCCAATACTCTGTTCCTCTCTTTGAGTTATCGTTCCTCCTGCAGGTCAAACTCTTCCACCCTTGACTTATGGCCACTCTCCCACGCTCCTCCTCTTGTCTTGTCAATAACAGCAATTTGCCTCCAGCTCCAATGGCTGCCTCTCCTGCAGCAGCAGAGTAAAATGAAGATGTGATATATCTTGCCACCAACCGCTCGCACTATTTTAGAACTTCCAACATTGTGTGTGGACATAACTAGAACATTTCTTTATCAAATATATTATTATCAGGTCTGTTGAGCTGTCTGATGTAGATGTGGTTGCGACTGCACTCTGTTTGTGATGCCTTGCTTGTGCTTGACACAACATCCAGGTTGTGAAGGCGCACTCCCACTACGCACAACCAAAAAGTGACGTCAAAAGGCGTATATACCGATACAGTTACTAATTACCTGTTAAAAATGTAGTCCTCAACCTAATACAAGCATCATCATATTAAAGTAATGTAATTGCATTACTTTCTGTTACTTTTGTATTACCTCAATACCCCATACCATACCAATGTAAACTCAATTAAATGATTTATGTGTGAATGTCCTGGTTTGACCTGTATTATGTTTGCTCGACCAGAAATGTAGAGCGGTTCGCTCATTTCTTTTCACACTGGGACCCCTCTTGGCAAAAAGAGTAATCTTGATGTGTGACTATATGCTTGGTAATCAAATTGCATTTTAAAATCGTAAAGCTGCTACTCATCCCCATATTAACTAATTGTATCGGTAACTTAATTAAGCTTTTTTTCTGGAACTGTACAGAAATAGTTACTTTTTTTGTATCCTAATTACGTAATGCCATTCTATGTATTATTTCACTCCCAGAGCAGCCCACTCGCATGGCAGTTTGTGAAACAGACATGAAATGCAATCTATTGGTTTTGTGTCCATTTTTCTTCGTGTCCCTTGGCACAAAAGCAATGCCAATGGAAAGTTAATTAAGACCCTCATTCGAGGTGGACGCACGATTTAAATGCATCCCTGTGACTATGCAACGGTCAGAGCTAGTAACATGGTATTAAAAATCGAGGTAAATGGGTCCAAAAATACTGTCAACCACAAGTCCCAAACTGTCGTTTTTGAAGTGACAGTTTTCCTAAACCTAACTAGGTGGCCTAAATCTAACATAAGTTTTGTTGCCTAAACAAAACTGGACATAGTTATCTTAAGCCCAACCATGAAGATTTTTCCTAAACCTAAGTTAGTGGTTCTGTCGCCGAAACCTAACTTTTGTCTTTTAGCGTAATGTCATCCTGAGCAACGCAAAAGATATAAACAGTTTGTGTGACCCACCAAACTAAAAATAAACACATATTGTTTCAATGAGAATGTACCCAACTGCTCTGATTCCTGCAGTTATTCAAGCCATCTGTATCTAAACAGGATAGGGTTTGATAGTGTATTTTCACCAGACGGCAACCTCCAGTTCTGCCGAGTAAAGCCGATGCAGAAGTGTCGTAAAACTGTCTTCATCTCTACTGGCCAGCAGGGACCGCCTCCTCTGGTTGCAAAAAGAAGTCTGATTATACGGAAGTCGACGAGAAAATGACCCGACTTCTCACTTGATTTATTACCTCAGTAAACATTTTAAACATGAGTTTATGGTCTCAATCGCTAGTTTCAAGTCTTCTTCAATACAGCATGATGTTCATAAATTATACTCCCATTTAGAGTAAAATAGACTATAAAGCGGAGTAGGCTTTAGGGCGGGATTACTGCGACTGAAAGGTCGCTGCCGCTACCAGAGCCGTATTCGGCGTCTCTGTGTCACTCCACCGCATTCCAAATATGGTAACTTCCGTTCACCGGTTGCAACATGTGAGGATGGCGACGGTCAAATCGCCGCACTCTAGGCTTCATAATGGCAGTCCACAGACCAGTGGGTGACGTCATGATAACTACGTCCACTTCTTACATAGTCTGTGATTTTCACGAACAATACAGATGCTCAGTTTGTCATTTATTGCCGAAGTATATCCATCCATGTACTTCTACACAGTAGGAGATTCAATTATTGTCTCTTCTGTTTTTAACATTTTGATAGTTAAAAAGAAGCAAAACCAGATACAGTACATTTGGCCCACATGCGTATCAGGAGCTTCCTTTAGTCAAAAAAACTGTGCGTAACGTCGATTGGGGTGGGCTGTCTTTTTAACGCCCACACTGGGAAACAAAAATAAATCCCCTGTTAATTTAGTCATAGGACAGGAGCAGGAAGTGATTGTGTGGACGGGATGTTTATATTACTAAATGTTTGTTACTCTAACCGTATGAATTGAAGGTGCAGGAGTCCCACATGAGCAGAATAGGTGTGTGTGTGTGTGTGTGTGTGTGTGTGTGTGCGTGCAGCTGGGCGGAGGGGTGAGGGGCACGGAAAGGTTGTGCACCACTGTAACAGATGAGAAGAAGATTCCTCAGAGTGTCGGGTTACAGTGAATCTAATTAGAGGATTACTGTTGTGATAAGGATTGGAAAGCTTGTTTAGCTGTTGGTTTTCTGGTTCGACTTCAATTACACACCGGGTTGGTCTTGATGTAATGCAATATAATTACCTTGTAATTATACTTTTGAGGATGTTTAGTAATGCAATATGCCATTTTGCAACGGCAAGTTAAGGCGAGAGTGTGAGAGGGAGCGAGATGAGTGCCAAAACATAATCTTCAAGATGTAATCTGCTCCCCTGCTTCAAGAAAGTCTGTGGCTTCTATTACAACCAACAGAGAGTGGATGTAGGCTTGGATGGGGATGAAATGGAACCGTAATTAAAACACAGTTTTAAAACACAGGATATATACTTTATATCCATGGTGTTTGTTTTGACTTCTGTACCTATTTGGAAAACATCTTGTGTGGGCAGGCACTAAACATTGTGAGTAATATCACTGAAGGAATGGGATTTCACTTTGACTTTGTCAGTAGCACGCTATATATAACAGATGTCTCAGGCCCTCAGACTAAGTTCACACTGCAGAAAAAAGTGGCCAATTTTTTTTCCACATTCGTGACTCAGATTTGAACAGCACAAATCACAGGGATCTTTCCAATTCTGATTTGGGAAAATAAAACTCGAGCGCAAGTTCAGTGAGGAAGACCGTACTCTTGTTTGTGTGCTTAGGCTTGTAGTTCATTTCTCATACATCTGCCATTCACACCTCACGCATGCTCACTCATAATGTCCTTGCTCGGGGGCTGTCAATCATGATATCGGTTGTTTAGATCAGCTTGTCTCCGTCCAATTGCAGCTTATCATCTTGCTGCTGTCTCTTTTTAAATATGATTTTCTCTCTATCTTCAGTATGTTCATGCTGCTGTTACACGACCCACCACCTCCCCATCACCGCCCAGTCTTCGCAGATGCATCAGCTTCATCAACTCTTCATTGTATCAGCCTCATCAGCCACCACCACCACCACCACCAGTGTCTGGACTCCACGGGGGGATTCATTTATCAGACGCCCCTCCATTGCAAATCTCCCTGTAGAGTCCAAGCGCCAAAGACATCTGACTTGTCTCTCCTGATTGAACTTACATATACTATACCTAAATCAGATACAGGTTGGATATTTTGCAATGGTACCTCAAGTCATACTGGAATTCATGTGACTTTTACGTCACTCTAGATTGTCATCCTTCACAGTTCTGCTCTCTGAAACCATTCACTTCCCGATTCCACCACTACTGGCTCCGACTCTTCATCCACATCCACAGCTCCGTGCAGAAATAGCAGCCATTGCTCCACAGAAAGCCATCTCTAAATATCTGTCTCTTTTTTCTTTCTCATCCTCGTTATCATCTGCTCACACAACCGCTGACTTCCACTGTACTTCAACTTCAGTGCCTCCAAGTTTACTTTAAGTACGACGGTGTGCTGCATGTGTGACGTCTTTGTCATTGTCTTTTGCCTTCGCGGATCAGTTCAGGACTGTGACCAGTTCACAATCTGATATTGGTCACATTTAAAAGATAGAGTGAATAGCTAAAAAAATGTATCTGATCTGAGCCAATAGATCAGAATTGAGCACTAAGGCTTACAGTGTGAATGTAGTCTCAGGTAGTCCGATCACAAGTCGTACTCAGATCTCACTTCCCCGCTCTATATGAAAATAAACCAAATGTATTGTTGCTTTTAACCAGTTAGAGACAGTAATGCACTTCTGATGCCTACAAAACAATACAGACTGGGTCTATTGGTTGGCATATTCCAGGCAAACCAAATCACCCCAGATGTTTGACAAACTCATAATATATATATATTTTTGACATTTTAGACATATTGGACAAAATCAGCTTACACAATTCGAAAAAACCAACTGGAGATGAGAAAAAGGAGGAAAAAAGAGGAAAAGATTTTCCTGTTAGCATCATTCTATTTCAATAAATACGGGGCATCTACACAGGACGCAGACGTTATGTTAGGCACTGCTTTCACAAATATGTCCAAAAACACTTTTATTCATAGTTGAATATTTTATTATACACTATAGCTGTTTTTTTTTTTCTCACACAGAAAGTGTGGAACTGTTTTTGCATTAATTACTGTCATCAATATGCACAGCTCAGGGTTAAAAAGGCAAAACCAGGATCAGCAAGATCCTTTTAAATCCATATTGTGGCTTTTGGAAACAATGAGATCATCGAGCCATTACACTGTCTCCACATGACAGAACTCATCATTTTACTTATTTTGATAACATTCAAAGGTCACCCAGGGATGTCCTGTTAGCGGAGGTGTGTTTGGATACACTCACTCAGCCCATCCTGTGACGTATTTCTGAATAGGTCTCTGTGGAGACAGGATGACAGAAAAAAACAATATTATTCCTGTTCCTAATGACTCAAGTTCCATCTGAGATCAGGGTGAGATCTGCTAACCTACTGCACATAATCTCACAAAAAAAGGTTGTCTCTAGATGGTTGCCTTAGGTTTATGAAAACATGCGAAAACTCTTGCGATACTCGCTTCCCAATGAACTTTCCTAAACTTAACCATTCCAGGTCAATACCTCACCTTAACCATTCTAGGTGAATACCTTACTTTAACCATTAGAGGTCAATATCTAATCTCTACCATTTAAACTCAATGCCCAACCTTAACCATTAAAGGTCAATACCTTACCTTTTCTGTTACGCCCACTGAGCTGTGTCTGTGTTTCAGGTCTGCCACGCCCCTTTTGATCACTGAAGCACCCACACCTGAGAGTCCTCAGTCCATCAGTGGAGCTGAATATCAACCCCCAGATCCAGTGCTTTCCCTGTTTTGTTCTCTCTTGGCCTGCGGAGCTGTTGGTTCGCTGCTGCTGCCGCGAGCATTGGTACTGCCGTACCTGGGGTTTTGATTGTTCCTGATTACAGAACTATGTTGTCTAACTTTGGGGAAGCTGTGTAGGGGTTCTCTGCCATTTATTTTGTTATTCCTGTTATCTCCTGTTTTGTGGCTAGTTGGGGAGCTCAGTATTGTTTGTCTGTTTGTTTCTGTAGGCCAGCTGAACTACTCTTTTCTAGTTACCGTGGGGGTTTTGTTTATTATTTTGGCCTTGGAGACCCTGACGTCAATGCTTCCAAGGTAGTTGGTTTGTTTCTGTTCATCCAAACTCTGTCAATAAATGTCACTGATTGCAGCTGCCTTATCCTTTCATCTTGTTAAACCTTTTGCCAAGGTTTTCTATCACCTGTTCTGTTACTTCCTGTGTACCCCTAGGCACACTAAATGGGCCATAACAAAAGTGGGAGCTCGTCCGGGATAATACCTACCTTAACCATTCAAATTCAATGTCTAACCATAACAATTTAAGGCTAATGCCTCACCTTAACCATTGGAGGCCAATGCCTAAACTTAACCATTCAATGCCTAACCTAACTTAAGAGCAATACCTAACCGTAACCATCTTGGGAGAGTTTCATAAATCAAGGATTACTATCTAGACACAACCATAAGATATATATATACTGTATAACCAACAGACCCCTGTGCTCTCTGTAAATATCTGTTGTAGTCAGAGATGTGTTTCTTATTGTAGGGATGAGTTTGTGGTGAGCTCAGCAGTCCATGCATATTGGCAAGGGGGATTTGACTATGATGTTGTTCCAATCATCTGATGAATGGGTTAGTGTTTAAAGTTGAATACTGGGAAATGAGATCACAGTTTTTCCTGAGAATTTTCACTAAAATGTACCAAATTTTCAGAGAAAAACACCTTAAGCGATCTCTGATTTTTAGAATGCATTTTCATATTAAAGAGATTCTTCAGACCTCCAAAATGCCAGCACTAAACTGATAGGATCAAACACTTCTGTATGGATGGCATCATATTTTTCCGTCACAAAGATTGTCTACTTTAATAAGTGGTTAGTGTTCTATCAAAGATACATCACACCACTTACATGAAGAACAAATACAGAAACGTCAGACTCATACAATTTATAAAAAAAAAAGATTTAACAGGAAAACCTTCCCTCCTGGGGACATTTAATCATGCGTAATTTCAACAAAGTAACCCTGTAGTCCTTTTCTTCACATTGAAAACATGAATACACTTGCACTGGGGCATGTGTGTGTGTGTGTGTGTGTGTGTGTGTGTGTGTGTCTGTCTATACATGCAAGATTTTGTGAAAAGCTTGCACATTGTGATACTGTTACACTGCTGGTGTAATCATAATCCCAGAAACTGACAGAGTCATTAATGTGTTCCAGCACCTCGTGAAGGACATGTCAGTCTTTGGCTTCAGAGGGCCGTTTCATACATGATCAAGCAAAAGGATAAGAGGTCACGGTCACCCCCAAGAGGCATATCTGTGTGCATGCCTGGAGAGCTCTGCGGTTCGGAAACCTCGCCGCCACCGAGGCTCCTTGGCATAACCTCTGCATTCTTTTCTTGACCATCACCCTTGGATTCCTCAGGGGCACTGCCCTTAAACATTATACCGCTGTCCATCTTGCCAGTTTACTGATTCAAATTCCTGCATGGTTTCCACCCTCCGCCCTTTGGTCAAACAGCAACCTTCTTTTGCCCGTCCCTGAGTTGACTCTTCCTAGTAGTTATGAGGCAGTTTATTCGCGCTGGCACCAGTGCCAGTAATGCCAGCGTCCATGTCTCTGCCGGTATTATATTACCATTGTCTCCAGACAGCGCCTTTAAACATTAGCAGAGCCCTCTTTTATTGGGTGTGTTGAGTTTCGACTGATGTAGCAGTGAGACGGAGCAACTGTGCTGGAGTAGGGATTAGCTCACACAAAGGATGAAGCTTTGTACTACTTTGCTCGCTGTTATCACACCAACCCATCTTTTCTGGGATTGAAAAGAAATAAAATCCGTCTGCATTTACATTTGAGGCAACGAAAACAAACCGGGTGCCAAAGAA
The DNA here is from genome assembly GCA_032191485.1 of Leptoclinus maculatus. Taxonomy (NCBI): domain Eukaryota; kingdom Metazoa; phylum Chordata; class Actinopteri; order Perciformes; family Stichaeidae; genus Leptoclinus; species Leptoclinus maculatus. Next base: position 1,151,089 of record JAVDOI010000018.1, read on the forward strand.
AATTCATACATGTCACTAATTGTCAAAAAAAAGCTGGCTGCTGGACATGTCTATTTAATACGGACAGTATCCAAAACAAACACTGCCACTGCTGACATGGAGATATGAGCTGTCTGCACTGACAAATACCCCCAACCCTCCCCTGCTTCAGAATATAGGCTTACGTTTCTTTCTTAGCTCCATTAAATGCACGGCTTGATCTTCAATTTTTGTGTGGCACCCTTTGATATAATATTCTAAAACAATATTTCACCCAAACGTTTTTCAGCCTGGTCTCTCTGGCCCCTTATACATTTGTCATTTCAGGTGCCTTGCATCCAGATGACATTTAAGACACTTTCATATACACCACATATGTGCGTCTCGGTTGGTTAGACTGCAATCCCTCTTTTTTTTCCCAGGCTACATACAAATCATAATCTGCAGATGGTGGAGGTAATGCACATGAAGCTGTTTGGTAACTCCCAGGGAAAGACGATAGGTAGACGGCAGAATAAGGATTAATTCTGCATTGAAGCGGTTCAGTTACAATAATAACACAAATGTGGATGAAATGTACAAACGAACTACAAGCGAGACAAAAGTTTGATCGTCTTCAGACCCCCCCCCACCGGCTCGGGCGTTCCTGCAGCGCTTTGTTGCAGCTCTTTCAGCGTCTGACAGGCTCTCGCGCGGCCGTTACATTTTTGGGAAACGGCGTGGACGTCGCAAAGAAACTCGATTCGACTCAATCCGCAGCATTAGAGAGTGTTTGCACGAGATGCCGCTCGCTAGGCGTTAAAAAATGCAAGTTCCGTTCACCGAAAAATATCGACATTTTACGAAACTTTAAAGTCGTACATGAGTGACAACCCCCCCCCCCCCCCCGTCGTACGCTTTGTACGACCGTGAAAAAGTTGAAAACTCTGGACGGCCCCTAAAATAAATAGGTTGAAACTCAACAACACTATGGTATGTTTTATTTGTCTGTCCACCACGACAAAGGATTCTAATTGACTCACCTTTGGTATCGTTTCTGTGGTGTGGCACGTAATTATAAAACATTACATACCACCACCACGTTATGCTTCATTCACGAATTACTGCGAGATATGTGTTGAAATCGCCGGAGCCACTTCTTTCCAATGTTTAAAGGTTCTATATACAGCATTCAGAGCATTACTATAGCAGCAAACAAGTCCTGAGTCAGAGTGTGTATGGCTAGCTAACCCCTGCTTTGCACTGTGCTCATACAGCGGTTACAGCAAATAATGCCGTCCTCATCAACTTAGTTGTTGTGTAAGCATAGCACCCACCCTCAAGTTTCCCCTCAGGTAAACACTGCTCACTTTGTCAGCACTGTTGCCATTATGTTAGCCGTAAGCACCGTTAGCTGATAGCCGCCGGCTCAGCAGTCGCATGTTAAGAGCCGTGTGGCAATCCCTATGTTCTGAATTCTGTATTGAGAACCTTTAATAAGACAATGGCTAACTTTATTCTAGTTACAGTGTATCTTTAGCTGTCATTTTCATGTGGTAAAGTCCCTGCAGGTGTCGGCTTTCGCAGACTGCCTGCTGAAGTAGTTACTGTTGGGAGGACTATTTCACAATTACTGTATCTAATTACAAGTCTGGGAATTCAGGCCATACAGTGTCAAAACTCAGTGAAGTCCCAGTTAAGTCTTGGAAAGTCGATGTCAGCGTGAGCAGAGCGATGAGTCCAGACCTACGTTGACCCATGCACACTTGCGGACCATCCGCCAACACTGAGACTTTGAGAATGACGTGACAGGCGCTGTCTCAACTCTCCACCAAGCATCACATCAGGGATTTAAGTTGAGATGTAACACCCAAGCACTCACCCACATCTCCCAATTGTGTCCAACATATCATTAATGTGTTAAGTGTGAGTGATATGAAAATGGTAATCGCCTAAAGTGAAATGAAGTTGCACTGCTAACATGCATTTGCTCTTACACGAGACATGCAGGGGCATGCATCTTTAATCTTCGCAGCTTCCAAGACTCCGTTGTCGGTTCCAAAAAATAAACCAGAACAAGCAGGGGCCGCGTGACAGAAGCCTCCAGCTTAATAGGAGATGGTGTCAGCGTGCAGACAGCAGAGAGCCTGCTTTACTTCTTTTATCCGTCAAAATATTCAGCTAAAGGTGAATAGAGGTTGGAAGGATTCTAGTGTCTCATTTCTGCGCTATACTCACTCAACCTCACCTCTTCGTTCTTTCTGCAGCAGAGACCTTCAGCTGTTGAGATGTGTTTCATCAGAGTGGAAACCAGAACAAAACCAGCAACACGTGTTGAGGCTGATACACAAAACCCCAGTTTCCATGGTTAGACATGTGAAATAATATGAATCAGAAGTCGGTGCTGCTGACATTACTCCACCAATCACGGGCTTTGAGTAGCATATGCATAAATATTTACTGTTTCCCTGTCACCCTGTTGCCATCGCAACCTTAAGGGGGATAAGCGGCTCAGAAATGGATAAAGAAATCTTACGCCTACATATTATTCTACAGCTTCAATACATGCTACGACTTGCTGGGAATGTCAACAAAGCAAATGCATTTAATTCGATATTTTAAGCAATGTTACAAACTATCAGAGCAATCCATGCAGTCATCGCAGAGGAAATGTAAAGACAACACACTCTTTCTCCTCATTCCTGCTGTCGTAGAAAAAAACAGCAAATAAACCACAGTAAAGACTTGACGAAATGTTATAGGCAGCCACAGAGAACAAAAAAAAACAACCACCTATTACTCACAGGCAGCGATTTTGCACTTCATTCAAGAGCTACATGTGTTACCAAGTGTTTATGAGTCCCAGTGAGTGGCCTTGTGGGACGTGGGAGTGGATGACAAAGGCACAACAAAAAGGGAGCAGTCGGCTTTAATAGGTGTGTGCTGGGATGGATGGACAAGTTACAAGTCTGTGGCTTCATTCACACCAAATCAGGCGTTGCGGCGATTAACGCAAGGTTGTGTGCGGCAATGTGAGAGTGTGACTTAAATGGCCGATTTAACGCCAAGTGATTGCACGGCAATTACCGTCTTTGTATTCCCTTATGGTTGGGTTGTACAGCTCTGGATCACAGGTTACATGATCGTCCACTGCAGCCTGATGTAGGGTGGCGTTTCTCAAAAAGTTTATTCAGGTTTTTTTTTTCTGGCATCCCCTGCGGTCTCCACGGCCACAGCCTAAACCCACATTCAAATAAATGGGAGGACTGCCGTTTTCACCTGTAACGCCTGATTTGGTGTGAACGCAGGCCAAGACTACTTATTTTGTCACATTGAAAAGTGAACTGGCAGCATTAAAAGGTCAAATGTGTAAGGTCACATGGCCATATGCTCCAAAGAAAAGCCAATGGGGAATTGCCTTAAACTTAAATTCTCTCTACTGGCCATCATGGGGCGACCCCTCTGGTTGCAAAAAGAAGTGTGATTGAATGGAAGTCTATGAGAAAATGACCCCATGACTCCCCGCCGACTTGCGCTGGCTGACTGCTAGTTGCTCCAGCTGGCCGCTAACTCAAGGAATGTTTCCCGACCGTTGTCGCCATCCTCCCCTCGGCACAGTGGTGAAGTTGTTGCCTCGTTTCTGCCGCTTTGGGTCTTTTCCATTCCGGGATTCATTGCAAAGTGGCAGAACAACCCTGTACCTTCAACGTGACGAGCCCTACTTCTCCTCTCATGTTGGACTGAGGGCAGACTGGATGCTTTAGTGACACACAATCGCCACTTGAGGTACAAGTGGTATTACAAGATAGGATGGGCCGGGGCTAGCTAGTTAGCATGCTCATTTTAGTAGATATCTCTGCAACACAATCCATAGATGTCTTTGACATAACATCAATACTGTAACCTCTTCACATGCTGTTGATAATGTTCAACATGTTCTCATCACAACTCGTCACATATTGATCCACGGTCAGACCCCTTGGCGTCAATTTCTAATGCACTTTGTAGCCCAGCGCATCGAACTACGGTCACAGTAAGTACAACGTACACAAGGTAACATAGGTACGGAAAGCACAAACATCACTAATGTAACTTGGACCATCTAAAAATAAAAAATGCTGCGACTCATACAGACGCTAAAGGGTGCCTTGTACGTTGGTATCAGATGCCGGGGACGTGACAAAGCGCCGGTAGTTGATGCCCTGGGAATGAGAATGGGCTGGAATGTTTTAAAATCAAACAAGTATAAGCTATCAGGAATATTCAGTTTTTCAAATTCCCTGTGGCATCCTAATTTAATATGAAGAGACTAAAGATATAAATGTAGAAGTTGTTCACAGTATGTATGCATTGTGTAACCAGAGTTTAAAGTATTAGATTAGTGGGACGAGGTTTTTTTTGCTGTTGGCCTGTATGTATGTACAGTAAAGAGAGACTGACACTCTGGTCAGCTGTAGAGGTTTTCTCCTGCTGAGTGTAATGCATTTTTCTGTGTGGTTTCACCCCTTTGGTCTTAAAGACCTGGTGGTTTTCCACCAGGCATCTGTAGCTTCTTCCCACGCTGGCAATGACTTCCTGCAGCAGCGGAGACAAACTCCTGATCCGAGGATTTGATGCACAGATGAGAAACGATCAGCAGGAGGTGAAAATAACAAGAACCATCAAAGCAGCTGCTTCATTCTTGGGTGGTGATCCTAAAAAACTCAGAAGCCTGCACCAAGAGGGCCCTCTTCACTGAAAGGGAAGGCCTGGAGTTTTGTGGTGGGCAACTACGGAGCGGTGACACAACACATTGTTTATGAATCTCCCGCAGAGAGGTGGAGAAAAAGTCTCTGCTGTTGTTGCTGTTATTTCAGCACAATTTGGCTGCTGTACCTGATCAGCTCAGCCCCGGGCACCGAGTTCCACACCCCCTCCTGGCAGCTGATGAAGTCCATCAGCGTGAGCAGGCTCTGGAGGCTGGAGTTCATGTAGCAGATCTGGGCTGGGATTTAGCAAAACTGCCACACGAAAAACACAAGCACGCCACGACACGTCAACATCAGAAACTGTTCAATCACAGACTGGAGCTCATTTTCTCTCATTCGTTCTATCATAGCTCGAATGGGATGGATCCATGTCCTGTTACAGATTTGTTTTTTTGGTTTAGTGAAGCGACAGAGCAACAATTGTGATATTCCAGAATGTTTATGCTTGACAAAAAAACATATTTAGAAGTATGTAAAAATACCATGAGAAGCAAAAATACGATTCTTATCTCTAAAAACCTTTTTTTTTTTAAAAGCTCTGGCTATTTTCACAGGATGTTTCTGTTTCTAAAGCTTGAGTCTACAAACAAAGAACTATTCATTGGATGATTTTGCAGATAATTAGTTGCAGCTTTTTCTGGGGAGTCAATGTTTATTCATAGGATTGAAAACTAAATAATCAACAGCTTTGTTTCTTGTTTCATGCAGATTTTCTAACCCAAGCCAGTCGACCTGCTGACCCTCTAAAGCTCTGGGAGCTGATATCACATTGCTGTTTCTGGCAACACAGGAAGAGAGAGCCACAATGACACACGCCTAAATACCATGACAGAAAGGAAGCCTGTGAAAGCTCTGAGTGTGGCTAAAATCCTCAAACAACGGTTTGTATGTTTCTCATTTGTCATGAGTTCTCCTCAGAATGTCCAGCAACATAAGATAACATAGGTTTATTACGTAAAATGACTATGTTTGTTACGTGATGTACGTAGCCTGCATGGCGTTGGTTATTAAGCATGTTAGTAACCTAACAGAAGGCAGGTAAAATAAGACAATAATGACTTTTAATGAACTATCTTGTGTTTAGGACAGGAGGTTGTATGAAAAATGTCAATACCAGTGCCAATTCTGCATCAGAATATAGACACCCTTTTGAAAATCTTAAACAAACTGGCAAAAATGATGATTTAATAAGTTACTGTTCATATACAACAGGGTTAGATATCGGGTCCATAGGTTAGTATTGCGTTATTTTGATTTTGGAAAGTTTCTTTGCCCAATTAAAGCCAAACAAATTGTGGCGTTTGCAGTGTCTGTAATGTATGCAGACCCAATGTCTGCGCTGAAAAGTGCGCAGAGGAAGTCCTCCGCTTTGTGTGACTGTTTGTCAGCAGGATTTCTGAAAAACTTCTGGCCAGATTTTCATGAAGATTGGTGGAAAGGTGCTGCATGGGCCAATGAAGACCCCATGAGATTTGGGAGCTGATCCTAAACACCAGGCGGTTACACGCATTATTTGTCCCTTATGGAAACGGCCTCGGCAGGAGGTCTGTGCTCTCCGAGTGCCCTTCGATCTTATCAAGGTGTGACTATGTGGCTTCATCTTATTTGATGTGAGATTCATTTTGACGAGAGCGTGAGAGAGGGTGTTTCGTGCAACAAAAAAAATAAGCATGAGAGTTGTGTTGTAAAATACACCTTGGGAGTTGTAATTAACCTCTTACGTTTAACCCCTAGAGTTGTGTCACCGCAACCAGAAATGCCTGAAACAACTCAGGCAAACAACCCACTTCACGAACCTCAGTGACGTTAAGAATTTGCAACATCTCACAACATTGTGACATTGTTTACCCCAATGGAATTTTTTAATTAAGGCCCTTACAGTATGTTTAGGATTCCTTTCTCGTGACACTATTGAGTTTTCAAAAGAGCGTCTAATGAAAGAGTTATTACATCTCCATTATCATTAGCGTCATTATAATAACGAGCTAATGATCAGGTCTCGTAAGTGTATCTCTGACTCTCACAGACGCAAACACACCTACACAGACATGGTCCCAGGGGCAATCTGTGGAAACATGCCCCCGACTATCTTGATCTCATGTGTGAACAGAGGTTTGGCTCCCCTCTGTTTGGGCTTGTATCACACGAAGTCCCAAAGAGGAATGGTTCGAACATGACCTCATCAGGCAGAACAAAAGACAGAGTGAAGCAGAGGAGATGGGCTGGGAGGTGCAGATCTGCATCAAGGAGCCAGGGCTAAAGCCTCTGCCGATGTTTTAGGGATTAGGATTTGGGAAGTCAATACGTCTAATTGGGAGGGGTGGGGAGGAAGGAAGGAAGGAAGGGAGGTAAGTGTGTGGGAGGGAAATTCACAGTGGAAGGAAGGTAGTAATAGCAATATGAAGAGATGGTAACATTAAAGCAGATCAAGCTTAGCTTCAGCTGAGGATTAGTTGGCACTCATTTAGTTGCTCCATGCACTCTCTCTCACTCACTCTCTCTCTCTCTCTGTTGGTCGTCAAGATGCTATTTAGGCAGAAACGGCTAGAAAATTGCTGAAAATGCCACATATTTACACACTTTTACTATAATGTCAATAATCTAACATACATTACACAACATCCTCTCTCCTTCGCATCATATTTATGGTATTTTGCCATTTATGAACTTCCAGGACAATAACGGGTATAAGGGTTTGGTTTTTTCATGCACAACTGTGTTTTGAAAAAATGATTAAGTACAAAATGATTATTTGCCTGGCTGAGAGGTGAATGATTTATCTCCAAAACATATTCAAGTTCACCCGTCCCTTTTGGCATGTTTTTTTAGAAACCCTAAAGCACAGGTGTGGTTGGATACTCCATCATTGTCATTGTGTGTGTTCCATCGGTCAGTATTATTTCATTACTAGAGGGTTTCTCATTCAGAAACCACCAAATAGAATGACTTAATGTTAGCCCTAAGTTTGTAGATCTAATTCTCATGTTCACAGACAATAAGTAGGTCCTGTAGTAATTATGACAGGAGCAAATAAAACAGTGAGAAGATGGTATTATAGAGCGAAAACGTCAATGAGAGAGGGCGAGAAAGGGTGAAAGACCACAGCAGTGGGAATATTTCAATCAGTATATACATTGTTTTGTATTTTTGAAAATTGTTGCACTTTTAACACTAAACCCTAAACCTAACCCAAGTTGTTTTTGTACCTAAACCTCCAGGAGATGAAGTAACATGGGCATCCCACAAGCCCTCTTTCTCATCACCTGTCACATGTAATCCCAATAATCACTATGGTCTGGTCTGTTAACTCCTGAGAAAAGAAAAAAACTGGCCTACTCCATGCTTGACGTTCTTTAGCAGCCACTTGTTTGCTTTGTCTGATATTATCAGCTTTGTTGAGTTTGTGTGCAACCAGTGGGCACCATGGTTTTATATAGGGGGGGGGGATGATGTCATGCTGGATGTGGTTGAGAGCTACAAAGAGCTGCAGACCAGGTGTTGATTCCCCGTTGGATTGTCAGTACCAGCGATTTGATCACATAACAGTGAACGACTTGAATCACAAATCTCGGCGCAGCACTTTGATATTATCGTGGTTGGCTTTCCATCTCTTGTCCCACCTAATGTCTTTCTTGCAGAAATCTCCAAATGTCAAAAACAAATTTGTTACCAGCATGACTTTTTTGATGGTGTTCCTTCAGGTCTTGGTGTCTTAATGTGGTACATGATTGGTAACATAATAAATCAATGAATGAGACCTGGACCCAGACCTGTGGCAAAAAATTGACTGATTGATTTACCGATTAAAAAAAATAATGAATAGATTTCAAGTTGTGCTAAAATTGACGCTTGCCCATTAGGAGTCGGTGAGCTTCCTGGCTTCTGTTGCTAGCAGTAAGAAAAGTGTTTACCACAGGTTTGATGGTGCTGACTGAAACTCCACGAAAAGGGAATGAACAGTCTCCTGCATGCTGGATCCAGTGTTGCACCAGTCTCACTTGTAGTTTATAGACGTATAACGTCTCCCGACAGCCCGCAACCACATTTAAAAAAAAGAAAACAGTTATAACTAATGTTACTCCAGCAGGCCAGAGAAAATATTCAAGACCTATGTAAATAAAATGTAGGCTTCAGGGAAATTAATTCAATGCCTTTTCAAGACTTTTAAAGATCTGCTGATAGCCTGGTAGACAAGGGTTACTGTCTTTCCCCAAATGTGCAGGTTTGACAGGTTTGGCAAGATGTCTGCCTGGATGAAAAATCGAATGGGGTCTGGCTCAGTCTCCACAGTCCACGAGACTTTCCTTTCCAAACCCCCCCTCCCTCACACTTAATCGCAACTCCACTCTGCCCCAAAGACACGGTCTTGCTTTAAATACAGCTGACGAGTGCTTTAACAATAATGCCGGGGTCATTGAAGGAGAGGTCCTACAAGTACCTCTGCATCTTCTTTTGGCATACCAGTTGATACCTTTTTTTTTTAAGTAACATATAGCATGATAAACTTTGGTAATTATTTGTGGTAACTGACATATAAAGTAAATAAATAAATGTACTCTGGCAGTCAGCATGTAAGCATTTACTGTCATTGTTCATGTGTTTGTTTTGATTACAGCTTCCAGATGTTGTGGTTTCTGTCTCGGCACTGCACTAGATATTTGAGTTGTTTGTATTTAAATCGCAGCCATTAAGGTCCTCCTTTACAGACCACAAAACAATGGTGTGCCCAGATGGCTTTGGACACATTGAGGGATTTTCAAAGATGTGGTGTTTTAAGAAGAAAAATATCTATTTAATTTTTTACATGAACAGCAATATAAATATTGTGCATCACTGTAGATTTTTATAATTATTAGTTTTTTACAATTATAAGTGATGAGCTTTATGCATCCACACTGTGTTGTTGACATTGATATCACAACGACACAAAATAGAATGACACAGTGTAACTGCACCTTTTCATGGTCAATCCGGGGGTCTGAAAGTGTATTGTTGTACAAAATCATAGTTTTTGAAGTCGTAAAAAAAGCTCATTTAATGATTGAAAAGGCATTTTTTTGAAAGTAGTCATCGGTTTCTGTGCACAAAAGAGTTTTTGCGTAAAGAATCCACATTTCTTCTCTTCTCGCTACATCCCTTCTACAATAACTCTGGCTAATATATAAATACATATATGGCTAGGTCACTATTATTGTGAGCATTTATAAATAAAGTTGCCAATACTTAAATTATCTAGTACGGTATTTGTCATGCAATATAGAGAGCCGGGGTGTCTCACTGATTTATCTTTGCGATGGAGAGCGAGCGGTACCCAGCGTGTCACATTCATAGGTGTAACAGTTAATAGGGTCCCGTCTCAATACTGTTCTAATAGATATGTCCTGTATCTAAAGAGCTCGCACTTCTCAGCAATTCACCTGCCAAGTGTGAAGTCGATGGGATGAACGGTTGTCGAGAGAATCGAAGGATGGACATCCAGACAGAGACACCTTTTATTTGCGCATGATAGTATGGTATTGAATGTAAATTTAGATATTTACCGAAAACATTTGGCAGTAGTAATAGCAGTAGTAGTAGTTGAAGAGGGTTCCCTTAGCAGTGTATGCAGGTGTGTCTGTCATGCTGCATACAGCCGCAGCAACCTTTGCTCATGAGTTAGGTATATGTAGCCTTTGAGGCTAAACCCAGGGCAAAAAAAAGCACAGGTTATAACATCTCTCCTCTGGACTATTGTGGCAAGACAGTAGGAGAACAATGTTCAGAAAGATTAAAATCAACAATAATATTAAACGCGAGTGATATGCCCCCCCCCCCCCCCCCGCCCCTATCCCCAGTGGAAATTACGCCCTTAGATAGTACCGGTAGTGAAGGGAACAGAACAATGTGGAAAATCCCCTAGCATGAACCTTCCTTGTTTACACTTAAATTGACCTAAAATGGACCTACTTTCAAGAGACTGAAAGAGTGGCTTTGCTTTAATTATGTTGTTACAGGACAAAGAACAATGTCTGTGTTTACTGTCATGTTGAGAAATGCCGACCCGTGTGGTCGGCAGTTTTTCTAAGACAATAGTGGAGGTCAGTCACTTCCCAGATATAAACTTTCTGGCACTAGATAGATGAATTATATTTGGTAGAAGGAGAAATGACATAACATTATGCTGCATAAAATGATGCTACAGTACACTTTAAACATACGCTCTGGATGCTGATAAGCATTGCATTTAATTGCTGTTATGAGCTGGCGATAAAAAGGAAATTTGAATCAAACTTGTTTTTACTGTGTCATGAAGAATTTTCATATTTTGAACTCAACTCCTTTAAGGATTCCTATGTTAATATGTTCTTGTGCAAAACAAGGTTTTGGGTCTGCAAGGCTATCATCAGAATAATGATGGTTTGAGCAGATACAAATGGCCTTGGAGATGGGAATAAAACTGTACAAGTAAGGAAAACACAGGGAATAATAAACATTCAGCTTTTCATTCTTAGTTGGCAGTCTTCAGTTTCCCCGGCTGATATTAAAACCATCACTGAAAGATTTTATCAGCTGCAGTTTATAAAGTAATTGTGGTAAATGTGTTTTGCACTGTCTGTATCCAAAAAAAAAACCACACCATGTTTTTGCTGTTCATGGGTGAAAACCACTGTGTATTTGTTCCAAATGAAAAGACAGTTTTGTGTCTCGTCTCTTGGAAATGTTATTTCAAAAATATTAACTTAAACATTGTTACTACTTTTTTATAAAATATATGTACAATATTCACCTAAAAGTATTTTTTTAAATACTCATTGACTCTTAATTGGCACGTTTAGCTGAGTAGAATACATCAACATATGCATTAAGTGCACTAGCTTACAGTACAATTTCACAAGTAATTCCAAACAATTCATAGTATTCTAATGACAAAAAGCATTCAGTCATTATGTTACTTACTAATCAACTAATGGTTGTGTAATCTTTATGATAATATTGGAAATGTTAAGATCACACGAGTCCAAAGAAATCCTACTCAGCCTTCACTGGAAATGAATTCCACAAATAGTCAAATATACTAACAATATATGTGTAGCCTTATCTTTATCTGCAAACTATGCAGAAATACCAGGTCACAAAAATCATCAAAAATCATGACACATTTTGTTAGAAAAAAGCGTGTGGGGGAAGCCTCTGAGTGTGTGATTCTATGTTTTCTTTAACATAAATAACAAACATACCCACCAATAATTGGTGCAAAAACAGTCACCATAATGCAGGAAGTAAAGTATTTAATGCTCAAAATTTCAAGTTTGAACCCACCTATGTAGCAGGCGGCAACTTCCGGATCTGAAAAGTGAAGCCAGTGGGGAAGTGCCTCAAACTTGAGTTCATAGTCTGTTCAATATAAAATGATGTTCATTTTGTAATTTTTGGTCCCATTTAGAGTAAAATAGACGATAAAGCAGGGTATGCTTTATGGCGTGGCTATCTTGTGATTGACAGGTCGCACCACCAGCGTTGTCCAGTCTTGGAGTTGTCCGCATTTTTGTCTTACCACTTTAACCCATCCTCAGTGTATCAGTTCATGAAAGTTAATTGGAACATTTTGGTTGCCATAAAAATGACTTATTCAGCGTTCGGTTGTACTCAAGTCCACTGTCTTGTCCGTCACTTTTGGTTCCAAAAAACAAGATGGCGACGGCGGCCAAAGTGCAAAACTGAAGGCTTCCAAACCTTAGTCCACAGACCAACGAGTGACGTCATAGTGCCTACTTCCACTTTACAGTCTATGCTATGTGGGCACATCTTAATATCTGAATAATGCACCCTTTAAATTGCAGGAAAATACTGTGCCATTGACTCTAGACCAGGTGTTTGTTGGTCAGAGGCGCAACGGCTTTTCGCTGCCTCTAGATAACAATGAGCCTGACCACACCTCATTTTAAGACCAACACATCGATGGGCGCATAGATGGGCACAAGTACATGCACTACTTACACAACATGGGCGCTGGGCTAGAAAATGACATATCTGCTGCGCTGTGTACCGCTCTGCGCCGGGTGTAAGATAGAACACTATATGACTAAATTCTACAAAAATGTACACATCAAAACTAAACTGAAAGTATACTGAGCTATTGAGTAAACTTATTATAGAGGTTTAAGTATGAAGTATAATTATCTGTACTTACTACTTCTATTTTTCTTATTAGTGGTGAATCGCTCCACTCCAAACAGTTTCCAACATTGTATTTTGTTTGGTATGCAACTTTTAGACCCTCCTTTGTACCAAATGCTCTCATTAACATAAATATGCCATAGCATATATTGTAAAGTCTAAGTCCCACCCAGAAACATTTAGGGGACAGTGGGACAGTTTTGTCAACTGATGTTTCCAAGTTCAAAAATGAGCTTTACATTACTCCAAGTACTGTATTTATCCATGAGCCAAGAGTATAAATCTATGGGCTAATTGCACACTGACTATTTTCAGTGCTGTAAAACGTTTGGAATAGACATTTTGATATGACCATGGAAACTAACAAGATCTGTAATGGTCATTGGTTCCTTGGCCTGTGCCAGATGCTTTAAAACGCAGAATGATACAGATGGTCCCAACCTTCCTTCCAACACTACAAATTAGAGATGATGGGCCTTGGAATTCTTTCAACTACATATCGTAAAACGTATGGCACATCGTGGTTCTGCAGTTGTTTTGACACTGATGTACTGTGTAAAATGCTGGCACACTGTCTTCCAACATATGGTGAGTACTATTCTTGAATACACTTTAACTTGTTTTCATTTTGTAATAGATCAGTCTACCTCAATTGATCTCAGATAAATAAATGAACACGGCCAAAAGCAATCCTTAGTTTACCTTTTGTTTATTTATAACTGTGGCACAGCGAAGGTTGTAACACTGTATAGGTCAAGTAGGTCCAGGCCAAAGGCTCCACAATGTGTACTGTGCAGTACTATTCCAGTGTACTTGAGCTGCCCTAAACTCCTGCACTTAAAGACAGTGGAAGGAATGAGAAAATGACACCTAGGAAAACATTCCAAGAGGGGTCCCTGCTCATGCTCAGGCTGGTGTCCCCGGCATTCCCTGCATGTTCGATGAAGCTGTACAAGCATATTAGCATTCTACTGACATGGGAAGGTAATAGGACACGAGGGAATGCCTGTGGAGCTGCAACCAGAGCTGGTAATCATTTATTTCCAGGCATGCTGCTGCCAGAGATGGGCCTACATATATTTCTTTGGAGCCTGTTTTAGTATACAGTGGAGATATATCTTTTATATTGGAACACGCTCATTTGCATTTTTTGCCAGGATAAGAAGACTGATAGCACTCTGACACTGTCGATGCAAACGGGAAGTCACTGCACCCTGCCAAGAAATAAATCCAATATACAACCCCCCCGTAAATACACAACTTGTTGTTTTTAGCCATGGGTTTGTGTACAGATTTAATAAAGATACAATGAGTAAAATAAGTAGTTTGATATCTTAAGAGATATGCATATACACTTTATGGCAGAGGTTTGAAAACTAAACATCATGGTTGGGCTTATTCTTTCTCGACTCTAGTTGGCTTCTTTGTTAGTTGTTTAGTTTGATTTGTTTGGAGCATGTGCCCAGGTACTACACAAGAGTATTTAGGAATAAAAAAGCTTGTGAGTGCAGCTTTAATGGCTCCGCAGTGTACAATATAAACTAACACTGTTTTTTTTTTTAAAAAGGTTATATGTCCATTTTACATTTCTGGTATTATTTTTGATAGTAATCAAAATAATAAACGTTTTGGAGACGTGTATCTCCTTCCAACCTCTCTGGTTAAAGAGTATTACAATAACATAACTTTTAACCATAGCTCGAAATCCATAATAACATCCTGAAAATTAAGAAAATGTGAAAGGATTGCATGACATTCAGTGGGGCAGAGCTGGTTAGTTATCGAACCCTGGTAGGAGCCGGCTGATGCTATGCTAAGGAGTGCCATGCAGTCAGACGGCACTTAGTGACGGTAAATTATGCCCAGGTTTGTTTTTCTCTTGGTGTCTATATAAAGCACCTTCTTAAGTCTCTCATATTGTATGACAGTAAGCTCAGAGAGTGAGATTAATGTGTGTATTTGGCAAATCCATATTTGTGTAATTAAGGTGTGCCATACAAATGCACTCTCACACAGAAAAACCAAACAAAAACATGCATGTATATTAACACAAACAAGAAAATGTAGAGGGCTGCACCCAGGTTTTCCTAGTTCACAGCTCATTCCTACAGTATATGCTTCACCTTATGTGCACTGTAAAACGCATAACATTTTCCGTTCACATTTGGACCACAGTGGAATAACTTTTTATAGCATAAGAAGGGATGGACTCCAAAATTCCTGTGTGGTGAAGTTTGAAAGACAGCTTGCGCTGAATGTCAGACAGCTTTTGAGCTTGATGCAGAGGGGCCGTGATCCCGGGGCCCCACAAGTGACAGCTTTCTCATCTATCATTCCCGCATGTTCTATAAGTTGTTGCTCTTGCTGTCTCTTTGTGCTGAAACAAGTTTGTTTTGCTTTTTTTGCGCACTTTGTAATGCCTGGTTGTGAAGCTGCAGACAGTGATAGAAGGCGGTCCTGGCTTTACTCAGCTGTATTATTGTTCTTCCGAGGCTTAAGGTTTAAGTGGGAGGGCCCTGCCTTCAGTTTCAGGTGCCTGACAGCAATGGAAATCAACTCAACCATACACATATGAAGCATGTACAATTAACTACAAAAGATGAGGTCAATTTGAACTGTCTTAAGAACATACAAAAGACATTTCGACCTTTCTTTACGACCAAATAATGTATCTGCAAGAAATTAAAATCAATAGAACATTTTGTCGTCTACTGATGACCTCATGCCTCAGAGATGTCTGGCGTCACTATGGGAGCTCTCTCTTTCAGACAGAGAAATCCCGACTGGTTTCTGATCCGGACTTGCCAGGTTTCGATACAGGAGGTTCCATCTCCACCCCGAGTCTCCATAGAGATTGAGCTGACTAATAAAAATAGCTTGGCTGTTCTGTTTACCCAGAGTGGGATGTTTCTTTATTCTATTTTCCTTCCCTCCATCTCTCACGCAGTCTCTATGTTGAATGGATGTGACATTTCTCACTTGCTTTTATGAAAACTTCTTTGTAAATAATGTTTTTTAAGTCAATGTGGGCATTTTGAACAACATTTTTCTGGAAGATTTCAAATTTGCCCCCATTCACCTTGTGTTCCGTGTCTTTGTACAGCCTGTGTGCATGTGCACAATACATGAGGGATCAGAGTGTAGTGGTTAGACAAAGGACTCCGAGCAGCAGAGAAACCAAAGCCAGATGAGTGCCCTCAGTGTCCGTCTATACTTTCAAGGCGAATGGGAATGGGCCATAAACGTCAGGATGGACCCATAAACGTCAGGTTAAGGAGACAAATAATAGGTGACAGGTGATGTTCAAAAACGTCATGAACACCTAAAGCTCACAATGGGTAGATTATATTACCGGTATATCCATTCAATTGTGTCTTCGAAACTGTCTCCTGATGTTGTTGGAGAGGCGATCATCTAGCACTCTTTTAAGGGTGCAATGTGTTAGACACGTTCCAAAAATGACCTAAAATTATAAACAGAATTTGAAGAGGTTACAGTGTTGTCATTGTGTCAAAGACCTCTATGTATTATGTTGCAGAGAAATCTACTGAAATGAACATGCTGACCAGCTAGCCCCGGCCCGTCCTGTCTTGTAATACCACTTGTACCTCCAGAGGCGATGGTGAGTCACTGTGGCATCCAGTCTGCCCTCAGTCCAACATGAGAGAAGAAATAGCGCTGCCATTGTCAATAACACTTCCATGTTCTGTGTGTTTTTTGGTTTGATTTGTTTATTGGATTGAACCTAAAGTGACAGAAACAGCAAGGGTTAGTCCCAGCACTCCACCACCTTGCTATGACTCCTGGCGTTGGGGTTATTGCTGGCTAAATTCAAGTTGCTGTGGCCGCTGACTGGACGTCCATCTCCCTGAGCCTCCAAGTGCTGACCACTCTCCTCCCGGCGGGGTGGATATCTGGCCATGGGATATAGTTAATGGCACAGCAAACACACAGATGGCTAATGTAAACTAAAGACAGACGCCGCATGTGAATATTATAAGACAGTCGGGCCCAGTAGCTCATCAGGTTCAATTCCAGGCCTCTCTCTCTCTCTCCTGCCTATTCTGTCTCTCTTTTCAAGCTATCACTATCGAATAAAGAAGGTATGCCCATAAAACAAAAGCAGTTATATTTTGACCAGCACTCAAAGTTTCAGCAGGTTGGACCCAGCAGTATTGATGCAATGCTGAACCCTATTTGTTTGGAGCATGTGGCCAGATCTTACACAAAGCACCTTTTTTAAGAAATGATGGCCATTGAAAATATAATGTATGACGAGAAAGTGCAACAAGTGTGAGGATAGAAAACGGTCCATTAGTTTGAACACAAATTAAAAGCTGAAACAGGATTCACCTGTGATACACATTTGCCCACAATAGCAGTGCTTTGTATCAGTGTTGGAAGCATGGCGAATGGGTGAGAGATACCCATAATCCAACAGATACATTACGTAACAAAACAACTGTCATCTATTAAATAGATTTATCCCTTGTCAGTTGTTAATGTACTGATCATCATAAACTCCTTGGAGCTTGTTTCACAGGTTGCGTGCTACACCTGGCTCTGTGACTGCAATGCCTGGCAGAACTATACTGTAGTTCAGGCAGTGGTGACGGTTTATTATGAAAATATTATTCATCATAACAAAATATGATCTCATAGCAACAACAAAAAATGACATAGTGAAATATGACCTTTGATGAAACATGACGGTGAGATATTTGACCTTTTGATGACATCTCATTCTCTCCAGAATCCAAGACCTGTATGTACTCATGCATAAAACAATATTGATTTCTCAACTCGTGTTTTTATGAATTCTTAAAGAAAAAAACGCTTTCTCCACGGTGAACGGAGAATCAAAAAACGGACAACTTGATGATTTTATATAAAAAGGGGGTCGCGTTTAATGGACTCTGACTCATGTGGACCGACACGGACAAGTAGCACATCTGCACAAAAGTGAGACTGTTTAGGCGGAAGTGTTAGGGTCTAAGCGAAAGAGTTGTTGCTTTTCTGTTGTTAAACGCGGCCCCTATGTACTTCAATTCATCAAGACATTTCTCCGTATTATTTTTGCAATAGAAATAAGTTTTCTTCAATAATTCAACTGAACCTGGGGTGAGTTATCGGTATACAAATGATCATTCTCTGAATGAAGTATTCTTTTTATGAACTTTGGTTGGTGATAGTAGACAAAGCACATGTTACTAATAACATAAACATTGGCTCTGTTCTAGTCACGTGTCCCCAGCCTTTCCCACTATGTTGAAATATATTCTTGAAAATGGTATTATGGAATTTAGTTGCCCCACAGATAGCTGAGGAGTGAGCAGCTAGGTACCAGTACCAGATGCCCTGATAAGAGCCAAAATAACTAAAATTGTGGAATTCTGCTGCAATTCGAAACAAATGTTTTGTATTAAGTTACAAAACAACTGCTCTGCACCTGTCCCCCTGCTCTGTCTTCACTGCCCACAAAGCTTTATATGTTCAGCCTTTTTTTTTTAATCACCTCCAAAAAATTGTTATCATCCCCTAGCACTGGACATCAATGTCTGACACTTAAGTTGGTCTTGGTGTTGAGAGCAGATTTCAGTTTAAAGCATGAAACCAAAGAACCCGTTTTCACTATTCCGTCCTGGCTGGTGAGGGCGTGTACGTGGGTAGTGACAGGATGATGAGTGAGTGTCGAGTGGGCGAGCGTAATTGACTCAATAGAAATAAATCTTGGAATAGACACTGTGGGCGTTTTTAGGTGTTTTCCCCAAGTGTTTTTGTCAAACAGGTTGGTAACACCAGTGCTATAGAAGACAGTTTGCATCTAGAATCGGAATCAGAATAAGGTTTACTGCTGAGTAGGTTTTCACTTGCCTTGGAGTTTATTGCATAGACATATAATATATTACTGCTTCAGAATAATACAGATAATGCCGTGCAATCAATAAGCTGTTCATCTTTTATTATGACACTATATAACTTAGGTTCTGATACATACAGCGGTCACAACCATTGCCTGGGTTAAACAAGGCTATATTAAGGACTGTGTTCCCTGTGAGCACGATAAAAACAAAAATAATGAGTTGAAATTTGATTTTGACACAGAATTCTTCGAAAACATGAGGCAATAACGACGACTAGATGTCTAGTGCCCCAGGTGAAGTTACCAGTTAATAAGCTATTGTCACAATAGGGCAATCTAGTTCCTCAATATTTCCACACATTAGAGGCAGATGACAAGCCAGTTCTTTAAATGTTTTACATAACCTATGACCTCGACCAACTGATCAGTATTTGACTGTGTTTAAGAAACTGCAATCTTTGTTTGGCAAACTCAAATGACTCATCTGATCCGCACCATTGTAACGTAATGGAATACCCTGACAAATTGACAGCGCCCAATATTGTTCTATTTCCCTGCAAGCCATGCCAGAAAAAGAGTTTTGACTAGAATCCAATCAGTCATTCAAAGGGAGTGAGCCAAGAACCTGTTCACGCTAGAACAAAAGTCCTTCTTTGGGAGTGCAGGACCTTGTCATACTGTTTACATGCTGTGTCTCCGGCTTGCTAAGTCAGGATTCCAGCACACCACATATGTGCTATAGCTCGTAGAACAAAAACAAAGATGGGGTGTGTTTCTTGTGTCATGCAGAGAAAAGTAGAATCTGTTTGGTTGAGTTGGTATAGTGATTGCATTCCTTCGACTTGTGTGTTTTTGCCTGTGCAGTTCATGCCTCTGACTACTATTTGCTCACAAAAAGGTTGATGCTGCAATCCATTATTATTGCATGGCCCTCGCAATGCATTTGGAATACGATCAGTGGGAAAAAAGTAGCGCTCTTTGTCAAAGAGGAAAAGTGTGGATGTGCTCATGCGGTCGAAGGCATAGCTGAAATGCAGAATTCCTCACGCTCATCATTCTATATTAGGCAACTGCACAGCAAGGTTCATTACCTAGACGGCAGAGTGACTCAACCATTTTTCCAGACCAACATGAGAGCGTGTGACATGTTCAGCAGATAAACCACAGAAATTGTTTCATCTAATGTTCTTTGCGCATTCCTCTATCCTTACATGCCAATGATGATACGGCTGAGGGACGTTTGAGTTTGAGTTTCTCTGCAAACACCCTGAAACTACGGTTCAGATACTCTTTCATCCATTGACTGGACAGGACAGTAGTGGTCAGGCTTAGTATTTCAAATAAACTATCTTTTATTTTTAGTTTTCCCTTGTGAAATCTATATTTAAGGCATACTGTAAGCCACAAGTGTCATCACTCGCCAAGCAGAACCGTACTGTTATTCTAGTCTCCTCACTTGTGACTTCAAGGTGTTATTTATAGAAGAACCGCGAGCCAACGACACATCAAGTAGATGGCAGTGAATGACATTTGTGTCAGTGAAGCATCAATAGCTAAACCTGACCAAATACCAGTTCATACCCTAGCCCTGTGCGGGCTTACCAGCAACCATATAAGACTGGTATGCACGGCTGGCCTTCAGAATAAAAGTGGCATATTTTTTGTTTTTAAATTGGTAGAGTCTTGTAATTTTAGAAGCAGTACTATCATTTAGGAATACTAATGTAGGTGTCCTTAAACTGATTATCCTGTACAATGATGACTTTTGGAGTAATTATTCAGACTGAGAGCAAAGTGAATTTTCACTTCTCAAAACGTGTGCATATTTGACCAATGGAATGCATATCATGTTTATTCACCCATAACAGCTAGTGTAACAACATATGTACCAACCATGTGTGTGTTGACCATGGCAGTGTGTGTTTTTGTTCAGTGCAAACTCTACTCTGTTTTTATCAGTTTTCT
Source organism: Leptoclinus maculatus (assembly GCA_032191485.1). Lineage (NCBI taxonomy): Eukaryota > Metazoa > Chordata > Actinopteri > Perciformes > Stichaeidae > Leptoclinus > Leptoclinus maculatus. The sequence goes on from JAVDOI010000018.1 coordinate 1,171,780, forward strand.
CTCTTTTGTCCTCTTGTCTCTGTAAATTTATCCATAAAGCCTGGAGATTAGTGCACATTTTGTGCTCAATTTAAAATGTTTCTTGAAACAATAGCAACATTTTTACATACAATTTGTGCGTCTTCTTTGTCAAATGAGAGTTTTTCATTCAGTTTACATTCATGGACATGATGCTTTTATTCTGAAGGACGTCTTACTGGCACTAAGCCGGAGGGCATGTAAAGATTGACTCATCAAAATCAAGAGGAAAAAATGTACTTCAAATTAAACTTCAATTGTATATTCCGTTTGACACTGGTTAGAGTTGTAACCAATGTCTGTTTCTAAAATATTTTTAATACATGTTTCATATAAAAAGTCCTCTGCATGGTTAGCTCTTTGTTTGACTGTATTTCTTTTCCACGTGGAATCACAGGATATTGTGTAATCACCACTTATAGGGGAGCATATACAGTGTATATATATATATATATATATATATATATATACTGTGTATATAACAAAAACATTTAATACATATATAATAACTATTTTTGACTGTGTAGTAAGTCATTTCAGCCATTTGTGGAGTTTGCCTCCCTGCAAACTCTGCCGTTGTGTGGTTGCTTGAATCTTTAGAAAGTGGAGTGCGTCAGGAGCCGTCTGCCTCAAACAGGATAAAGTTGCTGTTGCCTATTTTGATGCTCTGCAGCAACACTAAGGCACCATTTCACCACAAGGTGGAATATTGTAGTTATTCACATCTGGGATAGATGTTCTTCACGTCCCTCTATGTTTGTGCGTCTTTGTGTGATACCCACTAAATACCAGGTAGGTTTAAATGTATGAATGCAACCACCGCATATCTCCCTCCTAGAGAGCTCAGAGTTATTGTTCTTGGGAGGTCAGTTATACGCTGTATTCTCAGTGATGTGACAGAAAGAAAGCTCTGTTTTTCATCACTGTCAATGGAGCAATGGCTGTCATTCTGTGGACCATCGAAGCTGTCCAGATTTACACTTGGACTGACAGTGTGAATAGATGACATACAAGAAAACTGATCTTTTCCACATAGGTCCTCCCATCTCTTCCCCCTGTCAAAGCCAATGCTGACAATGGTTCCAATTTGTCAGCTCACATGGCAAATTCTCAAAGTTGTCATCAAGATTAATGCAACCTTTATGCAGAAACTATTATATAGTGTATATTAATGCGGATGTGAGTGATATAAGTTCAATATCATCAATATCAATATCTGACTTTCACACATACATTTTTTCGTAACTTTTTTTTAATTCTTAGCAAATTAGTCCCTTCCTCAGAGAAATTGCCTCAACTGAAAATGATATTTCAATTTGAACTCCTATTATAACCAAACTTATGTTCCAATATAATTAACCTTAATTGATATACACAGTATATCAACTATAAATATTATTTATAATATTTTGGGTATAAGCATAACGTATCAATTTCAACTAAATCTTTTCAAAATGTCAAATGAGAAACCATGATGTGCTTTAGATGTGCTTGAAGTTTATACATAAAGATAAGTCTCCTCCTCATTGGAGTGACGATGTCACTTTCAAAATTGTATCTGAAAGCCTCCATTACATATTGGGGATGGGAAACTTGAAAGACTCTGCCATTTAGCAAGCGGGAAGGCTTTAGAAAAACAGGGTACAACTTTCTGTTCTTGAAGCCAATGTGGAAGTGTCTTTAACTTGCATTATTTCTAATGGCCAGCAGAGGGTGACTCCTCTGGTTGCAAAAAGAAGTCAAATTGTGAAGTCTAAGAGAAAATGACCTTACTTCTTGAATACAGCACAATGTTCATTTTGTAAAGTGTGACCCCATTTAAATTGAAATAGAAGATAAAGCAGGGTGCTTTAGGACGTGGCTCTATTTTGTGATTGACAGGTAGATACCATTGCGCTGCCCAGTCTGGTTGTTGTCAAACTTCATCCCTGTCACAGTGTATTTTCAGTTCATGAGAGTTAACTGTAATGTTTAAAACATGTCTTCAGCGTTTGGTTGTACTTAGGTCCAAAAGAACAAGATGGCGACGTCCAAAGATGAAGATAGCGACGGCCAAAATGTCGAATTCAAAGCTTCAAAACCGTAGTTTGCAAACCAATGGGTGACATCAAGGTGACTATGTCTACTTCTCATATGCAGTCTATAAATAAACACTGTCGGGTCGCATCATGGGAAATTGAGGGATTCAAGGAGTGTTGTCGGTACTTGACACGTACCAGGGAATATTTTTGCCCAAGGTGACAAGAATACCTCAAGTTTGAATTGTTTATATTGATCAGCTTGGACATAACACACAACAGGTCCCAATTGCAATGATGTAAATACTAGAGCATACACAGACAGTTTTGTCTGGAAATGTTGAGTCGTGAGAAGTCTTTCCTAACAAATCTCGATGATTATCTTATATAATGTGAAAATAAATGCTGACTATGCTGATACTCTCAATCGTTTGTCTATTACAGAAACTAAATAATGGCAATTTATCTTATGCATATAAAACTAAAACAACCCTGATCCAGCAATGTGTCCACTTAAGTGTGTATTGTATTGCTCTATGTGGGGAGACAGAGTACTGGATGAAAAACAGAGAAATGATGATGATCAATGGCACACCAGGGTCCAGCATGAGCCTGCCATCATTGAAGCTGTTCGTGAGTGGGTGGTGGTGGTGGGGGCTTTCATTTTATGTCAAAATGGTGCATGAACTTTTGCAGAACGAGGACTTCGCCCACTGAAACTTGGCATTCCAAACAAGTCTTGGAAGCAACAGACATTTTGCATTCAAGTTTTAATATGCACGTGTGTGTACTGTACACGTGCTTTCACACACAAATGGACAGAAAACTCTCCAATTACAAACTAACTTACTGCTAGTGCTGAACTCATTTCCTTTTAACATGCTTATTGTCTCATCGAAAGCATTTCTTGAGAACGGAACTAAACAGTTTGCTGTAGCATATGTTTATCTAAGTGAATTTCCATCCATGAATGCCAGGTCTCTTTATGGGATCGGTTTGATGGAGCACATTACCTAAAAGCAGAATATTACAAATACCAGCTGCTCCAGAGGATCTGTTGTATGCAAGACTTTGCATCTACTCGACAGCTTCCATGTGTTAACGTTGATTGCTGTGTTTGTGAAACAACTTTTAAATCCACAGATGTCTAATCATTTACATCAGCTTCAGGTGTGCTTTAGAAGCCCCAAAATGACCCCAAATACAACTTGTATTCATTAGCTTCAGGTGTGTCCCAGTTAACAGCATGCAAACACATTGCAGACGTATTTTGTTGTGTTCATTTTAACTCAGGACAGGGGGATTTTTAAACCCTTTGTAATGAGGCACAGTACAACTCAAATGACTTTTGAGACAAATACAGTTTTAGTCTATACCTAATCAGTTTTGCGCCATTTTCATGTGATACTGCATAGTTCTAAAATACCTGTCTTTGTCCAAGTAAGTCAGGACACTGACTAAGTTATCATGCACACCAATATGCCATTATCATTTTGAATATGTAAATAATTAGAATTTGATACGGGTAATGTTAACAGGCGGCGCATGTACATGCTGCGGCCAGTAGCTCCCATGAATTGCGTTACATTTTTTGTCTTCATTTTATGTTTTTTCCGTGTTTATTACTGGAGCACTTGTGGCATATGACATAACACACTCAACATCGAAAAAGGTGCAAGATTAGACGACCCATTATTCAGAAACCCCAATAGTCCAAACTGTGTCTGTTCATTTGTCTGACAGCCCTTTGTCCCAAAAACAATGCCCATCATTCCATAGGCCCATTTCTCCAAAAAATACAAACAAGCCATGCAAGAAACAGAAGCACATGGCTAATTACTATGTAACATTACATCACATTTCCTGTCACAAAACGTATATTTTCCTACCATGGTGAAGGCATGATCGCACTACTCATCCTCTGGTTGACTTACCTGATATTCTTACCCTAAACCCAACTAATATCACCCATCGTTTCGAAACATAACCAACCCAACGAAGGCAATGAGTAATAAGAAGCAGAAAAGTGGGTCATGCCTGCACCAGTAAGCAAAAAAATTGGGAAGGTTCGATGACGTCATTCAGTATAATAATTAGCCAGGTGCTTTGTTAACATAGCCGAGCCTGCCACATGTTCCTTTTTGTGCTCCACCGACTAGCTCACGGCTGTCGCTCTGCACTGCATGCATTTTATGGCCTTCACAGCTGTTAACACTATTAGCTGCTAGCTATTTGAAATTTGGCCCTTGATTATGCAAACCACAACAAAATATTGAAGTACGTCTATGTTTCTACTTGCAGTGGATATCCATGTTGTTCAGGAACACCCTCTGTGCTAGTAACATCATGTCCCATAACGAGTGCCATGCTGTGTAATTGTGGGCTTGTAGCTGCAGCTGTGTCCAAGTTCCTACTGATGTCGATTGGTTCTGCTGTGTCATTGTTATCAGATGATGGCCACAATGCTGCAGTGATATGCCTTTGGCCTCAAAATAGAGCACCCCGCCTCCCAGAGTCCAATTCCTGGCCCGAGTGCAACCATTCGGATGCAGACCCCCTGGGTGTGTGAATCCTCTGGCAAGTGCCCATTTAGGGGCGGAAGGGGGTGAGGACATGGTCACAACCAGCGAGAACACCTGCAGTTCTCGGACGAGCCAGTACTGCACTCTGCCAGGGTGCATTTGAGGGTACTTTGAGAGAGTCTGGCATTGGGCCAGAGAGTGTTTTATAAGGGGAACTGGAAAAATATCAAGGCAAAAGCAACAAAAGTAAGAATACAAGGGAGCAACCATGGTGTAGTAAATAGGTCCCATTTTTAGGTTGGTAACCAAATATAACAGCGGAGGGTTGTCTCAGGTCAGTAAATGATAAAATGAGCGAGCCTCGACACTTGTGGCTGACAGGCAAAAGAGTCACCCTGGGGCTCTAGTACTGCTTTTAACTCAGTAGACCATGAAATCCTTCTCCAGACTAGAAAAATATATATCACAGGGTACAGACAGACAAACCTTTGGTCACATTGGAGTGCCACTAAAAATGGTTCTGCACTCAATATTTAAAATAATGTCTCACTGGCCTGACGTCAAGATTGACATAATAGCTCAGACATGTTGATGAGGTCCATGGTTCTGGACAAACCAGTTGTTTACATTTGTTTGAAATCCTTGAAATCTAAAAAATGCTGCCAGGATACATCTTACAATTTATTTTTGCAGTCTCTGCAGTAGAAAAAGAATGTTACATTGCCATGTGATGAAACATAAGCCTCCAAGTTTACAGTGCATACAAAAAAGTTTTTTTTATTCTCTGTGTGTGTGTGTGTGTGTGTCTGTAGACAAGTGCATGAGACACAAGGTTGTCCACGTTCCTCCTTGTCCAGGCATATCAAAAGACAGGTGCCAACCCTTGTGTTCCTGCCAGCCTGATGCTGTGCCAGATTCCAAAGGTTAACAAGATTCTGCACTCTGCAACCAGTCGCACACAATAGTGCCATTCTTCTCTTTGCACATACCTACTTTGGTTTCCACAATCTGCTTGTTGTGATGCACAAAACCAGGCTTGTGTGATTTGAACCCAGGGACGTGCTGGGAAAAGATAATCGTGATATTTGCATGTCATAACACTTTTGCTGAAAAAGGGGTAAAATCATTAAAAAAATAATGCACACATATATCAATTACCTTGCTATTTTATGAAGGTGAGCCGATCTATTAACTTGGGGTATAAGTATGAGGTCTGGTGCAAATGGTTATACTTAGGGCTTTTTAATTAGGTGCAGTGTTTTGACATAAAGCATGACTTCAACAGTTAAAAAGCTAATGCGTGCTTTATATCAGATAATTGTGAGGTCCAGACCTCTCGTCTTAGATGTCCTGTCTGTTTAAGCATTGTGTAATAATTCAGTGCCAAGAGAATGGGCTTTTAGGTTGAATGTATCACTTTAACATAACTGATAATGAGTGACTAAGTGTATTGGGGAAATACTTATTCCCCAAATGTCAGCTGATTGGGAGGAAGACTGAGAACCAGTTCCCAACCACATAATACAGAAAGCCTTCAAACTAATAAAATGCCTTCTTAATAATAATGAAAAAAATGCTAAAATGCCTTTTCATAAATACAAATACCTCTGACAATAAAGACGTGAATAAAAGGGGTTTCAACGAAAGTAAACCAATAAATAAAACAAAGCCTGTGGGAGTTAGGTAATCTCACGCACGTTATACTCAACATTGATTAAGCAACTGTATTTCATGCCTTGGCTTTGTCCTTCTGCTTCGTGGCTATTAATTAAAATGTTTTCATTCTTAGATTTAAAATTTGATTTTGAAAAGAGATATATTCATATGATTCATACCGGGTGGGATAACCACTGAAAAATAAAGCAAATTAGTGTTCACAAATCCTACTCTTCACCGCTTCAATATTTCTGCAGTGGTGATTCTGTGTCTCCATCTTACCTATTTATTATTCATTCTAAAATGATGTCATAGCCCATAAGAGGTGGAATATCTGTCAGTCTGAGTTAGACTGCACTCAGACGACATGTGAAATATTTCTCTGTCTACTGGGTAATAAATAGACTGGAAGCAGGTTTCAGTAGAGTCAAGCTTCATTGCTATGAAAAACATCTAGAGCTTTTTAGTCTACAATTCAAATTGACTAAATTGCTTCAAATTAATCTACTATTTGTCTTGTGGACACAAAAAGTAGAAAAAGGACACAGTGTGGGTATAATAAATGAGAAATGTATGCTCCAACCTTTCTCCTCACTGAAATATGAGCCACAGTGTTCCATTCAAGCAACCTTCGGGTATAAAAAGTGAAGCCAATGCGGAGGTGCCCTAAACTTGCATTCTTTCAAATGGCCAGCAGGGGGCGACTCCTCTGGTTGCGAAAATAAATCTGATTGTATAGAAGTCTATGAGAAAATGACTGTACTTCTCACTTGATTTATTACCTCAGTAATCATTGTGAACATGAGTTAATGGTCTCAATCGCTAGTTTCAGGTCTTCTTCAATACAGGATGATGTTCATTTGGTAAATTAGGTAGTAAAATAGACAATAAAGCAGGATATCCTTTAGGGGCGTGACTACCTTATGATTGACAGGCCTCTAGTTGTCCAGTCTGGGAGTTGCCATGTTTTCGTCTTTCAGCTTTACCCCTGGTGGTTTCGGTTGAACTTAGATCCACCCTCTCATCTCACAACAAAAAGTTACAAAAAGCCAAGACCCAAACTGCAATGGCCAAAAACCAAAGATGGCAGTGGGCAAAATGCCATACTTGAGGCATCAAAACAGCAGTCCACAAACCAATGGGGGAAGTCACGGTGACTACGTTCACTTCTTATACAGTATGTAGTTCCATTACAGCCGCTTTGCTGACATGAAATATGGCCCTTTGGATTGGAGCTGTCTGAATATGCATGCACATAAATACAGTACATGTACACACAAACACGGACTGTTCTTTATTGCAGTCGGGATTGAGTTTCACTACTGTTCTATGTTAGAGCCTGCAGAGATGTGCAGCCAAAAGCTATAAGAGTAGCTCCAGGGTTTAATTGCCTACTTTTTTTTATCCTTTTCTAAAATGCAGTTACTGGAACCAAATGTGAAAGTGAGTATGCTATTAGGCTTGTGAACTCACATCCATCCGCACATGTTCCCAGCTTGTTCTTTCAAACCTGTTTCGAGGAAAATCAGTTCATGTCTTGGAAATAAAGAGTGCAAAGGGGTCAGGGGTTACACTACCTTTTAAAAACACTGCAAAAAAAGGCTTTGTTCAGAATTCTACTGTTTGCTTTGATTGTTTATTCAGTGGTCACTCAATTTATCTTAAGAAGAGCCTGAAAACTGCATGGATTCAACAAGGCCATGGAATTTTGTTCCACGCTGACTTTCAGTCACTACAAGCACTTTGATTCTGTATTGGACAAGCGCTAGTGTAAGTCCTAGTTCTGGTTCTCCCCTGCCTGAACTCCCATTAGCCAGTCCAGCAATATGGCCAGGGCCTCTAGCGACGGGGTGGCGGTGTTGGCGGTGAGCTCTCCACCTCCTGCCGGAGCTCCGACTGCTGGTCAAAGGCCTCAGCAAAGCCGGATCTTGGTCTGCCGTCGGGGTATGGTGGGCCCCTCTGCAGTCTGAGCTGAAGGACTTTTTGGTGAACCTTTGTGCTGAAAATTGTTTCATCTGATCTGATGACAGTCATTAAGAATAGCTATATAGAAATAATCCTCTCGCTGCTGGTCTTGTTTTCTTATGTAGGTCATATTGACCTCATTACATGACTGTTTCACAATCAGTTAAAAGTTCCTTGTAGTATCTTAATAGCGGTTTCAGCAGACAGTTGGTCCATCTAAGTTCCAGAAAACATCTTGATTGGCATGACACATGACACATGACCCTGAGAGTGTAGAGTGTGACCATGAGGGGATGCACCTGGTCAAGAACAATGCTGGAGTACACTCTGGCATTCAAACAATGTTCACCTGGTATGTTTATCAAACCATCAGCAACCTGTACATTTGACACAAGCCATAGCGTAAATATGTTTTCAACATCAATCATCATGCTGAGACAGAAATTCATATCTGACACACCGTGAGAATTTTTTTAGGATTGCAACTATTTTTTTTTTCTTTTTAATAAATTATTTAAATGTTGGAAAAGATACCGTCAGATTATGTAAGTTAAAGAAAAACTGCAAATGAAGACGTTGGAGCTGAGGATTGTTTATTTTAATTGAAAAAAATGAATAATCAATGATCAGAATAATTGCCAACTTTTAGTTTCTTGATCAATTTTGATTGACTAATTGTTTCAACATTTCATACATTTTTACTCACAAGTTATCCAGATGTGGCGATCTCCAGTAACCTCACAGAACAGCCTGAGAAGCCGTCATTAAAAACCTTTTTGATGCATGGCAAGTGATTGGATGAACCATCAGTCAATCAAACTCTCAATCAAGTCAATCAAAACATCTTTTCTATTGAGAAAAGCCTTCAGTGTCGTTCTTTGCTCTTCTTTCAATGATGAAATACTCTCCGATTGTGATACAACTGATTTTCCTTGGGAGAAAGATTGGACACTGGATGGACGGACACCAACGCATTACTTGAAGCCTAACTAGATGGATTTCCCCATGATCTGGCGTAGCAAGAACCGTCTGTGTTGTGTACTTGCGTCAACCATGTTTCTGCCCTTATTGACCTTTACCGCTAGTTAACCACAGAGAAACAAGAGGCCCCGCAAAGCAGTAGGCCGAATCCACGCAGTAATCTGCCAAATGGCAATATCACTTCAGTACCAAGGAGAGCGCAGGGCAGGAGTCTGAATTCAACATAGACTAACTACGATTAGCAGCACCATTTTACAAACACACTACACTACAGTAGTTACTACTTTGTTACTGTTATAAACAAAGAGAAACACACACACTAAAATATAAATAACTTCCCCAGCTCTGTGTTTCTCAAGGAATTCATAGTAGAAAAAAATAAGAAGTTATAGCGTGTGAGCGTATGGGCTCCTCAATGGAGTGAGGCCACTGTGTTTGAATCATGTTAACAAGCATTCTAAATCAAGTGGCAACTGTCGATATGCTACAGCTTTTATACAATTTTAATTTATTTAATTTTTGTAATGACATACAAATTCCTGGCATGGAATGCTAAAAAAAAAAGAAGTATGCCAATTACTGGGGGGGGGCGGTAAAAATGTCTGTATATGGTGCAGAGCCCATACAGAAACTAAAAAGTGTTTTGTTATGCAACAAGATCTGGAAACATCAATAGCAAAATGTTTCATTCCCCGAGCAGGGTCAGGATTATGTGTTCTTTGTATGCCTGACTCATTGTTTGATAGAAACTGTTGGCTTGGGTATCAAGTGGCATTTGTGGGTGGCTATTGCAAACCCCGGGGACAAGTTGAAAAGCTTAGCTCTTAGGAAATGTCACTCACTCAGACATGAAGTCAGATTCTAACCAATGAACTCGCAGCAATTCATCATCTGAAGCTGTTTCTGTTACACCGCTCGTGTATTTACTTCATGGTCTGCAGTGAAAGAGAATGGACTCTTGTTCTGCAATGGCAAGGTGTGTGTCAGTGAGAGTCCGGCTCAGGTAGGTGCCCACAGCTTCTCTGACATGGAGCATTTCACAAGGATTAGAGAAATGTCAAACAATGTAATACTATCCCTATAGACAACCCTCGGTAGAAGGGAAAAAAAAAAAAACACAAAGGAAAAAATGTAACTTTAGATTGCAAGACAGATCACATTCACTTGTTCTCTATTGATCAATCCAACATGCTATATCCTGTATGCATTTACTGTACATCGTGATCATTTGATACTGTATCTATATTAAACACTGCAAAACAGTTTGTACTTTGACTTAGTCGCTTGGGGAAGGCAAAATAATGCCCAGCATCTCAATTGTAGATGGCAAGAATAATTTTTTTTAAAAGCAGATTTTTTTAAAGCATCTGCTTTTAAAAATGTTATTAATGTTGTTGTTTTTTCAATGTTCATTTTGAATAATTGCACTCTCTTACTGCAATGCTTCCTTTCTTATTAAGCTTGAAGAAGTTGTGGGCTACTTATATTATTTTTATTCCAATCTGTGAATCAATTGAATGGTACAGCACAGTTGATAGGACTTTCTTGTGTGTTGGCCATGACCTGGTGTCTGAGGGGGAGACGGACTCAAGTTAAACCAGTTGGGAACTCCTAAAGTATCGCAAACAACATTTTACTTGTTAAAACAGTGTTGCGTGTTAGCAAGCTGAAAACAGCACAGCATAGGAATTTTTTATTTATTTTTGAACAACAAAGTCCTATTACGATCTACATGTGGATGTCTACAATTAGCCACAGAAGTGCATGCCATTACCCGGAGTGGTTGGGGTCTCGTAAAAATTGTAGTTATAATCTGTAGAAAATCAGTCGTATAACTTAATTTCCCCACTGGGGGTGAAATCACATATGTCAAGATATTACCTAAGTCATATCTCCTACAGCGCTCATTAAATTGATTCCAGGCTAGACCTGCTTGGCAAAACCCTTGTAGTGTGAATTATTATCGTGACAAAGCCGTTAAAATATGAAAATCCATTACAGTATTCGTATTTCATGGTTTATAGATACGTCTTAGATTTATTTATTTTACATATACTAGAATGGTTCACCTTTTCTTCAGCCATATTTTTTGCCTTGACATACATGTATGAGATTTGGCGGATAGGGTTTCTGTCTTTTCCCATGACAGCCTGATGTGTACACATGTATTTCAAGTATGAGAACGCTGTGCTTCCAGGATTTGTGGGGAAGTCCCTCTTTTGCTATATCGGGGTTTGTGTCTGCTCACAGACATACCAAAGCATCGGGGCATTTAATCCTGTCTACCCGTTCAAATAAGTTTTGTTGCATGCCAAGCCACTCTTGCACAAGTCGGTTTTAATGGGTTTAGTGGAATGTATCCAGTGACGATCTTTAGGCTATCTGTTACTGGGTGAGCGGCTTCTGTTCAACGAAGCTGAAAGGGACACCAGCTTATTACACACAAACATAAATATTCCCACACAAGAAACATGCATCTTGACATACTGTCCTCATGGTGCCCTACAGCTTCAAAACTGAGAGGTGAAAGTGTCACCCTAATAAAGATGAATTACTTTTGTTTTGAAACCAAAGAGTGTAGTGAACAGCATTCCCTGTTGTTATTTGCCTGTAGGTGTCTTCCACTGTCTCTGGCACTCCCATTAAATGGTGTTGTTAAAGTCAAACTGAGAACCCTGCCTCATCTTAATAAAGAGCCACACAAAACATTTTGCAGCAAACTGAAACCACTGCCATGTTTCTGACACATACTAAAAACTACATTTAAAGAGTTGCAGTGTTGGGCAAAAAAAGAGAATGTAGCGCCTGAATAGTGAATGCCTCATCCTAAAATGGAATGAGTAATGTAGTCTGTACACTAAAAACATACTAAGAATGCATAGAAATGTAGGCCTTTAGTGCTCTATTGACAAGTGGCATTTGTGGCTTGTTTCATATTCCTTACTGCTTGCCAACCTTCTTTAATGTTCTGAATAGCCTTAGTTGTAACCAGTTGTAAACTCATCTGTAGTTAGCCTAAACTAAGATAGCATGGTAACATGCTAACACATTAGCTGATGGGACAGTGATGGAGGCTGAACTAAACTCTAGTTAAGAGTGTTGGATTAGATATCTTGATCTAATAGTGTCACTACAAAAAAAAAGGATTGTCAAAGTAAAAAGGATGATCTGGATACAATAAGATTTGGACGGTATTTTACAACAATCCATACAATATTTGTCAAGACGAACAACCTGACCAACTAGAATTGAAGTAATGAAAAAAGGACAATGTGTCAAAGTTTGTTATCCCCGTTGTCACGAAACATTTATACACATATTATAGATATATACATGTATACACATTATACGTATATATGGCTTTGATTAGGGCCCCATGCGTGACACCACACATGGCGCTGATCTGATCGGGAGTGTGCTGGTTGGCTTCAGTTGCATGTTGGACGCCTCACAACCACTGGCTTGCCAAATCTCTGGGTTTCACTCCTACAAACAGCCGACCAGGGGGATTTGGTTCCCCAGTAATTGTTGTGTGCGATCATTGCTGGGCTCTCCCCTGATTTTTTTTTTTTCCTCGCTGTGCCCAAGTGGCCATTGTTGTAATGTTGTTCCCAAGCCGTAATCATAGGCAGATGGCTCCTCACTCGATCTGGATGGGGCTTTCCCCATACAAATAAATAAGCTCTGCTCACAGAGAGGTGTGATGTAAGGTGTTTGCTCGGAAGGATGCTTATTTTGGAGTACTGAGACATCCAGATTTCGGCTGTTGGGTTTGATACATTGCCACTTGGCTATAAATATGTTTTTGGGGAAAGATCTCAGCTTATCTGGTCAATCGACAGTGTCCAGTTTTTTGCTGGAGCGCCATTACTTAATGATTTGAATATGCACAAGAGAGAGGAATAAAAGAAGAAATAAAGATAACCTGTAGAATTTAGTTGTAAACACGTTATGTTAGTGTTGATCACCAACAATCCACTGTGTGTCCTTGAGGCCTTCCTCATAATGAAAAAAATTGCAATGCCGTTCGTGCAACATTTCAATGTATTGTCTACATTCCTTTCTTGTGTTTGTTGGCGTGAATTTGCATCTCGTCACTGTGTGCATATATGCAATATTGCACGTGCCAGTGTCCCTAGTAAAAAAAAACAATTGGGACCTGCTTTGCAACATTGCCACAGCGTTCCTGTAAAAGGGGACCCAGCACCATGAAGAGGTCATAAGCAGTATTCCCAACAACATCACAGATCTTACAACAATTTTACCAAAACTACTGTCCACACCACTCACAGCAATGTTTGCATCTCTCATAGTCTGTGTTCACCACAGACTCCAAACTGGCCTTTTCACTCCCACAGCTGCTCCTACAGTCGTGTTTGTTAGCTTTTGCCTTCAACTGGCAAAACAATGAAATGCAATCAAATTTTGTGGCTTGTAACAATTTACGGCACATTGCATGTGTGGATTATCACTCAACCGGAGCTGGAGTTGCTTAAACAGTCATCGAGCCCAGAGACACACGATTCATAGAAGCACATGGAACGGGTCCCACGGGCCTGAGGGAAATTGTTGGATTTTAGTGAGTGCTGGAGAATTGCTGGAGAAAAATTGCCACGTTTTGATATTTTGATGGCCCAATTAAAACATTTAATCATGATATCTTTGGTGGCAGTAGGTTTGTGGAGAGATTCCAGCACATAAAAGAAAATGCAGTTGGAAGGTATCATTGGTTTCCTGAAAATTATTCATGTTCTGCCTGAGGAAACTATAGAACTTGCCAACTCTGTCAAAGTTTCAAAACACTCTCCCAGCCCCTGTCTCTGTTCAACATTACTCATCTCCTATTTCAAGTGCACTCTTGTTTGCTTCTCTCAGTTTCATCTGATCTTAGCAAGCATTAGCAAGAACTATTTGCTGTATGTAAAATGTAGTGGAGTAATGTCTACCTGAGCAGAGAAATGAAGTCCCTCTCCCTCTCTGTGTTGTTTTCTGAGCTTCTCTGTGCTTTGTGACAAAGCCAGGCCGGCTGTGTTTGCCTTTTAGTGCATGTGTAGTAGAGTGTGCACCACGGGTTAGCTCATGGCTGCCGCTCTGCACTGCTAGCATATGGCGGCTAACACTGTCCAGAGTGATGCCGTCATAACAGAAGGATAGCCCCCACCCTCCGGTTCCCCCTCAGGCAAACACTGTTAGCTCTGTCAGCACGGTTGCCGTTGCTTGCACTGTTAGCACCAATAGCTGCTAGCCGGCTCAGCCGTCGCCATGTTGAGTGGTTTAGAGGCAACAAATCTGCTTTCAATTTTGCGTTGAGCACCTTTAAAAAAACATGGAATTCTGTTGGAAATAATCAAGTTCAGGCTTAGTTGAGTGTTCTTCCTAAAATGACCCATATCTGAGCCACTTATCAGCCTGGTTATATAACCGAGTAATTTGTTCTAACCTGCTGATGAAGCTCTGTCATTTCTCTCTGTCATTTCTGGACAGGCAAAAGAGTCCAATGTGCCAAGAGCTCAGGGGAACTGAGGCCAAGGAGCGAAGGAAAGAGTGCACAGCCTAAAATGAAGCCATGTGAGGTCAGGTGTGGGAATCCCTCCCAGTATGAATCTGAGAGAGAGAGAGAGAGAACAGTGACAGAAGGAGTGGTGTGGGCTGTGACATTCCAGGAAAGGTGAAGTCAGAGTTACAAAAGGATTTGTGGGCAATGGAAGAGAGCAGGGGAAAGAACGCCGAAAGCATCAAAAGCTAAATTATTTTTTCTAGAAGAGCAATAAAAAAAGGTATTCAACATTCCCACACTGAATCACAGAACCTGATTCCTGAAAAAGTCTTCCAACCCACACACCCATTTGGCCATGGAACACCTTTCTCGTGTTACCACTCTCCTCTTCACCTCCAAGACAAAAAGAACACTTGATATAATCTGTCTAATGAGCTCTGATTCACCTTGAAAATGTGAAACCCATTTACACCCTAAAAGTCTTTTAATTATGTCACTCTTTCCCCCATTCTCTCGATACTCCCCCCACCCATACTGTGCTGATTTGTACAAGAGAGAAATAAAGATGAGGATAGAGGCAGTGCTCCCTGTGCATGGCCCAGTGCCTAAATGACTGCCTGGTACTGCAACATTTACAGCAAGAGCAGTGGGGTTTCTTCTTGATTTAGGATAGGAATCATAGCAGGTATAGAAAGTGTGCCACATGCATAAGTTTGGAAACGGCATGGGAAGTGTTGCAGTTTGTAGGATTTAGATCCTAGATCCCATTTTGTGGGAGCTCCATGTACTCCTTAAGGCATACACAAAACATAACCAGTACCTAAGCAACATGTTTCTAATCTTACACAAGCGGAACTCCAATTAAAAAGCAATACGGTAACTGTGACTTCTCACCGGACGGAGATGTCAGCAGAGCATTTGCACTACTGCAGCATCCATTTGTTAAATGTGCACCAACTTAAACTCCGATTATGGCTTCACTGAGCAGGCCAGCTTTAAAGGCTGCCCAGGTGAACCTCCTCTCACTGACAACCTCCACTCTGCTTGGCTTTTTCCTGAATGGAGAGGAGAAAAGACACCGTGGCTGCAATTGAGTAGTCCTTTTTGCTTAGGAAGGTTCCTAACATTCAAAAGACTATAGGAAGTATCTAAGTGGCAGCCATGATAACAGCTGGTCAAATTCTCTAAAATGCTAATGAAAGAGCTTTGTTTCTAATCTCCTTTAGTATAGTGAACACTGGAGCATCCAATAACCCCCCCCCCCCCCCCCCCCCATTGCCGTTTAATTGTACATTATAAGTGAATTGAACGCATCCTTCGTTTGTCTCTGTATTATTTACCATGTGTTAAAAAAAAGTTATGAAATAGATTTTTTATTTTTAATGCAGTCGGATCTTCTTCGCTTTGTGGTTGTTTTTTCCTTTGTCCTTGTGAATTCTCCTTCATATCCCGATGTAAGTGATGACAATGATGATGTGTGCCTATGGAACAACTTACATCTTTGTCTTTCTTATGACTACATATTTTTACTTTTGACAAACTTTTCCAAGGTCAGGGGTAAATATGAACCTAATATTGAAGGTACAATGCAATTTCAGCCTCGATTAGAGATGTGACATCCTCTAGTCCATTTGTTTAAAAACTTCTTACCTGTGATTGGACTGCTAATGAGGTCATTGAGACTTTTCTCTTTAATCTACCCTGTCCTTGTTTGAGACTGTACAAGGGGTCAAAAGTGTTGTTTTTGTAAGCCATATAGTGTTTAAGAGAGGGGGAAGCATAATTTCATACCATTTTGTATTATATAACAGAACTCTATATTTAATTCTACTTTAAAAAGGAAAGTAGAATTTCTTCCCTCTTGTCCTCCATCTCACACTCTCTCCATGGCTTTTCTCTTTTCCTCTCCGTTTCTGGACCATAAATCTTCCTGTTTCTCTAAGTGGATCCTGGGCGTTTATCCCAGCCCTGGTGCCTTTCTCCCAGGGTATTTATGAAGTCTTTGTACTCGTTCATCACACCATGACACGGCATCCTTGACAAAGCAAATCAGTCCTTTATATTAATGGCAATTCCATATGATGCACTGCAGCTATCCATTTCTATCTATAAACACACTGTATGACCTCCACTGGGAGAGCAAAGGAATTTATATCCAAGCACCTCTCACAAGCTCATTTCAGACATGGAATACATCACACTGCTGAGTTCATCTGTTAAAGTAGTGGCTTCTTTGGATTCAAACATAAGTCGCCATTGCGTACATTCTCTGTCATTGTTCGTATGACAAGACATATACGGATTGTGCTGCAATGCCTGTGTAACATTTAACTATTGGTGTATATATTGGTATATATTATTCTGCTGCCCGTTCAACAGTCCAACCGTACCCAAGCATCGATTAAAGTATTGACTTTTAGGTTTGAGGTTGTGACTCTGATCTCAATCCCTTATTTGCTCACATGTTGTGTCTCTATTTTTGCTTGATAAGCTAGCTACATAAGCTACTTGAGGGAAGCGGATCAACCTGTGAACTTAAAAATGACATAATTACCAACAATATAATGTTGTTATCGGTAACGTGTTAGCAAACCCGATCCGCAGCCAGCAGACACCGAGCAACATTAGCATTCATTAGGAGGCGTGTTATAAAATAGACCCCTGTATGAATATGCTAGTGACTTGTTGAAACCCCATTACAAACCATAATATGACACCTGTCCTCAAAGGAATCTCGTTTATGTGTGTGACGGTTGTCTTTCAGTGTAATTCGGTCAATGAAGTCATTTTAAATGCAAAGTTGACATTGTTTGAGATGTCTTTGACATCATGTTATGGTCGCTACTTGCATACATGGACTGTATACAAGAAGTGGACATAGTAACCGTGACGTCACCCACTGGTTTGTGGCATGCAGTTTTGAAGCCTCAAGTTTGGAATGTTGGTCGTCGCCATCTTGGTTTTGAACGACGCAATTATAAATGGTCTCATGACAGCAAATGTAAAAAGCAACCATGTATGACAGTGGGGATGTAAAAAGACCGTAAATGTTGTTGTCAATACCAATACTGGTGAAATTCCACGATACTCAATACCTAATTTGATATCACGGTAAAAAACTGAACAAAAGCAATACATCCCATGTACTTCAACATACACTCCTTTATCACTGTTTGCATACAGTTTTTTGCAATTTCTTTATGAATTCCTGATGATCCCGCCCAAAATGTTACAAGATAACGTGTGAACACATCACAATAACGTTATAGTTCAGCTCACTGAATAGAAATTGAATGAATCATAATGAAACTCAATGCAACCAGATGTTTGTCTTTAACCAGGACATTAATGCCCACCCACTGCTAACAGCAAACGTTAGGAACTTTAGAAAAATGAGTACCATCACGTTGTCAACTTTGCATTAAAAATTACATAAATGCGCAGAAGACACTTAAAGGCAACAGCAATCAACATGAATAAGACTCCTTCGTGCTCATGACAGGTGTCATGTCAGTCTTATGCACACACCTTCAAATAAAGTGTTACCAAATATGCTCTAGGAGGAGTTTAGGCACAAACAAAAAATGTTCTTTTGCTAAGTTATTCTAGTTTGAATAATATATTAATGCAACACAGTGTGTACCCATGAAACAAATATATTTAGAGTCAGTTCTCAGAGCTGTTGATTGATGTCCTGAAACCCCAGGTATGTATGTATGTGAATGACAACCCAAGTTTCACTGCATGTTTTTTCTTCTCTCTCTCTTTTTATTGCCATGGCATCTCCCTTTACAGTATATAATGCTGAGCAAAACAGTTGTTAGAGTCCTCGAAGTTCAATGCACACCACTGACTTTCAAGAAAATGTTTCTGCGTCCATGGCAAGACAATGTCCCCAGAGTGCAAAGGCATTGATTAGTTCATGTGTTCATCAAACCTACGATATTTGTTCATTGAAAAAGGAGACGTAATAAAACATTCATAGAGTGACATCTCTTACCCTTGGAAAAAAAAAGAGTCTCTGATCTAGTGCTGCCATCGTAGTGTACTGTATGTGCAACATTACAGCATCTGCACAGTAAGCAAACATTAGGATAATAATGCTGAGTTGGCTTTTTGGCAAGCCATCCGCTATCTGTTCTGGATCGAGTTTATACAAAGAAGAAGGGGGGGGCTGGGTGGGGGCGGCGGGGGGGGGTCAGGCGTCAGCCACTGTGTAAGTCTGGGTTTACACTGAGAGAGGCACAATGGAAACTGTCTCTCCCTCCATTCGACATCCTTAGCACGCAGATTGCAGTCCTTGCCTGTCCAAAATGACTCCTGCACGGTGCAATTAAAGCTTTGTTGGGAGCACTACTTCATACAAACACCCTAAAATACACAGTGAGTTTTACTTTTTTTCTAAAAAAAAAACAGTGGAATTGGCTCAAATCAAAAATGAATTGCCTCGTAGTTTCTCCGAAAGGCCTGGAAGGTAAACACTGGCTTAGCAAAGTCAATATTTACTGCGTTTGGGGCCGTTATTTCAACAAGCCGGCCACTGCGGGGCCACGACTGGACCCCTCTCATTGTCTGGAGCCCGTTTTTTTGTGTTGTTTAGCTCCAGAGTACTGTACTGCAGTCAACCTTTGAACTCGATCGGGTCACACACATGCAGGCATTTTCTCTTTAACTCGTTTTATAAATGCTGATCGAGATGAGAGATTGTCGCTGAGCAACCACAGTCAACAGGGCCAGTGTCAGAGGAGTAGAGAGTGACTGCTAAAGGTGTTTTTTCCTTTTGTTTTCAAACTCACAGAATTTCCATCCAACAGCAAAGCTGTTGGATGCTGTTTGTGTTATCATTGGCTCTCGGCACATGAAGCCCCCTTTGACGATTATGGTCGCTCAATCAGATTGCAGCAGGATGGATAGACTGCGTCCAAGTTCAGCATGCAAACTTGGAACCTGCTGATAATTGACTGTGGCACTATGGAGATTTTTCCGATGCGTCAGCGTGATTTCTGTCAGGAGATTTAACCATCTTAAAGGACTATTAGAGATGTTGGCTGTTTTATTTTGAATCAATCCAAATCTTTGAGTTTCATCAAAGTTTCCCATATGCTTGCTCAGCATTAGTAACAGATGTCACTAAGCGAGAGCACAGAGAGGCTGATGATGTGACCAGGGGCAGATGTAGTATGTTACAACTTCCTGAATATAATGGCCCCGGCTTATATGTCATTATCCTAACTCTCTGTGGTATTTCACTCTCACTCGGTTTACAATGTCCGTGCACAGCGGTTTACCTGTGGGAGGGTGAAAAAAATGGTGTCATCATTGTGTGAGTTTGAGGCTTTAAGTTGTCATACTGTGTTTTGTCACTGGTATCATGAAAACCACGTTCACTGCCAAAAAGGCAAAGGAGAAGAATTAGCCAGAGCTAAAAGCATTTGCACGCCTGTCAAGTAAAGGATAAAGCTGGTGTTATTCTTTATTTTTCAACAAATGTAATGAAAAAACCAAACCCAACAAGTCCATCTCTTTCAGACTTACCGAGCCCATTAGTTTCAACCAAAGACAAGAATAAGGGCAGGTCACAAATATACAGTATATATATATACAGTATATATATATATATATATATATATATATATATATATATATATATATATATATATATATATATATATATATATATATATATATATATATAAACAGGAGTAACTAGTGCATTTGTTAAGAACTGTCCCTCTAGGTATCTACAGCAGCAGGATGGCGTATGCGTGACTATCAAAATAAAATACAACATCAACCAGTGCAACAGCATGGCTTAAATTAATTGGTCTTTTAAGGACATTTATTGACATTAAGAAAAATAATGTATACTCAATTTACAAATGTGCCCTGTTACTTGCACAATGAATGACAAAAGTCATCCAAAATGGAATTCAGATAGATATTGCATCCAAAAGTGAAAGTCTGAAACCGATTACTGCACCTCAATACAGAAAGGTCGGTCACAGACCTCTGGGATGTGGAGGAATCAAAGACCACCAGAAGCCTGGATGATGTAATATTCAAAGAGGCTGAATAACCAGGTTTCGTATGTTTCATATCAAATACCGAACAGGATTAAAACCACGTAAATATACTAATTGACAGATGATGTTGATGACAGTACACAGACCAGAAGTGAAGTTGAATAATGTCCCTTTTAAAATAACAAAATATCATAAAAAGATCTATCTCCTCAGGAGCACCAGTGGGTGTCTCACCTAGGTCACCTCAATCGCATGAAACAGCCCTTGTGCCCATTGACCACCTTGCCCTCCACACCCTTACTTTTTGACTTTGCCAGGGAGCACACCGCTATCTGCAGTGGCACTTAACAATGACATTGGACAAAAGTCACCATCAGTGGGTAGAGATACTAAGCTGGCAATTAAGGCTGCCACATTACATGCATCACCATTTTGAAGTTTCTGCTGGTTGCAATCTGCAACCTCGTGGTTGCCAAATCCTACACACTGGCCCTTTTAAAATGTTTAGCATAAACAAATGCATACATTCCAGTACTGCAAACACTGCATGTTGAGTTTCTTTTGTGTTTTTGCGAGGGTTGGATTAATTTGCATGAAGGCATGTTCATGAAGTAAATGATTACATTAGAAAATCAGCAAAAAAATCATTATTTATGTCTTCATAACTATATGTGTGTATTAGACTGGCCCCTTATTTGTCCGTGGTTTTAAATGGGGAATTCTCATGAGGTCTCCTGTTTTTTTACGTTATCATTAAATCTGTGGTATTGCGCCCACACTTCTCCTCTTCGCTTTTCAGTTTAATTTCAGTTCCTCACCTAGCTTTTACTCATCTCTGTTTCTGATTTGCTCTGGTCTTGCTCACCTCATTGTAATATGTTACTCTTGTCTTCCCCCTCCCAGTACCTGTATCTGGAAGGCAGGGTGTGTCCAGTCGGTCCGCTGCATTGCCTTTTGTACCGTTTGCCTTTCTCTCGATTCAGAAATGCTCTACCTCATGAGAAAAGAACCTGGAGGTCTTAGTTTGAACATGTCCAATGTGCAATTATGCTGGATCATTTGTTCTTGTTACGTGGGTGGTAAGTAGGTGTGCCGTTTTGCTAATTATAGATGTGGGTGCTCATAAGTTGGGGGCATGATAGGGTCCCTTGGCATGGGAGTCTAACATGAAAAAAAAAGCCAAATCAGGCTGTGCCAAGGATGTTTGTGCATCCTGCAAACGTTCATTTATTCTGAATGCCACAGCGAGTGCATGCAACCGCTCAGACTTCAGTTCCAGTCTGTCTCTCCTACGTCCTCATTTCCCAATCTGTCATCGCCCTACATCGCTCCAGCTCTCGCCTTCCTTTCTCAGCGGTCTCTGTCTCCACTGGCCTTTTGGCCCGGTGTGTCTGTCACGTATGAGGGAGAGACTACGCGGCCAAGAGGCTCCATCCGTTGGGATCTTAAACTTTTTTCTCACCCGAACAAAGGCGGTGCGGTCTAAAAGTAAATTGGCTATTCAGTTTCTGTGTCACCCAAGCTTTTATAGGACACTGTTATGAAGAAGCCACTAAACAACAGCCACATCACAGCCTGTCTGGTTATACGGCGTGAGGTAAAGTGTAGGTCAAGCCTAAAGCTAAAGATCTGAGCTGATCACTAACACCGACAATGTTTACAGTGAAAGCACACATTCAGTCCCTATTGTAGAACCACGTTGTTAAAAACTGAAAGGAATTAATCAACATTTCGGGATACACACTTCATTGCCTTTGTGCTGACAGTTAGGTCAGAAGATTGATACCACTCTCATACTGTTAGCTTAGCATAGCATAACGACTGGAAACATCTAGAACTGCGCCTGGCAAAGAAATAGCCATAACCTTTAGTTTTTACACTTTAGTCATTGTACTTAGTGATCTTTAGAGGCTCTGGCAGGCAGATTCTGTTACCTTTCAGTAAGAGCCAAGATAGCTGTTTCCAGACTCTGTGCTAAGCTAAGCTAACTGGCATCTGGCTGTAGTTTCATATTTACCGTGCAGATGTGCACACGGCCTTTCCCTACGTGCCACTCCCCGCATCTCTGTATCACTTTTCTATTATAAACAATGACTCGCTGTCTCACTCCTACCGATCCTCAAACTCTCTTTCACTATGATCTTGTTAACTACAGCTACAATATCAGGTTTACGCCACTCTTGTTGCCATGGTGGCATTTAGAGGCCAACCACTGACATGGTTCAGTGAGAGGAAACACGGCAGCGCCCCTGTGCAGACTGGATAGCCCCGGACTACGACCACACTGTCTGCTATTGCCTGCAGTAAAATGCCAGGCAGCAAATTTAATTGCATGTCTGTCTACTTCTTGACAGATCATTAGTGTCTTTATATGTGTGTAATAATAGGCTATTTGTTATCATTAGGTATGTGGATGCTGTGGAATGTTTTCTCTGGTATGCTGTTAAGTGAGACTGCAGACATTGTGAATAATTCTTTTTTTTTTTAAAAGCTCTGCTGTGTATTAGGGTAGCTTTATCGCTAAATATCTTGATCTTAATCATCATCTATTTGCATCAGGCTTATCTACTAAAAGTTACATTTACTGTAGTACTGTCTATATCCTAATCTTAAATGAAGTCATTTTTTATTTGCTTTCTGACTCTCTCACCTTTACATTACAGCAAGAGTGTGCTGTACCCTTTGGATATAGTATAGTATATTCCCTTGGGAACCATGAGAAACATGGACATGGCTTGTGGAAAGAGATGCAGAACGATGTAAAATCAAAAAAATTGTGAGTAGTAGTTCATCACATGGTGGCAGGTAATGTTTTTCAAGTTGTATTTTAATGTGGAACAGAACAGGTGGCACATTGCACTTAACATCAGGCTGATGTTGTAATGGTTTGATACTTGACACAACTACAAATCACCACCCCAAACATCACTCCTGACGTAATTCTAAAATGTATTATGTCGCTGTAAGTGGTGACATGTCCTTTCTACAAGAGCAAGTTCTTTTTAGTCCTGGATCAAGTAGCTGATGCAAATAATTCTTGGCATTTGGTTAAGTTTGCAAAGCCTACGAAATGATTTACTGCATGAGGTCAGCTATTTGTGCCTGTAAATTAGCAGGCCCATTAAAATTAATCTATATTGACTCCCAGACTGACTTGAAATAGTCAAAGTGTTTTCAGTTTGAAATGAAGTCACCAGCTAAGTCTTGCTCAAGGAGAAGTATAGTTCTGAAATCATGCGAGGTGATGTGTTGCCTGAAGACAACTATGGAGGAATGAGTCCCGACTTCGAGCCAGAGTATATGGATAAATAGCATTCTTTGGCGATTGGATGGCGAGTCCTTCTGTTCTGGAAACTTTTCAGAAACCCCCTTATTGCCAATATACCTAGAAATGGCTACTATGGGGACTAACATCATCACACATTAATGCAATTAATGCTAATTCGATCCACAACAGTCTCAGCTTTCCATTCATTCCCATGTCATGGAATTCCAAGGCTGTTTAGGGACCCCAGTATGCAGAAATATTGAAATATAATTTTTTATTTTTTTTGAAGAGGCAAAAACAAGAACTTTATAATGCATACAAACACCACAGCATAGATTATTGTCCAAAACTGCATGGAATTAACATAAAGTGGGCATGTCCTCTAAAGGGGAGACTTGTGGTTACCCATAGAAACAATCCTAATTCACAAACAGTATATTGAGGGGAGACTTCAAGAGACCTCTCCGAAAGTCGCCCACCCAGTTAGGAGCGTTAGTCAGCCCTTTCCCGACAAGCTAGCATGATGTCACTGTTCTAATTAGTTCTGGTATTATTCATGCTGGCTAACTGTCACACTGTCATGGTTTACTGGATCACTAAATTTAATGGAGCTATGATTAATGTATTAGTATCACCTGCTAGTCAAAATGTATGCTGCTTACTTTTGTGGTATTTTACTCAACAGATTTTTATTTATTAGAGCTTTACATTTATGTTCATAGTTTACAAGTGATCCCAAAATGTCAAAGACAAAAAGGCAGTGTACAGTCACAAACTGTGCATAAATGTTCTATGGGAAAGTGTGTGTAGGGCCTTTGATGGCTCCAGAGGGAGCTGAATGAAGTCTAATATGGCTTTGTTGTCACTACAGAAGCCTACATGTTTGAAAATGAATGAAACACAAATATTTGGGGATGCAGAGTCACAAATAAGTGAGTTACTAGACATCTGTAGCACACTTCTCAGCTACAAGAGGGTAAATTATCTGGAACTAATACATGAATCCCTTACCAAACTGTTGCTGACCGAGTTGAATTGTGGGTAATGTAGGTGCAATTAAAAAGATTTAGATCTTTAGTAGGAATGAATGCTTGCGGTAGGTAAAACATTCTTGGGTTTGTTTACATAAATATGAAGAATGCATATCCCTTCAAGTCAATAATATATTGCCCCCAGTGGTAGTATCATAATTCAAGAGCAATTCACTCAGCTATCCCAATCACAAGCCCCCTAGCTATTTTCTTTTACCAAGACTATCTCATTTCCCCCCCAAAAAATACTTGGCGACTGAAAGAAAGTTTTAAATGATTTTACTTTGGTAATTATTTAAAGAAATTTCTGCGTGACTACTTTTCTGGTCAATAAGTCACATTTACAGCTGAACTTCAGACTTGAAAAAAGTCTGTTTCATGGTTACGTATTTCATATTTCTCTGTCTTAAAGTATCAACAATGAAGAGAGTGAGAGGCAACCTTTGTATTTACAACTGTGTCCAGCTATGTGCCCATGGCAGACAGAGGAAGCAGTTCATAAGACAGAGGAGAATAAGCAGGGGAGGGTTGGACCTCTCTCATCAACCACAGGTATTTCTATTAATATTCTCCAATGGGGTTGCTCTGAGCCGACAGCAGTTGAAGAGTGGAGACATGTCAGTCATTGTTATGTCTGTCTTCCAGTGGGTTTCAGGGAATGCAGGGCACAAGGTGTACCTGGAGGCAAGACATGGATTTGTCTGACACAGTTTAGCTCAACTCCAATTATCCAAGCTGAACTGTGTGTGTTCTGGCTTGGATACACGGCTCTGAATACTTCACCTTAACTTCAACCAAGCAAACCAATCTCAATCGAACATGACTCTGTTAGGCTGTCAAAGTGAAGATTAACAGCTCTCACTTACACTTATGGACTTGTTGTGCAATTAATCCTAAAATAAGAAGATAAAGAGATTAATTTATATTCATTCATTGGTATTTTCTACAGTAAAACATCTATTCTTTTTTTAAAATACACTAACTTCGACAAGGGAAAATCACATTGCTAGCCATACAGAATCTTTTGATGCTCTGTTGGTAAGAATAATCTTTTACCAGTTTCAATAGGCTCCAAGTGCAACCATGTCAGTGTGTTGTTTCATTGGTCATTGACAAGGCTGCCCCGTTTTTGGATGTGACCTTGTGATGTCTAGTCAATACTTCCCCTGTTGACAGCAGATATATGAAGTTTCTGATTTAGCCACTTGTTAAATAACCTGGATAGTAATGGTGCTTTCCCAACTTTAGTTTGGTTCATTTGTTCCGGACCAAGGGAAGAAACTTTACATTGTTTCTTTTCAGTTCTGGTTCGGTTCCTGTTTACAATTACTTACAAATGAAACAAGAGGAGTAAATATGAAGTTATACAGACAGAGAGGCAGCTCGTTTATTGGACAATTTGAGCGATTATCATCAGTACATCAATGGGACCCAGGTGGGAAAATCTGATTCCGGTGACTGACAGAAGTTTCTGTAGCGCTTAATGTAGTAATGAGTCTGGGCTTATTACTGTGAGATCGCTGTCACACTTTTTATTGGACTTAATGAACCGACAAAGCCTTATACATCAATTATATGGTGGTTTCCCTAACAGATTTCCTGATCAGCAGTTTAGTTTAGCGTTTGAAATCGTGCTAAAATCGCTTAGCAGCATTTGGTTTGTTTGCTTTTACACCACAAAGGAACCATAACAGAGTTTTCTTGAAAGTGGATCGAGATCCCCCTTTCAAGCAGTCTTAGTCTGGTTTGTCGGTCCGCATCAGGGTTTGATCGACCAGAGATGGGTAGTAATGAGTTACATTTCTCCCATTACAGATTGTTTGGTCGCACTAGGGTTTGATTGAGCAGAGGTGGGTAGTAATGAGTTACATTTCCCCCATTACAGATTGTTTGGCCCCCACCAAGCAGATGTAATGTTTACGTTATGGCACTCCAATAGAGCAGGCTGGTCTCATCCATTATTCATAGCTATACCTACGAAAACATAATGCACCGTAATTTGTAGATATCCCACAAAAAAATGTTGTATGTTATCCACGTAATCATGAACGAGAAAGAATAAAGACCCCAAAAGCCCAGAAAAATAATACGCAGTGGTTTGTTTTCTCCATGACAAAAGCACACACAGCTTGGGTTAAACCATGGCGAGATGCTGCTGATTCTGCACGGTGGATATGAGCTATGCATAGAGTAAGAAGGATTTTAAAACATACAGAAGGAAGAATGAGTCTGACTCTCTGGATGTAGGGTCATTTCTCATTGATCATCTAAAGGGCAACGGATCAAGCTCCAGTGTTTTCCATTTATTACACCTGCTACATTTGAATGAATCGACAATATTTTTTACACTGCTCAGCGGTTACAGGCCATGGATAGGCAGTCTGCGGCGGGTGAGCAGGATCAGCCGCTCCCCTGCAAAATTGTCCCCACTTCTCAATAGGTGAAGTCCTCCGCTGTCGAATCTCAACATCTCTCAATCCAAGCTGTGTTCTGCATTCATAGAGCAACAAACCAAAAACAAACCATTGCTCCTTGCTTTCCGTTGTTTTCGTTTTACTGTTGAAACGGCAATACCAAAGAAAAAACGACACACGGATTGAAGACACGTGTGTGCTTGTGTTGAGTTACTCTTCACTCAAGTACATTTTTCAGGAAATACTTTTGTACCTCAAGTAGTTATGTTGATGACTTCTTAAACTTATACTTAAGTACTTTTTCGTAAAATAACATTACTTTTACTTGAGTACAGTTTTTGGCTACTCTACCCACCTCTGGGATTGACAGCTTTCACATCAGCCCAAATAAACCACACTAAACGGACAAATTTAACCTTTGTTTGCTTTAAACAAACCAAACAGGTGAGGTGTAAAAGCACCCTTAGGGTGGCCACAATCCTTTTGTAAATTCACTGCAGAGTTTTATGCATCTGGCTCCAGGTGTTTGTCACCTTCTACAAGAAGGAAGAAAAATTATGATTCAAATTCCTTCTGCAGACACACGGCCGTGTCAAATTGATATAAGGTAATGACAGACAATACACAGGTATGACTGCCATTGCCTCAGGGCCTCTACGCTCCATGGGACTGATCACTGAAATGATTGTTGGATAGATGATGGATGTTTCAACAACCTTTGCTAATTTGCATTCCTTGGCTGTTACACTGTGTTTAACAATGCTGCAAGTGTACAAACCCAATAATAACTTATTAATAAAAGTAACAAATTAAGGAGAAGTTCTCCTCTCCTGTAGGTGTGAGAGGTTTAGTCTTCGGGAATCATCACAAAGGGACTAAGAAAGCAAACATTATACATAAACTGACTCACCAAGATTCATAGTGCTGTCTACTGTAATGTCTACTCTAGAAAACTTGTATCATCATGTATTGTGTTCTAGGAACCTTCATAATTGCACTTGGACCCTTTAGTTTTATGGTATGTTAGGTGTATCCACATGCCCAGCAAATTCTTCTCCATCACACAAGTCTTGAATGCTGTTGTGACTTCCCAGGCACATCGTGCTTGACAAAGAATACTTCTCTCTATGCTAGTGATCATCAAACAGTATTCACTATGTTTTTTTAGATGTCTAATGATTAATCACAATCAATATTGCGACATATTCATTTAATTAGACCTTTGTCATAATATATCTGAGTCAACATACAATTGTAGGCAACTTGGCTGGGACAGATGGAAAATTGAGAGATAAGTTGTGGGTTGGAGGATATGTAGGCATAGGCGCCGGAGTAGAGGGGACAACCAGACTATTTGTTCCCGCACTTTCAGGTGTGATAGTAATGAAGTAGTAGCGTCTAAGGCAGGGATTAGAGTTATAGAATTACGGTGTCCAACATGTGGGGTCCACAAAGTCTGCCACGGGGTGTTCAACTCGTTGGGCGCATTTGATGGGCGCACCGTGACCATCTCTAGGTCGGCTTGGAATGGACCAGGGTGAAGGTGGCTGATTGTGAGTTCTACGCGCCTTCGCTTCCCAGGCAGCGGAGTTCTTGCCCTTTCACCTTGTTGGGAGGGACGAGGGCTTCCGGCGTGACTGTCAACCGGGGCAGACTCTCCTCAGTTTGTCAAATCTGTGGCGATGTTGGCAACCCACCCAACCCGTTGTGAAACCTTGTTTCGTTTACCATGCTTTATGGGTGTGACTTTTTACCTTGTAATCACCATTCATGTCTATGTTTGTGATTAAATTGTTTTCTAGAGAACAGACAGACCGATGATCACAAATATCAGCTCAACGATCTGATAGCCCGGACAATATTGCTTCGGATACAACAGTAACAAGAAAAACTCGCTATAATAATCATGTCATATTGCTAACAATTTTTAAACTACAACTTGCTCTAATTACCTATGTGAGAGTTGTTGGCGGTGGATAGCAGCAACCTGTGGTGAACAGAGCACAAAACGTTGGGCCTCATGCAAGAACCACTTGTACAAACACATTTGTTCTTAAGTGGCTTGCACAAGTGATTTTGGAGAACTCGGCACATTCACCAATTCGTATCTCAGATACGAACACAATTTGACATGTGTGGAACACTCGTAAATTGGGCAATTATATGGTATTATCGGGGTGTTAATTATGCTTATTTACAATTTTCATGAATGCACGCTCATTTACGCACAGGTGGCACTCATCATGTTTACGCTGGATAGTTACACAGCCATTTGAAGTTGCGAGTGTTTGCTGAATCTGACCTGGCACAGTTGTACAAACCCACCACGTGAAAAAAAGCAAGAAAAAGTTTAGGTTAGAAAACGAAGATGTTCTTGCATGAAGTCCAAAGACATTGCTCGGAGGTAGCCTCTGTCTGAAAGCACCATGACAGTAAAAACAGTTCACTCCCAATTAAACTTCATATTTTGTTTGAAAAATTAACTAAAGACATTGGGTGTCTGTTTCTTTGATGGGCTGCCTTTTCCACATCTGTTGTAAATATGACGATTCTTTTTCATAACCATGAAGTCATGGTACATTAAGTTTGTCCCACTTGGTTAGCTATGACAAAAGACAAACACACAAAAAAACAATATTCCACAGTGCACAATGCAACTGTCCCAATATGCTTGTAATAGAACCAGTAATGTCAGAGATGTCAGAGAAGAATGGAACACAGCTGCACAAGTGGAACATGGTCTTTACACATTCATTTTACATCTTATTCCATCCCTACCCTGTGACCAAACTGTTGACATGCATGAGTTCCAATTGCGTTTTATTTCAACATGTGTTTTATTTGAATGAAAACAAATGTTGACAACAACAATCAATCTGTCACGATTCGATGCGTACCCAATGCCCCGGGTCGATGACCTCCTGGACCGACTGGGCACTGCGCGTTTCTTTACGACACTGGATTTGACCAAGGGCTACTGGCAGATTCCTCTGTCGCCAGAGTCCAAGGAAAAATCGGCCTTCTCCACTCCGTCCCCTCTGCAGCTGAGCCCACACACGCCCCGCCACCACACCATCATTTGCCTTTATTATAATAAATGAATAATAAGGTTGTTCCGTCAAAATCCTGTCGACCCAAATTGCACTGCACTGTTTGATTATGACAGAAATTGTACTCTGCTCGGGAGAAAAGAAGAGCTATGACAAAAAATGCCAGGGGCCCAGAGCTCTGCCATCTGTCATTACAAAAAGAGCCATAAGCACATAACAACTTTTGGGATGCTGTTTAGAAGCTGAGTCTACCCTGTGCTTCTCAAAAACAAATGGAAGAGAGAAACAGAATACAACCCCATCAGCTGGATTCCGTGCCATGAAACAGAAGGAAATGCGTGACAAATTCTCTAAATGCTAAGGAAAGTTAAAATAAAATTTAAAAAAAAGTTGGATTCTCTTGATGCCACAGTTGTCTTTTAGTCCTTATGAATTATCCTTCACATTTTGACTTGACCTTATGACGTTTTCCATTATGGTCAAGGAAAAGTGGTTAGGAAAAGACTATTCGACCACAGCCCAGCTGTCAAGGCATTTCCAATTGCTGCATATTACAGTTTTAAAAGCCCTTTTCGAGCAAACCTAAAGTAGGAAAAAATCTGACTTTAACAATGTAAATAGCCAAAGAAAACACTTTCCTGAGCGCCTCTTGGCACAACAGCACATTTGTACTGGACAAGAGCATATATACACTTTACACAACTTTATAAAAGACACCATGGCAAATAAATCTAAAATGTGTCTCAGTAACATTCAATGAGGTGTGATGTTAGAATTCCAGCCATAACAGCTGGTAATGGTAGATTATACTTCATAAATCTGGGCTTCACCCATATACACAGATGCACAGAAATTGAGGGAAAAACAGGGATTGCAGTACATGTGTTTGTGGTAGATGTGTGGGTGTGAGTCCGTAAAAGAGAAACGAGTAGGAAAAGAGTAGGGAAGAGTTAATATATGTTGGGCACGGGGCAAATCACTCCACGGCTATAGTTACAGTGAGCGTCTGACTGTTACTTGGCTGAAAACATGTTGTTAGAGCTGTCAGTCACGGAGCGAACGTGCATGCCAAGAGGCAGAAGCCAGGCCTCCTAAATAAAGATGGATGTTTTCTTGGCGTCTGTCCCAACAGCGGCCTTAAGCTGGTGTGTTCTCTCTCACCTGGGGACAGACAGGATTATGTCAGTGCCAAACAGGCTTTACATGATGAGATTGGAAACTACTGCAAGATAGAGTACCAATATGTCGGACGTGTTTTTATATAGCGAGTTGGTTACATGCTGCTTTGCAATAATGAAATCTGCTGAATTATAGTTCACTGCAGTGTTAACAAAATCTGAATATATAAGATGTTTATCTTAACATTATTCGCAGGATACACATGTGAATGTAAGAAAGATGGGTCATTTATATCCACCTGTTGAAGTATCCGAACATTTGTGTAAGGGAAAAAGTTAAATCAGACAAAAGTGTCAAATTAATGCAATGTAATTATTATAAATGTTAAAAATGGACTAGACACCTAATGTATTGTCACACACACACAAAAAAAACATGCACTCATGCGTTGGAATATAATAGTTTGGATTTTAAAAACAACATATTTTCTACTTCTATATTTAGAAACGGCTTTTAAAGAGACCTCTTAATTTTCAGAGACCTCACTTACAAATGTTTTGACATGCACAAGCTCTACCCAACAGTTTTGTGTAATAACCCCCCCCACACACACACACACACACACACACACACACACACACACACTTTGCTCGTTAATGCCTGTCTAATATTGACAACCACTCTCCCCCTCCCTCCAAGTCTTTCTCCCCATTTCTCTCCCGCCTGCAAAACATGAAAGGCACATGCTGCAGGTGCTGTTTGACAAGTGCAACTAGTCTGAGCCATACGTCCCTCGATGTGTTTTTACAAGATCACAAATCTCCCCTAAGCTCTCTTGTTTGAATATGTGTGTCTGTGTGTGTGTGTGTGTGTGTGTCTCTTTAAGTCAATGCGCAACCACGGGTGTTTACATGTGTACGCACACATGCATGCATGACTCAGTGAGGACTGCTCGCTGACAAATGAGACGTTGAGTTTCATTAGCAAATCAGCAGTTTCAAATCCAGGGTTCAGAGGGTTCAGAGGGTTCAGAGGGTTCGTTCGAAGGGGTGAGACATCATTCATCTGTGACACACAACTTGAAACAATGAACAGATTAAACCCTAATCAAAATGTGAAACATTAAAATGCATTTTAAGTAGTACCTGACATTTCACAGTGACAGGAACAACTCTATATATAGCCATCTATATAGCCAATGTTCATTCCAATGCTTCAGTGTGCACAGTTCATGCATCAGTAGGTAACTAACACAGCATCGGCTTGACAGAAGGTTAGCTCGGAGACAATAGTCAACTGAGGGATCCTCTCTGGCTATTTGTATTAGCCTGTGTGTTTTTTCAGCTGGACGGCTGCAGTGTAACTTAACCTCGATGCACCTGGAATCCTTCACAGATACACGGATCCCCAGCGTGCAACCATTTTGTCCTGTAGGAGACCAGGCATGATACACAGACATTGTGATGTCAGACTCAGCGTGGCATTGATTCAACATGGATTTTAAACACTCGGTTAGATGTTGTAAGACGTGATGCTGCAAAGAACCTTTTTTGTACCTTTTACAAAATTGCACCACTGGCTATTAGTTTGAGCAACTACATTACATGCAAATGATTCTGGAGAACAAGGGGTCTGAAATGCTCCCACATTAGATCACTAATAGCTCCCAGGGAAGGAGACTGTTTATGGAGCTGCTTTGAATGCTGTGTGTGGGTCACATATCTCTTTCCCTGTTACCTATCATTGACTATAAACACAACATCTGGGAAACACATCCAGTCAGAAACATTCTCTTTATACACTAGTTTAGTATTAGTCTAGTATTAGTTCCATGACCAGGAAGCCATATTATACTGTATTTGGTGTAGTGGAAAATCAAATCCTGATGTACTTCATGTATACACAGAACGACATCACACAGCTGTTAGATGTGATGGTCATTAGCAGTGGCAGTCAGTGGTTGGTGGGTATGGCATTAGGGGCAGCCATGTGTATTGAAGGTTATATTCTACTTACCTGTCAAAGCCTGGTTATTACACAGTAATCAAACTTAATTATATATTGATATATTAGACCTTTCTCAAAGTGGTCATTGACAGGCCTTTCTCAATGAAAAGTAAGCCACATTTTTTTTAACATTTTGCACAACCCAGTCGCCAGGAAAAATGTTGCCATTGAAATTAATGCTTCAAATCAACCTTGTATCACGCTTGCAATTGTGAAACTATTTAGGTTTTGATTTAAGACTATATTAATTAATATTATACTATTTTTGTTTTTACATGTATGATGCTTGATGCTCAAACATAGTGAAGAAATGTTTAATGTTAGGACATTTTTAATGCTAAGATGTGTGAAAATGATGGCCATGTTATCTGATTAAAAATTGTTTTGTTGCTTCTGTTAAAATTCCTCCTGATGCAAATAATGAAAATGCACTACAAGAATGCATCACTTTTTTTCTTTTGATATGCATTTTGTTGCGCAAGTCTGTGTTGCATGATGGCGATAAAGTATCCTTGCATCCTTGCATACAGTCACTCGTTAAACCAAAACATCGGCGTTGTCTATGGCTGCAAGCTACTAAAAATGCTATGCATCAAATACATGTATATATCTGGCCATCAAATATTGAGCCACTTGCTGGTATATTTTACCCACTCACTAACAGCAAATGGATCTATAAAATCACTTTGTTTAAGTTGCATTTGTGATGTTGGGTGGTAAGTGCCCTTTCCTAGCTTGACAAGCTATTGCACACCGCTTTACTTTCGTTGCCAAACATACAATACTTCCGTACTACATAATTTGTTTTACTGCAAAAGGATCTTTAAAGGCATGCCACTGTACAAGGGAGTTAACCTTGATCATTCAACGTAAGATACAAAAGTCATCTTGAGACGAATCTGGATTTAAATTTAAAAAAAGTGTAATAGAATGATTACCTGTATGATTCGTCTGAACATATGTCTGTAATTAAAATGACAAGCATCATGAGCCGTTGTCAATTTCTCTTCTTCCCTCGAGCCATAACTGCTGGCATAACGTGTTACTCAATGTAGGGAATGTTGTAACCAAAAACAAATCTGTCTCCAGACATATTGGTGGGGCTTGGTAGACATACAGAAAGCAAAAATATAAAATAAATGCTGGGAAATAACCGCGATGAGGATACAAAACTGCATTATCACATACAGTAAGCACAGGGCTCAAATCTCACAGGTTTTATTGTAATGCAGACTTCTGGCAGCTTTTACCCATGATGCAGCTGCCTGACTCTGAGCTGACACATCATAATTCATTTGTATGCTCAGACAGAATGATTGCACGGTTTCTCACCAACCCAAACCAAAGGCATCATCAACATAATAATTCTAAGATGGAAATGATTCATTTGAGGGGAAATAGTAATGAGGCTTAGTATCTGAAGGAGCGTTTCATATGTGTTACATAAGAGAGTCTAAAGAGCTGCTGTTGTTCGTTACCGACAGGTGGAGCAGATGGGACTTTTTTTTAAATTTAGATCTGGATTCAGGTGCTTTGTCTAAATGACACCGAGCATTCATTTGTCATTTTAACAACAGAGTAGACAATGTTATGTTGATATAACTACACCAAATAAGAACCAATACATTTTTTTTTTAATTGGGTTTTGTTGAGAAGCAATAAATAAATAATCCGTAAAGAGCAGGAACAAGAAACCGTCCCTTTATAAGTCTCAGAGTTGCAAAAGCAATAACTCAGGCTGCTTTCACACCTAACCTGTTCGGTTCTGTTAAAACAAACTCAGGTCTTTTTGCCCTGTTAGTACGTTTCATTTGGGCTGGTGTAAAATCTCTCAATCGAACCCTGCTGAGGACCAAACAACCAAACCGAGACGTACCTTTTCAAGTGGCTTTCAAATTTAAAGCAAAAGTAGGAATTCTGAGAAAAAGTGAATCTATTTAAAAGTCATCACTTCCCTGTTGGGAACACACAGGATGCTGTTTACTTGTCAGATAATCCATTCTTTTACCTCAGTTTGTCATCTGAGATAATATCTGTTGAGAGATGGGTTTTGAGGTGCGGGGAGATGGCGTTGCATTGGTCACCCTACCACCACCACCCTTCTCCATCCCGACAGGTGCACAGTTAACCTTTCTCTGGACAATTTGGGATATGATTGTGCTGTTCCAGCTTGCCGTATCTTTGAACTATGTGTTTAACCATGTTAAACAGCTCTATAATGTTCATGGCGATGCAGGTTTTGCATTACACCAACTGCAGCGGATATACAATGGTACCATTGACTCTGAGATTAGGAAGTGGTTTTAACGATTTACCTCAAGCTCATATTATTTTATGCAACACAAGGGCAGTCTGTTCTGTGCAATGTAGCAAAAGACTGTGGTTCGTCGTGATTAGGTGACTTGATCTTTATACTGCAGGCAAATTGCAATCTTACAGTAAGGATTCTGTATTTCAAATTCAAATAGGTTGTTTCCCCTTATTTTGGTAGATCTACCTGCACACGCGGTATTTCCGCAAATTAGAAATAAAAATCACAAACTACACTATGTCTGTGTGAGCTGACTAAATTTATCCTACAGCTGCTTATTAACAGCTTCTAGCCCTCGGACTTTATTCTTAACTGTTTACAAAAGTGGTGTGCGGCAACAGCCAAGCACTGTCATTTAATTTGGAGTCCATTTCATGGCCGTCTGACATGCAGATAAAACCCTCCTAACAAATGGCCTGAGTGTCTCCAGCAGCCTGACTGTGTAATTGAGGGGTTTTTGAATGCATCCCCACTTGGCAAAGGCACCGATAGTTCTCTCTCTCTCTCTCTCTCTCTCTCTCTCTCTCTCTCTCTCTCTCTCTCTCTCTCGCTTGCTCTCTCTCTTTTAGACACACACAGGGAGGGAGACAGAGATCAGAGAGACTACCCTATATATATATATATACATTTAACTCAACACACATATCCATATATTATGCTAGACTATACAGGATCAAATGCAGGACAAGGAGCAACCAGCTGATTCAATTTAGAGAACATTTGTTTTAGATTCTGTTTTTCTCATCAATGGTTCTTCCACCATGTTTGTGGAAGAAACTCAATCTCCAAATGTTCTTTGACGTGGGGTGGCTGTGTTAGCCAAGGTTTTCTTTTGAAGGTAAAGTCATGAATTTAATCATTGTGAGCTCTGGCACAACTCTCAAGGTCTTCCTTCTGCATTGACCTTAGACAATGGTTGGATGCAGTGATTGTCAAAAGCTGATTTGCCACTGATTCACTTGGGAATACCACTACTCAAATTCTGTTCTTGTGTTTTGAGTTCCCTGTACATGTAAGACCAAACCCTGTCTTTTACAAAATTATGTTCCCATACAACTAAATCTCTTTTACGTTTCGAGGGAAACGGAATTCCTCCAGGATGACGGTCGTAAATTTAAACAAAATAAAACAAAAAACGCAACAAAATCACATCGTTATGTTTAGGAAAAAACTACTGGCTAGGTTTAGTAAAGCATCGTGGTTAAAATGACTTTGTTTGTCATGTTATTTAAGTAAAACGCAACTGAACATTAACTTTTGGTTTCACACGATACACAAATAGCGGCCTTTTGGGTGAAAGTCCTGAGTTTGTTCGAGCCATCCACAACCCTGACCTCCTCCCCATGTGGACTTCCACAGAGTATCATTAGAAACATATCCGTGACACGTGAAAAACAAATGTAATCCATAACGAAATACTTTTCGTTCACAATGCAGTTTCATTGTATGGGAACATAATTTTTAAAGAGACAGGGCTGGACCAAAAGAGTGCCCGGTTTTGGTAAACAGGCGAAGTATTGACATGTGTCTGTAATTTTGTAGGAGAAGCTGTCTTTTACAGTGTTACTCCAGGGAAAAAGCATGAAACCCTTTAAGGTTTACCAAGTGCCATACTGAAATAAATAAATATAAATCTTTGAGGTTTTTGGTGCATTTGCAAAATTCTACGGTTTTACACAACACATTATCATATGCGTGTACAATTTTGAGAGCACTGTGACTGCCATACCTCTCCACCGCACTACAGCTGCAAAGATTCCCCGATGGGCACTGGTGAATGGCAGCTGATGACAGTCGCAGCAGCAGCCGTGATTCTTCACAGATTACATTACATTGAGGTTAAGAAGCACAAAATAGACATTTTTCATTTTCAAAATACTAAAAAGGTGCATAGCCCCTTTCAGTTGTTTTCTTAGTTGTTTTTCCTTTTCAATTATATTACACTTATTTTAACATTATAGAGCAGAGCTGGGCATTGTACGGCCCCCGGGTCAGACCCGGCCTTTTGGCTGTCACCGACCGGCCCGCGGGAAGTCAATGGGAGATTAGAAATAAAACGTAAATAAGTGTACATCATGCACGTAATACTGCTGTATTGCTTTTATTTTGAAGGCGACTGTTGCTGTTTTTTTTCTTCTCAATTTGCATATTTTAGTGAATGTGTGCCAGCAGCAGTGAGTCTACAGGAGATGTGAGTTAGCTGTTAACCCCTTAAAAAATGTCAGCCTATAAAAAAAAGAGACTGATACAGAGTGTAGAGTTTTTTAGCAAAACATGGACTTCTAAGTATGTATTTACTGAAGTCAAAGGTAAAGGCGTGTGCTTAGTTTGTGGAGAACAGATCGCAGTGTTTAAAGATTACAATTTAAATCACCATTAGGAGACGAAACACACAGAGAAATACAAAAAACAGAGCGGGCACGGACATCTGAGGCTTTAGCTGCAAAAGCAACATGCTCAGAAGATGTTGGTTCTCTTTGGATTGACCAACAGTACATATGTGATTCTCCATGATGGAGTTTAACAAATACAGATCCTCTCTCACTGACGATCACCTGTCAGCTGTCCTTCACATATCTACCTCAGACATTCAACCTTCAGTGCACTTTTTCAAAATGAGGTAATTGTACTACAAACAATAGTGATAAAGTACTCATTTTGCAGAAACATGTCAGTCAACCCTGTCAGTTTACTATTATACTATATGGATATTACATATGGATATTTTTTGGGATAATTAGTCCTGCTGCAGATGTTTGAGGTGGAGCTCATTTTAAATCCTTTATACTCTGTTGTTCAGTTTGGGTAGTTAGGAAGGGTTTGACAAATTGTAATGTGCAAAAGTAACTAGTAACTCAAGCTGCCACACAAATAAGTAAAAAGTACAATATTTCCCTCTGAGATGTAGTGGATTGGAAGTACAAAGTTGAATAAAAGGGACATACTCAAGTAAAGTACTTTGAATTTGTACTTAAGTGCAGTGCTTTTTATAAAGAGGTGGAATAATATTGAGCAGGATTGAGTTCAGTCTATTGGTCCGGCCCTCCACAGCAATCCCTGTTTTTCATGTGGCCCCTTGGGAAAAATAATTGCCCACCCCTGTTATAGAGCAATGGTGTTTTAGAGGAATACTTCACCACCCAAATAATCATTTGTACATGAGTTACTTACCCTAAATTACCTTGAATTATTGAATTATTGTGTTTAGGAAGTAGTTAGCATATGACTGGGTAAATGAGACTCAGATTATACTTCATGAGAAAGACAACAAAGGGGTAGCTGGAGAGTGCTAAACGTTTTGTACGCAAGTAAAAATGTTCCTGAACTGTCATGTATCCTTTCGCTAACGAGCCCTATGCAGATTATTGGTCTTTGATTCTTCACCACCTACAGATGTCTCTACAAGTGGCGTGCTGGAAACGTGCTTTGGTGCAAGTTAAAAAACAACTAGAGTAAAAATGGAATGATATGAGGGCAGTTTAAGCCAACTGAAAACAATTCAGCACAATAACTCAAAACAAATGAGACACCAAAAACCCTAAATAACATGAAATATAATACAGTAATATGTAAAACCAAAATGGCCTCAGTGGAAACATGAATGATTTTCACCTAGACATGTAAACAAAGACATGCGATATCTTTTAAAAACACGAACACAAGAACACTGTGTTTCCAGTTCGTGACTTCATTTGTTTCTGTAGGCCGACAAGCTAGGACGCAGAAAAGACAGAACCAGAAGAAGAAGAATCAGAAGGACAGCCTGAAGCAGAGAGAAGGAAGGGGAGGATGGTAACAGCTACAACAGACTGAGTAAAAAATAGTAAGATGGAGAGAAAGAGGGACTGCAGCCCTGATTCAGAGGTATCGTATTCAGCCTAGCCTTGACAGAGACTCTCGGTGTTGAATAGGCCCATTGTTTGAACAAGGCCTCCATGACACAGGCCATTTCATTACAGAATAAGCCCAGGCACAGGGAGTAGATGGTGGTTGCAATGTAACCCCCCGCTTCCCCCTCCACTCTCCCCTCGGGGCTACCTGCATGAGTAGGGAGACAGCCATAGGGGCGACGCACTCTCAAAAACAAACAGACAACCTCCATCACAGAAACAGACAGAGAGAATCTGTCTTTCAGTGTAAAGACGTGAGTAACTTTATAGCCTCTGATGTAATATGCCACATCTATCCTGTAACTTCAACAGTTGGTTAAAACATGTCACAAGGGCACCATCTCTCTCTCTCTCTCTCTCTCTCTCTCTGTCTCTCTTTTCCAGTCATGCATAAATATACATAAGTAGCTTTGTAACTATAAACATTTGAATCCCAACTTAAGTAACAAGATAATAGCATGGCAGGTTGTCAACTTTTACAATGGGAGTCTTTTTTAAAAACTTTTTACGTTTTAGATTTCATGACCATGATGCAAACGTTTTGTTTTTCTAAATGTGTTGAAATGAAATTAAAACTGAAATAATTCACAATACAATAACTTCACTGGTGTTTATATGCCTAGATTATGTTATTTTGTGTTGATGGAGCAGCTTCAATGATAGTATAGCTTGTAGCTCGATCGATCAGAACTCCATTCAGAAAACAAACATTTTAAAAGTTGTTTGCAGACAGACCTGACAAAGCGTGAATTCCGACCTATGCATTGGCATCATTATATAGTTTATTTGGTATCTTTTTTAAAACAGCAAAATCTGTTTATTTTGGGTTCATACCACTATAGTAAACCTTCTGACATGTGGCACGACGGACATTGGTTCGCCGATGAATCTGGGACGTCCACAACATGTACAAACAAGCAACAGTGGTTATTTCGTCCACGGTTGATGACGTTGATATCTGCATGGACAGTGTCGCCTTGCTGAGCTGAGTCAGAAGAATACATCTTGGTCGTCACCTGTAGGTTCATTGCTGGGACGCAACGCAGTAATAAAGCTATACATGACAATTGGGACAGAGATACATATTTGATTTGTCTAAATCAGACTGCTGTAGGCTTTGCCTGAACTTCAGAATGCATTTTTGTGGATTGTGACCACTACAGCTAGTCTTGTTACTTCATGGCCAGCGTGGACAGGAAGAAAGATCACAGAAGCCAATAACTCTTTTAAAATACATATGGCCATGAGAGTATTGCATGAAGACGGACTGAAAATCTAAATCTATCCTTTAAGTCCGATTGCCTCAGTCTTGGGGATGAAACACAGTTGTACACAACCTTTAAGCCTAAACTTATCAATACCAGAGACAACCTTTGCTTGCACTCTGAGCAGATTATGCTTACTTCCTGCCGTAATTAGCAATTTGGGGGAATTAATGATAAACACTGACAGTTTCTGCTGGATTTCTCGGCTGTTTTCCACCATCAAAGTATTGCTGCTGCTCTGGAGATTCTCAGTTACAGCAGCTTGGTCATTGACACAGGGGTTCACGAACTCTGTTTCCTTGGTGTTAACTTGCGGTTATAAGAGATCCAGCCTCTAGCTCTCAGAAGCACTTAATGTATTATCTTCCAGTTTTGAGGATGCAGCTCTTGTCAAAGTTTGTCCTTCTGTCCACCCCGTCTTCTAACTTTGTCTCTCTTTCTCTTTTTCTCTCTCCTGCTCGTCCCCTCCCTTGCCTATATGCGGTTTCTCTGACCTCCCAGTGAACTTGTGTGGCTACTCAGAGCTGTGCCTGTGTTATTGGAAACACCCCTCCAATATTCCTATTGGCCACGATGTAAAGATGATAGGTTGTGCTTTGTTTGGATATCCATTTCCAATCGCAGGTCATGGTTGGCGACAGCAGCCCAAGATGATGGGTTTGCTGTGTGATACTGCCAAAAAGAAAAAGCAGAAGGGGGGAAGGAAAAGAAGAGGGGCAAACAAGGAAAGATGGAAAGAAAGGAATACAGTGCGGGAAAACAGTGAGAGTGCCTTGCACAATATGTGAAACTGTAAAGCAACCAAAGAGGGGAGGTTTGTTTAGGAAAGCAAGAAAGCTGACACTGACAAGTGTTAAGTAAGTGGAAAATCAGGATGGATTAAGAGTAAGGACCACTAGAGGCCCAAATCAGCCAGAGAAAAGGAGCATGGACTTGAGAGGCAAAAAGCATGACCCCACATGCTAACAGGTATGCAGGTAAAAACAACAAGGTGCTGGCACATGAAAGGTGACAGTAGTTCCAAAGTTGGCCTCCAGAGTTCTATGACACTGATCCAGATCACCTTCATCAGTTTGGGCTTTGCTTATCTCATCTTGTTCAAAATACAATTATATAGCATAGTTGCAAGAGTATACTATTTTTCTGCTTTATTATCAGGTATTTAAGGTTAGATACAGAAAGATGGAGACCTCAATTCCCCTACAAGACTACATGGTGGTGATTGAAAGCACTATTGGTGTGTTTGGCTGGACCAGATGGAGGAGGCAAGGGGATGTGGCCTCATCAGGTCGACAGCACTACCCGAAGGGCTATTTACTCCATGCGACTCCAATATGGCAGCGGCGTTTACCAGAGAGTGGGCGCTACGCTTCCGTAATGACACTGTCTCAAGCTGTAACCGCCTTATGAGTGCAATGCAGAGCTGCCGCCGCAAGCTAACCAGTAGGACACGCTCACATGCACTAAAATGGACTAAAATGCAAGCGTATCTGGACCGGCTATGTAAACAAAGCACAGTGAGGCTTGGATAATAACACACACAGAGGGAAAGCGACTTCATTCTCTGCTCAGGTAAACATTACTCCACTATATCTTTACATGGCAAATAGTTGTTCGATGCTATTTTAATGCTTTGAATGTCTTATAGAGAACCTTTTAAGCAAATGCGGACACCGGGCCCCAAGTGTTACCATAATATCCTCCATGGGCAGTGTGTCACAGCAACTGCTGCAGCTCCAATGTTAACCATGTTGATAAGCTGCCAATTCAGCGGGAGACTTACAATAACTAACTTCCCCCTGTTTTTCTAGGACACCGACACACGCACGTCTCTTTCACCTCACACAGTAACGTTGCCTCATATCGCTCTCCGCACCTCCGCATCAGATTAACTTGTATTATGATTACATCATCATCAATCACTTATGTTCAGTGTATTCCTACTTTACCTCAACATGTTTCAATAACCTCTAATTCTACTTAGTTTCCTACATTCCTCAGATTTAATAAAATCATGAATCATTCAGCAGTTCTCATGTTTGTACACGAAGAAAACACTTTGTTCTATGATATCGAAAGCAGTGTTTCTCTTCACGCAATCACCAAATCAGTCATCAGCGTGGGTTTTAATTCTGTTATTGTTAACTAAGCAAATATCCACTTGCTACCAAAGCTCCAAGGTCAAGCTAACTTCACTCTGCTTGCAGTGTGCGGGTGGACACCGCAGTGCTAACAGCGCTGGTTGTCCCTGCCAGCTGAGGAATGAGAGCGGAATGATGTGCTATGGAGTACAATGAGTACTGACAGTGACAAAATCACATTGTCTTTCTGTCCAACAGAGGAAAAAGTGAGACGTGGTTTAAATATTTGTCCTATTTTACATTATGTCTCTACACTGCACTGCTATTTAGTTTTAAGTGTTAAACTGTGATTAGTTTCCTTATGAATTCTGAGGCCTAGTGGATGCCTTTTGATGCGCACTGATATGAAACATTTTGGGAAGCCAAAATCTACCTATAAAGCAAGGAATCTCTGTCTTTCTTGTCTGTAAGTCCTCAGCATATGTTGAGAACCATTCTTCCCATCTACCTCACACTTGCTGGGTGTATTGCTGGTGACCCAAGGTTGTGCCGTGTCAAATTTGGTGCAATTTGGAAACGCGACACGTTCAATATTAATAAACTTTGAATAAGCAAGCGAACAGTGTTCTGTGCAACAGCGGGGGCGGGGCTTCTGGGATTTGTAGACTGAGTCCAGCATGTCGTCCGCAGCTGGCAGATGACAGCTTATTGACTGCAGTTCCCTTTACAACTGTTTCCTTTGAGTCAACAAAAGTGAACAGCCAACCGGAAACCGAATCGAACTACAGTGTATTTCACCGATGCGACTGTGAGTAACCCGGGACATTGGTGTGTTTTTCCTCCTGTGTAGGACTATATTTCTTACTGACAAGACTAATGTCATTACTGGCAGCAAAATACCTCTGCTAACTAAATACATGCGCTACTTCATAACCACAGTGGTTATGTCAAAGCAAGCCACTAATATGCCTATTTCGAAATTAGCTCCACTAAGTGTATTTCAGTGATGTTTCTGACTGCGAGTTACCCCGACATGGGTTTGTTTTACAGAGGCACATTTTGTGATTTGGGGGCCCCAAGGAAAGGCTCTTTTGCTTTACTTTTCACCCTTTCTCGAACTTGAAATGTTGGTATTGGCAGTGGTAGAGGGAGAAGGTTACTCCAAACTTTTTTTTCTATAGTAAAACTATTAACACCGCACAGTAAAAGTTCTAAATGTACTTAATTTCTGTTCACGATAGAGCTTTTAATTGGATGCTGGATAGTTAAAAGAACAATAATGCATCATATTGTAATTGTTATATTTTGAGTCAAGTCTGAATCTTCATCATAACCAGTAACTGTCAGGTAAATGTGGTACTCTTTTGTTTTGCTTTGAAGTAGAAGTACAGATTAAGTAGTGAAGTTGAGTTGTATGTTTTTAAGTGCTTTTGTATTGAGGGATACAATGAGTTGGGGGGGCCCAGGCTAGACTATCTTGCCTTACGGTAAAGTCCACCCCTGGTGTTTTTTCCTGAACCAGAGTGTATTTCAGTAGACGAACTTGTGATTGCTGCAGGTGATTGAGGCAACTGCTGTATTGCTCAGGACCCAAGGAAGCGAAGCGTTGAATGTGACCGTTGTTTGTATGAGAAAGTTGCAAGCAGCAACACCACAGGCCAAGCATTCGCCCCATTCATGTTTTCAACACACTAGTAGATGTCATTTTTACTTAAATGTGTTTAAGTGCCCAAGAAAATGATGGAAACTATTCACATGTAGCTACTAACTAAAGCTCCAGCAGTGTCATTGAGCTAGAAAAGGCCAAAATTACAATTTTCAAA
Organism: Leptoclinus maculatus; assembly: GCA_032191485.1. Taxonomy (NCBI): domain Eukaryota; kingdom Metazoa; phylum Chordata; class Actinopteri; order Perciformes; family Stichaeidae; genus Leptoclinus; species Leptoclinus maculatus. The sequence continues at coordinate 1,216,719 of JAVDOI010000018.1, forward strand.
TGCAAGTTGAGACAGTATAGGATCTAGACATTAGGCATCTCTCAATAGGTTTAAAATGACAAAGGGTCTTGGTCACGTATCAGTGAGATAAGGACCACCCACAGTCTCAGATGAGGCAGCCAGCCCATCACGCCCTGACACATATGGGCTTACACTGTTTGATCAGGGGACCTTAGCCAACCGGGATGAATGATGCAGAACTGGATGGAGAATGAAAACGTACATTCATCCCTGCGAACAGTAAACGCATTGTGTTAGGGACTCACATGCACTTGCCAAAGACATTATATAGCTAAAGGCTTTTCTAAAGGCAATATATGTTTATCAGATTACACATTAGACCTCACATGTGCTTATTAAGACCTCGTCCATAGTGCCTAAAGTGGACCAGGTTTGAGTTAAAATAAAAGGGGGTATCTCTTCAATTTGAAAAAAAACATGATTTCTGTCACTGGAATGTACGATTTGTGGGTTGAGGCTGCAAGGATGACGTGATGTACTTCAGCCACGGGTCATTGACTTTGATTCCCCCATGACTCACCCGAGTCTACAATATGAGTAAGCTCCTTTTGGGGACCAAGGGGATGCATCACAGATCAAGGCATTGTGTGTGATGCGTCATGTTGCATGTCATTGGATTTCTTTTGAAAAACCCTTCCCAGACATTTCACCAGGATGTTACATTTCAGGATATTTGTTCTCCTCCTCACCTGAGAAGTCCTGTATATCATGTTTGAAAGCCAAATAATTGAAACCAAAAGTAGTTTATTGGGTAACCATTTCAGGGTTTGTGAGATTGATTTGCTTTGTAATGAGAGAAACCTGTAAGGGGGAAGTGAATTACCATAAAATGCCTGTAAGGAAGGCACTTTAACAGCGGTTGCTTCAGGCTTGCGTGAGCATGTGTTTTTCAGCAGTCAAATACTGGATGTTGAAATGGTAGACACACCTGGGTCCAGCCCAGTACATCAAAACCTACAGCCTACGGCCACTGAATTATACATTTTTATACAATTCCATAAAACACATTGAAGAAATATGTTTTGGAACTAATGGAGACCGGGGATGATTTCCAATACCACACAATTCAGGGTAAAAACAACTCTTAAAATAACTTCCCCCTCTGGGGTTCACCCTTTTATTAAAGTCGTAAAATAGCATGGGATAATTAGAGTAAGTATAAGGACTTCAAAAACCGTAACAAACCAGTCATGAGAATTCACAAATAAGAAGTAATAACAGTGGAAGATTTCCCATGTCTCCAGCAGTAACTTGCAGAGAAAGAATGGAGGCAATCCAGCAGTTTGACTTCATATTCAGTGATTCTCTTCCCACGTACTGCTCTTTTACATCTGGGGGCCCTCACATGCATGTCAGGGAGAACAGATTAGGATAAGTGTTTCACGAGGAAGTCAATATGAAAATTAGCCGAGGTCTATGTCTTAACAAAAGGTGAGGTAAAGACATTTCCATCTCGCTGCTGTGATGGAACATCACCCGACAAACAGCGCTGCAGTGCACACACACACACACACACACACCGTGAAGTGATTACTCGGGATTCACCTGTTACTAGTTAAAACAGAGAATGCAGCCGAGACCAGAATTCTTTCAAAGTTGTCTCACTCTGTTGTGACTCCTGGTTGCCAGGGTGGGGCTCCATCTAATCGTTATGGAGATCCCTGCGACGAGCGCCGTTCTCCGAAGCTGTCCCAGCATCAGCCCTGAAAATTCCTGACGCTGAGCTCAATCAGGTGGCTTAGGCAGCGTTTGATAGGATTTCCCCAGGGCTGAGATGAGAGCGAGGACTAAATTATGGCACTAAATCTCTCAAGTGCAAGTCCCTGCGGAGAGCCTGGCTGTAAGACTGGGGGAGCATTTTCGAAGCCTCTCCAGGAAATTCCGCATGCACAATTTGTCTTTGTAACAGGAGAGCTGGCACGGCCCTCGGCTTCAGGATGTCATGACCGGACCAACTTAGCACGCAGCAGAAGTGCTTATTGCGCATTGTATACTCATTCCTGACACAGGGGAGCCTGGCGTGGCTCACATCCCGGTGATCAGACTCAAGCTTTTTCTCACCACAACAGTTTGTAAGAGACCTGGTGAATTTCCACGGACCTCAGCATGAACTCTACCACTTCACCATGAGAGACTCCTCATTTAGGGAGAGGCCAGAGTCTGATAAACACTGGGGAAGAAAGAACGAGGAAAGAAAGAAGGACAGGAAAATGGAAAACAGGGCTGGCACTTCTAGCAGGTTTATTTGAGGCCGTGACAGTGAGCCCTTGGAAAAGGGATGGCGTCTAAAGCCGGGTCCACAGATGGGCGGAGGGTACACAAAAGGGGTCGTGACAAGTAGACATGGCATGTCAAAGCCCCCTCGCTTCTTCTCTGGAGTCTGGGAGATAAAGGGAGGAAAAATCGGATTATTTTACTCTCCCTGAACTCAGTGGGGCAGAGTGGAGACAGTGCCTGGGAACAATTTGTCCAGCCATTATCTCAATCCATTAAGGATGAGAACTGCAGGCCACGCTCCGGGTCCGATGTCCCATCGTGAAGATGAAAAGAGGATTTTATCATCTCTTTCTTTCTGTTCTGTATTTTACTTGCTGATATTACATCTTAACTCTAAATACTTCACGACAGGATTGGCTTTCACCCAGGACCCGCCTGCCTCTACCTTTGCACATCTGTGTGTAGTGTATGTGTGCATGCATGCGAACACTTTTAGTGTCAGTTCCACCCAATACAAACATAAATCCACAATAGACTCATAGGTTTTAAAATGTGTTTCTGATATCAACAGCTACCATAACATAAAGAAAGGATCCAGAAAGCACACACAGTAATGAGGATCTTGTTATATGACAGATCTTTTGAATTATACCAAGACATCCCATTAAAAGAAGCCTCTTTAAATTCCCCAGCTTTGATACAAGCTGTTAGAAAACGTTAATGTGTTTCTAACATATGCGGTATTTGAACTGCTGTTTCCTTGAAAGTCTGTTCATTTCAAATGATTGTCATCCACTTCACGAAAACATTCTTCACAGGCCGGAGAAATCCTGAGCAGAGTAGCTGAGAAGGTCATCCAGAGTAGCTGTTTAACCGGGGGTTTGGTGTTCCACCAAGTCAAAGTGATGGCGAAACAAGGTGGAAACACAGCCAAGCCCGAGTGTTGTTCCACACTGTGTTGTTTTACACTGTTTTCTGGCTTTGGCTCTTACCGTGAATCAAGCTTAACCGAGACTTTATGACTTCAGCGTGGCTTTGTGGCATCTCAACAGTTTCCTGGTCAATGTGACGCAGGCAACAGGATACTTACATGCAGGGGTGTTAAGATTCATCAAAGGACGTGTCAAGAACATGAAAGCAGACTCTGTGTTGGTATATTTGCCAAGGAGGTTATATTTTTGGCTCTGTTTGTCTGTTTATTAAATTAGCAGGGTAGGTCAGGAAGATTAAGAGTCTACAGCAATGCAAGTGGCTCTGTGTGGACATACTTAGGCACAGTGCTTGTCATTGTAGGCACAATGACAATACTATCATGCTGATGTTTAGCAGGTGTAACATTTACAATAGCCCATTTTAGTTTAGCGTGTAGCAGACAAACACAAAGTAAGTTAAACCACATGGTGGCACCAGTGAAAAAAGGCAGGTTTACTATACCATAGTCAATATATCGTTCAAGAACCATGATCTAAATGTGGTGTTAATCCAGGTGGCAGATGCAGAGATATTTCACTGAATAATTAGAAACTTTGACCTGCTGGTAATGATAGATAAAGAGGAACACTAAAATCTTTAGGAGGCATGCTCTGAAAACTGGGAAATATCGATACTGAATTTCCTAGCAATCGGTCCACAATTCTTTCTGAATATTTCAGTCTGGAGTGAAGGGCCGAACAACAATTACCAACCTGAGCAGCGCTGGCATGGATGGAAAACACTGAACAGATTTCACATACTTGGTGAAAAGTCGGGCCAATGGGCAAGAAAAAACAACTTAGTATTTCATGCAGAAAGCCCCACCATGTGGCCATTTATGAAAACACTTTCATTTACCTTATCCTTAGGTCAGGCCTATTTCAGCCAACACAGATTAGCCATTGTTTTAATGTCTTGCCTTTTTTTTTTTTTACCACTTGTGCCTTTTTTTGCCTTTCATTTTACATAATCTTCACCAAATCCTTACTAATTTCTTTAAAAAAAAAAACAACATTGATAACTATGGCTAGTTGCCAAATTCCTGTACAGCAGGCAAGGTCTATTTAATGTATTTGGAAATGAGTTACTTTTTGCACAAGTATAAGTGTATATGTGCACATATCAACTCCAGTCGTTCCTGCAAAGGTTGATGGCGTTCTGCCGATACGTTGTGCTACAGTAGGACGATGGATTTTAATGTTTTCTTTGTTTGTTAAGGAAAAGTTGTTGGGTCATTTAGAGTTGTATGGATCATTATTCAAATAGGTTTGATTGGAAAAGCAAAGGGTTTTGGTTTAGACTCAAGGATAAAAAGAAAGTGCTTTAATGGTGCTTGTGTTGCTCCCCCCCAAAAAAAACTGTACGAACACACACAGAGTTCTTAAAACCTCTATCTATCAAATGCACTCTTGAATGAGAAACAGGAGTCTGGAAGGTCCCAAAAGATCTGTTCTGGAGAAATTGACGAATGGAAATCTCATCCCACAGCAACACAACCCACCTGTAGTGCCAAACTATCCCGCAGACAGAGCCAATGGACGTGATTACATTTATAGAGTCAAATTCAGCTCCACTTCCTCTCTAGGGACGGGAGCTGGTGCCTTTGTAGCCTTGGAAGGTCCGCCACAGTCCAACTTGGCAGCAGAAGGAAAAGACTTTCATGGAAAGATGAAAGTTGACTTGACCTGCGTTTACGGCGTCGTGAATATAGGATGAAAAAGAGCGAGGATGAAAATGTTCTGAACTAGATTCGGGGTGAGTTTGGGCTCCACAAAAGCCCACTGATAACTGGCAAAGTGGTTGGTGGGCATATGGTGAATCTTATAGTACGGACACACTAATTTGTTGAGCAAGAAAATGCAAACCACAACACGAAAAGACTGCCAGTAACGCTGTCTTGAGTATGGCAGAAAAATAGCTCTGAGAAAGTCACATTAAGTTAAAAGAGGTTGTTTTTATGTGCCGTTTGAGTGTGTTGGCCAATGTGGCTTCAAAAGCCACCATAGATCCACATTTTATGTGTTTCACACGATCAGTCTTATGTTGCAGAGAGGAAAAACATGAAATATTTGTTGTCGGCCAGGGTAAAACCGATATAAGGCGTGTGAAACAGTATATTTCATTTTTGTACTCCAGGAAGCCCCTCTGTATTTAATATTCAGTGCTGTCAGTAATGACTCCACTTCTCCTTACTCAAAATGAGCTTGTTTTCAAAATTCAGGGCCAATTCCTTTAAAAGTCATGTAGATTTAAAAGAAGGCCTGCAAGGAATTTCAGTATCAAGCGTTTGCTTTAAAAGTCTCTGATACATAAACACGATACCGCTTATTCAAGCACTCAAGCCGGCCAGATAGCCACAAACCATGATCATGCAAAAATCAAAGGATCACTCTTGCTGCTGACTTCAGAGAGTCCATGAAAGATCACATGCACGCACAAAGACATTGAGATCCCAAGAGTCACTTTATTGTATCCAAGTAAAACCCACTTTATAAAGATGTGGTGCTCCATGAAAGCCGACCCTGTACTTATTGTAGTTGCACTTAATGATATCTGAAATAATATATTTTCAACCTAACAAACAACCAGAAAATTACAACAAAGCCTCAAATACTGTGATCTGTACCAGTTATTTGTTGTCAATGGTCCAATGCATGGAACCAGGTTAACCAGGTTATTTTAGAAAGCAATAGTGAGCATCTTAATTAATCCATGTCGACAGAAGGTCAGTTTGGTGGAGGTTGCATCACATAGAGGGCTACACTAAACAAATAAATAAATCTAGATTTTTCTTTGAAATAAATAAAAACGTAACCATATTGATATAAAAATGAGTTATACAGTTTGAACTCTTGGGAATGTGTTTTGCCCTAACTGATGCAGCATGTTTTACTATTCAATGGTATATTTTCAATAATATTCTCAGCTGTGATTGTGTACTCTTTATCTGTATATGTACTGTAGTTTTGTTGCCTGGACCCACATATGACCACAAAAACAACCATATCCACTTCATTTCCTGAAAAAGCCGAAGGCGATTTTGGAGTGCATTTTTGCATTGCAGGTCGTTGGATTGAGTGTTGTATTAAAATAGACTTGAATAAAATCCTTATTGACAGTACAATATAATCAGACTGTGAAATACCTGATCAAATAAGTTATGTGCCGTATATTTTTGAATACATTGTATAAGGTGCTGTGGCTACATTGCATCACCCGAAACTGATTGAGGTCACTAGGGTACCCTATACTTTTTAAGTTGTTGTACTTGGTTGTCAATTCCTGCACACCTATTTACCTTGCGACTCTCAGTTGTCTAAAAGTTATATTGTTTAATCTTAAGCCCCATAGTTATAAGGCCTTATAAAGAAATGATGCTGAGAGTTTATGCACATATAGTATATACACACACGCACACACACACACACATTCTCTCCTCTCTGCAGCCAGTTCTTCATCATACCCAGCCAGGCAGGGAGGGGAGCCAGCTTGGGTTGGTTGTCACTCAGTAACATATACTGCAAAACGTTTGCAAAATAAAAAGTGCTTCTTTCAGATTTAATGAATAATTCTGTTGCGTTTGTTCGTGGAAAGAAATACTGCATTCAAATTCATAACAACGCATCACTGACAGCTCTTTTGCTCGGTCCGGTGTGCAGCCATGGCTCACACGGTTTCTGCTGAGGCTCACAGTGTGCACTGACTAAGCACGTCTGTGACACATGTTTAGAAAACATAAAAAAATAATATTCACCGATGCCTCATGACAGCTGCCTGAGCCACGGCCATTTTCTTCAATTTGCATCTGTCATCCGATCTTTTACAGTGCTTTCTTGGAAAAGGTACAACGGGGGATCTCCTCGCTGTACGCAAGAGCTGACCCCGTGGGGAACATTTGGCACAATAAATCTTGTTATTAATTAATCATAATATTTGCTCTGGTCACCACAGATGGAAGCCTGTACTTGGGTCTGGAACTTCCATTATCAAATGACGATACCCATTGAGTGCATGTGCAGTTTTGCTCGTGTGTGGAGTTGTGTGTGTGTGTTCTTTTGACTTTGTTCGTCACAGATCTCTGAGCAAATTAATCCCTCATGGAAGCCTTTTCTTTTTTTTTTTCAAAACAAGACTGATGTGCTAGTGACTGATGTGATTCTTTTTTGGCATTTCAACGCTACATTTTCAAAACAAAGTGAAATAGCAGAGTGAAACCATGGAAGCCTTCGGAAGGGCCTAGAGGCCTCCGCTCAAACTGTTGCATGTTAATCGGAATATATGTAATGTAATCCATTGGATCACTCATGTTCAATAACTCAGTTTGATGGCCATCAGTTTCACGTGGGTTATTTCTACTTCCTAAACTCTGTCAAACCTTTGTGGACTACAACAAATCAGCTTTTTCATTCATGCATCACAATCTCTGACCTTTTCTTCTGCTGTTTGGCGCCAGCTGACTAGTGGCGTCTAATTATATTTGCGCTGATGTACAGCACATTATATTTCTTCTTATACTTCTCACTATTACTCTGCAGATGCTCTCCGTAGCTAGCTTTTTTAAGTTCATGTTTGTCTGTGAGGGCTCCTTCAAATAGCTGACCAGTACAACAGTACAACCATTGCTGTAAATGTTAAAGTCTGTGACATAAGTGTGAATTGTATGAAAGGTTCAAATCGGTCCTTCTCAAAAGGTGAGGGATTTCCTCCAGAACAAACAGAAAACTTCCAATGACAGTGTTTCAACTGTGGACGAGTACCGGTAAGTACTTTTTCTCCAGAGGTGTTTTGTGTGATGAGTAATTGAAGTTATGAATTTGTGTACTTTCTACCTATTAATAGAGAACAAATGCAGAATATAATGGTGGTAAATATACACATCTATGAGTCCCTTGGAAGCACTAAATTCAAATTTTGGGTCCAGGACACAAAAAAAAAAAAAAAAGTTTAAGAACCTTTCCTTTATGGTATGTTTATGACTCTTGAGTTGTGGAGGCCCTGCAGAGAAGAAACCTCCGTAAAACCATCCAACCTTTATATGATATCCTCGTCTGTTTATGAATCCTGCAAGCTGGAAAATATATCACACTAGAGTTTTTTTACGCATTCTAACCCACACGTGGCAGTGGTTCAGTGATTGTTTCCAACAAAACTGATGTGTGTAATGATGCGTGGACAACACTGAAGGCATATCTCCACTAAGTCTCTCCTTCCTTCAAGGCATACTGTGGAGAGAGAGCGAGAGAGAGAGAGGGAGAGAAACAGGGAGAGTAGTAAAACTGCGCCATATGAGAGAGATGAAGGAGAAGCGCTGACTTCACAGGAGCAGAAGGACCTGCTGGTAAAACTTCTGATTTCAAATAGTGAGTATACACAAAGGCCTTCTGTAGAATCAAAGCATAGATATCAAAATGAAACAAAATTCGCTCCAAAAATTCAACTTGGAGGTAGGAATAAAGGCACAGTTGGTTGCCTGCTTTGTGTATTGTACTTCTCTTTCAGTAAGGCGTGTACTGTTTTGAGCAGGGCTCTTACTGGCTGTTCAAATAGAATGCAAAGTGAATTTTTTGGGGTCATGATTGCACACAAGACCAATGTAAAGACGCAGTTACACACAAATCCGCCCCGGAGTCATGCATACATACAATTGTCAAGCAACTTTGATTGATTTCACCTTGTGAGTGTGTGTGTGTGTGTGTCATCATGGCAAAACGTGGTCCTGGAGACACCTATACGATACAGAGGAAACTACCCCCAACGGCTGTTTTGAGTACTTTGCCAAGTGTTTGTATGTCTGAATCTTTACATATGTGTAGTCGAGATCAAAATGAAGCTCGATTTGAAGATGGGCGTGGTCTGAGCAAAGACACCAGAAGTACTGGGGGAGGAAGTGGGGAAGGGGCCATTGCCCCCATCAATCTACGGCCCCATCTTACGAACCTGGCCCGATTTTGGCCCTGCGGCTGGTGTAATCCATTCGCAAGATGGTTTCTAGTTTACAAAATTCCTTTTGAAACCACTCATGAATTACAAACTAAATGCAAATCTCCATGCAGCCTTTTCGTTGAAGGAAATATGAATACAATTAACCACCTAAGAGAGGTCAGCTGGGGTAGTAGGTCTTAATGGTTTGTTTCATTACACACTGCCAAAAACAGCCAGAGCGCTGTATTCATAGTGTAATTGCAATAATAATTAGTTTCTACCAACAGAACCTATTTCATCACGCTCCAGTGTTTCATGTTTCCTTTAAAGTGCCAGGGAAACAATCGCATTCCTTTCACTATTTCTCACTTCCTATCTTTGCCATTCATAGACTGAAAATAGCCTCTGAATCATCCCATGGCACCCACATTTGTGTTTACACTTTGCCGTCTTCCGTACTGGAATATTGTACCGTGCTTCACACCAAGCGCTGAAAAATGTTCCGATAAAATCAACAAAGAGAAACCAGAATATGGAGTTTAAAAGATTTGAGGGGAACTTGCTCAAGTACATGTTGTGTTTTATTTCAACACACAAGGGCTAAATATAACTTTCTGTGCTAAAAACCTGCCAGAGAAAACTTGTATGGAATAGTGTGTGGTTTCCTGGAGTAGCATGAAAAGCCAGGTTATATATCATTGCATAAAAAGTGTGCCACTCAGACAACGCTTTCTTTCTTCAGTCAGAGTCAATCAATGTTTTTTGTGACATTTTGTCTTTGACACTTATCAACAACAGCTCAAGTTGAATGTGCCAAGTGTAACAAAGTAATGAGCTTAAATTACTACATAATTAACACTTAAAGAAAAGAAAAAGGAAGAGGTTCTTAGTGGGGCAAAGGAACAGCTTCCAACATGTGAATGCAACTACCAATTATGAGCTTTTCTGATAGAGAAAAGATCCAGACACAGAGTAACAGCCTTCTTCAACATCTGCCTTTGCATGGTCATTGAGCAAGGCATTGGAACGGTAGTGAACAGTGCTGTGGTCACACTGCATAGTTCCTCTCTTCCTCTGCGATGACTCTTCCTGTTGGGGCAGCAATTACAAATGTCCTCTTAGTTCATATCCAGTCAAACAAGGTTTAAGGTTTCTTCCCTTAACTCTCTTTTACGAACGCTGTAGAAATAACATGGGCAAACATCTTGCATGAGAAAATGACTGACGGTTTTGGCAGTGTGTGTTTCCTTCCACTACTTAACCTCAGATGTTACACAACCCACTTAAGTCTTCACTGCTTCTTCACAAGCAGCCGGAAATGTGTCGAGGTGTATAGTGCACAGTTTTTGTGTTCAGCAAGAACTATATATGCATACTGCTTATCAGGTATGCCGAGGCCTCGAGCCCATCGTGTAACAAAGGTGACAGTATCACTTTGGCCATGGCTGTGTTGTGCATCTTGAGAAAGCGACGGCGCCCCTTACTGCCTTTTTCTTTTTTTTTTAAGACATCCGATAAGACATTGCATTTCTTGTTTGCTGTGTCTTTTTTTTTATTGTTGCTAGGCAACAACTGAATGAGTGCTGACATTAGCTGAACACAAACCATGAGCCGTACACTACCTAATAGTTACAGTTTTGATTAATGAAAACAACTTTTCCGAAATCTCAAATACCGCACTAATTGCTGTTTTCTGTTTAGATCATGGTAACTATGGTTGGTAAAGTCATATAGCTCCGGGTATCCAGTAACAGTCACCACAATGAGAAAAAACACTAATGACATTTGCTGCTTTTCCGCTCTTGAGTTGAAGTCTTTTCAACCCAAGGCGTTCAGGGCGCTCCCGTGAAAACGAGAGGACCTCAGAGCAGAAATAAAGAGAGGCAAAACGCTTCACTCTCATTGAAAACAATTACAGAAAGCTGCCCCCAGGCTGTTAAAAAGCACCCTGTCTGATCGTGCCTAACTCTGCATCTATTAGATCACAACCAATGGCATAAATATTGCCTAGAAGCTGTCAGGTGCCCAAAAATAACGCCATCCTACACCGCAGCATAACATCTCAGTCCACACTGAATTAACCATGAAATTCTGTCACGTCATGTAAGCAAACCCTATAGGTTACCTATCAACTGTGTGCTTGAGATGAAGACGTAACCACTGATCTTTCCACGTTTGTTCATTTTAAACAGAACGACCGTGGCTCTGATCAAAGCTTGTTTGCAGGGTGGGAGCCTCTCCATGGTTGCACAGCAATTGTCTGCTTTGCAATTGTCTGGAGTGGTTGCCTATGTCCGTGCGTGTGTGTGTGTGTTCGCCAGCGCTTGTGTTTGGGGCGAGGGCCCATGAAACAAATTTGCACCGAGGCCAATCACAATTATGTAACGCTGCTGGTCAGAACCTACAAATTCAGCCTCCACTTCTTCAATTACTCCATCAGCTTTCTGGCTCAGAGCTTGTCAATTAAACACATGACCACATCCTAATTGAGCAAGTAGTCCAAACAGTTCTGCTCTGATAAACGAGACACTGAGTAATACAAGGTCTGTTTTGAAAGGACTCTGATTCTGGAGAAATTGAACAAGGTGTTGGGTATAAAAGCCTTTTTTTCCTGGTATAATTCCGAGGAGAACTTTGCATATTTTGAATGAGGAATGCCTTTTAAACTTTTCTTCCTAAGTATCAGTCAGTTTTTATAAGCAATGACAGTGTCATCATGTTGCATAGCAGATATTTCTCAACTCTCTGTAGTTTAATTTAATTGAAAGTCAGCACAGTGACGGATTTAATTAGAAAAAGACAGCAGCTGGAGGTCAGCTTGCTTCTGTTTATAAAGTTTAAAAAACACAAAAAGTTGAATTCATTTCCAAGTTTGTGTTTACAGAAAAGGTTTTTACAAGCTACATGACGTTATTCAGTATCCCAAAATACTTTTAGACCTTTAAAAATAACAATAAGAGCAGAATGAGTAACCGCAATTGTCATGCATTTGTTTTTGGTCTTCTGGCACTGTTATTTGAACAGATGTAGCCCTGCGATTAAATGTATAGTTTGGATTATTTGAAGTGGGGTTGTAAGAGGGCCTCGACCATAGTCGGAGTATTACCTACAGTAGATCGTGGTAGGCACGCCCCCAGTTGTGAGAGGCAGGCAGGAGAACAGCAATGTACTGCTGTGGACAGGGGCAGTATAGCCAAAAAACTCAATACCTGTTTAAGTCTGCGCTATATTTCAAACCAAACAATTCAAATAATCTGATCTATGCCTTTAATGTCAACAGTATTATCACCACCAGCACAACAGAATAACAATTGCATTGCATTATCACTGCTCATGTTTGTGGATACATGTGTCTTTAAATGACATTGGGTAAATAGACAATTCAGAAACATAGCTCCTGATTACCCTCCAAGCTTCTGGCTAAGCCGCTGTTGACACCCGTGTCTGTGCTTACAATGAGCATTCCCAAGAGTCCCCGTATTCTCTCTGTCTAGACGGCTGAAATAACCCACAGGTTATCACCAAGAAAAGGTGTGTGTGTGTGTGTGTGTGTGTGTGTGTGTGTGTGTGTGTGTGTGTGTGTGTGTGTGTGTGTGTGTGTGTGTGTGTGTGTGTGTGTGTGTGTGTGTGTCAGTGTGCGTTAACAGAGTGGAACCTATGTGAGTGGCAGGGGTGTGAAAGAGCATACATGACTTGTAAAATCTCCGGGAACAAAAGGGAGGATTGTCATCGGAGTGTGTTTATGTAGTTCTGTCTGTTTCTTGAATTTGTCTGGTTCTATATTTAGGGCAAGTTTCCGTGAAAATGTTATCTTTAAAATCTGGAGGTGTAACTCAGCCGCGTGCATTGCGCTGCTGCTAAATAATTACGTCTCGGAGAAAGGGTGTACAGATTGGCTGCTTTAATGCCTCTTAATGTGCTAGTAAGGAGACATAGTTATAAATCTTCAGAGGCTGTTTTTGTATTATTTCTTCTATTTTGTATAGATTTTAGAAACATCTGCTGAAGTTGATTAGTAGATTTTATCATGGACATATGGAAAATCCCCCCTTGCAAATAGCTGAAATAACTCCAAAAAGGTTGATATCACAACAGCTCAAAGTAATAAAATCGAGGAAATTTAAATGGAGAGGAGATGGGAGACATTCTTTGATGCATGAGTGGTTTCATAGCAACACAAGGAGGGCTAAGTATTACATCGTAAAGCTAATTCGACCACTGCATGTTCTGGTTTGGTTTGCCCCACCCCCTGCTGGGCCCAGGGGACCAACGTTATGTTGTCCAGATGGGGAATAATAGCCCACACCTGGGCTTTGGCCTAGACCCCAAACTAGACTCCTGCATGGCCCCAAAACCTGACTCAGCTAAACATCCACTGAGACCTGTCCCATCCATGCTGTGGTCTGATCAGTGTCTGCCAACACACAATTAAGCAGACTAAACTAAAGCTCCTGAAACACCAGCTAACATCATTTAAAGGCTTCAGCACAGTGCTTGAGGCAGTGTTTGCCTATGCTGCTTATTTATTCATCATACCCTCAAGAATGAAAATGATGATAGTAAGAGAAAAGAACAGTAAGTCACACATACACACAAAAACTGTAGACTTTATTTTTTGTTTACCCAGAGGGAATTTGTATCCACCAAGTCTGAAAATTCCGTTTGAACACATCTTTACACAGTGGCACCCTGTGAGCTGAGGATGTCAGCAGAGAGTACTGGCAGATGAATACAGTTACTTATCTGGCAGGAATTCATTATCTCTACTTCACATTAAAAAAACAAGTGTCAAACATTAAGCGAAAGACAAACTGTCAGGAAAGCCTTTAAACTTGTATGAACTGTCAGAGGACATTTTGAGTTAACGGGTAACTTCTGTATTTTTAAACCTGAGTTCCACTCCCATGTTTTTGTGTCTTGTGGCAAACCAGGGGAGAAAGCCAAGCAGATCCAGCACTAGGGGGGCAGATCCCCAAGCTCAGGCTGGGGTAGGTGATCGAGTGTTATATCTAGTTCAGGTGCTGCAGCCACTACGTGGCATTGGTCACACATGCAGCCCATCAGGTATTTAGAGCAGTCATATGTTCACCGAGCTCTAAGCAACAGCAGCAGACAGGCTGGGCAGATGACCAGGAGAATATTCTGAACCACTGGAGAAAGCAGCGTGGAAAAGGAGGTAATCAAGAAGACTCATCTCTCTCTCTCTCTGCTCTACCCACACAGGACACTATAAATGTCTTGCCTTGGGAGTAGGCCAGTGGCGGGCCGTGCATTTTATACCTGGGCCTTCACTGCTGTCCTGCAGCTGAAACACAGCTACAGTTGTTATTTGTTTCATGTAAAAATGAAGCTCAGCACCTATAAATGCACTAACTGCGTCGAGAATGCGTCTCCTCTCTGCTCTGACTGCAGCTGGGACTGCTGCAGTCAGAGTGAGAGTACCCGTCTGTGTGTGCTTTGGGGCGGCGGAGGGACTCACGGCAGCACCCGCTGCTCGTTCACGTCAGAGTCAAAACACCAGCAAAGTCTCCAACAACACCAGAAAAAGTCGCTAGATTTGTCGCTAGTAGCTTTTGACAAAAAAGTCGCCATGAGGGTTTGGAAAGTCGCCAGATTTAGCGAGAAAGTCGCCAAGTTGCCAACACTGGCACCGGCTAAATATGTCCCCCAGAGCAACATTGGACATAACATTGGTTCCTATCACATATTAAACCAAACAAAAATCCATCTTCATAAAAACAAGTTGTACAAATAATAATATATAAACAAGCATATTAAAGCTACTGCAGATGTAAAAACAAACGCATTTAACTTACCAGAGCTGCTGTTCACTATTTAAAGACAAACTCCATCCTTCTTTCTTTGTTAACAAAGAGTTTAATCTCACGGTTGTTCAGTACATCCGTGCGTTTTAGTTCCAGTAAGAAGTCCTTCTTGATTCATGGACGCCAGTGAAGACAGTCAAGCCTCCCCAGTTGTATTTCTTGAATATGTTTGAATGCGTTTGAGGGCTGAAAATGTCCGCTCAACAGAGGCAGCAAATATTGGGATTGTCACCGCCCAACATGTCACGCTAGCCCACTGACCTATCACGTACATGTAGGCCAGCTAGCAGGCTCTGGCACGTCAAAGAATACGGCCAACATGTCAAACTAAAGATCTGATTGGTGGAACACTATGACAATCAATGATATCGTCCCCATTCACTTAAACTGCAAAGGGATTCACTTGTGAGTCTGCAGGCCTGGGGCCTCCCTTCTTACCTAGAGACACAGAGGTGAAATCTGATTGGATAAAAGCTCTACTTAAAACAAGCTGCACTGGAAGCAGAGCAACAGAGGAAGACAGTAGCTGTGCAATGGGAAAAATATTTTTATAAATTATAATACATGTGAATTTAAGAAAAATGATTAAATTATAAAATAGCTATAACTTTGTGATTCTGTTTAGGCCAGCAGAGAAGGCCTTGCAGGCCCTGACGGCCCACCACTGGAGTAGGCTGAAGGCCAAAGACCCCGGATGGGAGGAATATTTAGTTAAGTTTGACGCCATCCCCTTTACCCCAACCTCTTTATTAAAGGACACTTTTTGTTTCATACCAACTGCCTCTGAGTCTCCTGTTTTATTGAGAATCTTGCCTCCACGTCCCCTGGGTTGCCTAGTGGGGACAACATGTTTTTAAAATTTGGTCCATCATTGAGAAGGAATGCGTTCTCGCTCAAAGGTGGACCAACCTTATTCAGTTAGAAACCAAAGCATAGGAAATTACAGTTAGTACCGGTTGGAATATACCGAAGCATGTAATTGTTTCCCCCCTTCATGAATACGTTCTTAAGATACACAAATATTAACACTCAATTGGCCTTCATTGTAAACCCTCTAACTCTAGTATGCTTATTTATTCGGTGTGACATTGATGACAACAGTGTAGATAGATTTCCTACAACACCTCCTGTTTATGTTCCTATGGGAACAAAACCAAAAGTGTTTTTACTGCCATGCCAGTAGTGACTTTGCTCTCTTAGAATGCAACAACGAACTGAAACACAAAGTCTGTCCTCAAGGGCCTTGTACAGTACTGTGTGTGTGCTTTTGTGTGTGCACTCATGTTCATTGATCATGTGCAAATTCCAATTATGCCGTGAACTATGGCTAATACGGTACCGGTGCTCAGAAGTTCAAAGAAAAAAAACTGTTTACCCTCTACCCTTTCTCCCTGTTTTTACACGTCCCCTTCCTTTATTGCACAGATTGTTTGGCTCTTCCCCTGCAACCAAAGCGTAGGCCCACTGGTTGGACAGGGAGTACAAACGGCTCGCATGCCTTGTGGCTTTTTGATGGCATACTTTTCAGCACTCAGGTTTTGGAAGGGTATTTGTAGAGTGCATTCCTGGTAATTAATAAGGCAAGAGCAGGTTTCCATTTGGAGTATTTGAACATGCCATAATAATAAAGCGTGAACAGTGGGATGGTGTTACAAAGTCCTGTCTTTTCTGTTTCGTAACTGTGGAAACATTGTTTTTAAACAAGTCATGTTTGCAATATTGATATCACTGTATATACATTTTTAGTTCCTATGGTCAGAGTTTTAAATTTGGGCAAAATAATCATTGAAGTATTAAAAATCTAGTGGATCTAACTATAAAGAAAAATAATCTCTGTCTGCATGAATGTGTTTGTCTGTGAGACTCATTGACTGCAGTTCACTTTTGCCGCTGAATACTGAACGTACTTTACCTTGGACAGCAGATGGATTCTCCCAATATCACAAGATTATGGGAGAATTGCTGGATCACACAAAAATCCATCATGTCATGCTTCAAGTAATGCTTTGTGGCCGGACCAATCGGCGTCCTGTTAAGAGCTACTGGCAGCTGTGGTTTAGGTGTCTGTGATGTGACAACACTGAGAGTCTACTGTTGTTTCAAAACCACAATGGCGGCTTCTGGAGAGGTTAGTCTAGATGCTACAATAGCATCAGTTTTGTCCGAACTGGAAAAGCTTTTCTCGATGATCAAGATGTTTTCGCTTTGCTCCGAACTGGCATCTGCAAGAGGTTGATTGACAGAAGGTTCATCCAATCACCTGCCAAGTAATGTTTGACAGTCCCTGAACTTTTCCTAACAGTTTCCAATAACAGCTTCTCAGATGGTTCTGTTTAAATAAACCATTTGGTGCGTCGGGTTAAGATACACTAACGTTACAACTGAACTATTCTTTACTTCCTTGGAGTCAACAAGCGATGAGAGGTTCACGGCAATTCCATCATTGTTATAGCCATTAGCTGCAGCCATATACCCCACCTCGCTCACTAAGATCTCTCGACCAACAGCTTTTAGTTGTTCCGAAAACAAAATTGACAACCCGGGCCGACCGGTCCTTCTCTGTTGCTGCCCCTAAGCTCTGGAACAACCTTCCCCTTCATATTAAGTTGTCATCCACCTTACCAATGTTTTAAAAGCCGTTTAAAAACTCTTTTTTTTCCCCTGGCATATCGCCTTTGATCATAATATGGCACTTTTGTGTGATTTGTGTCAGTTTGTCTTGATTTTAATGTCACTTACTGTTATTTGATTGTATCACTGCTTATGTACTGTATGTGCAGCACTTTGGGGAACCTTTGTTGTATTTTAAAATGTGCTATACAAATACATTTAGATTGATTGATTAGTGTTTCCCATGCTGGTAATATGTTGTCAACGTTATTATTGCTTGTCCACTGGTTGTGCATCTTCAAATTGCTTTTACTTTGAATTTCAAATGTACAAGACACTACAGTTGTAGTCCAACTTTACTGTAATGAATGTCTTATGTGTCTGTACTTTCTTGTGTTTAAGCAAGTATGTAACAACCATGAAAAATAAGAGTGTACAAAACACTGGCTGGCAGAGCCATAGGTGTGTTAATGATTAGATTACAGTCTGATGTGATGTGCAGGTGCAACCTTATGGCAGCCTCTGCCACCAGTGTGTGTGTGTGTGTGTGTGTGTGTGTGTGTGTGTGTGTGTGTGTGTGTGTGTGTGTGTGTGTGTGTGTGTGTGTGTGTGTGTGTGTGTGTGTGTGTGTGTGTGTGTGAGAATGGGTGAATTTTGACATAGTATAAAGCACTTTAAGTGGTTGGAAAGCTAGAAATGCGTGAGTCCATTTACCATTTGATCATTTTCCATGCACCAAAAATATTACTGGCATCTTATTCTACTCTGGAAACAACTCATGAATAAATCTAAATTTTTCATTTTGCTTGGTGATGCAAAAGTATACATATCTAACTTTGGCTCTGTCACTGTGCCAGACTGCTGTTAGTGGGAGAAGCTTTGGTGCAGTTTTGAAAGTATTATCTTCTGTGGCTGCAGCGGTTTGGCACTTTCTAGGAAAGGCATACTTGGTGCTGGGGAATTTATCAAACCATGAAAATGGAACACATTCAACCTAGAGAAATAGTTATCTCCTCTTTCATCTGTGGGGGTTTTCACTCGCTTTTGCTGTGTTGAGTCAGCTCCTTTATCATCTGCAGACCAGTGAAACCAGTGACTGAGGAGGCCTCACTTGTACAATGGAAATTCAAATTGAAAATACATGCTTTGTGAATCATACGTCCACACCCGCCCACGCACTCACCCTGACACACAGACTGCTGTAAAAGAAACTTCTTTTTTTTTGGGCTTACACCAAAACACCAACAAGTGAGTGTGGAGTGAATGTGTGTTCACTTACATCTGCTTGTAAACAAAGAAACAGCAACAGGGATTTTTTTTCTTCTGGGTTTTTATTGGGGAAGCATTTGTTTGCCAGACAAATAAGCAAAAACAATATTGCTTGCATTACTATACACAAAGACCAAACAATGGTTACCTTGTAGGGAAGTATAAACAATGAGTAACCCCATTATAGGTTTAAGTCAGCCATGCACTTTTACTAAAAATAACTACAACAAATGTTTACATTACAAAAATAGAGTCCCGTTACAGAAATAGTCATGATCCCAATAGCCAATAGAAGCTGAGATTTAAAGATTAACCTAAAGTGGCTATAATCAATATGTCTATATTAACCGGGTTGCTTGTTGGGATGAAAACACAGAATTATCACCCAAGCCGTTTCTCTCAGATCAGTGTCTTTCAGCTCATTGTTTCAACTTTCTGGCCCTCAGCCTTACTGTACTGGTTTCTCATCAGCGTCATTTTTGGTAGTTTACAGTGAAAAAGCTCTAAAAACCAACTGTATGATACCAATCAGCAGTCAGTTAGCAACTAGCTGGTGAACCTTGAGTAGCATTCACAACTTGCAAAGGAACTTGCTTTTGTATATTGGTGCATAAACAAGAAACGTAAAAAAATGTAAAGAATATAAAAAAAATTCTTTAACAATTAAAAAATATGTGCAATGTAAGTGTTTAAAATTAAATAGCTAGGATGAATGTCCAATTATATGTTCTTGGGATTTGCAAGGGTCCACAGTAGAGAAACAGATGTGCTTTTAATGTAATACATATTCAGAGAGGAAAACGTTAATTTAACGTGTCTTAAGTGTCTATTGCTTGTTACTAATCAGTCGAAATTGCTTTCGAATTTTCTGTAACATGATCAGTTCTATACCGCTCAAAGCGAGACAAAAGCATATCTGCTCACATCAGATTCAACCACAGCAGAGTGTAAGCAGATAAAAAAAAAAAAAAAAAAACTTGTGCTCAATATCAATCATGAAGTTGTGCTGTGTTGATAAGCAGAAGCACCAAGGTCTCTCGCACAGACACACAGAGCATGTGTGTGATGAGCAGCCGTGGAGCTGGAACCGACTGGCCTGTCAGCAGGGTGTGTGACGGGTAACACACCTAGCCAAGTCATCCGCAGTTCCCCCCAGAGAAGCTGGAAGGGAGTGCTGTCTGTAACACTGTTGGATGCACTTGCAGCGCGCCCAGCCCTCAAACACGGCAGCACAGCTGGAGGAGACCACAGTTCCGGCAGGGAAGACGAGAACTGTGTGCTTCAACTCTGGACTTTTTGGCTGGCTTGTGTGAAGCTGCTACTTTCCCTCTGAGCTAAGAAGGTAATGCTAATGTGAGGGTTCATGGTGTTCTGGTGTAGAGCAGAGACTCAGTCACAGACAGACACAGGAAACAAGATGAGATAGAATGAAAGACTTTTACTGGGTATCAAGCAGTCAAAAACAGGAACAAAAAAACAACTCCAGCTGGGAGCGGGCAAAAAACCAAACTGAATAAAAGGCAAAGTCACAAAAAGGCAAAGTCACAAAAACGGCAAAGTAACCAACCATGGGAGGGAGAGGATCAACACGAGGGATGAACACTGGAGACAGGAATAGCCCACGGGGAAGGACAAGGCTGGAACACAGAACACACGGGGGGGAAAGAAACCAAGAACAACTGACAATCCGACAACTGGAACAGGGCAAGCAGGGGAGTATAAATATGTGAGGGGTGATGAGCGGATTGCAGGCAGGTGAGCTGAGATGAGTGGGGTTGGCAGAGGGAAAAGCCAGGGGCAAGAGAATGAGCATGATCAGGAGACACACACACAAACACACACACTCAAGGCAAAGCCCAACCGTGACAGCCAAGATCAAGCGACAGCATATATATTACTACACTTAATCCACGTATTTCTTTGAGTGAGTGCCGATTTATTTAGCGTGATAAGGTGAAAGGGCGGGGATCAAAGTGAGGGGTGTGCCCAGTCGGGGATTCTGGACATGCTGGTTAGCAGTGGGGTGATATTTGACATTGGAAAAATCCTGAGAGTAATTTGTCAAAGCTGACACCCGAAATACTGTAGGCCTAATCTAAAGCTGTGAAACCATTAAGCCCTTGGCAAAACAGAGGAACTCCCATTGAGATCAAATTCTTTCCCAAAAAAACTGGTCTTAGTCCAAATCAGCTGGGAAAACTTGGGTGGGAAAAGAGTGAGTAATATTCTCCCCCTCAGAGGAAACATTAAAGGAGGAATTTTCAATAATCTCTACCCTTCACACCTTTTTTTCATTTACTCCCCAACACTTAAAACTCAATAGGTTACACCTGTTGCCTTGGTTCTATGCATGTATTTGAGTGTGTATGGGCAGTACAGAACCCATGCAGATAGATCTACATCTCTATAAAATATTCAGGACATTTTTATTTGTTTGGCTTTTACCTCGTTCACTGCGTTTTTTTGGACCATAACCATGCACTTTAGGCATCATCACTCCACATTGAATTTTCTCTAATTTCAGAGTTGGCCTTCACAAGATTTTGGGAAATAAATGCTTTCTTGCTTAGCGTTCGATGTTCAGATTGATACCACTACTCATGTCTGTACGGTAAATATGAAGCTACGGACAGGAAGTGGTTAGCTTTGCTTAGCAAAGACTGGAAAAAGGGCGAAACAGGGAGCAAAAGTCAGTCCAAAATAATATCTTCCATTGGTAACAAAGCTCACTAATTGCTATGTTACATCTTTTCAATTTGATCCATAAAAAAATCAAACCATACCAATGGTATCAATACTCTAACTCGGTTCAATACGGTAAGTATACGAAACATTCTGTATTTTCAAAGGGTTTTTGTGCGTATGAAAGTTTTTTGGGGAATTTGCATACGCAACTCATAGGTTTTTCTCATACGCAATAGTGTGACAGGGCCCTGAGTGGGTAACTAAGTGCCAGTGTATTTTGGTTTACTTTGATACAGTTGCTAAGGAGCAACCATAGCTCAGGTCTCATTTGTTCCCAGGCCTACAACAGTGCTCACATGGACAGTGGAGAGCATGTTCTCACAGACGGAACGTGAGCATGTAAATGACGTATCTCTTTAGCAAGTCTTTCAAACATGTGCCAAGATCAATTTCCATCAAAGGGTCCACGGGGAATAGAATCCCTCCATCTCCTGGAGATGAGTCAAGTGTGTTTTGGAGGGAAAACCACCAAACAGCGAATGTTTCATCCACAGACATCACACAGTCAAGTTCTCAGAAAGGTTCTCAGTCTTTTCAGTGCAACACAAAGGGAAAGTTATTTTGTTGCAACATCCAAAGCAGACAGGTTTTAAATTGGTAACATTACATCACTTTCACTTTAATTCTGGCATCAGACACCATTTAACGAAGACTGGAAAAAAACAAAAATGATACTAAAACATGTTTTTTTAAAAACGAGTGATTGTCCAATAAGGTTTTTACAATCTTATTGTCTTAGTTTAAGCAATTTTCTCTGAGTCAAAATAACAATTTACTTATTTGGAGATCACATGGCCCTCAAGACATACACTTGGTTTTGTCGTCTTTCTTTCGGATCTTTTAAAATCCTCCTTAGACAAGCATCTGCCTACATGCTCAGTCATGCTCACTTTGTTTCTTAGAGGTGCAGAAAATACTTAGAACTCAGCTTGACCTTTAACCCAGAAAACTAAACAACTAGACAGAGCTGTTCTGATGGACATTTGACAACGGCCCTAGGAGCTCAGTGGAAGCCTGAGAGTGGGCGGTGGCTCTGTTCCCTCTCCTTCCTTTTGCTCATCTGCATCCTCTCCCACTGTGAGGTCAGAAACATGTCAGCCAGCCACGACTGTGCTGTTTGCTGGAGGTCAGCTGACAATAAAACTGAAAACACGCAGATGGGAATCTCTTTACTTGCTATTGTGTCTTTTAACACATGCCCAGTAATGTATGTTTTACAGTTTATCAAAGTCACATAATCACACGCATGCACAGACTCTCCTCTCCAACAAAACCAAGGCTCTTGGACGTCACTGCAAAGTCATTAGAGGAGTCCTGAGTAACACATCCAATGGCTGAGAATATGTCATTCATATTCATCAACACTTGTCCTGAACCATATTAATCCATGCGCTAATCCACAGAGCCTCAGAGGCTGCATTTAAGCATTTTCTGTTGGTAATGTTTTTCGATACCACTCATTATAATAGAAAAATGACACAACAGAGCAAGAGCAGTGCCATGTTTTACCATTCAGCCGTAGCTTGGCAACATTATCATTTAACACGGCTACATTTAAAACTGTTTTTTTCAGCTGGAAGATACAGTAAGCATATTTTCGAGCCAGGGATCAAACTCCTCGATGCTTTATTATTCCGGCCCTAGTTTAAGCAATAGAAGAAATTCTCCCAAGATGAATAAATCAGAAATGAAGTACTTTCACTGCATAACACGTAGTCTAGCAGAAGCATTCGCTTTGGAAGTGGATTTTGGTTTTTGGCATTAGCACTATTATATATTTCATCCAGACCCACTTGAACTGGTCCGGCATATTTTAAAACCCGTAGTTCAGAAGTCTTGTGGACGGCTGGTAGATGCCAGTGGTCAAAAATGTGCTGTGTGCTTTGGACAAACTGTTAGGGAGCCAGATGTGCATTTTATGAGTCGTAAACATCTCTGTTTTTGATTGTTTATGTTTTGTCCATTTACTTGACTTGACTTGCTATTTAGCCACTAAGAAATTCTATATAGATGAATAATCAATACCAAATGGAAGATGATGATTACTGTGAGCTACGAGAGACTGAGAACGAAATAACTGTAAATGCAGACAGAGTGACCACAACCTGGCAATTTTGACTGGCTACCCAGTTCTGCCAAGCACCTCCGCAGTTGCATTGCTGTTGTTCCGACAGTAAAGTGTATATTGTTTTGTACGGCAGTGTTGTACACAGTATAAATCACTTTTATCTTGAGCAGTGCAACCAGCACTGCATGTTTCCATTGCCTAAAATCGACAACTGTGGTTGTGCTAACTCCTTATGTTTCACACTACGAGCGACAAAAGCAACAAAACAGCCAAGCATGGCGAGCTACATTGTGTTGCTCAATCGCTCCTTGACGTGGTTATGTCGTTAAATAGCACTGGGAACTGGCTAACGGGATTTATTTAGATGGAACGAAACAGGGTGAAACAAAAACATATGATTGATTGACACTTCACTGCATCATTTGAATTTAGACCAGCTCAACTTTAATCTTTAGCACATAACGCCCCTTCAGCAGCAACAAGTGTCTGGCTTCCATTGAAAATGACTTGTAGCCTGTTGTTGTGTCGTCCGTTGCCGGAACGCAGCTTTAGATTAAGTGTTTGTGTGAGTGGTGGATGGAAAAAGATTTTTGGACGGTTCAGATCCACCAGGTGAGTCTATTAATTATCGAAACATCTCCCTATAGCTCCCTTTTTAATGTTTTCTTATATTTTGTACATTTTTTGATTTTTGCATCTTTTCAACAGTTTGTGAACTTTGCAGAAATTAAAAAATTGGAAAGTTAAAATGTGAGACCTTTCACTTCACTCATCATCATCATCACGAACCTTCACGGCAATAAACTTGATTGACTTAAGTGGTGCAAGCCGAGCCCGTTTATTACAATCTTAACTGAGCAGGATTAAAAGTGAGTGGTTTAGGTTACTTCAAATAAGTGCAGCGTGTCCACGGGAGTTGAATTACAAAACCCCTTCTCACCTAGACTGGTAACCCAAAACCAAAACTTTACGTTGAGAAATGTGGAGCTGGCACAAACAGATAATCTCCCTCCTCAGAGTTACCACAAGCCACATGCTGCCTGCTCTCAAGAACACATGCTCCCTTCCTTTACTTTTGATTTTTTTATTCCCACCTCTCCTCTGCTTCAACGAGCTGAGCAATTACACCAAACCCCTTAATGGGGGAGCAGAGTGATTTACAGCCATGACAGGGATGCGGAGATGGAGGCCTAATCTCAGCTCCAGAGAGGCTTAGTCATTCAAGCCCTCATTGCCCCTATTTTCTGTAAGCTGCTGAAATAAAATGATCTATTCATATTGTGTTTCACCACAGTCTAATTTGTGTGTTGGGATTGGTATCTTTCTTAACCATGAGTAATCTTAGATCTTAATTAGTGTTGTTCATCTGGTGGGAGGCCTTAGGAATTGTGAGGTCACCCTTGGGTCAAACTATGTGGCCTCCGTCGCATTTCTCCCTCGTTAATTTTACTGCGGGCCTTGCCCTTCCCCGTCACATACTCTGGTCTTTCTTGGTAAAGTCATGCTATCTTCTTGTGGTGTGTTTCTTGAGCTCAGCACCACTCACACTGTATATATCATAACATTATAAAGCTCCTGTCAGTTTCTGTGTTTCGGCCTCAAGCCTGTTTGAACTTGAATGGTCTTCTGCATTTTCTTTCCACGGGCAGGCCTGTGAGTTGAATTGACAGTAAATAAAAACATGGCCAGTGCTCAGATTGTTTTGAATCCATGATATGCGGCCATACCACTGTGAGGGTTTGCCAGAGCACAACCGATTTTGAGCCAGCCTTTAAATTGATGACTCAGTTTGTCCAACATTGTGTTTTCTTCTCAGGTTTTTGGCTTCTACTTAAACAGAGATCGTTTGCTTCTCAACTGAGATTGGCGTGCAAGGCTATCAAGAGAAATTATAGGCTACCATTTGTAAAAAAAAACGATTGTTGGTTGGTGGTCAATCGGGGGATTTAGGACCTCAGAACCTCTGAAACCAAAGTGATGGGACAAGAATGAGTTTGAAGTGAAACATTCAGATGTTCCAACACATTGCACCCCATCCGTCCAATTTCTTCTTTTCACTTGCACATGCCTCTAAAGAATCCCTTGGATGAGTAAATGCAACACTTGCCTTGAAATGGATACTTTGTGGGTTGTGGGTGACAGCAAATAAAAGTATCAATCTCGAGTGTTGACACATGGACGGTTTCTTCCCCCTCCCAAAACCAACCTTCATATGAAAGCGGCGGCAAAACCGCCCTGAGGACAGCGCTTCCATCCAGGCCTCTCACAGTGCGGCAGCATGCTTGCACGCATCTGAGATGCACTGGGAGCACAGGAGTTATACCAAAAAGCTTTGCCTCTCCATCGGTAACCATAAAAAAGTGCATATTATTATTTTCCACAATCAATCAAAGGCAAAGTTGGACTCCACTTAGACTGTGTGCTCCGGCCTTTTTGGGGAATGGGGATTTTCCGCTCCTGGCTTAGTTCAGCTAATTAGCTATTTATTTATTCACATCAATCGCGGGCTGTCTACCGGCACCGTTATGTTCTTGTGAATTCAACACAAGATAAACCCGGGTTTCTGGGAAGGTAGGTACGGAGTGGCCCACAGTATTTAATTTCCTGTCAAACATCTGTGTTTTTAGATTAGACACGGTGTTTGCTCAGTGCCATTCTTCACAAACGATAAGAAACAATAGAGCAGTAGCCAAAAAGACACCATAATCCATGAAAGAAAACATTTGTGAGACTTCTGAGGGTGTATCAGTCGGTGGAGACCGTCCATTCTCCCACCGCTGCAGGATTGTGTGTTGGATTTGTTTTGGATGCTATGCTTTTCTTGCTGTGTTTTGATATACCGGATCTCGCTGTGAGCTGCCCTCGTGTTTCTTGAACTTCACACGGTTGTCTTTCTCAGGTTTTATAAGTCGAAGTGTGGTGGGAAAACCCACTGACCATCCTTTCATCTCTTCTGCATTTGTCTCTCTTTTACTTTTTTATTATTATTAATACATCTTTTAGAAACATTTTCCACCCTTCCTTCCTCTCACACCTCATCCTTATCCACCTTATCTGTACTGTTGTTTCCCGCTCTGTCGTCTGTCTCTTTTTTTTTCCCCCGCTCCATTCTCTCTTTTATCTCCATTACTTTCATGTCTGTATGGAATAAGTAGAAAAGAAATGCACATGTTATGCCTCGCTTCTACTGGGGGGGCATGGTATCGACTTCTTAGCCTGTGAGTCATTCTTTTCACTAAGGGATGATGTCATCCCCACATGCCATTGAAAAGTTACCTGATTCGAGGCATTCACCCGTGACGGACTCCATAAAAAAAATGCTTAGCAGTGTTCGGGCCGTCTTTAAAATTGCATAGCCCTACAACCCCCCCACCACAGCACACCCCATTCCCATCTCTCGCTCTCCCTTTTTCTGTTTTACAGTAATGGCCTTGCTTTGTTCACTCAGCAGCATGCTATGTGCTCCAAGGCCAGATGGTCTGATGTAGGTGGCATGCTGAGGGGACTGAAAGAATATGAATATTTCACTCCGTGGCTTATATGTGCGAGAGAGGGAGAGACTGTGCATATACAAGCATGTTATGTGAGTCTATGTGTGGGCTGAGAAAGAGGCACAGCAGACATAAGTGATTGCCTCATGGACAAAGCCTGTCCCCTTGGAATGACACGCTATACCCAACTTTAGGAATTACTTTTCTCAGGCTAGCGGAGGATTTCTCGCTAGGAATAGGCTCACTGCTGGGTCAAAGTTAATTTCACATAGCCAGCTGGTATATGGGCCATGCATGAGTTGCTTGACGGCAGCTGTGTTTACATCCAGATTAGATTGATACAGGAAGACAGGCCACAGTCCTGCCACTGTTGTCTTCTTCCCCTCTCTTGGCTGTCATCTCACCCCTATGCTGCACGTCCCAGAACAACAACGCCGGCTTGAAAGGTTTATCCTCTGCGAGCACCTCGACTTTACTGAAATGATGACAGGAAGCGTCACTGTTTTATAGTCTATGTTCTTTGGCTCCTGTGCCGCCATTGTTCGAAAAACACCTGCAGTATATGTGGACATAATTGAAAGATGCTTACTAGTTTTACACATAACTGAGAGATGCTTACTAGTTTTACACAGAACGCAAGTATGGCGCTGCGAAAAAGACGAACTTCGCAGGTAAATTTTTCGGAGCTTTCGCACCCCAAATAGAGGCATCAACCAATCACGGTGTTTTGAATGGACATATTTAAAAACAACACGGAGGCTCCGTGGCTCCGAACCAAGACGGAAAACTGTATTACTTCTTTCAACATGGGCAGAGGAGCTTTGGAGTTTATGATCATATTCTTTGTCTTGGTTTAGCTCCAGGACAGCCTGAAGCCTAGTGGCACTGACAGTAGACGGGAAAATGGCAAACTGAAGTTAGGGACCGTCCTAAATGTGCATGCAAGATGGGGAAGAGTCAGCTTTACAGATTTCTGTCAAGAGCTTTTTTATACGGTGTTTATTTTGGACATAAGGACATATTTCTCTCAAGTGGGGCCAGAATGCAAATAAAGCTTTATTAATTGTTTAATTTCAAAACATGGTTAAAATATGAGATTTCTAGGTTTTTTGAGCAGCTAGAGTTCTAAATATGTATGAATGGCAGGAGGAAACAATTAAATAATAGAAAATCAAGCAATCTGGATACCCCACCTACTTCCGCTATGAATCTGACATTTTTGTGACAAAACCAAATACAGATAGTCGCTTTGAGTCACACCATTTATAGATAGAAAGAGAAATAGACAAAGAGGCAGATTGAAAGAGACACAATTTGAACCCTGAAGACTGCAGAAAGAAATGGAGATTCTCAAAATGATTTTGAAAAAATCTTTGATTTTACTATAGATGTTAGAGTTTGCCCTTTAGAAAACTTAAAAGCTATTGAGCAAGAGTGATGAATGTGCTCATAACCGCAGTGGATTTCAGAGCTGAGCAGAGGAAGCGCAATCAAACTGAGGCGGCTCAGAAAGCCACTGAGAGGTGAGAGTGCTGCCCTTGGTCTGACAACCGAAAGAAGTGTCATTAAAAACACTCACTATGTTATGGTTAAGAACTTGAAAGCATAGCTAGCACGTTATGTTTATTATGCGCGGCGAGGAAACACAGTTTGCGAGGGGTCAGGGGGAAAACGCTGTGCCTCGGATTGGCCTCAAACAAGTTTGGAAGCGGGGAGGAAAAATGTTTGAGGATGGCAGAAGCAATTAGCTTCCTCTGGCTACTCGGAGTTCAGCCGTTTTATATTTCCATTTCACCCAGGGCAATGAATAAGGAACACCATTACTCCCTTTTATATAAAGTTCACCCCTTGTGCCATTGACACTCATAAAAGGCGAACATGACTCATATACAATTAGAAAAAAATGTGACAGCTCCGAAGTGGGACAGAATGTCTGAATGTCCATGAACGGAGCCAAAATCGTTGTCACAAATTTATAAACTCCAGCAAATACTTATTACACCCAAAAGACAGTTGCATGTGTTTCATATCGAGGGGTCCTCACCCTTCAAATGTGTGACCTCACATACGCAACATGGCAATAAAGGACATCTGCAACGATACATGTGACTTAAAAGAAACTTTGTCCTCTAAGGGGCCTATCAAGATAAAAAAATGTCAGCGAGGATATGGAAAATGAACAACACTACCATTCCCTACTTTGTCTTGATCTCACTGTTGTCCCTATTTGTCTTTTATTTCCTCCGTTATTTCAATGCATTCTTCCTTCCTTCTTCGACTGCCTTTAGCCCCATTCCTTCTCCACCACCCCAAGCCTCTGCAGCCCATCCCCCGACCCCACATTACTTTTCCAGCTGTTGGTAATCATGCAGGTGCCTGATTGGCTGACAAGCCCAGCTGCCGGCTGATGGGAAGGCCCATGCACATCCAGCTGTGGGAAGGAAGATGGACTCTAGTCAAAAGAGGTGACAATCACACACTCCAGTCTCCACACACACACACAGCCAAGACTTCCACTTGGTAGGAGAGATTAAAATGATCATTTCCCCAGAATCCCACCCTCCAACCTCTTGTTAATCATCATCAGTATTGTCACTCTCAGTATTATTAAGATGAAATTCTTGCGGGACAGACCGGCTTGTCACAGACTGAGGTATCGAGGGGATGGGGCTTAGCTCATCTAACATTAAACATGTGACCTCATCTTTTGTCGGCGCAGCATCGCTCTGGTGACGTTCAGTGTGTTTGGTGATTGTGTACATGTCTTTGCCTGCATCCCTCGCACATAGAAATGTTTGCCTGACCATGTGTACGAGATCTGAAGAGTGCCAAAGGGTCTTGGGCAGGCCTTAAAAGGCCTGGCTGGTCTCCCACTGTCAGTCCATGGGTTCCACAATTCTTCTAACATAACTGCTTCATATCTTTCTAAAGCTCCAGAACAAATAGTGAAGCTTGTGGGAGGGCCCCCTGTGGCTCTCCTACCCTGTAAATTCCAGTACAGGGAACACACATTGTTCCTTAATATAGCTTCAACAGTCTCGTAAAAAACTGCAGATTGCATGTTGTGGGCAAGAATAATATGAAGTATTTTCCCCCAGCATGATGAATTGCATGACAATGAAATAAATTGAACTGTAGCAACAGGATGAATTGGACCGAACTAAAACCCAAGCTGCGATAAATCCACAGTGCACTACCTGCCAAGCATCAAAAAGCGGACAGTTAGCATCCAGCCAGTTCTTCTTAGGAGTTGGCGGAGATCAAAACTAAGGACAGGACATTAGGTAGGACACTCGTATCTCAAGTGGCCAACTTCAGATGCGATATGCAGGGGTGGAAGGAATATTCAGATATTTACTAAAGTAAAAATAGTAATGCTACAGGGTAGAAAATACTCTGTTACAAGTAAACATCCTGCATTCAAACTCTTACTTAGGTAAAAGTACAACAGTAATAACATCATAAAATACTTAAAGGGATAGTTTGGATTAGTGACAATTTGTTAAATTACAAATAAAACAGGAATCATTTCTTTCTTTTTTTGGCCTTAATACTACAGTGACATATTATAACTGCATTAAGTTATTGCTGCGAATGAGTAAACACAGATGTGCCTGTTTATCTAGCAGACAGCAACATCAGAATTTGTCTCAATCAACTCCTGGCAAAATGTCTTTTTCTTTCTAGTTACCAAAGGTGCTAAATGCTCCTCTCTGTTAGTCACTAATGTCTGTCTGCTGTATGGTGCTAGGCGGCTAGCATACAGAGTATTGTCTTTTGCCTTATTTTCCAGCAGGACGTTTCAATGCCAAACTGCTTCAACAAGGCTAATGGTCCTGTCTCTGTCTGTAAGTCGCTGTGCAGTCTTGAAATGAGGAATTGGGGGTTTAGAAAAAGTTAAAAGTAAAGTTGTTTTTCTCTCAATGACTCGAGGCCAAGCTTACCTGCAATGTGGAAAACCTAGAAGTATACATGTAAAATGTGCAAAGGTCACACTGACAGTCACTCCTGGTCTGGTGTTTTAGCTCTTACTCGTGTCCAATTAATAGTTTCTGTGCCATACCTAATGCTCCCCTCGGTCTCCAAATACAGCTGTCGGATTTAGACAGAACAGAACACACCCCAGTCTCCATGGAAAAGTTGTGCTAATGTGTAAGGTTTTGAACTACTTTGTCCAGATTTTTTCATACTTATCTGTGGTACTGTAGATGGAATGTCAAAGGACTAACCTCGGGAAATGAATGAGATGCATTTTGGATGACTTGCTGGATGAATGGCATCCAGTATTAAGGGGACACATAAGGGGAGAAGAGACTCATACAAATTAGCCTCAATATGCTACATCGACAAATGAAACTCTTAAAGAGTAACATTTCTTAACACATTGAGCAGATTGAGTCAGAATAACATGGGCATCTTCCTTCATGTGATCTGTCAAATGAAAGTTGAATATTAACTTGAGATTTAGCTCAGGTTTGTCAAAAAGGTCTTTAGTCCTGTACAATGTCCCACTCTGCTAGTAGCAGCTGGTGTGTGGGAGACTCTCAATGGACCGCTCTGAGCAAGCTATCTGTTAGCATGATTGCTGCTGGCTGACCACTGTTGGCAGAGCGAGCTGTTACAATGTTATCTCATCAACCACGCTGACTGTGACAGTGCTGACAATATTGTTTTATGAGTTTTAATTTATAAATAACGGTAAAATGGGACAGCTTTGAGAAGGAATTTATAATGGACAATTATGTTTGTTGTCTGATAATTACAGTGGCATTGAGCACAGTGCTCATCTGATATTTCTCCAGACATTCTGAGCAGCGCTGCCGGGAAGTCTTAAGCTGGGTGACAGACTCAAGAAATGTAGGTGGTAATAAAAATAAAAACATTAGTAATAAATAGAATATTAATAGAATTGCAAGACATTTAGATTTTTCAATTTGAAAGGATCCATAAATGTGTTTTTCAAAATATGATTAACTTGAAGAGTGATTATTCATAATGGGTATAGTATCATAGTTAGGAGTGATGTTAGCTTGCTACAAGTCAATTTCTCTCATGATCATAGCATTTATATTTACATTTGTTTAGTGTTGCTCCAATCCCAATTTATCAAAACTTTATAGAGGTGAAAGAATAAAGAAACAGCTTTACTAAGTTGTTTGTTGCTGGAAGTTTTAGTAATTTTCCAAGACCAGTTGTGTTACGATCTTATCCACTATTTCACTTCATTCACAGTATTGGTTGACAAGGCTGCCAAAAACTAGCCTACTGACACCGCCGGCTGTGTCCGTTGGACATGTGACCCCCGACCTTGGATGTGGTAGTCGTCTGCAAGTGTCCCCCTTGGTTTGTTGCGAGTGGCTCCTTGTGGTTTTATATCCAGTTGTTGATTCTCAGTTGGATAGGCAGCAATAGCAACCCTTTTATACGATAGGAAGTTCTTTGATTCACTGTTAAATCAGAATGTTGCATTTATAAATCTGCTCTAAATCTGTACCAAGCAAGGGATTATGCAATAATCCACCATTTGTTACCGAAAACCAAACAGCATAGCTCAAACTAAACATCCAGTGTACAACAGCTCAACCAACCTGTTCTTATTCCCGATTTGTCACATACAGATGCTTGGTTTGGACCCATTGGTGTCACTTTTTATCGTGCTTGGTTTCCCTACACTTCCATCTACGATGCTCCACTATTGGGTCGCAGTTTGATAAAGACATGGTTAACGTTGTGTATTCAATTAAAACTACTTGTCTATGTTTAGGCAACACAACTACTTGGATAGGTTTAGTAAAACATCATAGTTGGGATTAAATATGTTACATATTGTACGTAAATTACATAGTCAACATACATAAGTCAACGTTGACTTTTGGTTTCACACAGGACACGATCAGTGGACTCCTGGGTGAAAGTCTTTGATTGATCAAATCTATCCATCCACCCCGTCCTCCTCTCAACACTGATTTTTTCGTGTCTCAAACAGATGCCTTCTATGACGATACCAGACGCCGAGGGCCATGACAAAGAGAATTAAAGCTGCGAGCAGCGATGAACGGGCCCTCGCATCCTCCGCGCGTCGGGGTTGCCGGCGGGACTCCCTCCTGCGTGTCCGAGAATGCGCGCGACCGTCGGCCGGCGCGTCTGCGAGTGAGACGTCTTTGATCCCGCGTGGACCGCCTGATGCTGGAAACGATGCTTTGCAAACAGTCCGGTGCTTCCCGTATCTGCTGCCTGGTGCTACGGAACACGTGCATTGTGTAGCTCTCTGTCAAACGTAAACCACGTTGTGTGAAAGTCGTGTTAATCGGATGGCGTTTGTCACAAAATGCAGATTTCCTTTCGCCGGCAGGTGGCGCTGTGAGTACTAGTGAAAATTAGCTTGTAGACATCCTCGGGCAGTGAGTGTTATCAAGCGTGTGAAGTTTGGGACCGTTTGGAACAAGTCCAGCTGAGTTACATCAGCTTTTTTCACGGGGAATCACTTAAAGTAGCCGCCCGCTACGGCTAAGCCGTGCCGTTAAACGTAAAGCTTTTGATAATTTTTAATCACAACGGTCTTTAGACTGTACTGACAAAATTTGAAGAGGATCAGACAAAGTCCCTAGGAGGAGTTCGTTAAAGTGTAGCGCCTGTAAATTGTCCAAAATGAAGGGAAAATTCACACATAAATCAAAGTGGCGGACTTCCGGTAGGGTTTAGAGCATGGTTCCAAGAGACTTATTTTTAAGTCTCCATAGGATACACGTAACTACAAAGTTTCATACATGCAGCTCAAACGTAGCGCTGGGGCTGCTCTTTTGAAATATTGTAGGGGGCGCTACAGAGGCAATTTAAAACGGGCAAGGCCAAAAATAATATCAGATATTTCTGCCAATGCCCTTGACACTTGTAGAAAGTTTCATGAATGTCTGAGCATCCTAAGCCACTAAACCATCAGCTTCCTTTTGAAATATTGTAGGGGGCGCTACAGAGGCAATTTAAAACGGCCAAGGCCAGAAATCATACAAAATATTTGTTCCAATGCCTTTGACACATCTACAAAGTTTCATGAGTTTTTGAGCATCCTAAGCCACTAAACCATCAGCTTCCTTTTTAAATATTGTAGGGGGCGCTACAGAGGCAATTTAAAACGACCAAAGCCAAAACTCATATAGAATATTCCTTCCAATGCCTTTGACAGATGTACAAAGTTTCATGAGTTTATGAGCATCCTAAGCCACTAAACCATCAGCTTCCTTTTGAAATATTGTAGGGGGCGCTACAGAGGCAATTTAAAACGGCCAAGGCCAGAAATCATACAAAATATTTGTTCCAATGCCTTTGACACATCTACAAAGTTTTATGAGTTTTTGAGCATCCTAAGCCACTAAAACATCAGCTTCCTTTTTAAATATTGTAGGGGGCGCTACAGAGGCAATTTAAAACGGCCAAAGCCAAAAATCATACAGAATATTCCTTTCAATGCCTTTGACAGATGTACAAAGTTTTATGAATTATTGAGCATCCTAAGCTAATAAACCATCAGTTTCCTTTTTCATGGCGTACGACGCGTCGCCACGGCAACAGCGTTCAACGAAAACTCAAAATTTTTCATGGCGATTTTTCATCAATGTCTTGAGGCTATCCTTACAAAATTTGAGACTCATAAGGTCACCTGGCTAAGAGGAGTAAAGAAAAGTATAAAATTTTACATTTCCTTTAGCCAGTAGGCGGCGCTATGAGTTATTGCATTTTTTTCAACTGAAATCTGTTCAGGCTTGAAGTAGCATCATGCATGAGAAGTATTGTGTGGATTGGATAATGTACCTTGGAGTTATAACAACTTCCTTTTTCATAAACAATGAGGCAAAATGGCCGCAACGCCACGTCCAGGTTCTTCGATGAAAACTCACGATTTTGATAATTTTTAATCACAAAGGTCTTAAGAGCATCCTGACCAAATTTTACGTTGATCGCATAAAATCTGTAGGAGGAGTTCGTTGAAGTGCGAAGGCTGAAAAATGCAAAAAGTGACAAAAAGCACAACTTTGCAGGTTTACTGTAGCGCCCCCTAGCAGTCGAATACAAATAAATTCTCAGGGTATGTTACAGGATGCGATGTGCACATATGCTGAAAATTTGGTGAATTTAGGACAAATGGTTGAGAAGTTATGTGTATTGATATTATGCCACGCCCCTAAGAAGTTTATTGGTCCATATCTTGTAAACGCTAAGAGATATCAAAAAGCTTTTGATAATTTTAGATGACGTAGGTCCATTAATGATCCACAGACAATTCTGTAGTAATCGGACCCAGCGTGTAGGAGGAGTTCGCAAGAATGTGTTTTTCACTAAATTCAAGATGGCGGAAAATCTAAGTAGGCGGAGCTTAGGGGTCTGAGAGGCTTTTTTTTAGATCTAGCGGATTGGGACATGTGTGTTGAATTTCAAGTAAATCGGACATACTGGCCGAGGGGCGTGGCCAGACTGTTTTGTAGGGGGCGCTAGAGAGTCATTTTTTTACACACAAATATGGAATTTTTCGCCTCAGAGTTTCTACACCAGATCTGACAGGTGTGCAAAATTGGTGAGTTTTCATGCATGGCAAGTGCCCCTACAAGCTCCATCCCCAGAAAAATATATATCAGAATAATAATAATCCTATCAATTACAATAGGGCCTTCGCAGGCCCGACGTTGTCGGCCGCTCGGGCCCTAACTAGAGAACCGTCTGGCTCTACAATCATCATTATCCACTGCATGAAGTCACATTGCAAAAACTGAAGTGTCACTATACTATTCTGGATTCACACACTCATTGAAGTATAACTATGACCACCACTACAAGCCAAAATCTGATTGCGAATAGCTCAAAACTATTTCATACAGTCATAAATCCAGTCCGTTTGCAGATGTTACATTTCCAAAACATAAGTCATGAACCAACGGGGAATTAGATAAGCCTTGTAGGGAGAGTTTGTGTTTTGGCTCTGAATTTCGTAACAAATATGTTTTTAACAACCTTCTAACAGCTTCTTCGCTGCGGGACATCATTTCTGTAGCCGTCCAATGACCTGAGCACGTTACAGTAGTTAAGTATCTCAGGGCTGCAGCAGTTTGAAGAGGAAGAGTCAGCAGACACAATTTTGATTTGAAAATTACACACATTTGAAAAATGGTAATGTATAAAACTCCTTTCCTTTGTATAAAGTTCCTGCTCTCTTTATTCAACTCGCTGTTTACTTAGAAAGCCATTTATGCTCTTAAAATATTGAAGTCAAACAGATTTCTTGCAGTGTGGGTGGACCTGGTTGGCAAGACTGCCATGGGCACTGGTGTACAAAATTCCAAGTCTTTAAACCCTTGAGGTACTATGAACTTCAAGCAAAGAGGCGATGGTTATCGTGGACTTGTGTAATGCCATTTGACATCTTTAATGTCTTCAATAAAATATCATTGAACATCTCATGAATGCAATTGACAGAGAGCAAGTAACTAGAGGGAGAAGGGGATGTAAAGAGTGGCCACCACACCCTTGGCAGATGTTGACAGAGTATATGGACTGTCTACAGTATGGGTGTGTCTTTCCTATTACAGTATATTGATCAGTTGTGTTTTCCTAGACTTCATTCATAGAAAAATTGGAAGCAGCTGCACCATCTGCCTCCTCTGTTAGCTAACCTTTGCTAGGATGTGTATACAGGACATATTTTTGAAAGGTATTTTTATTGTGACCGTATTAGTTAAGTAAGGGTATGACCTTTTTTTAATGCCTTCATCCTTTGTTTCTGTGTAACATTGTGAGACTTTGCCTTTGCCTTTTAATACAACAAGTGGGAGTCTGTTGATCACGTGCTCACATTGCCAGACCAGATCAACATTCACCACTCCACCACACAACCTCACTTGGTCTTTTCTCCCCTGAAGTCTATGACCGAGCCTGGCAGCTTCTGCTGGCAGCCTGCGGCCTTCTGAGCAGAAGTAGTGGGTGTTGCCACGATGTGACAAACAGTGAGCCAGCGCCATTGTCTGAGCCGAGTTGACTTAAGAAAACAGACATCTACCTCCCGTTGTGGCCCGCTGTTTGGGCGCAGCAACACTGGTTACCAATTGTGAGTTCATAGCTCATCATGTGCGTCATTCTTCTCAGTCTCTTCTCCTCTTTCGGATGTGAAGAAGCAGGCCTCTCCTGATCCCTCCTCACAGCGCCCAGGAGAGAGAACTCTGTGCTTTGTTGTGATAGCTTTACGACCTTTGCGGTCTTCAATCGGGCATACATGGATTATTCATCGGGGATAATGCCATAAACTGCAGGCAAATTAAATATCATGATATTTTTCTTTTTGAACTTCAGATCTGTGTGAAAGCTTAGAGGGAGTATTGGATTATCATGACTGGCAGTGAAACTATAAAGATTTATAACGGAGTGGAGACATGCCGAACATTGAGACCTCTAACGTGATCAGGTTTAGGATTAATATAAATAATCCTTTTCAAGGAGCTGTAACATTAAAATACATACATCACACTCTCAACATAAGCTTGGCAGTCCTAAACAGCATAACTCTCCTTTGCATGTCTTTTTCTTGTAACGTATTCCATTTTTATTGCATGTTATCATCCATCATTGGCAAAATTATCAAAGCAGATGAAGCCTAGATGATCAAAGGCACGGAAGAGAATACTTTACTGGCCACGCTGCAAAATAAATCTATGTGCTTTTGATACAAGACACACACACACAGTGAGAATTTTATATTACGCTGCAGACTTTGATGGTTCAGTGCTAGTATGACAATGTATGTAAACACTTTTGTAGCATTACAGTCACATTTGATGTGTGATTGAATTACTTTGCCTTGTGTCCCTTTCTCATTATCATTGTCTATGACTCACCGGACTGAGCACAGGACAGAAATGTTTTCCTTGTTTGTTTTTTAACACTCCACACTTCGAAAGGCCGAAGTTCATCGGTTTCTCTGGGACATTCTAGACTTAACACATCTCATAATAAGAAAGGACAGGCTGTCTTTGTAAATACAGGAAGGAAAACTGGCACAACCAGCGACTTCAACCAGCTGCGAAGAGATTAAACTGAAGGGGACTTTTATAAGAAGTGATTCAACTGAAAATGGCGTTTTTCCATGGTTAGCACAGTAAGAGGCCAGAGTTCTTCTGTCTGGATAATTAAGTGCCATTTTGCTCAGTGAGATGGCATTTAAAAAAAATCAATGAAGGCCTTGCAGTAAAGCCAAATAACAGAAGGTGTTGTACACACAGAGAAGATTAAGGGGAAATTTTCCATTTTCCAGAAGAAATGCGGGACAAAAAAATTGACATCATCTCCCTTGACAGCATATTTGGAGTGTAGAATTTAGCTATGTGAAAGCACATTGGCACTCTGCACCTACTAGACAATAATTATTTTAACTGAAGCCGGCCTGGGCTGACCTCAGACCAATTAGGAAACAATTTGAGTTTGAAC
Organism: Leptoclinus maculatus; assembly: GCA_032191485.1. Lineage (NCBI taxonomy): Eukaryota > Metazoa > Chordata > Actinopteri > Perciformes > Stichaeidae > Leptoclinus > Leptoclinus maculatus. The sequence continues at coordinate 1,255,325 of JAVDOI010000018.1, forward strand.
TGATCTTAAAGGTCATGTGAGGACCTTCATGTGAGTGCTTCACCTGCAAATAATGCATTGCTCTTAATGACCAACAATAAATGTGCTGTCAGACGGGGGGGAGTGCTTTCCGCCACCTCCATTGTTTTCAATGTAAACACAATGACGGCCGTGCTGCCGAGGTCGTAGGGAAGTGCGCATGCAAGGAGGCCGGCTGCCCCTCTCATGAACAAACACAGCACTTTGCTGTTGCATTCAGAGATTATGATGGTTTCAACTTGCTTTCTTGAGGGAAATGAAAGGAGTTGATTTTATTGTATCTGACTTGTATCTGACACCTCTTCACCAGCAGAGAACAGACAGATCAATGAAGATAAACTGTACTGGAGCAACACCAGCTTGACAGTTATGGGACAATCTGGGACAATAAACAATGTCTATGATACTAGTTAGCAAGACTTACTATATCTGTACTGCCATTATGCTAATCATTTCCTCTCTTTTAGGCTGCTGTTTACATTGCCATACCATTGCTCCGGTGTCCCATTATTCTGAAACCCCAAAAGTCTGAAAAATGGACTAAAAGCCCAATTGTCTGGTTCAGGCATTTGCCAGTATGTGCTTCTGTTTGTTGCATGGCTGTCAGACAAATGGGTTTTGGGTCCAATGGGACATTTTGGGGACTATTGGGGTTTCGGAATAATAAGCTGTCAATGGGCAGTCCCCGTCTTTTTCGTTGCATGATGAGATACTAAGTGGATAGTAGATAAGAGCAGCCTGAGTTGTCCTAGTAGGATTGGAGCTAGCAGCCCTGCAGCCGCCGATTAAAAATACAGAACATCTACGTTGTCATGGGGCAACCACTAACTGTCTGAAAGCACTTTAAAAGTCTGCAGTCATGCCAGCAGCTTTGTGAGGCTGTCATGCTCACTGTAAAGAAAAACTAACTGATATATAGGTAAAACTGTTTTTTTTTTATTTAAATTTTGACCAGATGATGGCACTACATCAGGGGATCACCAACGTCATTAAGGCAAAAACCTCATGGATATCTGTACCACATTGCATGGCAATCCTTTCAATAGTTGTTGAAATGCATTTTTTATGGTTACACCACAGTGGAACCTTCCTATGCCTAATGGAGCCCAAGCTGTGTTATTTATTTCATCAGGGCAACATTTTGGTCAACATATTCGTTGAGCCTTTCAGAAAATAACTGAGCACATTCTCTCTATTATCTGACATGTCACTAGAATAGTCTTAACAACCATGTTAGATTTGGTTCCCTCATTTACTGAAGTTGCCTCTTAAGGCCTGGACAATAATAGTGGAACCAAACAGTTATAACAGACATGATACATGTCTGCCATGGCTGTTATTCAGAAGAAATATAACCTTCATGAATATTTTGTTCAAACCCTTTTTTTGACATCTTATTGCTCTCTCAACTCCAAGAATCTCTTGGCTGAGTTCAAACATAATCCACGTTTAATTTACCCAGAGTATTAGGGGGTGATTGTTTGTACCCTTGCGTGCTGAATGCTCTGTGGGTTTCTCAGAGGCAGACTGTAAGAGCCTGTAGCGGATGCCAAGTTCAAATCTCGGCAAGCAGAAAGTCATAAATTACCACCCAGGCAATGCTGAAGCGGCTCCGTGCCGATTTCCATTCTGATACACTGTGGTTTTTATTGCTTATCTATTCCTTGCCCATGGCAAACATTTTCCCAATAATATTTACATCAGTCATGCTCTGGCGTGTGGGTCTTTTTCCTCTGTCCTTCTTGTAAACGCTGTGTTTGGGCTAGGGGCGACACTGATGATGAACTGGAGGATGTTTTAGGAACTTCTCAGGAGTGCAGCTCCCACGCACACCTTTTCACAATGTCGGAAATCTTCAGATACTGTAGACACGGTTCCCCCACATTAGAGTGGCTGGCAATTGGGTAAACCTCATGTAAATTGTGCCCAATAGAAATAAATTATTAGTAAGCCTTGCCAGGTTCAACAAAAGGGGAAACGTGTGTAGTCACAATGTTGATGGTATCGGAGTCACACATTACAATCGGTTGTGGTGAATGTACAGTAAGCGCATTGTTTTGTCATTGCAGATCTGTCTGGAGTTGAGGGGAAAATGTAAGCTGCTAAACTAACATTCCAGGAAATATAGTGTAATGTTGTTGTACTGTACATCCATGGGTGTTCACCACCCTCTCTACTTTCTGGACATACGGTCCAAAAGTCATCTACATTGAAGAATTGTTTTTACAGGCCATTTTCTTTTCATCTGGGGAAAGTTTGTTTAGGCACCAGTGTCTCAATTAGGTACTATGTTTTGATAAGGTGTGGCTCCAGTAATGTCCTCACTTCAACCTTATCCTCTTTCAAATGATTACATGTTTCCAGCAGAGAATAAAGCGCTAGTGCACTTACCTCCTTCCTTAAACCGACTATCTTGCCTTCAGGAACGTAACCTGCCTTTTGATTTTATTCTGTGTAGTACCTTGGCTGCCAGGTCCGGCTTTTAAGACTCCCATGCAATAGCTTTTGAGGCCTTACCTTCTCACACCCCTGAAAAGCAAAAGTGCTTTGATCTTGGCTTAATTACCAACCAAAATATGTCACTGAAAAGAGAGTGTGGCATAACAGAGAGGGAGGGCATGGGAAGTGAAGTCTACATGAACGGCGCACACTTGGCGGAGTCCACAAAGAGCACGACAGGATCAATGGAGCTGCCTGTTGGGTGGAGGTAACATAATCTGGAGGTTCTTTTAAAAGATCGGCCCAAACCCTTATGATTGACTGTGCACTAACCTCGGGAGAAATGCTAGGGATTTGGCCAGTCAAAACATCACTCTGTGATTATAGAGAGAAGGGACGGAGAGGGTAGAAAATGAGGGAGGATATATATTGTGCAGTATAGCGTGAGCAAGAGATGGCTTACCCTGGACAGAAAGCCCCACTTAAACACAAAAGTGATGTCCTTTGAGACTTGAAACCCATCCAAGGTCTCTGCTTCCCTTTATAGTTAAAGCCATGGCAGCTATTCATACCAAAGGGTACTGCAAAAAAACAGGAGGTTAATGTCGGTATAGAATGAGGCATATTAAAATTAGAATTTAAAAAATTGACAAATACAGTAAACAAATTTCAACAAAAGTTTTTCCTACTTCTTGCATAATTAGATTTTTTAACAACCACGTGTCCGTAAATTTGAATTCATCACATGTAAAATGGTGTCTCACATGTGATAAATTAACACTAGGGCTGTCTCTTAAAGTCTTGGTCAGCTGGTGGACAGTACATAATGTCAAAAGCATGCTTTCCTAGGGAGTGTTTCTCCCAGCAAACTGTTTCCATTGCTGTCAAACTTGGAAAAGCTTGTCAGGTTTGAAGCCAGACTGACAACAAACTCTAAAAAAATCATCACTTTTCTTCACAAGTTTCCAAGTAGTTGTGAGACATTGCTGCACATGAGACTACACGGGTAAGAAAACAGGAATGTGGATTTATTTAGGATTGTGAAGTAGTATGTCAAACTCTAGCATGTTTTTAGCTATACCCTACTAGCAAAACTTAAAATCCATATATCCAAACATGGACTGTAATTCAGCTTGGATATGAAAGCTCCCAGAAAGAGTTCCTAAACATTGTAAAGCAAAAATTCTGAGACCAAAATGGTCTTGAGGCGAGATTATATTTGTTTTCATTGTGTGTCTGATCATTTTTTCCTGCAGGCTGATTCAAATCCCAAACTGGACAGCTATGGACAGGTGAGGTTTTGGTCATCAGTTCACATAGAGGACATCAGGATTCAGCCCTTTCCAAACATGCAGCCCCAAGAAAGAATTCCAATGTTTTTGAAACACACCTCTTTTAAACTGCTTGATATCCAGTACAATTCTAATTCTATTAGGACATTCAAGGAGGCCAAGTAAGATTTTCCATTGTGGCTTAAAAAAACATTCTAAGTTGTTTTTCTTCAAATACATTGTACGACGAAAATGTAACCAAGATCCTTGAAGCATACAAGTGATGTTTCCAACCAGCCTGCTCCTTTTACAAAGTCTAAGCAACCAAAATCTCATAAAAATTAAAGATCATAACTATGCCATGTTTAAAAGCAAACTACAATACTCTCCTGATATTTTTTTAGCATTGTTGAACTGATGATTTTGGTATATAATAACCCATTCTGTGTGTGTGCCCTCACTACACACTGATTAAGCATTTACCTGCCCATTTCAGACAACTATAGAGTAAATCATTATTGGCAGTGCACCTGGTGCTTAAGTAAATGTCCAAGAGATAGAAACGTATGAACCACAGCGAATTAGTCCTCGAAACTCACCCCACTGAACAAAGTGGCCGACACTGCCGGACTGTGGTCAACATAACAAGCCAACGCATAAACTTGGCAAAGCAGATGTAACTTTGACTCCCTGAGGTGAAAGACAAAAGGCATCCACCTGTATAACCCTCTACCTGAAAGAACTTGATGCTTGAGAACAAAGAAGAGTTTTGTATTCCCGGTTCCGTCACCACGGCGCAACAAGCTACTAGGATGCATCGACAGGGCGGTTAGTTTACGCACTCTCTTAGCTGAGGGCAGTGCAAGAAGCAAAGCTGTCTTGCATGGCAACGCTTTCAGAGAGGAGCGCTCCAGAGTCTTAAAGGGAAACTTTACCATGGCCTCGAGCACCAATGGCACTGGACTGGAGGCACGCATCACAGGGCGTTGCCTCCTGACTCCTTGCAAGAACCAGTCCGCCCCAGGGGTTGATCGTCCTGCTGTGCTAGGGAGAACCATGGCGGGCAGTGGGTGGTGCGTCGGTTGACGAACAGATCCACTTTTGCTTTCCAGGGATGACCAGAGGCAGTGGCAGAACGTTGGCGGCTGGAAAAGGGACTTCGACACCATCTATCTCAAGCTCTGGGTATAGCTCTCATCGGAGTGAAGCATAATATCGACGCGTCAGACGTGATCCCACCGCTTCTGGCATCGAATCTTGGGCAGCGTTTGGCAGGCCGGGCTGCTAAGCACCGCTCTCTTTGTGGTCTGTGCCCGAGGCAAGCAGGCGTTGTGAAGGGAGATGAGGCAGGGACATGTGGACATGAGTACGAGAACTGAAAAGGTTCTTGAAGTGGCAACTCCATCCCTGGACATAGGCAGTTAGTTGGCAATTCGCCATTCCCTGAAGAGAAGAAGAAGAGTCAAGCCGTGCGGTGTGCTGCAGTTTATACTGTGGCGTCTGTACGTATTTGGGGTAGCACATCCTGATTTGACCGATACGGTTATGGTGGGACAAAGGCAAACTTTTTATTGGAGGACAGTATTACCCATAGAGTCCAGTAGAGGGAGACCCCAGGGTTAGTTAGACCTTCCATCTTCTCATCTCACTCTGAGAAAGACAACAAATACGCACATTCCCGCAAAAATGATGGACTACTCCCTTATGTCAGCAATAACTGACAAAGAAGAAAAAAAAATTGCTAAATTTCAAACGTGAGATCACAGAATGCTTGCAGAAGAGAGGGGCGTCCTCTTAACTGATTAGTGATTAATTACTTTAATACATTTGTTTGCTGGCATTTCGACAGAAGCGGTTAAAATATACATAATTATTCAATGTTCTCTGACCAGCTTGATTATTTAATTTGACTTTGTATTTACAGTATATGATGGGTGGGATGACAAATGCAGCTTATGTGTACCCCTCAAGGGACTACCCTCCTCTAACAGAATGAGCTCAACCGCACACTCTTTATATTCAACTGTCTCTGGGTGAAATCCTTGTCGACATGCTCTCTCTTAAAAGTCCTTTCCAGACACTTTATTAATGATACTATTAAAATGATAAATGGTCTCCTTATAAAAACGTCACATTCCTACTCAGTCAACCCCCGTCCTGTTAGGTTTGGTTTTTTTATTGCCTCTGTAATGTCTGTATTATCACACTATCTTCAAGAAATGAGTGCCGAAGATATGTACAACACAGCTGGCTTTGGATGAACACCTTGTCAATGGTTTAAATGTCTCTGTGGCACGTGGATAAAGCCTGTGCTGTTGAGCTGGAGATCAGGATTATGTCTTGTTCTTTATTGCGTGATGTACGACTGCTGTCATGTTCTGTAATCTCTAGGAGCAGGTGAAGTGAGAAGAGCATCGAGAGAGTATTGTGTGTATAAATCAATGTCACCATTACATATTGTGGAGCCTTTAAGCCGGGATTTGATTGTGCTAAAATAAGTAGATGGGAGTGGTGTTAAGATGTGATCTGTATCTGGATATGTTATCTGGATAATGACGTCTGATCACGGGCCTCTGTATTTATGCAGGCAATTAATACGTGTGTTTGATTGTAGTGTACCAATTACTTGGTCAATTAGGTCGACTTTTACATTAGTTTGGTGCATCTCAGGTCAAAGACAGCCAAGGCATCCTTGCTAACTAGGCTAACATTACTTGTTTTGTAAGAAGACAATCAGTGCTATTGGAAACATTTACTAACAAACTCTCAAAGCCTCAAAGTGATGATGAATATATGGGGGAAAAAGGGTTGTTCGGAACTTTTTAAGAGGCCACTTGAGATACCAGGAAGAGGAAAGAGTTAGGTGGACTTTCTTGTTGGGATTTTCTTTTCTTAGAAGGTGACACTTGAACTGTGCATCACAGCATAAAAGAGTGCGACATGCTCAGTCGCATGGACAGTGACAAGGAGCAGGTAGACAAAGCTTACTCTGCGCAGGCACCTCACAGCACCGGTATCCCTGATGCTAGGTAGATGGGTACACTGTAAAACTTTACTTTAGAATTAGAGTATTTTACTGGCAGAAATTTCACCAGTAAGCTAATGTACAATTTACAGTATATCTCCTGTATAATAATAGTACAGCAACGTACTGTAATCATACTGTGCAGTAACGTCAGTGGCAAATTACTGTGAAAAGAAACACTTGACTGTTATGCGTTATGTCTCCCAGAATGCATTGGTGAGGCGACAGTGCTAGCCACCACATCACTGTGCAGCCCAGTCCAAATTTCAATTAAAATATGACAGTTTTTAGAGTTATCCATCTATACATTTTCTCATTAATGAAGTTATTAACACAGGCTGAAAAAATCTTCCCAAAAGTTATGTGATGGTTAACGCCCATATGCAGATACGGTACAGACCATATTTGAGGTAATAAGATAATGAATTATTAATGTCAATAATCATCCCTACACACGGAAGTTCATCATCATTACTCTCAGTCACGCTGATCTCTGCTTCCTTGTCACACTCAGCAGATTAAATACAACTCATGACATTTTCCCCCACTGCATATTTCATGTAATGAGAAGGAGAGACTCTGATCTGGGTGTCGTCTGTGTAAACAAACTGTGCATGGGAGTAGCTTGTTAGCCAACATCACTCCCCAGTGCTGCTGATGTAAGCAGAGCTATTTTCCAAATTTTCCAGGCTCGCTGCTCGCATCTGTTCAGCCTTCAATGTGACCACATGAGAGAGAGTCAATATTATTCAATCTTCTTTAAATTGACTTTAATTTCAGCATAATGATAATATGCAACAGTCTTGATTTTGGCTTGGGGTTTTTCCTTGTCCTTGAATCTTTAAATCATGTGGGAATCAACAACCTTGTCCCAAATTGATCACAAATGATCTACAATAAGCTGTTTTGTTTAGCTGTGCTTTCCAGTTATTCAGATGTATTCTCTCGAAGAAGAACTGGTTTTTTTTAGCTGTTTTCAAGTTTGTTTGTAAGTGTGATTTCAAGAAAGATTTCCTTGCACTTCTGCTGGTTTCAGGAACCAATCGGTGTCCCGTGAGGAGCTACTGGCAGCTACTACGCACAGTGGCAACTGTTTGTTCCAAACAACAATGGTAGCTCCTAAAGAGGTTAGCGTAGATGCTACGATAGAATCAGTTGTGTCAGAACTGGAGAGTCTTCGCTGAAAGAAGAGCAAGGAACAGTACTGAAGGCTTTTCTTGATGCAAAAGGTGTTTTTCGTTCGTCTCTCGACTGGTTTCGGAAAGAGTTTGATTGACAGATGGTTTCTCCAATCACCTGCCAAGTCCTTTTTGAAACAGTTTTTCCAATGACAGCTTCTCAAATGGCTCTGTGTGACTAACCATCTGTGCATCAGGTTAGGTGTAAGCATCTTTTCCAACAGCCATTTATTATTCATTCCTTGCTCAATCAAAATGTTACACACCCATGGGCAGATAGATATACTCGTGATGGATTTGAGATCCAAGCAAGGACACAGGATTCAAGAAGTCAACACGTTAAATGAGAAAACATTTGATTAATCACAACTGTCATTTCTGTGGTGTATATGGGTGTGTGTGTGTGTGGAGAATCTTTCTGACAAGTATGCAAGATTTATGGAATGTGTAGGAAGGTGCTGGTTGAAAGGTTTAAGATATGGCGCTGTTAAGTTTATATCGAATGTGGGGGAGCACAGGGCGTATAGATTGGGAGAATTAAGGGAGTTGGTGAAGGGGAAGGGGAGGTGACCAGGAAATGTTGTGGGTGGTGGAACAGAGGGAGTAGGGCAACAAGGGCAGGGCGATATTTGGAGAATGTCTGGGGAATAGAGGATGTGCTGGCTGATGAGGGCAGTGCATCATGTGCCTCTTTCCTGTATGTATGCACAATTTATCATTTGTGAGGTATGTATACATTTAACATGCATTGGGCAGTATTGTTTTACTTATTAATGCTTCACAGTAATGTGATTAGTGTCAGAGGGTGCAACCGGGGCTAGGCAGACAAAAAATGCACAATAATGCGATAAGACAGACCACATCATTCATGCCACAGTTATCATAGCTCCTCTTCTGCCCTTTTATAACTTTCTCATCTGTTTTTACTGCTCTATTTCACTACTATCCACATCTCTCTTTGTTTTGTCTTCTGAAAGGCCATCTTTCATTCTCCATTTGTTTTCCCAATTTCTTTCCTCAGCGTTCCCACCTCACTTTCCCTTTCTTGTTAGGTTCCAATTCATTAAATATTCTGGCGCAGTAGAAACTTACTTTTCCATTACTATACCATTAATCACATCAGTCGTTCTTTCTCCCCACCGGCATGTGGACACCCCCTCCCCTCCTAATATAATTAGTCTTGTTTGACAGTTGTTATCTTGGAAAACGGCAGTAACGGCAAGTGCCACACAGAAAAAGCACATGAAAGGGAGAGGAAAATTGAACGACTACCATCTGAAAGCACACGCTGAATTACACGGACCCGTGAACCGTCACAGGATGGGTGCAAAGTCAGTGAAAGTTTTGAGCCCTTGTAAAAACAGGGCAGAGCAGCGAGGGAGCAGCTCAGCAGTTGGTGAGATTTTGTGAGGCTTTGGATCTACAGCTATAGTGGACACTTAAAACAAATGAAACGTCTGTGAGTCATCCTAGCCCGTGGATAGTTAATGGTGCAAGGAACACTGGCCCTATCTTGCAAACCACTTGTCTGGTTTCAAATATGTGTTTCCAGTAAAACTACAACATCAGGTCAATTCAGGTAATTGACCTGATGTTGAAGTCCAACCGCTGTTGTGCACTGGGTTCAACAAGGACTAACAGTTATTTGCAGAAATGCTTGGACTGAGCTTCATGTGGAATGTGACAGCGCTATTGAGACTGGAGGCGGACCATATGCTATTCTGTGCGTCATTGTAGGCTAACATGTCACATTAATAATGCAAACACTTCCTTGGGCGCACATGCAAAATGCATGGTGATAGGAACACCGAGCAAAGACTAAAGGACACATTGTTTTGTTGAGGCGCTGTTAAGGCCATTAAAGGGCAAGCATCTTTAACTGAGGAACGGTCACACATTAATTGGCGCATCGTGGGTGTCTGACCTTTGCGTAAGAGGTTGATGAGTTACAGTCTCAAATGACAATACTCTACCCCGAAGTTACCAACAGACAATCTCCTTTTATGATGTCATCTATTCTAATAAAAGTCTTCAACTGCAGAGATTCTGCAGTTTTGTTTATTCATCCATATATATAATAAAGGTTGCTTTTAATTCCAGATTTCTGCTTCTATCTGGGCCCGAACAGCCCCCCACAGGGTGCTGAGTGGGTCGAACAGAACCGAGCCAGAACCGAAGAAATCAATTTTCAGTAACAAATACAATGAATATTAAAAAATGCGAAAGACGTTCCTTTGCCGTCCAAGCTAAAGCTACCTACTTAGCAACATTAACATTCGACCACACTTCGAATGTACATTTCGGATTTACTCTCCGGCATAGTGATAGATTGTGCATGTACAAGGATAAAGGAAGTGAAATATATAGTTATTTAGCTTATAAAAGTACAATGGAACAGCTGGAGAGGCTGTTTCTCACATGACGACCTCTCGTGACCTCTCATAACGTTTATGTCTCTAACTCTGGCCTACTTCACTCTATTCACTCCAATTCTTTTGTGGGTGACTACTGCTGTCGTTTGCTATGATTGTGGGTGGTTTATAGGCTTTACCTCATTTAATATAGTATTATGAATAATGAATAATAACGAATTTGACATTTTCAAAAGTGGAGCTGTGTTCCATCTTCATCAGCTATTAACCAGTAACATATACACAATATGTACACAATTCATATGAGCAAACCCTTCTCAGTGTTATAAATCCATTGACATTTTTCAAATAGACCTTGTAGTTAGAGAGTAAGGCCCCTTTGAGTATGGGTATAGTATTTTCAAGCAGAAGCCAAAAAAAAAGCCTAGGGAGCTCAGGGTTTAACTGACATGGCATGTGAGGACACCATACCTGGAAATAAAACCATGCAATGTTTTACTATCTTGTTTTTCAGAAACACTTCTCTTTTTTTCCAATCTGCTTGGATGAGACAACAACAGCCATGTATAGGAACATGAACAAATCTCCACTGAAGGGTAGCCATATAGTTAATGTGCAGGATAGAAGGGATTGACTTGTTATGTGCTGGGTAAAACCTGAGCCAGACGGGTGCGGTGTTTCCATAATACTGCCGCATTTTCACTGAGAATGAAGGCGACTGCGTAGCAGGGCCACCCATGTTGTGCCGTGCCGAGGCTTGTGCAGTACAGTAAACATGGCAGGGGCCTTTTGGACCGGCTTCTCAAGCCCCTGGCCAAGCTGTCTGCAGTGGATGCCAACCAGAACTGACTGAAAAAGAGGCAGAGTGTCCTATAAGTTAGACTTGCCAGTGTATTCCAAGGGCTTGCCCAAGTGGATGAAATATTCACAGCACTGCCAATGTAGATGAAAGCAACTGCAGACGCTTCATTAATTTGTCATGTTGTCCAGAGGAAACCTTTTTGTTCATGGGTTTGCCTTAAGAGATCCCAATACGAGATTGTGATGGATTTCCCCAGTAAAAAGAATTATGAAAGGCATTGCAGCTCCAATTCTCTTAAGAATAATAATAATGATGAAATACACTGGCGATTCTCACTAAATACAGAACTAAGTGAATCATACAAGCCCGATAAAACCCTTTCAGCCCAATCATAACCAGACCTTGTATTTTGCAACGGCTGAAAACAGAGCCAGCAATTTTCACTTGAACATGAAACTGAAGTTTAGCAATTGGAGTCGAAAAAGGAATTTACCCGCAGTAACTCTGGATAAAGATGGACACATTGATTCTGAAGGCCTAGAGCTCCCATTGGCCATCTTTCCTGTTGTCACTGCCACCCAGTCAGCGTGGGAACCCACACAAGCTCCGAACACATGTAATTTCTGCTTTTTGTAAACACTCTATCGGGAGCTAGATATTACGCTGTACAATCATAAATACATTGGTCACTGCTCTTCGCCAGAATCGGTGTGTGAGTGAAAGAGGCGGCATCACAACATAATGGAGCTCCATTAAAGAAAAAACTGTGTAATTGCAGGTATCTTTACCTATTTCCCAGTCATCTCCGTATGGAGTTTGAATGTTCTCATTGTGTTCTTATAGGTTTGTGCCAGGTGCTCCCAATTCCTCCAAAAACACATTTAAAGTTCTATAGTGAGTTGTGTGACATGTATAGTATAATATGTGATTAGGTATGTAAAGCTGTTTTAGACATGTGCAGATAAGCAGCTAATAAACCTGAATCAAGTTATGTTTTTATGTATCAAAAGGAAGCATGGAAGCATGACCAAAACAAGCACTTTATTTCATATTATTATAATAACATTTATGTTTGTATTTTTTTTACAAGAGGGCATTTGTTAATGGTTCTATTTATTAATGTCGAAATGTGAGATATATGTATTTTTGGAACAGACCACATCACTGGAGCCAAAAGTTTAAATTGTTTTTACCTTTAGCACAGAAGTTTTTGCATGGTAACATGTGTGTGAGCCTGGGTTTGTCCTCTGTTTAGTGTGTGTGTGTGTGTGTGTGTGTGTGTGTGTGTGTGTGTGTGTGTGTGTGTGTGTGTGTGTGTGTGTGTGTGTGTGTGTGCCTGTTACTTATGTCGGCCTATGTTTCAGAGTGACCCTCTTGTTCATATCTCCGCTGCGCAAAGGATTGTGGGTCAGAATGGCCAGAAAAGCATTCTGGCTTGCATTCCGCAAAAAGCAACCGAATGCACTAGTATATTTGGTATAATGCATTTGACACATAATGTGTATCGGGCCACAGTAAATATTTTCTTTGTTATTTAACAGCAGCCATCTCTACCCAGTGTTCATATATATTTGTCTCAATTTACAATCAGGTGAAACGATGCCCTGTGTGGTGAGTATCGATAAATGAATTGGTGAAAAAAGGGTATTGTGCCCCTACCGAGGTAGCTAGCTGTCATGTCAAGTTTATCAAGAGGAGCAAGCTGGCATTCTTTGATTAAAGATAGTAAACATGAATGTGGCCTGCAGGCCGTAACATGAATTAATTGCTGTGCACTTGTTGACGTTATGGAGGTTATATTGCCTTAATGAATTGAGAATTTGCCTGGACAGTGAGGTTGTTTGTATTGTCGTGTGCTATCTATACAGGCACAAAAGGGGGCGGGGCCTACTGGGTCTTCAATACATTTACAATTTCCTATGTTTTGCCTTTGTAGTCACGTGTTAGATAACAGACCTACATTATGTTATCTGCCATACAGTATGTGCATTGTGCCATTGCTCTCTTTGAAGATTAACGTGAAAGTTCTGTGTTTGTTTGAGGAACTAGAAATTTACATTATAGAAGGAACTTATTTTTCATTTAGGAAAAAGGAAAATCGCTACCCATTTCAACCTAGTGTGTGTATTGATGTTGAACTCTACAGTGGTGACATATTTACTTGATTAAATACAGTCTGAAAAGACGTTTAGGTCATTCGCATCATGCTTGCATGTCAAAAACTCATATCAGCTCTCTGCTTAAAATTCTTTTCCAACCTGTTAGACTATAAATCCAAGTCATGCATCACATACATGAGTAGATTTCTCATTATTGACTGTACTGTGTTTTTTACAGCCACCAATTGTTCTCCACAACTCATTTCCTCACAGTTGCTTTTTTTTGTGGGCAAATGTATTGGATTGGAATTCTCAATGAGAAATACGATGTGGGCTCGTCTTTGTCATGGGAATTACAGTTACCCAAATTGTGACCCTTTATTAACACAACGTCATGTGCTTGAAGTCGCTGACGCGACAGTGGAAATGTACAGTGCCATAGTCGAAGAGGAGACATAATGTGTACACTTTTTTTCAAATAGCTAGCTTGATTCTGTTGAAAGTTATGGCAATTAGAGCAACATCAATTAGCAGTCTTGATCATTACACAAAGTATTCCTGATGTGGGTACATGGATATAATTTGTGGGTACTTAGATTTGGTGAGCTCATCCTGCAATTTCACTGCCACACCACCACGACCATTTAGTCAGATTGCATCAAGTGAGCTTGTCTGGCAGTTATCTACTAACCAAAAAATGTCACTTAGTTTGTTTCGGCTTGGCAACGTTTGATCTGCATTTGTTTGGGTCATTTTAATTAGGCTGGACAATAAATGGCTCTCCTTCATATGCATGTCAACCAAAAGGCTTGACCGCTGATTGCATTTTGCAACCTTTGAAAGGATTTGTTTCTTTTCATTTATTTTGAACAGACAGTGTTGCAAGTGCCAAAGAGAGGCACACTCCTCCTGCTGGGGACTAAGGGAGCATTTTGCCCTCTGTCGACTTAGGTTTACTATTTTGATTATAAAAATAAGGAAGATTTGAAACGCTTCTGTACTACACTACATTTCTGCATTCCATTAGAACAAGTTGGAAAACTTAATGGGGTTCTGCGCATACCAACGGCATGTTGTGAACATGTTGCTCGGGCAACATGTTCACGGATAGAAGTTGGACAGTACTGTTTGTATAATGATTTAATGAGACACAAATATGACAGGAGTGCCAATTAACAGCATATTACTAGAGCTATCTTGGATTTTGAGGCCGGGGTGTCTGACTTTCCAAATAGACTTTAGAGACTTTAGGCGGCTTTCCGGAAATGTTTCGACTGGGATCTCGGAAATTCTGACTTCCCAGTTCAAATGGAAGGCAGCATATGAACACTGAGCAAACATTTTCCTAAAAGGAAATAGCTCACAATAAGCTTTTAAACCTGAAACGCTTCTCTAATGCCATGAATTTTAAAATATGGTTTGCATTTTCCTTGTCCCGATGATTTGGTACATCTGGGTGGGACCGTTGAATACTCTTTAGCATGTTCAATGTGTTTTCATTCAAGGGTGGCGCAACGCCAACACACTGTGCTTGTCTTATACTTAACTCTCACTCCGGTACCTGTTGTAGCTAACTGGGAACCCGCAGGCGGGCCTTCCAGGTCCCGCATTTCATTTGGGCTCATCATAGTTTGACCAAAGGGCCTTTTTGCCGCTTGGTGCGCATGACAGCCACACCAATCAGCTTGCTGTGTTAACGTCAGCACATGTTGGTAAAGGTGTACTGCTAAAGGTTTATGGGTGAAACAGGAAAAGGGCCATGCAGAGAAGCAGAGATGCGCTTTGCTTTCCAGTGTTGCTACACTGTCCTGTTTGAATAGTTGTTAACATGATTTTAACTTTTTGAGAACCAAGCAAACTAAATCATCTAAATCAATTGGCACTTGGTTTGTTGGTTGGTCCAGCTTCTGGCTGCAGGGCTCAGTTTATTCGCAGTGTATCTTAGAAACACAGAAACATAGAGATAGCCAAAGGAAAACAAAAGTACAGTTCATCACTGTCAGAGAGAAGCTGATGCAACACCTTCAGTCCTGTTGCAGATTCATTCAGGCTTGAATTACAGCTCAATTTTTCCATCAGATAACAAAGTATTCACATCATGATGCAGGTCTGTTTCTTTTGTTAACCGTATACATAGCATGGCTTGGAAACTTGTGTATGTGATGCACCTGTAATAGCAGTTGCATGGTTGACTTCTCGTGTGAATGGAAGTTCACATCGCTCATCCACAGATATGTCTTGTGGTCTGTGCTGCAGTAAAGTTTTTTTCTACCTAGATACATTTCTAATTGTTATACATTATTGTTTTATAGTCACTGTTTTTGTTGTTCAGTATTGTAATGGAGGACATGTCTTTGAATAGTAATGTTCCACTGCTGGTATTTTAAACATTTAAAACATAAAAGTCTAAACATCAGCCGTAATGCCAAGCATCAGGGGTGGAGCAGATTGTCTGGGTGCAAATTACGCAAGTATAGCTCTGTCAGAGTGGTACAGACAGCATTCATCACATTCCTCAACAGATGCCACAGACGTACGACCAGCACGCCTTAAATTCAGTGGAGCTGAACCTGGTGCAGCCAAACCAAGGAAATCAGAGATGACTGGGGCACTGACAGAGAATGCTTTGAGGTGAGAAATACTGTTAAATGAACAGAATTTTCTCGTCTGCTCTTCGCACCACCCAAAATGTATAAACAGAGCTGATGAATATCTGCGTTGATAGATGCAATAGCATGCATTTCAACAGCAAATTCAACTGCACATGGCAGTATGGAATGTACTCCCATTAAAGTTTCCTATTATGGATAAGTTCCAGGCTGGTGCAGAATAAAGGTTTTCATTCCAGAGATATATACTGCATGTAGCATTTAGGCAACCACTTGGGGTGTGCGTCACACGCAGCTGGGACATTGAACGAATTTGTGTACACAGCTTGTGTTTAAAATGATCTAGGTGTTTATTACCCTTAAGAACTAATTGCTTATCGGAGTAGTATTACCTGGAAACCTCTAGTAATTTGTAATAGTTGCAGAAGTCATATGCAATCTTAATCCCGTACAAATCGGCATGTCCCTAATTTGTCCAGTAAAAATTCCACTGCACATTACCCACCATATGATATTAATTATCGGTATCTCTGTGATTGTTTTTTTATTTCAATTACATTTTTTGCATTGGCAATTATAAATGAACAATTACATAAACATAGATAGCCCTATAAAATAATAAAATATTCTATACACATAGTGTATAGTAGGCCTATAATATTTTTGATACAAGCTAATGTTCTGTAGAGACTTGACATCATATTAGAGGGAAGTTGCGCAGTGGCGCATGAAGCCAAAATGGTTCAACTGCAGAGTGATTAAATTGCCGGATTGGGCATCCGTTGGCCCATAGACCGAGTGCAGTAGCATTTCCTTTAACTCTGGATTTTTCTACTTTTAGGACCTTATTATTTAAACGAGTGTTCATACTGGGAAGTTGATTTAACTCAAAAAATCATCTGCTGATTTAAAGCCAGGGGAAAAGGTTTTTGGTGGCACAGTGGTATCACGTGACAGACTCGGGAAGTTGTAATTCCACGGTTTGGTTACCGTGTCAAATTGGCTCCACAACTTGTACACAATGTGTTTGTCAAAGTGTAGTAGGTTGATGTCAATGCAGAGTTTATTCATTACTCCTGTTAACAAAGTGTCATGTTTAACACTTGGAACTATCAAAAAGTAATGACACAAATCCAAAGTTCTGCTGCTTTCCAAATCTCAGTCGTTCAGTTTAACATAGTTTGTCAGTGCGGGACATTCCCAAGAATTTTAAATAGATATCTGACCTAAAAAAAACAACAATAGCTGCACTGTGAAAACATGGAATAGATCATGGATGGGGATCAGACATGTGGTTTGTAAAAGAAAACAACACAGAGAATGTTGCATGTGCAGTAAATTCAGCTCCAAGATATGTTCTTGAGGAACTGAACTGAATCTTTTTCACATTTTATTTTTCACATTTTGTCTCTGTTTTTCTGTTCCTGTCTGCCCCTTGGGGCAAAACACCAGCAGGAGAGGGATTATGTTTGATTGTGGTGGACCAAAACCCAGACTACTGACCAATACGTGTTTTGAATAAAGACTCAAAGGATCACATTTAAAGTGATGGAGTGGAGAATGGAAGTAGGCAGAGCCCTGTGGGTTGGCAGACATGAAGAGTTGTGAAAGATTGTAACCAGAGGACAGCATACTGGATGGCAACTGTGGCCAGCTAAGCATTGCCTTTATTTCATTGGATCAAAGGTAGCCAGTTCTCTAAGTCTGTTTGGAGTATGTCTGCTAAAACTTGAACTTGGCAAGTTTCACCTGGAATAACAATTCAGGTATGTTATTTTGAAGACAAAATGGAATATAAAATATACAAATAGCTTGTGTGAAAAAAAGATCTACATTAACTCTATCTTATAGCAAAAAAGCTTTGTTAAGATGAGTGCTTTTTATATCTAAAGACTTTTTAAAGACTCTATTTTAATTTGCTTTGCAATGATACACCAGACAATCCATTTCCCACTCTCCAGGAAATATAATATACAGTTATGCTTCACTGTAGACGTTAGCAGTAGCTACATGCTCCATGTTATGCATGTAGCTAAGTAGACGTTAGCTACATGCATAACATGGAGATAAACATATATGGCTGAAAGGAATAATTCCACATATTGAGAAATACACTTATTCACTTCATTGAGACTTGGATACGAAGGTGGACACCACTATCATGTCTCTATGGTAAATATAAGGCTACAGCCTTCAGTGGTTAGCTTAACTTAGCTTAGCATAAAGGCCAGAAACAGGGAAACGGCTAGCTCTCCTCAGTTCGAAGATACAGTAGTTATTTTTTTCCTAGCAACACCTCTAAAGCAATCAGTTAACATAATATATATTGGTTTTTTTAATCCAGGCAAAAACCAATGTGTAAAAAAATGCTAAGCTAACCGTATGGTTGCTGTAGCCATACATTTCCCACACAGACATCATCTTACTCTCAGCCAGAAAGCAGATTGGCATAACTTCCATAATGTCAAACTATTCCTTTAATTAAGCCACTTGGTTTGAATCACAAATACAGTATTTGAAAGTGGTATTGATCTTCTTCGCTAGAAAGTGAATAAGCGTATTTCCCAAAATGACTGTTTAAATGCAAAAATACTGCCATACTTTTATGATGTCTCATATTTAGGCGCCTAAAATACTGTATTCTCATTGATATCGGTCATTTTTGGCATTTGCTTACAATAAAAGTAACAGTCACACTTTTTTATAACCTACTTAAGCCATTTATTTTTTATCCTGATTTTCACTATTTGGTTGGAAGCTTAACTCAGTTAGCCTGACCACAGTCCACATTGGCTTCCCGAACTCTCCATGCAAGTTTTATTTCCAAGCTCGTGTTGCTTTCCATGCCTTGCTTGTGTATTCGAAGTATGCTGCTCATGACATTAGAGAGCGGGCCAGCTTTGCCCAGGCTTTTTGACAACACCTGGCTCGTATTTAACTGGCTCATAAATAGATTCTCCACTAAATGCAAACCACCTGGATGGGGTCAAACCACTGTCACACGCATCCATTTCGGTGCTTGCTAGAAAGGACAATGTGACATGCGACTATTATGGCATATAGTGTGTTACATAGTTGACATGTATCAACCAGAGCCTCAGCCACACTTGATGAGTGTTAGAGCCATGTGGTCTGTGAACACTGAGCACACACATGCAGGGTCTTTGATGTCTACTCCTACATGGCTCACTAATTTAAGTTAAGTTAAAAGAAAAATAACTGCATTTACTCTGAGATAATTGTAATCGTCTTTTAATGGTTTTTACTGCTTAGTCGTGTTTAACTGATGGGTTTGGGTGGCCTCACTTACACATCAAATGTCTGTGTTTAGTTTTCACTAATTGCTTTCGCATGACTTGGTCACAGGTGTCGGGCAGAGACTTTTGGTAAACGCCTGGCATGGTCGAGTATACCGGTAAGTAAAGTTTCAGGGACTACCTGGAACAGATGAGGCTTTAAATAGCAGCAGGGCGTTACCCATTTCCTCCACCGGCTCACTTGATGCAAACACGCACAAGCTGATGAATTACAAGTTGACTGGAAATTATGAAGACTTGGAGAAAAAATGAGCAATTTTGCAGTAATTGCCATCGAGCTGTTAGGTCTTCCAGTGCAAAGGCTCTTGCGTGTCGGGAGCGCGAGTGTGGTGGGAGGCAGGTATTTTTAGGATCAAACTCCTCTGTTCCAGTGGCATGGCACACAAGCACAACATGCCTTCTGTGTTGTGCTTTCCTCCTTAAGACAAGTACTTTCCCTTCTATGTGTGTGTGTGTGTGTGTGTGTGTGTGTGTGTGTGTGTGTGTGTGTGTGTGTGTGTGTGTGTGTGTGTGTGTGTGTACGTACGTGTGTGTGTTGGGCATGCTGCCAAGGCTTTGGCTTCACAAAAGGGTCACTGAGCAAGAGCTTTTAATAGAACTGCCTTTTGCTGACTCCAAAAAACCAGAGCATCAAATCCACTGTCTTTGGTGCTAAGTGGCACTTTTATTGCTCAATTTGAGGATTTGTGTAATAAATTACGCAAGATTAACTAATCTCAAGCAATCATTGACTATTTTAACATGTATTCCTTTTTAACCACAAGAAGCTGTTTTAAAAGAACAAGAAAAGCTTGAATGTAGGACTAGTCTAATACAGACTACATTGATAATATACAGAGCTAACTCTGTCTTAAAAAGACTTCACTAGCACCTGACAAGCCAAAATTTGGAAGTTTTTGCTTTAAGATGCTTTTTTTAGAGAAGGAATTACAGCGACAATTGAATACTTCCGAGCGTCAGTGACCAACGTCAATAAATGAGATTGATATCGACTTAATGAGTAACTTGACACCCCATTTTAGCTTGAACATGCCCCATTCACGACTTCAATCAAATGCATTCAATTCACAATCATGAGAAATACATCCGGTACCACAGTAACACGTGTAACTGTTGTTTTAATGTCTGCAGCAGAGGCAGTGGAGTGTGCTGGGGAGAGTCACTCTGTAAACTACAAACTAGCTCGTAGTAGTGGATTTTAAACTACTGCTAATCAGTTGCACGTCCTCAATCTGTCCATATCTCTGTGAATTACAATTCCATACAACCACAGTGATGACAGTTGATCCTCTTTATTCATATGTGATGTTGCCCTTTAATTCAGGGGTGGGACGTCCCAGGGAACAACTTTATGGTGTAATGAATGTCGTAGAATGGGTACAGGATCAGTTTATAATTTACAATACTTGTTGAATCTTCCCAACAAGAATTCCCTGTGTTGTGCGTCAAACCACCAACTTTCTTTTTGGAAGGCTTCCACCAAACTTTAAGGCTAGATCTTAAAGGTTAATCCCCTAAAAAAGAAAAACATTCACATAAGCAAACATGTACACAGTCCATTAATTTGTCCAATTTAGAGCAGCAGAGCTCTCTGTATCAGATGTGCCATTGTCATGACACTCAGGAGATGACAGGAGCTGTCAGACTACAGATTAACTCACAATCCCACTGAAAGCAATCGTGTCACTCCACTACTTTACTCTTACTCGAAGTTCACAGAGGAGCTGACACATGTACAAACATACTCTCATGGCAACAGCAAAACGCAATTACACACACGCATGAACAAACCCAGCAACGTCTTCATTTGGTTGCACATATACTGGAGATGATCTATTGCTGTTCTCCAACTTTCACACACGAGCGCACACACACAAAAACGCACTGGGGCTCAAGATCAGACATGTGATAATATATAGCTCAATATGGAGACAGCAGACAGCAGACACAAATGGCAGGACATATACACCCACCCACATCGAGAAAAACATACATAAAACAACCTGTCTCACAATCCTGCACACTTCAAGCAAGGTGGTTTCAGTTATGAATCATTAGCACTGTACTGTGAATACTTTCTCTGATTCCAACACTCCCTTTTCTCACGTTACCTCTGTTTCTCTCTTTGTTCCTTTAAAGATAAATGACTGTTTCATGTTTCATATCCTGTGGGAAATGGTTAAAAACCTTGTCACATACCATGCAGAACTACTAGAAAATACGACACAGAACTGTACATTTATGTTTTGTGTTGAACAGCAACACAATATTTAGAAATCTATATTTGCTTTGTTTGGGTTTTAATTGAAACTAGAAAAGTAGTGCACAGTAGAGTTCAGATGTCCGCCAGGTGAGCCTCCCTCTCCCTATTCCAAACAAAGAAGAGTTGTATCTCCCTCAATTCAGCCTTCGGTAAGTCCTGCCCCTCTACTCAAAAGACTCTCATGCAATGGTTTCAGAGTTTTGTGGATTTTTGGAGCCAGTCATAGTTAAAAGTTGTGTAATAGTGAAAGTCATTACCTCTGAGAGGTTGGAAGGAGATATATGTTTCTAAAATGTTATGTTGCTACGAAAAAAACATGCAAAGCAAACATGGTAGCTCAGAGTAGCAGCGAGGGGCAGAGTTGCGAAGATAACGAAAACAAGAATTTATTCATCTGCTTTTGTGCCTAATTTTAGCGAATCATAAGATATCCGATATTAAATTAATCTGCAGATGCTCAGATTCAAAATGAGGCCAAACTTTTCTAAGAGTGCCAGTTTTGGTGCCATAACAAAGGCCAAAACATTGCAACAACGAGAGGTCCTTGAGCGTACAGTCATGAATGAGCACAGAAAATATCAGGCTGATGGGTCTAGTGGCCCACCAAGAAAACAGTGATTAATGCACCTCCTCCATCTTGCTTGACCATCTGTAGCCAGAACTTCTTGGAAAAGTTTGCTGCAACTTCAACCATCTGTCAGGCAGTCACATGGAAGCATGCTCCTCACAGATATCCGTATGTGTGCTGTTATACAAGTACTTACAAGTGTATTTTAGCATGTGTGTCTTTGCCCGTGTACACATACACAAACATGCTGGCTGTCTCGTCGGACAGAAACATTGTCCAGTGGGATTGGTCCAAGCAAGTGTCAACTGAGGTGTTTTGTAGTTTTAGTGTCATGAAAGTTTAGTGTCATGAAAGTGATCTTTGGCAATTCAAATTGGAGAAGCACCCATGTGACAAGTTATCAGACTTGTGCGTTTTACCAAAATCAATACGGCAGTAGAACTATCAAACCATTCAGAAAGCAATCTGTACTTTAGATGCGGTCTCCTGGTTGATAGCATCAATCAGCAAAAAGAATCAACACGCTAAATGAGAGAGATTATTATTAGAAGGGAATATTACTGGGTGTGGGAGTTTAAGCCGTAGGGGCTTAAAAAACATCAAGCAGTTCGAGGAATACATAATGCAGCTCAGCCCTCTTGAAACTGTACTTTCGACAATGCCAGAGGGCAGATCTAATAGGACTTGTACTGTCTCCAGCTGTTGTAATTAGAATGGTAGGACTGAACTTGATAACCTTCGCAAAGCACATCTTTCATTTCTGCAATTAACATGATCATTTGAAGAGATGACATGTTATTGTTTCCTCTGAATTAAGCATTAAAAGTGCTCCAATAACATATGGTTCAATGAAGCACATAAGCCCTTTTTTTTTTTTACATACCCTCCAGGGCTCTAGACTAACTTTTCACATTGGTTGCACTGGTGACTTTTTCATTTAGGTGAACCAGAACATAATTTAGGTACTAAATAGTAAAAATTCTTCTCACTGTTTGGCCCAAGCAAACGTTTTTTAGTTCCCATACAAATTGGTGATTTCCTAACAATAATAACAGTAAACAGGAATAAAGGTGCAGATAAGGCCAGACGTAGAGTTGATGAAGTCAATGTCTCTCACACACACACACACACACCATTTCTGACATGAATCCAGCGCCTCTGGTCGGGATTAGGAGCGGTTACCTCCGCCGACAATGCGGTCTGGACAGGTGAAGCTAAAAGGCACCGCAGCATTTTTCTTGACAAAAAAACAATCGATTGTTCTCTTCATTTTGAGTTATGCTTTAATGTTGTGATGCCGCTCGAGGAGGAGCACACGATGCGGTTTCACACATATAAACACACAGAGACAGACGTGCTGAATATCAGGCCCTCCGGTGTGACCAATGAAAATGTTTGTCTGCACTGTTCGTATGTGCACTCAGAAAATGTATCAGCAACAATTTTTGATTAAATTGATTAAAGCTGCAATTGGTAACTTTAAAAAAAAAAGAACTTTTTGTCACATTTACTCAAACTGTCACTATATCCAGACAGTAGTATATGAGACGGATGATCTGTGATGAAATCCGGTTCCTCTGCCTCCTTTCAGTGCTCCTAATGGTCTGAAGAAAAGCAACCAATCAGAGATCAAGATTCTGTTACTGTATTGTCTATATTTCTCAGCTCAGTTACGCTGCAAAAATATTTAAAACATTTGATGTTTCAACATTCTTCATTGTGCAATTTGTTGCTTTTCCATTGCAAATGGAATAACTTTGGGTTTTGGACTGTTGGTCGGACAAAATAAGCATTTCAAGATGTTACCATGGACCTTGTGAAATTGTACTGTGGGTATATGTGACCTATTATACAATCATCTTGTATGTGACATACAAGTCCTCTCTTGTCAAACACGGCTTGTCTTCATTACTATCTCTTCATATCTCGCAGAAATATCCTGGGGATTTGTCTGTCAATTGTACTCTGACCGGAACTCAGACAACATTTAGACAGAGTTTACAGACAGATCTCTCCACTCTCAGGCAACACAGGGATGGAAGAGTGGAGGTACACTGGAAGGAATGTTCACTGTGCACATGTTTCTGCCTATAGTGGAGAGGAAAAATGGGTGAAAAGGAATTAATGCTAACGTCCGCCCATGAACCATGGCCCCTGACTCTCAGTGCCTTAGTGCGATAGCGTGCACAAAGAATTCACGCATAAACGAGTTAGAGACAGGGCGGGTCGGGTAGAACATGAATAAATTGACAGACAGACAGACATATGACCTGCGAGTGGCTGTGGAGCCGTTTGTTTAGCCTCGCCTTTTATTGGTTTCAGTTTAAACCCAATCTTTGAATCTACACACTGGTCTCATTTAGCCCAACTCATGCTAGGTGTGGCACAGTGGCAGGCGAAAGGAAACCAAAACCAAATGGGCCCCGGGCTTGGCCTCCTTAGCCGAAGCCGCCGTTGGTCCCTCCAGGAGCTGGCTGCTGTCTAGTGGCTGCCCAGGAAGAAAGGAGTGTAAATCAGGCTACGCAGGCGTGGTCCGCCTCACAGCTCACCACTGCACAGCCAGCCGCATTCGAGATTGGCAGAGGGACAATCGGCAGACACATGCACCGTGTGCTAACATGTAGTTCACAGGAGGTGGGAGAGGCCAGCTGTGTGTGTTACTGTTTCTGAGGGCATTAGCTCTTAACGAAGACAGACACCTCTGGCAAAACAGATTGAGCAAGAAGAGGACAGGGAGGGGAGGGGGTAACAGCAGCACAGGGGCACAGCGAGTGCACTGTGCCAGTACCATTGGAGGTTTGGAGCACTAAGAAAACAAGTGCCATGACCAAACTTCATGAGGCGAGCAGTGAACATGCAGTCTGGGAGGAGGAGGAGGAGGAGAGGAGGCAACTGAGTGCTGTGCCAGCTCTGAGATTTAAACCAGAGCTCTTGAGTTTGTTGACTTTCTTATAAGAATGCGACAGCTATGCCAGCCCCGTTTTAATTCACATGGCTACTTTGCATGAGAGATGGTGAAAGCGTACCTTTTAGTACTTTGTAAATGAGCCATTTGTTTCAATTTCACAGTTCGTGCATGTGTGTGACTATGCATGTTTTTGCTCTTGAATGTGTCAACACATTTGTCTGGATAGAATTGAAAATAGCCTCAGAAACACTGTACAATACCGACCTTTTCTCCCGAAAGGAATGTTTGTGAGCAGCTTAGAGTTAATAGTTGTATGGCCCTCCTCTGTGGTTGATATTGCCACTGAGTTTAGTTAAAATGAATACATTGACCCCTTAGAAAGTTTCAAACTGTTTAATGGCAAATCATCTACAGGACCTGGCTCTCAAAAGGCAAGCAACCGAGTGAAATCCAGATCAGGATCTTTAACAACAACACTACGAGCATTACTTGAACACTTACTTGCATACATACTCATGTTCAGTAGCATGAAGTTACTTGAGAGAAGTTAACTCTCTCCTTGCAGATAAGATAGGAAGCAGTCACATAAAACAGAAAAATTGTTGTCTCCCTTGAAAGTGTCTGTGCTCCAGGCTAACTTTTCTCTTTATAAACGTTTATAAAGAGACCTTTTGGTCTGGGGTGTCAACCATCAATGGTATATCAGAGGGCTGTTGGTCCTAGCTAAAGCATCTAAGTTGACAATATGTACATTACGTGTCATTTTTCATAAAACCCTAGCTTGACCGAACGATAACTATTGTGTTCATTTGAACGCAACACAAATACCTATATT
This sequence comes from Leptoclinus maculatus, assembly GCA_032191485.1. Taxonomy (NCBI): domain Eukaryota; kingdom Metazoa; phylum Chordata; class Actinopteri; order Perciformes; family Stichaeidae; genus Leptoclinus; species Leptoclinus maculatus. Next base: position 1,281,029 of record JAVDOI010000018.1, read on the forward strand.
GTATAGTTGATGTAAATGCAGTACCTCTGCTACCTCATTGAGTGACAAGCTAGCAGGTGACTTCAGACATGTTCTCCTGGTATCCTACTGTGTGGTCCCATGTCATTGTTCTGACGACCCATTATTGCGAAACCCCAATAGTCCGAAAATGTCCCATTGGAATGAAAGCCTGTGGCTAAACCGAACCAACTCAACTAATGAAAGCAAGTGTAATAAGAGACATAGTGTTTGGGTCATGCCTTTGCCAGAAGGAAACAAAAATTGTGAAGGTCTGATGACGTCATTTTGCATAATTATTAGCAATATGCTTCTGTTCGTTGTGTGTATTTTTCAAGCAATGGGTATTTGTTGGGTGAAAGTGAAATTGGCTTTCGGTCCAATGGGACATTTTTTGGGAGTATTGGAGTTTGGGAAAAATACTGGGCAGTCCCATACTGTGTTGCATTTCATGAAATCAGCATACTGCCTTACAAAAGACTTGGGGGCTTGTGTTCATTCGAAGGGACATTTCTCACAATCCGACTTCATGACATGTTTAGTGGCTCCTCTCAGATTAGCCAGATTTAAGTTCAGTGCGTATTCAAAGGTTTCCCATACCCCTCAGCCCCCAAAACCTTGACATTTGGCTTCAGAAGAAGCTGCAATGTCAGCCACTTAAGAATCCTGCGTTTCTAGTAGGCATATCCAAACAGACGGATGCCTTAAAATGGAAAGCAGCAGTTGCACTAAAGCTAGAATGTTTACAAAAGTATCCTTGTGACCACAAATCACTGGTCTATATACACACAGGCCACAACTAGACCCACACACAGCAGCGGAGGGAACATCGGAGCGTCATTTGGCTATGATGCAAGAAGCCTAAGACAAATGGATGACATCAGTGGGGTCTACCACAAAGCACAGTCATATAGCAAGTTCAGTTTTGTGAAAATTCAGAATCACTGTTGACTTCTGTGTCCTAGTGAACTGAACTGAGGTCAGAGTGGCCGGGATATATGTAACTGGTTAAACAATAAAAGAAGGACAAAAAGGACAATAAACGAAATTAAATTAAAGATGGCAGAAAAGATCTGAACTCCAGTTAGCATGAGATACACAAGACAAAAACAACAAAAGATTTCTAATATAAAGACACAATTAGGGTGATTTCACACCAAATAAAAGGCCATGTATATAACCTATGTATGCAAATCATTTGGTTACCATGGTAACATGTATGCAAATCAGTTCGGGTATTTTCTTTGGGTTTTTGCTTTTTGGCCTGTTATTAACAAACATTGTTATTATTTCCATTTGGCCAGTATTGTAGGAAGTAATGTCACTCATTTAAAAAATTAGTTTTGAAGAAAGACTTCAAGATATGGCTGACCCAGGTCAGATCACAATTTGTTTTGGGTATTTATCTGAATTGTGTGATGATGTACATTTTTGAAAAATGTAAATTTAGAGCATTTCCAGGCAACAACAACGACAACTAAGACAGGTTAATGTTTACTGGCACTGGCTGCAAGATGTTCCTGTGTTATTAAGCTAATAAAGCAGAGATCACATATTGTGAAACACGAGAGTACGCCGAGTAACATCGATAAATCTTCCTCAAACTCTGTATATTCTCTTCTATATGCTGCTTTTCATTTATTCGTCCCATTTCACATGTGAACCAGTGGAACACTGTAAGCATTAGCATTTAAACAATGCTTGTGATGTTTCTATAAAAATGAAAACCGCAAAATGTTAGGTAATAAGACTTATTATAAGCTTACCAATAAGCTCTTAGTGTGTCTCAGCATTTTACACAGACCAACAATTTCATAATCTCATTAACTTCTCATTATGATGTGGGCCTATTTTTGATTTCTGTGCCAAAAGGTTCACACCCCCGTCACAGCTTCCGCCAAGAACTAAATTAATTTCTCTTTTTCTGCCAAATACCACTAAAAGGGGCTTAAGCAGGCCCCATTTCAATTACTTTTCATTAACGTTAACTTTTAACCCCAATGTTATTAAAAACTGGGGACTGTCTACTTTCATTTTAAGATATGGAAGTCCTAACTTAAGCCTTTACTATTCACTAATTTATAATAGCTCACGCAATTCATCAATTTGGGATTATGCAAAAATCTTAGTTTTAGGTTGAGATGCAGTGCACACATGCAGTACATAAAGTGGGTGATTAAAGCATTTCCATTACAATGAGATTATGATAAAGAAAAGCGGTTGTTTTACTGATGGATGGCCTCGTGCTTTGGCGCAGTGTTTACTTCTCTTACATGCAATTGGATGACACATTTATTGGAGATCCGCACTGACATTATTGGAGTCATTCTGACTGCACACTGACAGGTTATCCAACTGATTACGACCTTGAAATGGGCTCTCAGAGACCATCTCCTCCTCAAACCCAGACACGGTCCGTTTGCAGGCCGCAGCTTGTTTAACCGAGCTCTGGACCATCCCTTAGATTTGGACTGCGCTCCCTGCAGGGGACCATCCTGTCGAGCCAACTTCCTGTCAGCAGCTCTGAAGTTACACTAACTGTCTTTGGCCCTTCCTTGGCGTCACCTTAAAATCTGTCCAAGTGGATGGGGGTTTACACAGACCTCCCTGCCTAGTGATTCTGGGAACAATACTGTCAATGTTCCCATGTTTGAATGTTTTGCCTTCTTAGGTTTTTATAGAAAGTTACTTATCTATACTCCTATGTGTTCATATCCATATATGTCAGGTGAATTCAACTATACAAGACCAAAGCCACACCTGAACAAAGTGCCCCATTTCTAAAGATATATTTTTGTAAACTTGAAACGTGAGTGCAGAAGACTCAAAGCCCCAAACTGCCCTGTAATCAGTTTTGGAAGACAGTCTAGCAGATAAGGCTTTTGTAAATATTGGCCTGAGTATATTTAGATTGTCATGTTGAATGAAGGTACCAGCATACTAGCAAGCTTCAATGTTAGTATAAGGCTGATGGAAAGCAAGCATGAAAGCCCTATGCAGAGCCTTTATGGTTTAAAGACTTTGTTTTGTGTCAGTGGCATGATTGTTCAAAGTCTCTCTTGCTTGCCAAAACACGCATTACACTTGTTGAAATGAACACATGAAACGTTTTTCTTTCCTCGAAATATTTGACATGCTCTTGCATGTACATGGTGAAGTAAAACTCCTGACCTGGTTTTGAAAGTTTTCATCAAACTGTCACAAGAAGAAGCAACAATAATGCCTCATTCACTACTTTTTCCAGATTGTACGTTCTACTTTTGACAGTGGCAGTGAAATTTATTTACCTTATATTACAAGCAGCTATTCATTCCATTGTGTGTATCTTCCTCAAGGTTCATTATGTCATGTTTGAATATGGATGGGATGCCCAGGTCAAGACATGCCTTAAGGGATCATGATTAGATGTTGTGACATACAAACAAATTTGTATGGGCAATATAAGGTTATGTTTATGTAAATGTAGGTTTTGAGGAAGAACCTGTTGCTTTCAGCTCCTTATCTAATCAGCTCTCTTGTGGCTGTTTCTTCTTTGACCAATTCCTCCCTTGATATCCCTCCTCCTGTGCCTCTACCACTGCTGCTGGGAAAGCAAAGCATTGAAATAGACAGAGAGAGTAACTTGTCACTTCCTGGTCAGATAGGGACAAGTTCTTGCCCAGCATACTTTAGAACCAAGTGCTCTACAAAGGTGGGCTGCAAAGATTCTGAAACAATTTACAGGGACTGCCCATTGTTTTGACGGCCCATATTAAAAAAACACGATAGTTCAAAAAATGTCCCATTGGACTAAAAGCCCATTTGTACGACAGTCCGTTATCTCGAAAACAAACGGCCATTGTTCTGAAGGCCCATTGCTCCGAAAATATGCAACAAACGGAAGCACATGACTAATTATTATGCAGAATGACATCATCTGACCATTCCCTTATTTCGCTATGGCGGTTAGGTTTAGACATGAGGCGTGATGATTGGTTAAGATAATTGTAAGAATTCCAGGGTAAACCAATTAGTGGCAGATTAGGGCAGGTCATATCTTCTGTTGTCACGGCAGTTTCACGAGGCATCGCTATGGTGGGTTCTATCCACAGTGGAAAACGAAATAGAGAAAAGGTCCTGGTGGAGTCGAGCCGAACCATGCAGTGTAAATGAGGCAGTAGTCTGGTTTCCTGCTCAGAGATGTAGTACACTTTCTACTTTGGTGTTAAAGGGCAGAAAAATCACATGGTTTTAAACTTGGACATTAACATTGAATTTTCTTGAATATTCACAGGTGAAACAATATAAGGTTATTGGAATGTAATATTTGAAGTTAATTAATAATATATAGCTACCTTTGAAGCATTACTTTTGAAATTGCCAACAGTTCAATTGTCAATGTTTGTGTTGAAAGCTTTGTGACTACACTGTGTCTTTACCATTATGGCATCAAGTACCTTTTTTATTAAAATTATTCCGATTTTTGTGCGTATAATGCAAGGAGATTGTTCCCGACTCAAAGCAAATGCATGCAAACTTAATGAAGTAACGTTAAACTTATTATTATGAACTTATTAAGACAATGACCACCTCTTTTGACCTCAGTTTTGTGTAATTGAATCTTGACAGGCATGTTGTGAAAAGCCAAATACCTTTCCTCATCACATCATAGGATTATGATATGTTTGCGTTTCCAACTGTGCAAAAGAGCAACCATTATCAGTAATCTGACTCTGGCTCTATGGCTGGATGGGGATAAAGTGGGTGTATGTGTTAGGGCAGTACCGATGTTCAGTTGGCCAGTTTACAATACAAGCTTCCCTTTTTCCAAAATAAAGAAATGTCAAAGTAATTTAATTCCAGAGGTGACATCAGGTTATGTTTTCTAGCAAGCTGTATCTAAAGAGGAATTATAGCCAGGTGAAGTCCAGTGAACACTGGAAGAACAATTGTCAGTGCTAGAAACAGTCTTTACTTATATCTGTAATGTGGTCAATACAATATATGCATATAGACAAACATTAAACGGTTATTAGGAGACGTATTAGTTGAACCTGCAGACAGTCTAATTTCCACAATGGCTCTCCCTCTGTTTCCTGTCTTTTCCAATTTGTTTTGCATAACGTTACTTAAGAGTTTTAATGCTGATAATGATCCCAGGTGTTCTGTGTTGTTTGTCTGTAGTTTGAGGTCGACTTAGTCACGGTCAGATATCAATTACGTGTTTCTATATCTTTGCATATAGACATTTTATTTTTTCAGATGAAGTAGTATTTCCCTTTAGAATGGTCACTACTTTATTTCCTTCGCCAATGAGGTTATGTTTTTTCTGTCAGCAGTATGTTACAATGACCAGGCTGGAACAAAATCTGCCATACACAAATATAATTATGGTCATTTACGTTTTGAGCAGATCCTATCTTATGACCAATGAATCACTTTGTGCAAACAGTAAGAAAAACATTAACAGCAAACTATTGTAAATTGATGTGTTACTAGTTTGAAAATACATTTCCAACTATAAAAAACGGAAACATCCCATGCAACATGACATTTAAATAGTGCAAAACATTTACTTACCATATTTGTTACAAATAAAGACCTTTATTTTACAACAAAATGTCCACATTTTGAGAAAATCCAATGACTAACGGATTTCTGGAAAAAGGAATTGAGTCTTTATTCGATTTTCCAAAATAGGCATTTTTGAGTATACAATGAGGTTGTTGTTTTTTAAACGTGTGTCTAAAGTCTTTGTTCTCACAAACTGCCATTCATACTTCATACTGCTACTCTTTCTCATTCATACAGCTACACATACAACACTCATTCTACCACTGGATACTAAGTATTTCACAACCTCAATCTTATTCTTGTATTTTTGGCTAATATACCCTAATGGCATTCGCCATTGACTTGAACTGGTTCTATTAACAACAATTTTCCACGGGGTTCTAGATCTATCTATCTAGATGGGTTTTTCAGTTTGACTATTCCTTGGGACGCCGGAACCCATAGGTTTCTGAAAGAACGTTGTTAAGTAAAAGTGCGTGGCTCATGCCATCGTCATCTTGGCAGTGACGACACAGCCTAACTCCCAGATAATCCAAAAATATGCAAAGACTTGGATTCCCGGTTGAGCTGAGGCTGGACCCGCCTGTCACTCAAAGCTGCCATGCCTTTAATTATGCATAGCTTTAGCTTATTATTATTATTCAATTTGGTGAGTTGTATAAAAGTTCACCCCCGGACAGTTATGAATGGGGATATTAGCTAGAGAGACCAAAACCATGTTCGTACCAGGCTGTAAATGTGTTTATTTCTGCTGTAAAATGGCCATCTTAACATGGGGGTCCATGGGGATTGACCTGCTTTTGGAACCAGCCTCAAGTGTCCATTCGAGGAACTGCAGTTTGTGGCACATTTTTTCAGCACCATAGATTACCGCTTGGGCTGTGTTTGTGCACCGAGGGCAACAATGCTTCCATTTCACACAGGCTTCGTGAGTCATGAAATAAACCTCAAGAATGCTTCCAGGCCACATGCGAGCTGATCACCATTACAGACTTCCAACACTGCTCTAACATAGCCTGGTGGACCTCACATAAGAGGCTGGCATCAACACTCCACGGCACCCAACCACATCAACGCATTTCACTATATTATCTGATGGCCATGCTTTTCAGGGGACTTCCTGTACTGATCTTCTGGTTCCAGGCGTCATCCCGAACCTCTGGCATTGTCTAGGAATAAATGTGTCCTAAACCTCTGTAGTTCACTTTGTCTTTTCCTCTGCAGTTCCTTTCATATGCTCAGTGGGTCCTTGGACCTCACCCAGCACAGGAAGCTGAACTTCTTGTGTCCGCCTTTCATGTGGTTCCAGGCAACAGGGAAAGAACAGGACACACAAAAAGGACAGACGGATAGAGAGAGAGAGAGAGAGAGGGATAGAGAGAGAGAGAGGGATAGAGAGAGGGATAGAGAGAGAGAGGGAGAGAGGGATAGAGAGAGAGAGGGAGAGAGGGAGAGAGGGATAGAGAGAGAGAGAGGGATAGAGAGAGAGAGAGGGATAGAGAGAGGGATAGAGAGAGAGAGGTAGAGAGAGAGAGAGAGGGATAGAGAGAGGGATAGAGAGAGAGAGAGAGAGGGATAGAGAGAGAGAGAGAGAGAGAGGGATAGAGAGAGAGAGAGGGATAGAGAGAGGGAGAGAGAGAGAGAGAGAGAGAGAGAGGGAGAGAGAGAGGGAGAGAAAGGGAGAGAGAGAGAGAGATCATACAGCGAAAACAGATTCCAAGGGTAGATTTCATTGTCTGTGTTTGGTGGCTTGAATTGTTGACCTCCGCAGCTGTGAGCACTGTTGCTTCTTGACTGTTTTGGTGCTGTGTTGGTCACGGTTATGACTTAAACACTGCCCTCAATGTTTTATGCCATGACCAGATGTCTAGAAACTTTGCCATGTGTTCATACCATAGCTAAAGCCGCCCTGAGCTTTCAGTTTTGTTGAAAGACGAGAGTCACTGAGAAATGATGTTCCAAATGAAACACATTTCTGACGTGAAATGCAAAAGAAATTTTGCAAAAATGAAAATAAAGACTAAGTTATTGCAAATGTGTCTTACTCCCTATGCTAACATGGCACCCTGACACAAAAACAGGGTCATCTGAATTTATATTTCCCTCCATTTTGTCTCCCTGCTCCTCTCTATTCCCTCGTGCACACTCTCTACACACCACTCACATCTCCATCCCATTGCCTTTCGCCTGTGCATCAGCTCTGTAATGACAACCCCAGATGTGGTTTAATAAATACTCAGTGGCCTGATGATTGAACCCTAGCTTCAGTCAGGGAAGTTCAGTAGAGATCCATGTTTCAAGGCACCAACGGATAAGCCTGCTCATTCTGAAACGGGAGATTTGTTTTTTACTCTTCAAGAGCAGAGCGTGCAGGAGGCTCGGGGCCTGGGAGAGAACCGTCCTCTCTGCTCGCTCGAAGAGCATGGTTCTCATTAGGGACACATCATATTTCATGTCTTTTTATCAGGAAGATGGTCAGGAGAACGGGCTGTGCGGAGCTAGTCAGACCGCAAGCTAAAAATACATTTATGCGCCACAATTGAGGCTGCAGTAGAACGCCCATCGCATGCATTGAAGTGATTTAGTGTGGATCAACGTCAGCAGCATCAGCCGGCCTAAAAACACACAGTGTGTATTTAAATGGCCGTGGGTAATATAAGCCTGATGGGTCCCCGTCAACACTGACCACAAGTGGCACATTTGGAATAAGGAAACATGGGACAGTAGCCTGACTTGTAAGACAGACAGAGTCAAGGAGGCTGCACAAACAGACAAACATGCTGGACCCTTTGTTCGTGGTGGTCACGGTTTGAGGTGTAAAATAAGCGTTCTCTACCCCACAATATTGCATGCAGCTGACTCGTATGTAAACTGCTGTAGTCCTTGCACTTGGTAGGTGCTTCTCTCTCTCCAGTGCCGTCTTCATCAATACTGAAGATATGAGGTGATTTCTGTCCCATCAGTTGTTACCCATTGTCCAGATCTGCTCATTGATGTGTTTTTGTCTCTGTTGTCCCTCTCCTGATCCAGCTTTTGGCCTCAACTCAGAAGACAAGCATTTAGAAACCAAGACAAACTTGTTAGATGGCAGAAAGATGCACAATTACAATTGTTTAATAAGCTCTTGGTTTTTTTTACTGTCATTTCCATCCTTTTAGCAGCTTCTAACTATTGGCTGTGCTTTTGATGCAGTCACGAAACTTTGCAGATATGTAGGTCAAAATAAAGGTTGAGTTTTTTACTTCATTCTTACTGAGTTCACCACTCAGAGATCAAAATGTGTCATGGAGTATATTTGTTGCATTCTTTGGACCTTGAAAGTGACCCACTGGCTCTCGGTCCACCCTGGTACAGACTCTACCTGACTCAGAAATCCTTCGAAAACTTTTTCTGCAATTTCAAACAACCACAAGCCTAGATTTAAGGCTGGCACACAGGCGGCAGCGCAAAAACAAAATATATTTAATCTACAATGATATACAAGACAAACAAGCAGCGATTAAGCTTAGATTAAATTTTTTTGCAAATTATCAACATTGTCGCAAAATCCCATTTGTGACTATTAGACGGCAGATATACTGCAAAACAACCCCCCCACCTGTGCCTCACTTTCACATCTTCCAGACACAAAGACACGTTATCATGCTTGGAAGTCATCCTTCTAGCAACTTGACGATTGCTAGTCTAGCATACAGTGGCATTTTTACTCAGGCCGACAGCTGCCTTCGGTGGTATTTGGGAGAATTGATGATAGAGGTTAGAATCAACCATACAGTTTATGTGCACATTCAACCAAAACATTGTGCTTAAAGCTATATGCAGCCCAGGCGCATATATATAGATTCTCTGAAAAAAAATGTGTGGCGTGATGAAAGGACACTGCAAAGATTTCATCAGTGTCATTTGTAGGATTTAGGGTGGCATTTTATGAAAGTATAATCACTTTGGGAAAGACCCTGGGTAGAAAGCCTTCTTGTCCATCGCCTCTATAGCTCTTCTCCCTCTTGGCTGTGAAGTACCAGAGCACGTCCATCTTTCTGCCTCCCTTCTGGCTGCCATCTCTTTAACACCTCTTTAACACCACCTGTGACTTATTTCACCTCCAGATCTGGCCCAGTTCTTGAATGCCACCCACTGCCAGGCCTGTTGCTTGACGGAAATGCTGGTTTTGGTTAAAACGTCCCCAACTTTTGCAGCGCAACAGTGAAGGAAGGACAATTGAACCCTTCTTAAGACCACGCTGTGCTCCAACAACAGTTGAGCAAGCTTGACAACTTTCCCCTTTTCCTGTTATACTTGGGTATGCTACATCTGTAACATTAATATGTAAGTCACATTACATTGGAGTCACAATTTTCAAGGACACATCACATCATAGTCCCAGTTACTACGAGGAGCATTCCATTTTGTGTTGATTTTGGTGGTAGCTGTGGACAAAAGTCGTAGTGTTTCCGAGCACCAGGGTCCCTTTAAGAAAACATTTAAAAATTGAGAAAATGACAAAGACCCCAGAGTGTTAAAAAAACTCAAATTTTACCGCAGCAGGGTCTGACAGTCGCCCAGTACTGGTTCTGGTTCACCCGTGCCTCCCTCTCCTCCCTCTCCTCCCTCTCCTCCCTCTCCTCCAGCGGACCCATCAGTACAGCTGGGTCTCCAGTGTCGGTGTTGACTCCCAGCAGGGAAACAGTACACAAAAATATGTTTCTGAAAAAAATCTGAGGTGAGAAGCAGGCAACACATTAACAGAATTCTTTGATCAGCGTCGCCTAATTTGACAGTTTGTCTGGAGTTGATTCAGAGTTTGATCGACAGCTGCGTTACAGACTCTTCGGCTCTAATTGGCAGCTTTTCTTCAGCCACGGTGGAATCTTTCAAATGCCATTTGGAGCACTAAAAGGAGGTAGAGGAACCTGTTTTTTTCACAAGTTATCTGTCTCATGTACTACTGTCAGGATAAAGTAGCACTTTGAGCAAATAATACAAAAAAAGTTAGTTTTATTAAAATAACCAACTATAGCTTTAAATCTTAATTTTCAAAAAACATGCAACTTGTTTTTTTCATTTTGTGATACGTTATAGAGTCGACACTTCTTTACATCTCCTGAAGTTTCCATGTTGTTGGTGTGTGGATTGATTAACGTACGATGGCTAAAGATTGAGTCATTACATTTGCTCGCATGTGTGTGTCTTGTTAGCCCTCATCACAGACAGAAGGTGTGTCTCTCATCAAATCAAATCAGCCAATATTTGTCCTCAGTAACCATAAAACAACATGAAATAGAACCCAAATGTTTGTTTGACAAGCCACTCACACGGCATACTGTACGTATGAGGGAATGTTGAATCACACTATGATCTCAAAACCCGAATGTGTGCAATCCACACAATTGCACAATGGGATCGCAATTCACAATACAGGTTCAACAGGGTAAAGTAACTACGAAGAATTCGAATTTTGTGTCGGTTTTCGCGTTTTTTTACTGTACTGTATTACAGTCTGCCTCCAACTGCAAGTCGAAGTCGGCGGTGTAGCCAGATCTGGGTCTGCCTTCTGAATTTTGTCAGATTTTGTGCTGAATCCTGACCTGTTGGCATCGATGACAAGCATTGGGAATAGCTCTATCGATGGTCTGATGGTCTCCTTTACTTCTGTAGGTTATATATATATAGGCTTCAGTGTAAAACTGAGGCTAATACATAACCAATTAAGAGCTCCTCATAGTAGGGTGTGTTTCACTCGTTTGTAAATCTGTCACGGATGGCAGCCATGCGTGTGCTTACTATAGCTTGCACCCAACATAAATAAAAGGGGGCTCGATTTAGTTTAGGAGAGACTTTGAAGGTGGGGTCCAAATGTAGCATGATCTCATTCGGGTACCTGGCCTCAATTTACAAACCTGGATGCAGTTAAACATATGTGTCTCTGCATGTGCATATGCATGGGGAAACGTGTGCATGCCCTGCATATATGCCTCTTCTTGTGTTTGTTCAAACGCGACCTCTGGCACCCTGTTAAGCAGAAATCAGTGTTTACACGTGGGCGTGTGTTTGTGTACAGCACATATACCGAAATGACTAAAAGAAGAGGGTGGGTGTGGGTGGGGGCGGGGGGAAGTTCCCATGGAAGTGCTGTGAGCTCTATGATGCCCTCAATTTGTTTGGTCGCTCCTGTCAAGCTAATGAGGTGAGTGAGTGAGGGCAGCCTGGTGGAGGCAGAGGTCAGCCAAGAGCCAGTGCTGCCTGCCAGGCTGCTGTGCTTGTGAGGCTGTAGCCCAGGGCCCAGACTGCCACTCTGGTCACGGCACGGCCCCCTACCAAGGCCTGGCCCCCTACCAAGGCCTGGCACAGCGCTTGCCCATCTGCCCCACATGAACACAAACAGCCTGGCAAAGGCGGCAGATTTACACTCATGTATGTATGTGTGGGCTACTTGTCCATCTAAAAAGTATGTATATTGGCTCATACTGTAGATCTTGAAGGCTTGAAAGAATGCACACACACACACACACACAGTATTCACTGTTTGGAGAGGTTTCCTTCTAGCCATGAGGGCGGACTGCCCCCACCAGCTGCCAGTAGAGCACTCAGAATGGATGCTTCAGTGCATGCATCAATATGAGCAATTCTTTTAATTATGGGTGTTGTGCGGCTAGTGACGCTGTGTTTCCTGGAACCGGTTCAAGTTATTGGGTCATTCTCACAGACTGAAACCAAATCTGTTCACAATTTAAATTCCTGCAGTTAAAATATATTTTCTATCTTTTTATGTCTTTCTTTGCATGTGGTGTATAGTATGTGTGTTACTTTGGTTTGTTTTCTTATATTATTTAGTGGTCGATAGGCATACTTAGATGTACAAATTGGGTCTATCCACGTCAGGTGCCGTGGAGTATAAATGTCATATTAAACTCTTCATATATTCTATGTATATTTGCCCTTTATAGGAAACTGTATCCTCTGTATAATAAAGTTTATTTGGCTAGAAAATGTAGGGTATCTTTGAATGTTTTATATACTAACCTCTAACTGCATGAAAATATAGAACAGGCCTCCAAACAAACGCTTTTTTTTGTCACAGTTCATTTTCATTTGTGGAACTCTTATTATCATCCTTCAGCGTTTTTTGGAGCAAACAGAGCCTCAAATTCCCCGTGCCCCCGAAACTCAACGCCTCTGCAGCTTTCAGAGTTGCAGCTCTGAGCTGAAAATGAGTCGCCACACCTGCTGGATGTTGCAGCTGTGGTTGTGACACTGAGAGTCCACAGAAATGGAGAAAGGTCAAAGGTGGTCACCTCTTCATCCCCCCCCCCTTAAACCCTTGGGGTAGTGTAGCAGCACCAGTGTCACACATGTATATATTAACACACTCACATACACACAGCTGAGGGTGATTTGGCGCAGGGGTCAAGGTCAGGGAGCAGATGGGGCTTCGCGATGTGACCTTTGGCAACAGGGCCTTGATTAGCCCTCTGCTGGCTCCTCTCTCACTACCCCTGACTGGACTTTAAACCAGTTAACTCTCTGCCTCTCTACTTATTCATTTGGATGGTAGACTATATTTCCCAGTGATTGTTCCATTCAGAGCGCACACAATAAAATAAGCCATTTGCCTCTTTGCTGTGATTTTAAAAGTGCCCTGTGAAGTTCACATTCACTGTATGTAACTTTTTCCGCATTAAAATGTCTAAACACGGCTAGAACTATGTCATATACTCTGCTGAGCTGTGCACTAACATTATACCAAATGTTCCCAACAATTTTCAAACCTATGTCCGTACTTTTAATCAAGGTAACGGTCTGTTTCCTTTGGTCGCCTGTCAATAGCATCTTATCCCCTTTGCGCATTCATCAAGGGTTGTCTGCCAGAACCTACATTTAAAAAAAGTCATACATTGACTTTTATCCAGTTTTAAGCCACATGTTTTATCTGTATATTTTAACCAGATGAGGGATTTTAGTCATCAGACCTTTGGATCCTAAATTATCAGAGAAACAAGCTGAACAAACGTAAGCGGCAGCTCGGCTCGCATGACGTCCTGTGTCCGCCAAACAGTGTTGGTGAAACTGCTGTAGTCATTGGTTTTATTGGTTTTATTCACTAGGTATGTTTGTTTAAGAGAGAAAGAGACCTATGCAGATGGTTCAGCTCCCGATAATTTGGCTGTGCATTTAACCAAAGATCCAAATTTGGCAAAGGAGAATGTAAATGAATTTACATTTATCTGCTAATGTTACGTGGATACGGAGTTTAGCACATCAAGGGCAACAATTGGCGGTGCTAATTCTACAGTCAGGTACCATTAAACTATTCAAAAGAGCGTCAATCAAACCTCAAACAAACGGAAACAAAGTCGAAAACTTGAATGAAATATGACATTTCTGGTTTTTGTTCTTGACGGTTACAGCCTCCTCATCACTCCACACAGATCTGATATGATGCCACAATTCTTCATCCGTGATATTTAAATCGCGTCATGATTGATTTTCTAAGTCTGTTTCCATTATTACATTTTGCTCTTATCGATACACCAACATTTCCATCTCAAACAAGCGTAATTATAAATTTCCTCTCAAGTTTTTTCATGTGCAAACTGAAAATGCTCATAAAAACAAGTGTATTGAAATTCACTTATTATGTGTTTCCTTGGAGGCTAATACGCCTCCAAGTAAATGCATTTCCTTCCTGAAAAAACATCTGCAATGATAATTTTTGAAAGCATTTGAAACCTACATTGTTTACGTCCATGTTTGCTGTTTCAGCAGTCTCTTCGAGCAGATCCTGTGTGTCATTTTTTATATGATTTTACCATCTGTCAAATCATTCTAATGGCAAAGCTATTTGTTTCTATTTGGACACACCAGACCTTGTCACAGGTGGTTGGCCTTAAAGGGACAGTGTGTAGGATCTGATGGCGTCTAGCGGTTTGGTTGCTGATTGCAACAAACCCCCTTACTCCTGCAGTAATATGAGCACCCGAGCACAAAATCGTGGTAGCGCCATTTGTCTTGCTCAGATGCCATCCTTTACCATAATAACACTACTTGAGGAGCAACAGAAATCAGACGGTACTGATGGTACCACGGTTTTCTACTCTGCGGCTCACATTACCGCAGTTTCACGAGCGCGTTGGAGAACTACAAATGGCCTTTCGGGTAACATAAAAACGTCAAAGGCTATCACTAGAACCAGTGTTTGATTTGTCCTTTCTGGGCTACTGTTATGAATATTATATTCCATTTAATAGGTCCTAGAAATGCTACACACTGCCCCTGCAAGGAGGGACTTTGTCAGCCTGGGCTAGTGGCTTAGCATTCTGTACTGACGTCAAAACCATCTATTTTTTGTTAGTAAAAGAGCTGTTTAAATGTGTATCTATTTAAATGTGTTTAAAAACAGAAGTCCAGATGATTTTAGCACATTTAATGTCAATTTGCAAGTTGCTTGGCTGTCCTGTGCCATAGTCTCTCAGTAGTTTTCCCCTCTCATGTGAGTCACAGAGTGCCTTCTGCCCTGGAAATTATGCCTATCCTTCTTTTTATATCATTTTTTCTTAAACCAGCGACACTGTACAAACACCCTTAAATCAGTTAAATCTTTAATATGTGTTTTTACTTTGGGCTTGAATCTTAGTTTTAAGCAACGTCATTTGGGAAAGACATGAGCTACTGTCGGCCGCAATGTTAACTTAAAACTTGACAGTTTGTTTCATATTTGGACAGTGCGGTACGGTGCGGTACGGTATGTAGCTGCATAGCTCCAGAACTTCCCAGGTCAATCAGTACTCCATGCTTGAGGTCTTGTCTGAGGGTTTTTAAAGAAAAATCTCTGGATCTTTAAGTGTGCAGAAAAAGGAGAGAAAAGAAAGACATAGAGCTTGTTAACTTAATGAAACACTCAGCGGATCAGTTGTTGTTTTACTGCGGTGGGAGCCAGAAGCCGAGCCAGCAAGTGGTTTGGGTTCATGTCAGGGTCTCCTCTTTCACAGCACAAGTGCAAACGTGACAATGACGCCAGCTTCCACTGTGAGTGGCAGACTCCTTCCTCATCTGGCTTATGATAGGAATTGTCATAAGAACAGGTGTCGCTAGCAGCTATTGGACGTTATCTTACAACATGTATTGGATTATTTTCTGTTATGGAACAGACAATGTTTTGAATAATATGTATTCTCAATATCCATGTTCTTTTTGTTTGAGAGATCATGGCATTCATTTTTAGCAAGATATCTGTTCTCCACAGCCTGAGCCCAGATGTTGCACCACTTTTGCTACACACTGCCTCTTGTTATTAGACAACTTATGTATTATTTGTTGGCTTTTTAACTGACTCCTCACCCAGATAGTGATCCAAGCTGATACAACCGGACTGTGGTCACAGCTCACGACATAGGTGCCCCATAGGCAGGCAACGTTGTTAAGTGGAGAGATCTGGACATTACTCACAGGCGGTGACAGACATAGACAGACACATGTACTGGCACGCAAAACAAATGCGGGAAGGAGACTGCGAAAAAAGGGAAGGAGGAAGAACTCAATACCAGTGACTGTTTACAGTTGCCACGATTACAGCCCACCCCTTCACACACAGACACATACACATCCCCACAGTCCCACCAGGCAAATGCATCTGCCAGCGCAGATCCGGCCTCAGCGAGAGAACACTTTCCCAGAGATATCAGTGACGTACATTTGTGAGCGAGCACGCTCACAAGCATGCACAGATACACACACACACACACACACACACACACAAGCTGATGTTGCGTCAGTCACCGTTCATTTTCATTGTTTTCATTTCTTGCTGCAGTGCCTGTTTATTTTTGCTGGGTATCCTCAGGGAGACAACAGTGGTCCAGTGAGCTATGGAATCCCAGAGAGCTAGTTGCGCTGCCCTTCCTCTGTAGCATCGGAGTTTCAGGACGTCCTGGACTTAAATAACTACATATAGCGTCACTATCTGTGTGTCTAGTATACTGTACGCAATGCATAACCATATATGTGTTGAATTTAGTCTTTTTGAAGCCATAACGACCAAGACTCACCTACTTTTGTGTCGAGTCAGGAAGTTTCTCCTAGTTTGGACTTACACAGTATCAGCAGCCCGCCCTGTTTGTGGCAGTGGAAAGAATGTGGCAATGAAAAACTTTGATAAGTGAAAGAACTGTGACAGGCAATTTGGGATTTGCAGTATATGGAGGAAGGGGTTTATATGCTTTAAGGAATGATCGACAGGCGGTAGGGAGGGCTAGAGAGGATGCCAGGGAACGTAGGGTTGGACACAAGTTCATACTCAGGTGCTGGACCGGGCGGTGATCAGAGTCTAGACGCTTTGTAGGCAAGATGAGAGGTTCAGTGTTTGCTTTCCTGCTTTGAAACCAATCTGCCCATATCTTGTTCCTCAGTTTCCCCCCTCTTTTAAGTATTTTCTTCTCCTCACCTGACTACAGTATATACATGTAACAGCTCATAAGATATTGCCGTCATCTGTAAAGTAATTTATTTGACAGTGCAGGCTACTTTCCTTGGACAAACCCTGCAATATAGCTCCCAGTGTTCAAGGAAGGATACATTTAGGGACAAATTGATTAATGGAGGTTGATGGTAATGTCAGTTTTGCGGCTAGTTAGTCATCAATCAAAGTATTGGATCTAAAGACCAGATGCTGATGCTAGATGAAAAGTTGAGTGATCACTGAAGTTATTACATCCTGTCCTGATGGGGACAGAAACGCATATTTAAATGGCAATCCATTCAATAGCTGTTGAGACATTTCACTGAAAAACACAAATCTCAACTTAATGGTGGCACAAGAGGAGAAGTCAGGGCATGTAGATGTTGAGATATTTCACAAGATGAGGGTGGCACTATACGAAAGGTCAAGGGTTCACCAAAGTACTCTGACTGTGGGCATCCTAGATATCTACCAAATTTCATGGAAATCCATTGGTCCTACCAATAGTTTTACAAAAAACACTAATATAAACATCATGGTGGCATAGAGAAAAAATGAGGGTAGTAGGAGTCATTGTCTGGGCATCATACATATCTAGACCAAATTTCACAGCAATATTTTTGAAGATATTTTATTAAAACTACTAAAACCAGCTGGTGGTGCAGGAGGAAAAGTAAGGGGATCACCAAGTCAGTGGGGATTAATGCTCCGGGGACCAATGTGTGTTCCAAATCTCACGGCAATTCATCGTGTAGTTGTCAAGATATTTCTTATATTGCAGCGGTGGAGAAGGCCCTGTCCCCGCAGGTCCTACGCTTGGACCGGGTAAGAGGGATGAGGAGGTTGGCGTTGACGTATCCGCTCAACTGTATACTCTTGCCCTTGAATCAATAAATTCAGCAAAAAAAAAAATCTAATAAACAAGTAAAAACATACCTTCAATTAATCAAAAAAGGTCAAAGGTCCTGGGGGTTAATAAGCACAGATTAATCATGGTTCCACACTGGCCAGGTTGATCAGTCCTTCCTTGTGCCTTGTGTTTTCTTTGGACATTCCTCCCTCCAAGGCTTAACACTGCACTTTTCCAGAGCAGGTGCGAGGGGGTGCTGAGTAAGCTTAACACAGATTTTTTTTTTGGGGGTCTAGGATGACCACTGAATCCCTCCATCCCGCACATCTTGACCTGCAATTGAAGCCCTGACTTTGGGAGAGTACACGGTTGGGAGGAGGGGATTGGTGGCCACATGCTACTCATCCACCTGCATACTGACAGGCAGACAGGCCATGTCACAACAATCCCAAACACCCCTGTGCCCCGGCCTAACCTTAGCCAACCCCCTCCCTGCCCCAGCTAACCCCTGCTGACCCCTGCGACCATCTGTTAGAGGGGCTCTGGGATGTGTTGATTGGCTGTGGGGGAGTGGGGTGAGGAGTGGGGCCGGGATAAGGATTGGGGCACCTGGATTGGTTGACTGAGGAGCTTTGTACACAAAGCATGACTTAAAGAGACACATTGCACAGATTGCCCGTAAAAACTTAGCATTTTTAGCTTAAGTGTGTTGGCACAACGGTTGTAGAATATGGAATGGTTGCACTGGGTCATTCTGTTGAGGAGCACAGCATACATTTACAACAGCTTGGGATGAGCGCTGGCTCATGTTACAGTGTCGCGTCCATCTCTGCCTGCTGTCTTATTTCACTGGAGCCATCAGTGCTGCCATGAAATCCATCAGGCGGATGAGGAGTACTGCCCACTCCCCCTTTACATACAAACAAACAATCCTTTTTCGCGAGTTGAATGAAATTATCTTTTCCTACAAGTTGGACAGACGCATAATGACATGTGGTTAATATTGTGAAATGACTAGTTTCACAATATTTATTTATTGGTTAAGGTTGGAAAAAAAGATCATGGTTTGTGTTCAAATAATAAAGTGACAACGTACCATAACAACATAACATAACAACTGTAGCAACGTAACTAGCGTGAATAAATTGCGACCGTCACAAGCAGACTGTCTAAGGTCAAGTAACGTAACAAGTGCTGCTTGCTCTGCGCGTCTCTCCTTTTTATACGCCACCTGCTCAGCCCAAATGCAAAAAAGGTCCACATTCAACGTATCCGTGGTTTGCTGGAATCTACAATGCCAACACTTGTTCCTGGTGACTGGGCTGCTCTGGGAAACCTGGCTTCACTGAAGTTTACAATGCCAGTCAAGGAAAAAGCTGGTGTGGCAAATACACAGAAAAAAAAAAACGAGTACCAAAATGCTGCTGCAAAGCCTGATCTCCTGAAATATAATATCAGCTGAAGCCCTTCATCAACCTCTGTGTGGTGGTGGGTTCTTTTGGGAGCCACAGAGATACAACAAGTGTGCAAGTAGTTTGAACCAAACACACAACAGAGCATCCAACCAGCCTTTTTCATAGCCTCTTTTGACTCCACCTGTTGAGGTTTAGAAAAACAACACGTACAAAGTGAAACCACCATGGCACAGGTGTGCTTGTTCTATTATGAAACTGACTCTCCTTTTATTGGAGACATCAAATGGCTTTCTTACCCCTGCCCATTTCTGTCCTCATTTGGACAAAAGAGGGCCAGTCCGTCTCTCCCAACCCAATACTGTGACGTTACTATTAAGGCTGACCTCTGCCCCGTCACTCGTGAACTATTTTTACTGGCACGTGCTGTACCCGGTAACCAGATAAGGGGAGGGGCATGAATCACCACAACCATTCTCAGCCCTTTGCAGTGACAGAGGTATTCGGATTAGACAGAATAAAGTCATCTTTTGTTTACAGCCAATAACTGTGTGAACTGGCTGCTGTTCTGTCACATTAGTTTAGAACTAGGAATGATCGCAGTTCTCAGAACGTCGTTTTGGTGTAGGTAGGCCTACTCTCCATCACAAGAGGACCCAATGCAGTACCAGCATCCACCATTTTTTAAAACCTGAGTGAGAGCCGCTGCTCAGCGAGCTAACCCGGTAGAACAAAGCACACCTACTGAGCCGGACAACGGTACTTTGGTGATGGCTATTTTGCTTGTGTTTATGTGATTGTTGCAAGCGGAGCTTGTCTTATCCGGGATAAAATGGGACTACAATTGCAATTTTGTTGCCCATCCCTGTGTTGTACAATGACAATAAATGAAACCTTGAACACTGAACAAAACCCTTGAGGCAGCCCAGGTAGTTCTCGGGGGAGCTTCCCAGTGGACAGTTTGGTGTAACATGCCTAATGTCTTGTTCGTTAATACAGTTTGGAAATACAGTGGAAGTTAATACAGGTCAATACACAGGAAGCGACTTGTGGTTGTTGTGGCTTTGCAAAGAGGTGGGCTGACTAATGGAAGTAATTTAATGATTATAGTTCTGACAGTAAGTAATTAGCAAAGCTTTGTAATTACTTCTTATAATATGTAAGGAAAAATGTATTACATTGTCAGAAAGTGAAGGAATTGCCCAAATGTTGCCTCTTAATGTTCTTATGGCTAACATGTTGTAAGTGTGATGTTCACTCTCCTTTTAGTTCTGTTTTGGTCTCCACCATCTCCTGAGGGAAGTACCCCTCTGCTATTAGATAGTTGACTACCTTCACTAGCTAGTTGCTTCCTTTGTCTTCTTTTTGGTAACAGTGGAGGAGCTGCCTGTTGGGCTGGAAACAAGGTTGATGAGAGAAAAGTTGCGGGTCGTAAAAACCAAAACAAAGAGCAAATAAAAGAAGATGCTGAGCAGAACTGCGACTACTGAGTTCATGATAATTCGCTGTGGGTGTGTCAATACAAGCGGCTGCTTTTACATTACACAGTCATTTGGTTAATATAAAATATAAACTATAAAAATCTCCCCGATAAATCCCCCAAATTCATTCTCCAGAAAGAGTCATTTCATCAAAGCCATTGCATGCCTATTAGACAGCGTGACAACATTGTTACTACCGTATGATGTGTGTGTGTGTGAGCAATTTCACCTTCGTTATTTATGGAACGGAAACTGAGGCAGAAAGCGCCAGAAGCAGAAAAATCCAGGCCAGTCATGTATTGGTGCTTTTGCAATAACATCCTGAAGGTTGTATTTTTAGTCAAAGTCTTTGAGTCAGGGACATGAGGCGGCCAGCCCAGGAGGGCCTTTACTGTCCAGATGGTGACAGCACTCTGATGGTTTTTCCTTTGAGGCGCCAAGATGGAAACATTTGGAATAAGAGTGAGTCACACGTACCGGTCACAGGATGGACAGTCACTCATGACTCCAGAAAACACACACACACACACACATACAATTTGTGTGTTTACGTTAACACACACAGGATACGTACTGT
The DNA here is from genome assembly GCA_032191485.1 of Leptoclinus maculatus. Lineage (NCBI taxonomy): Eukaryota > Metazoa > Chordata > Actinopteri > Perciformes > Stichaeidae > Leptoclinus > Leptoclinus maculatus. Next base: position 1,302,351 of record JAVDOI010000018.1, read on the forward strand.
ACTGTAGCACCCATTTGTTAGCTCCTTACGTACACCAGTGAGTTTTACTGGGCACAAACATCCAGTACACAAAGGTGTACTTAAAAATGTTTTCGTGTGCAAACTGTATACAGGCTGCACACGAAAACATTTATCTCTTGTATGTTTTGAACATTATTTTGTGGGCTTAGTCATAATGTTTCATGGTGAAAGGAATAACTAGTGACTTTGATATGATTGGTCAAGATACAGAGATGCATAGCAGCATTTATTGTCAAACTATAATCTGCCTTTAGACCTTTTGCACGATTTCTTTGATACTGTATCATACTTGAGTAGGATGAATACTGTACAGTATATACATTTTCTTTCTGCTTTGAAGGTTTACACTCCATCTGGCAAAGTGTAAACTGACTCCTCTGTGTATTCAATTGGAGGCAGGAGGCCTCACACTCCAAATGGTGACAGGTTTCCATGTGTGACAATGGGCAACAGGCTTTAGCAGGAAACGAGACACCTGTTGCTCTGGTGCGATTACCGCACTTTGCCAACCAGATAAATATTGATTTCCAGATTTTCCCCACAAATGAGTAAGTAAACGTTGCCTATATTGTATTTATTTTATTGTTTTACTGATTTTATTAAGTGCATTGCAGGAATAGACGAAAGAAAAGAGAAAGAAAAAAAGAGGGGATACAAACAAGAAGATATGCAAAAACACCACCAAAAAATATACACATATATACATACAAGTGGCTGTGGGTTTTATGAAATGTGCATTCTCTGAGTACTTTAATTCTATTACACATGATACCCACTGAACTGCCGTGTTTTCTGAAAAGAGTAGTTGACAATATTGACCTGTATTCAGTGGCACTCAAAATGATACAACTATCATAAGTTCCTGTTCTTGTTCAGAATCCTAGAGGAAGTGGTGTCTTTCGCAACAACTTTTAATACTCAACGACAAAACTGGTCATCCGTCACCATCTTTCAAAATGACCCATGTGAGAGTTTGATTAGCCCCACCCCTATGGATTCATTCATAGTTAAGGTAGTTTAGGTACTAAGGTTGGGCAATATTCTTTACATTTTCCAACCGGCCATCGCCAACCAAGCAACCGCCGACTGCGGATATATTTCCGCATGTTTTCGAGCAGCGGAGCGTCATTAAACAGACTTCATTCAAACTTCACGGGAAACAAACTAAAACTCACCAAATCCATCTTGGCTGGTCTTTCTACTGTTCCAACAATCAACCAACTCTGGTTTGTTCTAAAATAAATGTTAGATGGAGTTACATGTACAAATATGCAGGGTATGCTGGCTCTACACACTGTTTTCCCACTTTCTCTCTCTGTGCAGCTGAAATTGACAAAAATTGTCCCAGGCAAAGTACTCAGGCAATCGTCAACAGACAATTTATTCGTCCATTCGCCCAACCCTATAGGCAAATAATCAGTTAAGGTTATGGAAAGCTCATGTACATAATTGGGTTAAGTGATGCCAGTGTTCACGTCACACAGATAAGTATAAGTAAATCCATCACGTGCGTGAATAGGTAAGGTTAGCCTTCTAGATAAAAACCAATCAAACTAAAGCTAAGCTAGGTAAGACAGCAGTGATAACAAGTCCATATCCAGATGATAAAAGCAGTATTAGACAAGATGCGCTTGCAACTAATTGGTCCACAAGCATACAGCAGTTGTTGACCCACATAGCCAAGATGTCTGAATATGAAAAAGAGTCAAAATCATATCCACGGTAGAGGACAAACTAGTGGTTAAAACAGTACACAGAAGCAAACACAGATTAAAAGGATAATCCCTCCCCCCGTCATCCACCCTTTCTGCCCCCAAATAGACCACTTTATTAACCCCATTTCGTCATCTGGACCCCCTGTTGAGAATAAATTAGCATTTTTCCAGAGTCACAGTTATATTCCATGGTGTAAGGGAGGTGAAAAGATTGTAATCCTCCTCACAGGATGCATTACGTAGGATTTCAAGTGGTGTTGTTAGATTTTCCCAGGAAATAAAGCTGGTTGTTAAAGTGCATGAACGTTGAAGAAAGAGAGAGGTCGCACTGTAAGACCATTTGCTGCAGACATTTCTGTGAAAGATGCAAGCAACATTTGGGCCAATTTGCAATAGCTGGCCTGTTTAGAATCGATTGCACAAAATATACTAATGCGTCTTTATATCGATCACCATTGGGATACAACAGCGGTATACATTGCGTGCACCATTCTAAAATGAAAAAAAGAAACACCAGAAACAGATCTAGAATCTAAGAGTTGAATACCAAAAAAAAAAAAAAGTTTTAAAAAACATCATAGATGAGAGAGAAACAGCAATCCCCATCTTAAGTTCAGTGTTCGAATTTGAAGTTGGACAAATGTCAGTGGATTTATGACCGCCTCTGTTTGTTTGAAAAGGAAACACTGGCATCAAGTGGCCAAACATATTATTACAGATACTGCGCACGCAGACAACCACAAGAAACTACTTGCATGCGGTAAACTGCAACAGTAAAGTGATTAGCCGTACATCAGTTAAGCAATCACGCCCGAAGTAAAGCCACAATAAATTCCTTAGAGATTTTTCATAAAAATGAACTGTTCCTTAAAGCCAATTTTGCATTAAATGATGTCTTCTAGTCATGTTTTTGAATACATGCAATAACTACAACGTATTCTTTTTGTACCATCATTCTGCAGTCTCACGCTCTGTTCTTTTGTCTAGGGAGATATTACATTCTTTTTTAAAAACATCACTATTCGTAAAACAGCTTTTTATGTTCTTTCATTTTTATAAGGGTTGTCAAGCAACCTCATGACATCATTGAAATAAAAATGAATGACACTGTGCAGAAAAAAATGTAATAGTGTCACATTCCTGCAGCCTGCTTATTTTAAATGTCTGCATTTCTTTATTTTATTGAGCCGGTAAAGGGCACAGAACATTTCTGTCCATAAAATTTTACTACTGCAGTTTCAAACTTTTATAGAGTACTGCAGTGATGTCATGAGATTGCACTACCACCAATCCTTGTAGCTATGCAGTTTATTAGCAAAGCCACTTGTTGCTACTCTACTGTAATTCACAGTCTGCCTGTAACGGAGAGTTGCCTCGTGCTCCAGAAGCCATACTCACTTCTTCAACCTAATAAGTGAACTAAAACTTTCAAAATATATATTTTGAATCTATTTCGTTACCTCATTGGGTTCTTTACTTTGTTTGTAGTGTGTGACTTTGGGTGTTTTAAAGGGTTAGTTCAGATTTATCAACGTCACACAATAACACAAACCCACTTACAGTACCAATGAAGGCAGCGGTAGACCAGCAACAATGAGTCTGGTGGTCCCGTCGGAAAGGGCAAGGTAAATATAGCTAAATATAGCGTACCCTTAAATTGAACTGCTCCCATCACCCTGTGTGACTCCCTGGTCGCCGCTGTGGAGTCCTTCCGCTTCCTGGGCTCCATCATAACCCAGGACCTCAAGTGGGAGCTGAACATCAGCTCCATCACCAGGAAGGCTCAGCAGCAGGATGTACTTCCTGAGGCAGCTGAAGAAATTCAACCTGCCAAAGACAATGATGGTGCACTTCTACACTGCCATCGTTGAGTCCATCGTCTGCTCCTCCATCACCGTATCATTCGCTCTGCTCAGAGGTTGATTGGCTGCAATCTGCCGTCCCTCCACGACTTGTTCGCCTCCAGGACTCTGAAGGCCGGTAAGAAAGATTGTAGCCGACCCCTCTCACCCTGGACACAAACTGTTTGAGTCCCTTCCCTCTGTCAGGAGGCTGAGCTCCATCAGGACCAAGACCTCACGCCACAAGAACAGTTTCTTCCCGTCTGCAGTCGGGCTCATCAACAAAGCCCGGGACCCCCACTGACTCAGACACTTGTTTCCCTCGGACAATTACTTACAGTTACACACCCTTGCACAACTCTCCTCTTTAAAAATACACTTGACACACAACTAATTTACTCGTTTTAACGTACTCTTAATTTGTTTGTTTGTTTATCATATTTTATTGAAAATATTCATATTTTCTATTTTTAAATGACTTTACTGTTGCTGTTTATTGTCACGCACCAATCGCTAAGCCATATTCCTTGTATGTGTCACATACTTGGCAATAAAACGTTTCTGATGGTGATTCTAATTCTAAGTCTAAAATACGTTTTGCTGCTGCCCCCGTCCACAGCAGTTCATTAAAACATTGTGGTTATGGTTGGAAAATTGTATTGGTTAAGGTTATAAAGATTGTGACACTCATAACAACTTCCGCCTTCTTCTGAGGGATCTCATGATTTGCAATTCCTCAAGAGGCTCATGTCAGGAAAGCGCTATCTTATTTTTGTCTTGGGTTTGATTTTATCTTATCTCTACATGAATAAAGGCCCAGTGAGAAGAACGCCTGCTCTCTGCCTGAAGACAAATAAACCATTTTCATAGAAATTTTAAATATCACGCTGTCCTTTCAAAACGGTTGCGAATGATATGTAGAGGTATCCAATCAACTAGTACACTGCAATTTATCTTTAATAGATTTTATAGAACTTTGGCAATTTCTATTCAAAATTGACCCTCAAGAATAGTTATTTTTGTAAAAAATAGTCAGAACTGATTAAAGCTCAGGAGGATGCTGATAAACAAAGCAAACTAAGGTGAAACCTCTGAATTCCCATTGATTGAGTGCAACAGAAAAGCCAAATTGCATGTTTGACAAAAACACAAACAAAATGATGTACATTTTGATTTGTACTGCTTTTTTAATGTGTTTTTCCATCAGAAATAGTAAAAGCCATATAATGTAGCAAACCAAAAAAAACGACAAAGCTCTATACAGGCATAGTAGCTCATTCACACACATTCTACAGTCCAGACCGATCTGTCAAAGTGGGCAGACGCCACTGGAGTTTCCATCTTGGCAGACAAATGGCGAAACATTCAGTTTGAAGTAGAGGACGTTCTCTTTTTTCTCAACAAGCATTTTGTAGGCAAAAATATAGATTCTTCTGTCAAGGCATAGTCGTCACGTGAAAATCAAAACCTGATCTGGAACGGGGGCGGGGTTGAGTCAGACTTGAGGGTACTGTGCACAGATTACAGTCAGCAGCGTTAAGGTAACAACTTGACTTGAGCATGCAGGCTCTTGCGAATAAATAATGAAACATTCAGTATATAAAAGCCCTGTAAGTGCTGTTTTTTTTTAGCTAAATTTGAGTCAGAATGTAGGCCCCTGAACTAACCCTTATTTAATTAGTTTACATCATGCTGCCAAGTGATCCTAGAGTATCAGGCATAAAGGAGGGAGTCATAATCTCTACTACTCAGTCCTTGAATGGGACTGTAAAGGGCACATATCATGCTCATTTTCAGATGAATTCAGGTTATTCTAATGAGCCTGCATGTGACATAGGAAAGGGAGGCTTTTCAATCACATGTTTTCTGATCTAGGCAGCCCACAAACCTAAATGTACGTCCTCAAGCACTGAAAAAGTGAGTTTTTCATGATGTGAACGCAAAAGAAAACTCACAAAAAAAAAATAGCGTATGAATTAACATTAAAATTAAAGTTAATTATGCCAGTGATCCGATTACTGAAACGTTTACCCTTTGACGTGCTAAAATCACAGCTAAAACACTGTTAGAATAAAAGTGGTTCCTTTTGTGATGATCTTTCCTCACCACACGAGGGCAGCAGCTACTGACTGATCTGACTAGTTTTCCCCCAGACCCATGCTGAGGTGCTGTAGAACTGCAGGAATTATTAAGTCCTGCCTCCACACATGCAATTATTATGACATAAAATGGGTCTGCCAATTTCCATATCGTCACTTTTTACAAGTAGAAAGACACTGATAATACTTCAACATTTAAGTGCTAAACTTGGACAATGTATTTTCTTGGCAGGTTTAAGTTAATAAAACAATTATGTTGGCATATCTTTTAGGACAACTCCAATTTGGACTTTAGTAACAGCAATCTTTCATACAAAATATGTTCCCCTCTCTTAAAAACAAAAACAAAGCCTTCCCTAGAAAACAAGAATGTTAACAAAAGGAAGTAATGCTGTGAAAAAAAACAAAAAAACATTTAAAAATACAACAGTTTGAAATGCACACACTTTACACCTTATATATATGTCAATGCACTTGACTTTAGCCAAAATAAAAAAGCAATCTTTTCTTCTCGCTTTCAGTAATCTTGATGTATACTTTATAATACATGTATACACGATAACAGAGCAACAAAGCAAAAAAATAAATATCTTAAGTCACTGTTTGGAAGGTTTTTTTCATATATATATCTGTATATGTATATTTATATGTATAGCTTACTTTTGGGTAGGGTGTGAGTGTTAACAGTATTGTTCGGCTGACGCAAAGAGCTTCTTTCTATTGACGGAAACTTTGAACACAGAAAACTGAAGAGCAGTATGAGGCCCTGATCAGACAGACCTCCTTTTAGCAGCCTGGGGCGGCTTTTTTTAATTGTTTTCAATGACAGTGAAGTGTTGCTGCGCGTCGAAGTTGAAAAAGATTCAACTTGGTTAGAGCAGGTCGTCCTTTAACCACAAGGTTGGCGGTTCGATCCCCGGCTCTTACTGTCTTAGTGTCCTTGAGCTACCGAGACACTTAGGTAGCGTACAGTTTGCGTTAAGCTAACGTTAGCACTCATTCAATGGAAAACAATAGAAAAAAAGAAAAGACAGCAAACTGAAAAAAAAAAGGCAACAGCAGTGTGTTCCTCGCGGCTTCCTCCTGCAGAACGTTCTGTGTGTGATCAGGGCCTAACCGGACAACACTGTTTCTATGAAGATCGCCCCCGCAAAACAACTTCCAGCCCTTCAGTAGTGAGCGAAATAGCTCGGCTAAGCGCTGCGCAGACTGTAAGGGGAATGACAGCAGATGGGAAGCTAAACCCAAAAACGATCGAGAGACTTTGCGCGGATGCAGTGATTCAGTGACATTTGGCGTTCACTTGGATGCCGTCGATGCACAAGAAAGTAGTTTAAAACGATATTGCCAGACCCTAGCTGCACTTCAGAGGCACAACATCTGTTGCATCTTTAGCGACACTACTACATTGAACAAGGAAAGACCTGTGGGATTTTGGAGAGCAATCTCATTTCCAAGTTTGGCTATTTGCATATTTAAGACAGCCTGGGAGAGTTTTATGTTCCTCTTTTTTCTTACAAAGCTCTGCATTACAAAAGAAAGTCAGGCACCAAATGTCATCTAGAACAGTCCTACTCACAAAGCAATCTAGAATATTTACACACCAGCTGCAAAGATGTCCGAAAACATTGTTTGCAAGATGGCAACGGCGCATAATTGACCTACAGTATCAGTACAGAAAGAAACAGTATTTTTGATTAAGCAGCCATATTTGTTTTACAAAAGAATACTTCCGACCCTCCGACAGTGGCACACTCTATACACGCCCTGACTACTTTTTTTTAAATCTTTGGTTGACCAGTCAAAAGCCTGATAGATTTACAATCCACCTTTACATCACACAACTTGACTTCTTTTTTTTTCTTTCTTCTTTATAAAAAAACAATGAACAAAAATGAAACAACTGCTAAAAAAATAACATTTGCACACACAATGTCATTCCCTCTTCCTGTTCATGTGTTACCCTGCCGGGGGAGATCAGAATCGCCTCCCGTCCCATTGTCACACACAACCACGCCCCATCCCTGCACTTCCTCTGGTCCATTCTGGAGTCCGTCCAAGAAGAAAAGCACATGCATGCAAGCTGCGCACACCCAAACACACCACACACACACACACACACACACTCTCTGTCTCTCAGACACAAACACACCGAGACATGCACGTAAATGTAAAAGAGCGGAAGAAATAAGGTGACGCGTAAAAACCAAATGCTGAATTGTCCAAAGCAAAAAAGTAAGTGTCCGTCGATAAAGGGAAAGAAAATAACCAAAAGGTGTTTTAAAAAAAAAAAGAAAAAAAGAAAAAGTGCCAGGGGGTTTGCTGACAGCTCTCATCGTTTCTGCGAGGCGATCATCTTCGAGACAAAGTTGACGATGGCGCTGGCAGGCTGGTCAGGGTCCATCTCAGCGAAGAGGTGGCTGACGTTGTCCGTTGTGCTTCCCTGCTTACGCGCCACAAACCCAAACAGTCTGCAAAGTCAACATCAGAGATTCATTTGTAAAAGCCGCCATGTTTAAGCATTGGAATGTGTCTACAATGGAATCCATGTCAATGGACTAATTCATTGAATAAACTGAAATTATACATATTTATAAAGGAGATTTACATTTTCTTTAGATTCAAAATAGCAAAGTTACCCTTTAACTTGAAGATGGTTGACACTACAATTGTGTTAGTTAAATACCCTGTAGGTATCATTCAGGTAAAAAGATTATACAACTGCCTACCAACATATTACTGGGTGTCTGATTAAATAGTTTACACCTTCTTTTCTCAGACATTGAATTTCGGATGCAGTTTCATCTGCTGCAGCGGATGCAGCCTCTATTCAGACTGCTCAACCCCAACAGGCCATTATCAGCGGTGCTGCCTTTCTTCTATTTTAGCTGTGCAACACCGGTCTTTCAGTTAGGGCAAATGTCATTAGACTTAGTGAATATCCCCCACTGCTTCACGTAACCCTGCCGTCCCGCTTGCTCTATAGAAATATCAGATCAACAGTGGCACTGTAATCCACAGAGGTTTACTTACTTGGTCGTTCCTCCCTCAGGCTTGTTCCACCTGAAAAGATTTGAAGAAAGTATGTGTCAACATTCTGATGAATAGGTTTTCTGAGACGTCAACTGCATCAAAGGAGTGAAACGCAGGACTCACACTAACAATAATAGTAGAAGTACAAATTTCAAATAGTGGACAAAGAGCCATTTTCAGATTTTTTAAGTAATTTGGAACTCAAAAACAAACATTTTAGGAAATCATTTTCATGTCTCTGTACTCACTTTCTGTCTTGTGGGTCAGTATCACAGAACGTGACTGTGTTGGTAGGATAGTGGCGTCGGAAGAAAAGCCTATAAAAGCAGTAAACCAATGGTGAAAAAATTGTTATTAAAGAAACACCAAAATACAATAAAGAAAACATGGGGAAAACGTGCGTTATGTGGATTTGGAGATGACATGCTTTTCCGTACGTCAAAATGACTTTAATCTGGAGGAAGCACACATCATCATGCTTATAATGATAGCATGACCAATACCTGCTTTTCAACAGGAAAATGGTCAGCTGATCACTGCCATTAATTATCTTGGGGGGGGGGGCATTAATCAATATGAACTTGAACCAAAACCTTCACTCAATGCGGAGTCTATGTATTGGGTAAAACGTGTGTGCCTGTGTGAGGTGTCTCTGTTTAACCAATAACTTTATCTGTCTCTGTATTTGGATAGGAGACCGGTAGTGGACATGGTTTATACAGGAGGTTAAAATAAACTTGTCAGTGCTATCTGGTGGACAGGACACAGTTTCTAAATTACCCCAAACATATCTTTTACATTTATGTTCTACAGTTTCTAAAATGTCCACTGCTACCAATATATCTGTGATGAGCTTAGCCCATGTCAGTGTGTCGGTTAGGGGTTTAAAGTATGGTTTAGTTAAAAGTTGTATTCATCTTGGCACCCTACACAAAACCAAATTGTGTATTTGGTCAGGATAACCGCATTCAGATTTTGAATCTCATTTACAAGGGGATGCTGGCCAAGATGGCAGTTTAAAGACTTTCACACGAGTACCACATAAAAACACAAAGAAAAACAGAGTAAAAAACAAAACGGCAACAAGTTAAAAAGAAGGGACAACAGACTTAGTACTCAAATCAAATTGAATCAAATCAGTGCTCAAATTATCCTTAATCCTGTTTTTAAAACCCGGCATGCTTATGAAATAATCTTGTTGTCAAATTGTCTCTGTAGCTCACAACAAGATGACGGTCCAACAACTGTTAAAGCGGGTTGTTGATTGAAACACTGCAGTGAGTAATAAGACCCTGATCCTTTAAACCCGTGTTAACAGTTATGTAATGCCTCTGATTGTGTGCAGGGACTCGTGTTGACACTTGCCCTTCAAAAACAAACTTATTATCTTACGTTCAGACATCCAACTTTTGTCAGCAGCAAAATCTCCTTACGTCAGGCCATGTTTATCTTGTGAGTCAAACATTAACAGCGTACGGCTGGTATCCAGACTTACTTCCTCTGGTTGTCGGTCAGCGTGATGCCTTGCGAAGACACCTTGAAGTGCACAATGGTGGCGGCAGCTGGAGAGGCAGCAGCCAGTGTCTCAGAGATGGCCTTGGCGACAGCCTGAGGGCCTGTCAGGGACTCCATCTCCACTGAGTTGATGTAGAGCACGTTGCATGCTGGGAAGAGAGCAGACGTTCAAATCAGACAAACAAAAGAAATGCCAAATGGAACGGTCGATCTGTGAGGGAAAAAAACGACACAAACTGTATGTCTTCAAAAATGCTATTAATGCCTGTTTTGATCTATCCATGCAAATATATTGATTTCCTCTCATTAGAGAACATGCTGTCCGCAACAAAGCTGGGGTCAAACTGCTTTAGAAAACGAATCCATCCAATATCATTCCACATGAAACATTTTGCCTGAGAGAAGAAGCCGGACACAGATGTTAACAGACAAAATCTAAATACATCTCAAGGGATTAAACAGGGCCATCATTAATTTATCTTCATTTGTGCAGGTTAAACATACACGGACAGACATAGAGGATGCACATTCCAGATGGAAGTTTCCAAATAAAAGTGCACAGGGTTTACCATGGGAATCAGCAGGGGCCCTCTGCACTGGGATAACATGGGTGTCTTGTTGTCAGAACAAGTGAACAGGATGATTCAGGACACGTTAATTACATGGTCATTAATGTCCTAGAATCTCAAAGCTGTGTTGTATTTGAGCCTCAAAAAACTGAGGGTGTCACAGGATCGCTTTTACCAAAGAGAATGAATGAAAGTGAGGTCATGTTTTACCTGCTCCCTGTTTCAGCCTTTCAGCCAGTGGATTTGGTGCGGCTACTTCTGGCACTTCCTCGGTGAGATCTACATAAAACACGAGACAGAGGGAGTTACTTTTATATAGTTAGTTTGATATTCTTTTGTTTTCATTTAGTAGCACCAAGGGCTTCTGTAATCGGTTCATCAGCATTAGGCCTATTACTATGTTAATGATAGGTTCCAGTCTCAGCTCTGATATTATACATGGTATATGCAATAAAGATACTTTTATGGTAATCAGTTTTAAATCATACCTAGCAACACAAGTATTCACAGATAGAAATGCCTGGTCCAAAACTCACTTCAAATGTGGGGCAAGAGTTCTTTTTTTTCCACAGTTAATTTGTGTAACTTGTGAAATACTTTTTCAGTTAAGATGAATAAAAACAATTATCATTTGAATAACAATTGCTCATCCAGTGTTACCTTAAATTCACGCCTGCTACGCAAACTGTACTCAAACACAACAGAATCCCTTAAAAAACGCATAAATGTTTGCCGAACACACAGACCTGTGGTAGGGATAAGTAGTTTGCAGGGTAGGGCCAGTGGTGTGATAGCATGTTGGTAGACCAAGGCAGACAGACAGCCTGTCAAACAGACACAAGACACGGTCAGAGACACGCATTGGAGCCACAAAACACTTGGATCAGAAAAACCAGCACACTTCTCCTTTAATAATTCCATTGTGACAAACAAAAACTTGACACTTCTGGTTCTATTCCTGTCGAGAGGAACAGCACTTCCCATGATTCAATCTTTTTTTTTGGTGGGATGGATTTGGTTAAATCTGGTTTAGATTTACAGTTCACAGCATTCACAGACAAAGAAACTATTAATTAGAAAAAACACTCATCGCCATCCTGTCGGTATTAGTAGTTGTAAAACAAAACAATTACAGACAGCAACTTTACACGGAGTGAGGAGTGAGGAGCTGACATATGGTCTGGAGACAGGAAGAAGAAACAAGGAGAGGCAATACAAAAGTTTACAGAAGTCAGTTTGCCCCATTTTCTATTTGGCAGAAGAGACAAACACACGCGTGCCATCCAGTCTCAGAGTGTAATTAGTGAGGAGAACATGACTTACATCACTACAGTCAGTCAGTAATTACGGTAGGATTATATGTTATACAGCTTGGAAAGGGGTGCAGATCTGTGACAGACGCACAGAAAGGAGCATGTGACTTTTCCTCCGAACTCCTCATGGCTTCCCCGAGCTGTCAGTGTACGTGTGTATGTGTGTGTGTGTGTGTGTGTGTGTGTGTGTGTGTGTGTGTGTTTCAGGCCGTACCAAAGTAAGGCTCGTTGGGACAACCCTTCAGCTTCACTCCTTTAGGGCTGCTCTCGATCAGGAAGTGCCTCACCAGCTCGTTGTTGATGTCGCCTGCGACAAAAGAGAGGGAGAGGGGGGGTCACAGCTGATTACCATGGAGACATCACCTCACATCTTTGGCATTAGCTTTAAGTCTGTCTCCACCCTGACCAAAGAACACAGTAGCTCTCTACTGAAAGAGGAGCTGCACAAAGCAGTGGAGTAAATACTTGTTGCCTTACGAACACAAACATGCATCCTGCCCCCATACCTTTCTTGTTCTGGTGCACTGAGGGGGGATGAGAGGCCACCTTCATAGCCAAGCCGTAAGCCCCCCTGAACGAGTGACTGTCCCGGATAACAAAGGCTCCAGGCTCCCTCTCTCTCAGCAGGCCAATAGCTGTAACACAGTAGGCATTCAGTTATGTCACAAAATGAATTGTGAGGGTGGTGATGAATCTCAACAGGTATCAGATGGATTGCCATGGCATTTTGTAGAGATATTAAAGGTCCATGGACAATTAATCCTGATGATTTAGGTTTTCCTCTAGTGGGACCATGGGATTGACATCTGGTTTGTAGCAAGGGGCAACCTTCAGGTCTGAAAAGTGAAGCCAAGGCAGAAGTGCCTTATACTTGTATTCTTGTCTATTCTCCAGCAGGGGGACGACTCCTCTGGTTGCAAAAAGAAGTCTGATTGTATGAGAAAATTACACTACTTCTCACTTTATGGTCTCAATCAAGTCTATTTCAACATGATGTTGATTTAGTTTATTATGGTCCCATATAGTAGACATGAAGCAGGTTATGCTTTATGGTGTGGCTACCTTGTGCTTGACGGGCCAGTACCACGCTGTGCCTTAGTACAGTCTGAGTGGCCGCTATTTGATGTTAGTTTATTAGAGTTGGCTTTCGAGCTAAATAACATCTGCAGTCCCTTGACAGGTCACAGTTAAAATGTAAAATAACATACGGCACTAATAAATAAAATACAGGATAAGAAACAGGCAAAGCACTACAGTTCTTATGAAATATCAGTGTTTTTTAGGGACACATTGGCTGCATTGGCTATATTTGGGGAACATACTAAGAGAAAGTCAGCTCATTAAAGGATTTAAGTGAACTAAAGAAAAAGGTAGCAGAAGGTTAAAAGAAGTCAAGTCCTGACCCTTGGTTTAAAAAAAAAAAAGTGCTAGTCAGTCCATATTACATTACAACTCCAACTTTTAACAAGCGGCTTTGCTTTAGACATGCTATCGTTGAAGGAGAGAAGCTTTAGATGAATTACTTCACTCTTTAGTTCAAGGCCTCAGCCTGTTCACATGTGATAGTTTAAGGAAGGAAGATGGATGAGATGAGTAACACATGCAGATGTTCCCTAATTCTCTACATGTGGTGTGGCTGTTCCTCTGGAAGTGCATGGCACTAAGTATAAACCGTGTGTGTGTGTGTGTGTGTGATGTCATTGCAGTTGAGCATGTGCTTGTATTTAACATGATATAATCCAATACTGGCCATAAGCAAACGCAGATGGGGCAGCCAATAGCCACTGACCTCACAACCAAACACACGTACAGAGATGTGTATATACCGACGCATGAGCGTGTGTGTGTTTGGTATAACCATGAATATTCATTATGGCGTATACGTGGACATGCATTTATGAAAAGTGATTATGCTAATGCTTGTTTGCGAGAAAGTTAACGCCGTGACTTCAAATTTAACAAAAGCATTAAAGTTCAATCATCCCAAACACATTTTAAATGCTTCGAAGGAATACTCCACAAGAAACAATGGTGATCTAGTTCCACATTGAAATCAAAGACATCCAAACTTTTTAAACCACTCCTGCAGCACTGTCCACTTCTTCATTGTCTAATGTTATTGGAAAGCGGCAAACAATCATATTTTTGCCAAAATATTGCTAAATGCACATCTTCTTTTATGCTTCTTGCTGGCAAGGTTGCATGCTGCAAATGTAAACTCCAACTCAGAAGCATATCGGGGGTGTGTCTTTGACATTCAAAACATGGAATATATGGCATATTCTTTGATATAACTGTCTTAACATTTTGACACACTTGGCACACACTTAACCGCCGATCCCCAGCAGACACCACGAGGTAAAAATTAAATAGTAAGAAAACTTTCAATAATTGTTCAAAGGTCATTTAAGGGAAAAGTCTCTCTGCATCTTACCTTGCTCCCTGGAAATGTCTGGCTTGTACCAGAACTTGGATGTGTCTTGGACAAACTTGACATTCAGCCTGCTCTCAGGACTTCCATCTGCAACAAAAAAACAAAAGAACATCAAAAAAAGTAAGTGACAGAGAAGGAGCAAACGGAGAAGGACTCCAAAATGTGTCTTCATGTCACTCCAGATAATGTATATGTCCTTACCGGACATGTTGAACCTTGAGAAGTCAGAGAGGGTGTGGAAGTAGCTGGGATTGCTTCCTCCACTCATTGGGGACATTATCTTCCCGTTCAGCGTGCCATAGGACAGCGCTCCGTTTGGTCTGTCGCCGCTCGACATGCGCCTCTTCTCTGGAAGCTGGGGCTGGAAACCAGGGGCTGGGCTGCCCTGCCGGAACCCTATACCCATCCCCATCATCCCCCCATCCTGGTAACCTGCAGGTGAGATGGGGAAGGACGGAGTGGGTGGTCCCTGGTAGCCCGACGAGCTGCTCTGTCGTGACAGGTTCCCATGTCTCTCATCTGGCGTGGTGTAACCGCTGTGCATGGGGTGACGGTCCAGACTGGGGCTTCTCTGGGATACCTGCGATACAGATGGGTGACGGCCCAAAACTGGACTTCCTTGGGGGTGTGTGATCGATGGCTGTCGGTTGAGCACGGGGCTGCTCTGCATGGGCTGGCCCAAGGACGGCTGTCTGCTGAGGACCGGGCTCCGCTGAGACCCCTGTCCCAAAGAGGCCTGTCTGCTAAGGACTGGGCTGCTCTGAGCTCCCTGAGACGGACGACGACCAAGAACGGGACTGCCACTGAGACCTACCATACCCACATCAAAGCCGTTAGCTGGTGATGTTTGCTGGCCTATGATAGAACCCTCCTGAATAGCACACGAGCGCTGCTGGAGGAGGGGGTTGTAGGTGGAGCCCAGGATGTTGGTCCGGTGCTGCGCATGGGGACTTCCGTGGCTCAGCGTTGTCTGGGAGGGTTCCGGGGTGGGCGGGCTGGGGTCTGAGGCCACATGGCTCCCCAGCGGAGTGTTGGGGCCAAGGTAGGATAGCGTAGGGGTAGTGGTGCCAAAGTAGGAAGAGGTCGGAGAGCTGGAATCTAGGTAGGAAGGAGTGGGGGTATTCAGGGCTTGATATGAGGGTGTGGGAGTTGGGTAGGCACTCTCTGTGGCCTGGGAGCGGAAGCCCGAATCAGTAGTGGGTTGGGACGGAGTGCTAACGCTGCTGGGGTGATCACTGGAAGAAAATTGCAAACGTTTATTAACCAGCTGAAGTTCTACACACATCAAACTGTTTATTTGGACGCATGACTTTGCAGACTTAAAAGCATTTAAAGGGTTACGGCAGTCGCTAAACGGGCTGCAATGTAATTGCTTGGGGCAACTCCTCACTGTCAATGTACGCCCACTTAGACTCTAAACATGGTAAAATGGGGTCCAGGTTGAAAAATAGCACAGTTACCCTTTAAGTACCTAAATATTTAGATTTTCTTATTAAATAAGTAGAAAGAATGAATAGCAATTAAAAATATGAGTAATTGACAAGGTATATCTTTGCAAAGCAGAAGCCACCTATGGCTCCACATGACACTATGACGGATGTACAAGTCACATCTATATCATATCATTACTATTTCACTAATTCACTAATATCTGGTTTAAGATCTGGCCTGGGACCAAACGATAAAAGAGCATTAAGTATTGGGCTCACCCCTGTGAGCTCTGGATGGGGCTGCTGCTGGACAAAGGTGGGTTCAGCGTGTGCGAAGTGGGACTCGGACTTCTCTGCTGGGCTGCAGTCTCTCCCAGTGGGCTGAGGCTCCGAGGTGACGTCGACTGCTCTCCGCCTGCCGCTGCCGACCTTGCCACAGACTCGACATAGCTTCTTGGTGCTGCATGAGAGAGAGAGAGAGAGACATTTGCTTTACTTCTGCTGTCTGTATTTGATGTTCCCTTTAGCTTTGTGGCATTGTAGTTGTGTGACGGTGATAGTATGCCAATAAAAAATGTCTCAAGAAAACTGTGAACGCAGAATGGCACAAGATTGAAATAATATGCTGCCGTGAGAGTGGTTGTGACTCTTTTCCAGACAAGAAATGAAAACGGAAATGGTTTTGCCACACAAGATGTAGATGGTCTACAACTGAGCCATAGGTAGAGAAAGAAATGGGGTGGAGGAGATTAAAACGTTGATGATCTGCGGCATTGTAGCAGCACTCTTACCTTCCTCACCCTCACTGCTCTCATCTTCTGTGGAGCATCGTTGGAGATAATCCAGAGAAACAGAATAATGTAAAGGAACAGAGGTACAGCAAAGGAGGTGGGAAGAATATTTTGTGTCTGTGCCATACTCATTTCATTTGGTGTGTGTGTGGTTATGCAACTCGTTTTCTTTCCCAACTCGTCAAATACTGACGCTTGGTCAGACCACTTTGCAAATTACATTTTTGTGTTTGTCAGCTGTTAATACAATTAATACGTTTTGGCAGCATTAGAAAACAATGACTACTTGGATTTAATTAGTTAGTGATTATAATAAAGTGAGTGTTACAACCAACCTGAGCCTGTTTGATTGAGGAGGATTTCTGCTGGGTTGTGGGGCTTCAAACCCAGCGCTGACAGTGGGGTCTTGGCAAGACCAGGAGGGGACCGACCTGAAGAGAATGGGACACTTATCACCACACAGCATCATACGTCACTAACATCTTGACAGCTGCTTCCTATTTATTTTATCCCTTTTTCACGAACTAAGAACATTTTTTTTTTTTTCTTAATTGTCAATTTCCATAAGGCCTGCAGTAGTTTTTTTTAACAACAGTCTCGCCCGCTTAAAGTTGACCTTTAGTCTTGATAATGATATACTAACACACAGGTAAACAGCTGTCAAGACAATACAGCATCAACACAGCTTAACACACAGGGGCAACATGTCCAGAGGGGTGTGCTCATGCTCTGATGGAGGGGAAAAACATGCATTTGACTAATAACAATGTGACACCACCTCACTCTACCAACAGCAGAATAAGGTTTGTGTCAAACACAAAGCAGAGCTGGGTCAAACTGAATAAAGAGTGTTTGGTTCCCCAGGAATCTGTCATTTTACAGGAGAACGGCATTAGTAATCCTCAATTGCTCTTTTTTTTTTTTACAATTGTAGACTCAAGTTTGTTTTAGTTTTACATTAGCAATCGGTACTGTCCATTGTTCCGTCGGCCCATGATTCTGAAACCCCAGATTTTCTTTGCATCTTATTACTCGTTTGCCTTTGTGGTTGGGTTGGTTAGGTTTAGGCGTAAGGAGTAGGATTAGTTATATGTAGGATAAGAATATCAGGGTAAGCCAACCAGAGGCGGTTCATACCTTCGTAGGAAAAAATAAATATTGCGACCGGGAGGGTCGCTGTGGATAACAATTTGGCATGTGGTTCTGTTTACTACACACAGAGATTGTACTTTCGAAACAATGGGCCTGAGGAATGATGAGAGTTTGTTTTGGGATTAACGGGCTGTCAGACAAATGGACTTTCAGACAAATGGGCTTTCTGTCAGATGGGACCTTTTTTGGAATAATGGGCCATCGGAAGAATGTCATGACTTCCCTATATTCCTTTGAATCAAATGTTGCCACTTAGTCATTACTGTCCATGAAAGAATAGGCACTTTGATACAGTCTCTGCTACATTAACACTGGAGGGAAAGATTAGGAGTAGAGTGTGTATATTTAGACCTATACTACTAGAATCATCAGTAAATGTGTTTGATTCAAGAATCTGTTCTGCACCTCTAGTCTTCCTTTAACAATGCCAACTACTCCTTTATTCCCCTCCAGCGTAAACACAAATGATTATGTGGGGGGGAGAAAAAAAAATAAAAACTCTTGTGGTAACAAACACATAATGCGAGCACAATTACCAAAGGACAAGACATAAACGGCTGGGTAATTAAGACTGCTGGGGGAGGGCAGGCAGGGTGCTGTTTGTGGTGAAACAAGGCAGCAACAGGAACCCAAACACAGATGACAACAGCAACACAGAGAGCAGCAGCAGCTGAGAGAGTGGAAGCATGTCTTTGTGCTTTACGTGTTTGGATCTATGGATGAGTGTTTGTGTGTGTTGACAATGAGGCTAATTTTTGACTTTGTCAATGCATGAAAGTGGAGATTATTCCCTGCTTTTTTTGTACCACAAGTATCTGTTTTAGCAGCAACAGACTTGCAGGTAGTTTACTGTTGAATATATGTCTGATGTGTGTCCTACATTGTGTCCATTGTGTTGCCAGTGCTGCTCTCATGTGGCTCCCATGCCAAAGCATTGCAGAACTGTGATAAGTGATGGGTAAAGCTCACTTGGGGAGAGGGAAGGGATGGCTGACATTGTGGGACAGTGGTACTCCGGTAGAAAGACGTGCATCCTCCACTTACCAAAGAATCCAAATCAATTCTTTGTACTTGCCACCTAGATGCCCCACATTTAATTGTGGGTGGTGTGTGTGCAGGCAAAGTAAAAACTTGGGAAAGTGATTTGAGGACTACTACTACAACACTATTCAAGACAACTGTGTAATGGAAATAAATGGGAAATACATTTAGTGTCACGTGCACTAATCAAGTAGCTAACCATGCACCTTTAACAAGTTTTGCAAATAACTGCAAAACTAATCTTTGTTAAATGATGACGTTTGAGGTCTATTAAAATCAAAAACAATGAAGGAAACCTTCCGTTTTCTCACAAACACATATCTAACGCAACAATTTGATCTCCATGTGTCCCAGTTCCCGTGTTGATGGGAAGGAGGGGTGTTGCGCCGCAGAGCGGGTGTTAAAAATATGGAGTGACTTTTATGACTAAGTTGTATGGGTGTGCCCTGGGGGAGATGGGCAAGGGGACTGGAGGAGATCATTGGTAGAGTTGGCCAAAGACACGTCACCTAACACGTGACTCTTGTTTATGTGTGGAGTACATGTGAGACTGCGAGAGGCAGTTGGGAGAGATGGTTTTGTCAGTTGGTTTGTCCATCTGTATCTTTTCTATTTTCCAGACTTTGAGAAAACATGTTTTTCTTGTAAAATCAACTTATTCTCTGTGAAACATTTATACTGAACGAAAGACGCTATTTAATCGGTTACACCAAACTGACTTGGCTTTTTTTGTCTCTCTTGCCCCTTTTTTCTCATTCTTCATCTCCTGAATGATGACTGCAGATATTCTTGCAAGAAAAGATGAATTCAGTCTTCACCAGATGTGGCCACTCAGGCATTTTGATGAGCCAGAGCACTGCAGCGTCCCACTCGTACATTGGAAATGCAGCCCATTTACAATCTGTATGAATATGGTAATAGTGGGGATTTTTTTCCACACTGCTTGGAATATGTGGTACCAAATGAAGCACATAAAGAGAGAATGCAAGTCAAGATTAAGTACCTTGAGCAACTGCCAAGAGTCTCAAAACATGAGGGAACCTTTTACACCTCAAGACATCACAAGTTATACTCAAATTTCTGTTCTTACACTTATAAAAAGAGAGACATCCATAAATTGATGAATGCTAAGTAACCTCATTACTAAAATATGCCATTTAAAAGTGAATGTAAGTACATAAATCTAAAGAATAATCTCAGAATAAGAGTAATACCATTGTCAAATACAACCTTCAGTTAGGATTTCATTTAAATCATGTTTTCATCTACTGTAACTAAGCCTGAGCTCCACAGTGCCCTCTGTCAGCCGGAGGGGGGACTTACACAGGTTGAAGTAAGGGGTTTGCGGCGAGATGGGGAAGGCAGGGGTTTGGGGAAACACCTCACCACCAACTATGGGTGTAGGACTGATGGGGCCGCCCTCCATCTCCTCGAAGGCCTCGCGGTAGCTGTGCATGTGTCTCTGAGAAGCGGAATAAAAACACATGTCAACATGTAAAGAAAAAAGGCGGGAAAACAACGTATGTTGTCCCACAATGTATGTTCAAAATGTACACTCTCTACCTCCTTAGGTCGTCCGCCAGGGTTCATCGCTATGGCGTTGGCAAACTCCGGAGACACACAGCGGACGGGGGACCGAAGTGGGACATCTGCGGAGGGGTCGTCGTCAGGACCGTTCTGGTACTGGCCGTCGCTGGTGATGTAATGGCGGGGAAGGGTTGCAGGCTCGTCCAAGGACACTGTACGGGCCTGGACACCTGGCAGGACACGCAAGTTGAGTTTTAAAAATGTAGCAAGGGCTGGTCACTACTGCTTTATCACACTTTTTTCCTCCAGCAATGCCATCATCGTCATTAGAGGTTTTCAGCCATTGTGAATGCTCAACGCACAGGCCATCGTGTGCATTTTGGTTCTCAAAACTGTTGAATTTAACATGCACACACACAAGGTTAATGAAGGGTTAGCTGCTGATCAAACTGAAGCCCAGTGGATTTATTTCATTCATTAATAAACCCACTGAATGATATCTCCAACAAAACAAGTGTTTCAAATTTAGGGAAAACCTTGACCTTGAAAATATGTTACATCAAAAAGTTGGCCATCCCTTCTAGCATCAGCTGAAACTATAATAAGTGAACTATTTTTTGGAAAGACCAAGAATGAAAATGTTCTCTCATACAAATAATCAAGACTTTCTGATACACTGGCGCAAGCTGTAGGTTTGTTATCTAATGCGTCAATGCGGCCAGATCTGGCTGAACCTCAAAGCAGCCAGTAAGCTCATTTCAGTTAATCTGCTTTGAACTAAGAGAGAGAAAGAAAGCTACCAGCATGAAACAAACAGGATTTAAGTTAAGAGTTTTATGCTAATATGAAATGCCATTGACTGGCGGGTGGAGGTAGCAAAGCATGAAGTGCTTGCCAAAGCTGCACGGCCAATGTGAACGAATACCACTGGCTGCCCTGTGCTTTGGAACAAGATGAAGGTTAATGGGAGAAAAAAAAGGGGAGAACAATAGGTTTAAGAAACAAGTGGGAAAATTGGGTGAATAAATCCTGTGGTGTTGTTTGTGCTGAGGCAGCTTATCCTCTGTTGTTTCTAAGGGTTATTTTCTCCATGTTTCAAATTCACTGAAACAGTTGAATGAATAATGTGTTGGATGGACCTTGAGTTAATGTATTGTTTCTTTCTTAATGCTCCTCTTTCACACCTACATGAGAACATGCCTTTGCCAAGATGAAATGATGTCATCGGGAAACTGAAAACAAACACAGGCTTGACGGTGTCCTTAACAATGTGACTGAAGGCTTTTATCAGTTTGATGCTGATAGACTTCCATACATGTAGAAACAAAAGACAAAACCCTACGAGCCTGTTATGCAAACGTGAAAATATTAATATCCCCTTTACTCAGCTTCATTTTGAAGTGAGGGTGCGAAGACCTGGCCAAATATCTGTGGGGAAAATGTATAGATAGCAGCTGTGGAAACTCGAACTCGAATAGTTCGGAATGAAGGTAGCTGCCATCGCCACCTCAGTATTAAATCTGAGGCTTTAAAAATGATTTTCTCTAAATTTCCTTACCTCTAAGTTACCTTCTCTTTATAAATCAATGTACTTATTGTATTCTTTTTAAATAAAAGAGAGAAATCAAAGATGAATAAGTGCCAATCATGCTATCTGTCAGGATGCTTGGCGTTGGCGAGGGGTTGGTTAAAAAATCTTGGAACCGACAGCTTTGCAAAGCATGTAGGCAGTCAACACCCCCAAACAGAAACACACCCACCATCGCACCGAGCCCAGAAACTGAGGACCAGATGTACCCACGATGCACTGCTCAGCAGCAGAGTACTGTCAAACACTGCGTTGTTGCCCTAGCGACTGCTAATGGCTTCCAGCTGGGACGGCTGGAGATTCTCGAGGGCTGACTTTTCTCAGCTATTTAAAATCCAGTCATCATGTGGATAAGCATGGGGTTGTTTCCAAATACATCAACTTGATACGTGATCTAGAGTCGCCATATGTGCACACCTGCAACTGGGCGAGGTCATTTAAGGTAAGAGTGAAGGGGTTGCATTCCTGGCAAGGTAAGTGTAGATCAATGGGAGAACTGTATTTTATAGTCTTTTGTTTAAAAAAAACGTCTACATTTGTGCAATAGTGCTTGTAGAACAGAAACGTCATAATGGCGTTCATTTCAACTCTACAATCCAAGATCTACTCTGTTACATTTAACTTTGATGTCGTGTTGCGTCACTAAAAAGGGCCCTAAAACCGAACAATCCTGTCTGCATTGTGGTCGCTTTCTCCCAGTGGACACATAGGGCTTTAGCAATGTTTCCAACGAGGACTGTGGGGTCGCTCCTGGATTTGGTGTCCTTTGTCTGGCTTTGTAAATCTTCAAAATAGTGTGAGTAAAAAAAAAAGAAGCAGCCTTGAATGAAGCCAGTGTATCCCAGCCTCGGTATTGTTCCCAGAGTTTGGCAAAATGGATCTTGTGACATGCACTCTCCTGGCAAGAGACAGAGCCTCCTTTGTGCCTCTCTTGTCTAGTTCTTGTGAAACTTTAACATTATCCAATTTGGATGGGGGGTTTTTTTTACGCTGTAGTTGAGGTAATTCCCTGACCTTGAGGTAGAAAACTGTAACTCAGAACAAAGAGGAATAAAGGGTGAGTATGTATGCAGAGAGGATTTAGTGGTTAGTTTGATGATGATGATCCTATACAAACCCGACAATGACAGAGAAAAATGTGTTACGTATGAAATGGAGAAAGAGGAAGTGAAACAGAAAGAAAACTGAGTAGCAGCAGATTGGGCAGTCAATTATTAAACAAGAAATGAGAAAGGATTAAATGCAAATCAAAGCCCACCGCACTCGAAAGCAAAGCAGATACAGACTTGAACTTGGACTACTTGAAGGAACACTTGAAAAAAAAAGGACCTCTCCTTTCTTTTTAAGTGTCCCTTCAGACAGGATGGAAGAACCAACCCGAGAGGGAGTGAGAAGGGCGGTGGTCAGACTGAGAAGAGGTCATGCTGGGGATGACACTTTGGACACGAGCCGAGTATTCTGGGTAAACAGATGGATGATGACAGAAAGGAGAATGATGATGACAAAATTGAAAGGAAAAAGAAAACAAGCGAGACCCGCCTATAAGAAGAACGAGAAGGTAACTGAAAGATATTTTCCATGTAAATATATATACAGTATATATATATATATATAGCTGATTCCTGTTATCAGTTTGGAAATCAACCTACGACTCCGACATTAATTAAAAAGTGAAACAGTTTTGTCTTCACGGTCTCTAAACAAATCATGAAGAAATTAGGATTTCTATGAAACAGGAAGTAGACAGCAATCAGACTAGGGTCTAATTTATCTCCCACAAACAATAACTACGTTTCTAAATCATAACGGTCTTAAACTGCTATTTAGTATTGCGTAATGTGGACCATTGCTCTTCATTTAAATGTCGGTAAAGTGAACTGAGCCGTACTGTTGATTCTAGAAAACCTCTTTCTGGCAATAGTAATCTCAGGGCTCAGCTATCACACTGCTATATGTTGACTTGCTTGCTGCTCTGCAGGATGCCTGGTGTGCTTATCTAGGGACAGTCAACCTGCTGGACTGCAGAGAACACTTTCCTGTTTGAGCCTGAGTGATGGGGACTGATGAGGTGACATTCAGGAAATGAGATAAGGACAGAGCGGTGTTTTCACCAGAGACATGTGTGCACAGGGCAGGGATGGTGGCATCAACGTTGCTCTTCAGTACATGTTCTGTCTTGCCATCAAAACAAAGCTTACACACAACTGGTACATTGAATAATGCTTAGTATCTACTTGTCCAGTGCCCGTTTGGCCGATTGCTTGGCCGAGAACCGCTCATCCAAACAACTTCACACTTCGATACAGCTTTGATTGCATGAACAGTTGTCGATAAACTCTAAGGACAGGCATACATACAGACAGAGACTCCTTCTATTTTAGTTAGACAGTTTGATGTATTTGTAATAGGAATTTGGGATATAGCAATGATCATTAAACAACAGGGTGATATTTTTGTCTCTACTGGGAAATGGATTGGTTGTGGAAATAATGAACCAAACGTAGTGTTTGGGTGCTTCTTGAGAGAAGTAATAGTGGAAGGCTACAACCAAGAGTCATTTTGTAGAGTGAGCCCAACAGACAACAGGTGGGCTGTAAAATGAAAAGGACAGCCCACCCAGTACAACTCTTTAAAACAGAAGAGCCACACAGGGCCTAGGGCATGATCGTATGGAAAATGAGAATTAAACGGCTTCATGACATAACTATGACATGACATACTGTATTTATCTGTGTCATCATGCTATGTAAAACTAAACTAAAGCTATATTTGGGTTGTCAGGTAGTCACATCTTTGACCTCGGCAGTAGGCTATATAGTGTTCCTAATGCAAACTTTACGAATGAAATTGTTTTTGCAGCAGGTTGCACTTAGTATTGTGTGAGGCAAACAGTTTATCAATCCTTTAGAAATCTGTAAAATCATTTTTATACATATGAAGAAGCAATCTGCTGTTGGATAACAGGTAATTCTCAGGTAAAGTGGAGCTATGGTATTCAGATGACATAACTTAATGTTAGATCTTACCAGCCACTCTTTGCGCAACCAGACCTTCAACGTTGAAGACTTCATCTTGCTCACTTTCTCTTGGCTGGGGTGATGCTGAGGCAGTGCTAGGGCTTCTCTGGGGTTCAGAGACCTCTCCAGACTGGGACAATGTGCTTGGTGGGTAGCTGTTGATGGGCTTGAGTTGGAAGTGACCAACTAAAGCGGGGGAGGCATGTTGGGAAGGACTGATTCCAGCTCTCTCATATGTGTAACACGGAGATCCCTGGACAGGTACAGGCTCTGGTGTACTAGGCTTCCCAGGTGAGACCTGAGGCTGTGACGAGTGGCTGGCCAGGCTGGGGCCAGAAAAGTGGGTGTGAATGGTGGCATCGGCCTGGGAGAAGGACGGCTGGGTGGTCACTACAAAATTGTTTTCCCGCAGTGGAGCACTTTGGGACTTTGGCACCAGCGGACGGCCTGGTTCCAGGTCCAACATGAGGAGATTAAGAGTTTCAATAGATTGCTCAATTTCTTGCTGGGAGGCGCTGTGGCGATGAGGGAATTGTGGGAGGCTGTGGTGGCTGGGCATCACTGCTACAGATGGAGGTGGACTAAAAGTGAGGCCCTCAGTTACTGGCTCCTCTGGTACACCAAACTGCTGCCAAACATTGAGACCACGCTGGACGGCATCCCTGCTACTGGTGGTGCGGGTGGGAGCTGGTGGCAAAGAGTTCGGCTCTGCAGCAAATGACTGAGAGTTGTACAAATTGCCATTCTGTGTAGCCATGTAATTACCGGAAAATGGGGCCGAATCACTTTGGGTCAAAGCGACAGGTTTGTTGGATATGGCAACTTGCGTCCGGGCGGTTTCCAGAGGCTTTTCTGGGACACTGCGCTCCAGATACGGTACATGGTCCTGGCCGTTGACAAGTGACTCAGGCTGGTAGTAAAGATCAGCTGGTGTAGCCCGACCATCTGTGGAGGAGAATGTCCCTAGACTGTCCACACTGTTGCCCTCCTGACTGATCGGCAGCTCATCGTCTAAAATGTCTGTCTCACGGTCAATGCTGCTGTGCCCATTGACATGGACCTGGACAGGAACCAGGTGAAGCATGCCTCCAACAGCAGAGGTCGGGGTGGACAAGTAGCCCTGTCGATGCATGGGCCCCTCCAAGCCACTCAGCAGCTGCTCCAGCTCCTGTTTCTCTTGGGGACTGATTGGTTGTTGTGCAGGAGGGGCGTGGTGATGGACTGAGGGTAGCTCCTCACCAACAGGAACGTGTGTCTGGCTCACTGTGGAAGCCTGAGGAGCTGCTGTCGCTTCATCAGTTCGGTCAGTTTTGATGGAGGCAGTAGAGTTTCCTGAGTCGCTGCTCACTGACAAGGCATGGTCAACCGCAGGTAGGGCATGTTCAGCAGCAGTGGGCGGGAGGCCGTTCGCTGTGACTGATCCTTCAACAGACTCCTTTTTACGAACTTTGGCGTAGAGGCTGCCGTCCAGGGGTCCTTCGGTATGGATGACTTCTACAACAAACAAGAATGACAGAGGCTCCATTAGAATAACATTAGGCCGAGGACAACAGTCAGCAACCATTCAGCTTTCCACAACCCTTTCATATTCAATCTTTAAGTATTTTCAAAGCCATAGTACTTTGGCTATTACAGAAATAAATGTTTTATCCTCTAAGCACACAGGATTCATTAAGGCACTAGGGAGCAAAAGTAGCGCTATCATAGAGGGAAACAGGGGTATTGGGAAATTGTGTGGGCATGGCCTAAACAGCTGCAGTTAAACTAAACACTGGCTCACGTCCACCTATTCTACCAGCTTCAGGAAATGAGCAGGGTCTGTGGCATGCAGTGTGGAAAAAACGATGAAATCACAGGAGCCTGCCTCGCAGTTTCTCAAGCCAATTGGATTAATCTGCACCACCTGAGGGATACCAGCATAATAGAAGATGAATCAGTTGTTGATTTTATTTGCTTATGATCCCTACGACTGTAAACAGGATAAGCAGATGTAAAAAGCGGATGGATGGATGAACATAACAGACTTTAAATTGAATCTGATGGAATGCCGCAACGTGGATTGTGTTCACTGAACACAAAGGCACGTACACACGTACTGTACATGCATACGCTCATGCACATACACATTCACAGACAGCCACACCCAAGTCCAGTGAAGAGGAAGTTGGGTGCCCCGATCAGGAGAATTTAGTCATCACTGGAAAATCAGCCTCACTGAGTAAGGAAGGCTTTTCCTGGACTCCGTCACCGAAAGCAAAACAAAAAGCTCAACATACTGAGAATCACACTGAAAAGGTTGAGAGACACACATACTTTTCTCCTTCCTCCCGCATTCTCTCATACAGCCAACACAGTGCTTCAAGGCAGACAGATTTATGTGTAATGTCGGAAAAAAATCACAACTACGTCTCCTCCGCACCATTTTAGGGCTCAACAGTAAGGATTGCGCTTTTTTTCCGGGAGTAGTAAAATGCCACTTTTGGCGAGGAAATCTAGCAACTCACTTGCACGATTGGGCAAGCGGTAAAAAACAATTAAAGGCATAGTTTTTTTCCAGAGCTGATGATGGAAGTAGCGTTGAGAGTTGCACATGCGCAGCACTGCTCAGACAAGACAAAGTTTATAAACTATACCGCAATCAGTTCAATCATTCTGGAAACAGAGTTTAGTTGGGTGGATAAGAGGATGTGGGTCAATCTCATATATTTAAATAAAGATTAAACCCTACAATAAACTTTGGTCTTTTGATAATTGCTAATAAATAAAACATTTTGCATAAGGGCAAGAAAAAATGTACTTGAATTTCTGACCCACTTGCCCGTCCGGGCAAGGGAAAAACAACATAAATGTTAAACCCTGGATTTAGTAACAGTTTGTGTGGTAACGCATTCAATAACATAACAATACCTTGTCAGGTAATTCCTCTTCTACTGTCCATTAAAGTTCCCAAGTAACCTCATAACTCATGGTGAGACATGTCCTGATTCTACAGCTTGGGAAAGGAGCTGCACAAAGAAGCTGTCTGTGTCTCTGTAACTTATAGATATCTCCATCTCAGCTTTAGTGAATACTGGGCTCTGTAATGGAGCTTGGTGGGCGTACACACAAGCCGGGCACTGCAAGGTCTCTTTGGCTGGCTCGGGGCAACTTGCCAAGGGAATGGCGCACTGTAGCGGCTGCACTGTCAGGCTGCTGGTGGAAACAAATCTGGGAGCTCTCGGTCACAGACAAGCACAGTGTATGTTTTTTACTGTTAATCCGTTAGTGAGTTTACTTTGATTTGTACTGTGGCGGACCACATGCGGGAAAAAGAGGCTACGATAGCTTCTAGCATGTCTAGTCTGATAATGGCCTGTTGCAGTATCGCATGCCATTTGGACAGGGTATCTTCAGTGTCAGTACCGTTGTCATGAATACCATAGTCAATACAGACCCTAGAACCAAAAAATGCATTGCAAATGCAAACTTTCAGATGAATGTGAATTCTCCACTAAAGCCAATGCTGTCTCCCCTGAAAAGTTAGCTGCTAAGACATTAGGCTCCAAATCAAGTCATCATTACACATTTATAGAGCTCATGAAACTGCAAGTATCAAGTTTGGTGCACTGGATGCATTCCCGTCCACATGAGTGCAGACACACACACACACACACACACACACTTTTAATGCATCAGTCATGTAGACAAACATAGACACAAGTCGTGAAAGAAGAGCTCCCCTCACTTTCTACATTTCAGTACCTTTATAATCACCTGCCCCGTAGCCAAATGCGACTCGTGCAATCGGGATGATAAGTCACATGGCTCAACTGATGTCACACCCTGAAAGTCTGAATTACAACGCTTCAAACGAGTCAAAGTCTTGTCGAAGGAAACAGCAGAAACACCTGCCCTACCTGTGCGAGCAGTGGACGTCGGCACAATCCCAATCTAAGATGATAAAAGCCCTGCAGAGTAGCCCCCGGGGTGGGACATGGGCGATTACAGCAGGAGTTTGGTGAGTTAGTTGGCTACTGTCCGTCCTCCTCCTCCTCCCTCTACTCAATAGCTGGGAGAGCTACGGCAGTTGCTGGCTGCTCAGTAGCTCGCACTAGTCTAAAGGCTGCCCCTGCTGTGTGCGCGTATGTGGGAGGTCTATCACAACAGCCTGTTTGACGGTGTACGTGGGAGGGGGGGGGGGGGGGGCTCTAGAGTTTGATGGAATGACATCAGTCCCTGTAGGCTCTCTTCCTTGAGGTGTACAGTTTGTTACTAGTCCCCATTGGTCATATAAAAGATGTTTCCTCTATACAAATATATTCAATATATAAGACTTGTTTAAGCTATAGCTGAAAAAAAAAAAACGTGTTGAAAAACATAGTAAGGCGTACACCGTCAGCGTCATGCGTAAAAATGAGCCCTTTCCATGCACACATATACAGAGATGCCCCTCCTTTAGCCCACTGGTGTCGAAAACACTCATGTAATGGAAAGAGTTACCTCGTCCAACAACGGTCATTTAATGAGCTCTCTCCAAGCTAGGAAGCAGGGAGAGAACTCCACCCTGCTACAGGCAGATGGAGAAAACAGAAAGGCCTCGTGGGTAAAAAATAGAAAGATGAATACATTTGAGTGGCTGCTGATCCGGTATGGAATATAAGAGGGGCTCGCTGTTTTATTGGTTCACATTAAAAATGACGTAGTCGGATGTCGCACACAAACGTGCACACATACACACAAAACACAAGCTTTTTTTCCCACAGTTTGAGAGCTCTTCAGCCTGGGGTCCAGTTCATATCACCAAGCCATCTGTACACATTAGCATGCAGGACATTCACTTCACTGTCCAGAACAATTCCACATTGGTCATTCTGGCTGATAACAATAAACATGTGACTTTGGCCTCCACAAAACGTTTGTCTCTATTGACACCCTCATTTCAAGCAGATTGAATTCAATGGAAGTTTCATGATTCTGGATTACTGCGATACTGTTTTCCCTCATTTGACTCACAGATTGTCTCACCAACTCTCTCATTTTCTCGCTTTTAAACTCTCTCTTTCTACCTCCACATCCTTCCCCTGGCCTCTCACTCGATTCTTTTACCGATGATGATGAGGATGGCAATGACAGCGATGATGCCAGTTGTAGTCCTACGGTCCCACTCTCACATCAAATGAAAGATCAATTTAGTTTCCCCTCTGTCTTCACTTTAGAAGTGACGTGACTGCTAAGCGATCCACAGAATCCCCATTTGTACGACAGGAAATCTAATATGTCACTTTTTACGCCAAGCAGACTATTTATGTTGAGACTGCTTCTGTGCGCGGTGCTAAGTCTGCTGCTGTTTTCATTCGGTTGAAATGAACACAAGTAAGCCTCTACAAATAGCCTTTCCGTGTTCCTTCCCGTGATAAGAAAGGTCATATGTATGTGCGATATCTTACACTGTTTGTGTCCACGTTGGTGTGTGTTTTGTAAGTACTCCCCAGGAGGGAAATACTTGCTCTGTGATCCCAAGCATATTAGTTAGAGGAGAATGTCTGCGATCCCGACCCCATCGCCCCGGCTAATTATACAACAGCAGGGGAGAGTGAACCATGTCTGACCAGTCTGGAATGACCAATTGGTTGCGTCGCTACATCCTCTGCAATTGAAACGCTTCGGGTTTATCACAAAATGCTTTTATAAAACAGCAGCAACTTAAATTAAATCAAGCACATCATGATCATAAAATGCAGGCATTGCTACTGTTCTCAAACATATACCAGTCTAGACAGTAAAAAAATATTGCACACGCACAACATCTAAACTGAACTCAACAAAATACAAAATGTCGAAAGTGGAAAGGTGGTGCCAGATATTTTGAGGTTCTGTGGGCCAGATGGTGCAACTGTGTGAACTCCTGATCTTTAAACTCTGACCTCTGACCCCTGTGGCAATAGATCCCCTTTACAGCGGAAATAGCATGTTTCCCCTTTAACTTGCATGGACAAACACGCCATGTGCTACTCTGTACTTGTGTATGTGCGTGAGAGAGAGAGAGTACGTGTGTGGGCATTCCAAAACAGTTGAGGTCTGTTGGCCACAAGTGTGACATTAATAAAAAAGCAATGATGAAACATTTTCTGGGAACGTCCCCTCAGGCCCCAAATGCTGCAAGCACTTATAGCCCGACGAGAATAAAGCTCTGAGAGTATTCACATTCAAGAAGCCCGAGAGAATTAAGAGCTTCAGTAGCTGGACATGATAGTCTATAAGTATACAAGTTTAGCCTGGTACCATATTTGGTCTAAGTTAATGGCTGAATTATTGATTTGGCAACAAAGCATTCCTGTACTGTGTGAGAGGGCTCAAGGACAGCTATTAAAGTAATACTGTGGCCTTGTAAATGATCTACACAAGAGGCTATTAGATCGCCTGAGCTGGATTCATTTGACTTGTGAAGATCAGCGAAGACTGATGAATTTAAAAAAATCAAGCAACTGTCATACAAACTGATTCATCTGCAGTATTTAATTCAATTGAATCACAAACAATCTGCAATACAAAATAACTGTGAATTCATGCTAAATGCTAATGATGCCAATGCAAGAACTTCCAATTTGAATGGGAATTCTTAGTACATTAGTGGAGAGTCCCACCAGAATATACAGTACATTTAAATACAGTTTAGTTATTGCCAACATCAATAGCCCTGAAGTGCTTAGTCAAATGTAAGTACAGGATCCCATTCTAATGAACACTTGCCCTGCAGCTCATTAAATATACATCAAAGACTACTTTGAATCAATGTGTGTGAGTGCAAGCTCTCTAGGATTAGAAAAGCAATGGCCAAGGTAATGGAGTAAAGGTAATTGGAACAGGGGGAGGATAGTGATTGATATTTACAGTATATGGATGTTGTGTTCACCTTCAAACTGGCTGACACTATGGTATGGCTATTGGTAGGCTCTTATTTGTATTCGACAAATATGCTTTCAAGGTGAAAACAAAGTGAATTTGTAAAAGAATATATCACATATTACAGTGTATCGTGGCCTTTAAGTGCTAACATAAACTGTTACCTGCCAGCAATGACCTGAAGAGGTCGTACTCAATCAACATATCTTAACTGCAACATTGGTGTTCCTCAGGGTTGAATACTGGGCCCTATTTTGTTTTGATTGTACATTAATGAGCTGCCTTTAGTCTGCCCAACAATCAAATGTATGCTGACGACACGGTTCTTTATGTATATGCTAAAAACTAACAAACAGCAGCCAAGGCCCATGTATCAGATTTGTTGAGCAACTCATGTTTACACCTGAACAAAAACTAAAATGTCTGTATGTTCTTTCAAGGAAGCCCACAGACACTCACCAACCTGATGTTTTTATTAAAGGAGATTTTAAATATCTTGGAATCATCCTATATTCTAATCTGTCATTTAAAAAGCATGCTAAAAAGGTAGCCGGTACTACCAAATCCAACATGGCTGACTTTAGGCATACAAAACCATGCTACGATCTCCTCCCACATAACATACTGCTTTACAAGCCGGCCACAAGCAAGCATGACAACTCTGAAAGCCATTTACAAGTCCCTTTTACAAACAGACACTAAAAACACTTGACCGAAAGGTTCAAAAGCACAATCTATTTAACTGTGATAGTTTAAAACGTTTTGCAGATGCTTGCTTCGTCTTTAAGGTTCTACAGGGGCTCTCACCTCCCACACTGAATTAGTTCATAATGCGAAAGGATAGTTGCAGCAGGGTAACAAGAGCAAATACCAGAGGGGACTGTGTTGTACACAGACTTAGCTGGGCAAACACTCTTCTCTGCCAGAGCCACCCACTACTGGAACAGTCTTTCTATTGAGTTAAGAGAAAGCACTAATTACCCAACTGTGAAACAAAAACTCAAGAGATGGCTTAAAGCAAACCAAACCTGCTATCACGAGTAATTTATACTACCTCATCTCTGGCACGGCTGTTACATACTCTCATTGTTTTGCAAATTTACATTGAGGTGGAAACTGACATGTTGATTAATGTGCACTGTCCCTGGTAAATTAATCAAATAACTAAAGACTATATTTAGCACAAATACTACTGAAAACAATAACAAATGCATAGACATAACCAACACACACACACACACACACCAGGTGCTAATTTTCTGCATAGACAATAAATCAACACACACACACACCTACACACACACACACACACACACACACACACACACACACCATGTGTTATGTATCAGACAGACAGATCATCAACGCAGGGCATTATGTGTCACTCTGGATGAGCTTGTGTCTCAGGAAAAGTCATCAGCAGTCGTTAGCAGCAGGATCGCGTAGGGAAAATCTCTAGGGCCAAATGAGGAGAGGTTCTGATGAGCTGGCTGTGTCTATCTCGCTCCAGAGGTGAGGAGTGGCTTTGATGGGCTAACTTTTTCTAGCTATGATCTGGAGAGACTACAGAGACAGAGCCACTTCATGCTGCCTAAAGCCTTGATAGCTCATGCAGATCCTCCTCAAAGCAACTCTCGAAAGCTCTTGTGCTAATCAACATCGTGGTGAAGACACAAACCGGTCTTGCTCCTGACCAGATACTTCCTGGAAAAGCAAGGACGACCCAAATATAAATGGACTTGGCCAGTATGTGTATCATGTAACACAGCTTTTTCAAGCAATACTTGTTGTGAAGTGAAGAAAACCGCGTTGTGACAAAGACGTGGGAAGGTTGGTGCATGAATAGCACTCTCTTTAAAAAGAAAGATAATAAAGAGGGAGGAGAGGCCAGCGTTCCCAATGGAGCACAAATAAAAGCGTTTTGAGTTCATGCTGAAAACGTAGTCCCTCTTTGCTCGTAAAGTTTATCTCCTGTGTCCATCCACCTCTTGGCTCAGGAGGGGTCTATTCAGTACACCGAGTGACCCATGCAGAAGGATGCCCCACGGCAATAACACACCCGTAACTAGACAGTGGTGCCCGATAAAAGAAGAGCAACTCTTGGTCTTTGTCTCTCTACTTGTTCTCCTCTCCCTGCTTTTACTCGATTCCTAGTGTCCTCTTTGCACAAACACTTAAAGAGGGACAAACAGATTAAGGTGCCGAAGCAAAGGCATCTTACATCGAGCAAGCACAATAAGCAACCTGTGGGAAAGATGTTTGCACGGATCTTTGACTGTCAACTGCTGTCTACTTGAGGTGACTGCTAAACAGCAGTTAAGCTCACAAAGTTAGGCCTGGAAAGTGAATCATGTGGAAATAACCAGTCTTATAAATGTCATAGTTGAATAGCATATCATCCACGAGCACTGGTTAACTGTTGAATGAGATAAAGTGACTCATGAGATACCTCCTTCTGCGGTGCAAAGATCTCAATACGGGATAAAAGATCTTGTGAGAAGCACTTCTGGAAAGTGATGATGATGAATTATGGCTTTGCTATGGTGCTTTAGCCAATCAGCTGTGTAAAGATGGCTGGAGGAAAAAGAAAGAGGGAGAGAGAATGTCTGGCCAGCTGGACAAAAGCTGTGTCCTTGAGAAAGTAACAGACAACTCATTTATTCCCTCACATTATGGGCAGCAGATAACCCTCTCACCCCAGGACTAGCCATGTCCTGCAAAGATCTTTACAATACTCACACTGTAAGTACAAAAATGTACACCATCTTGTTTCCCATGGGTGAAAATCAGCTTTGTGTATATCAAAGCCGTCTGAGAAGTATACAGAGCCAGTGGCTGTCGCCTAGCAGAAACCTCTGCCCCTGCACCCAGGGTCCAAACGGGGACACTCCATAACACAGGGCACTTGTTCTCTCTTTGTGTCCAAAGCAGTCTTTCCTGGAAGGCCTTTATTTTTATGTCTTGGCTGTTACGCAATCAAGTGTTGCGCAAGGTTTGGAGTCAAAGCAGCCTAATCCGGCCAAAGCCTCGGACTAGACTGAGGGATTGATAGCATGGAGGCCTGTTGCCAACACAAAGGACCAGACGTTTCACCTCTGCATCTTCCTGGAGAAACGCTACGGCCAATGACATTGTCTATGTTTTTCGACGGGATCACATTCTGAGTGTCAGATGTGAGAAGCTTGAGGCCAGCAGTTATCACGAGAGGTGGACAGCCGCTGTCCAGAACCTGATGTTCGCACTCAAATCAATTCACACAGACAGTTCATTTAATCACGACACAACTCATCTGGAACAATAACAACATCAGCAGAATGGATTCACGTTAAATCTCAGTAGCAAGACGCTGACTCCAGATCAAGTGTGCCCCTCTGCAGGTGACCCTGACCTCCTTCTCGTTGGGATCAATCAAAAATAATTTCCCTACCAGATCAATTTACGTGTCAGATGATTATCATCATCTGATCACCATCATACGAAGATAAGACAAGTCTTGAGGGCTATGGCGACATTTGAATTGATGAACTTCAAATGAATATTCAGATAATTATTCTAAGCTGAGAGCAGCCGAAGAACTAGATGAAGTCAAACACTTAATGAACAGAAAATATTCAGTATTGGCAACAGTATTTAGTCAACAGCGCATTCATTTAGAATTGGTAATGGCTATATTTCACTGCTGTCTGTGGTAATTTACTGCTCAATTGGCTCTTGGGCAAACGGACCATTTGAATCGCAGTCATCCGTTGGGTCAAAACATCCTGAGCGATGATATCATTCCGTTGCATCAACTTCTATCTCCACCGAGATTGTGTAACCGCATCCCCAAACCTCACCCCTGTCTGTAACTCAGCAGGCAACACAAATACAGACTGAGCCCCTCTCTCTTGCTACAGGAATGTCAAAACAAGTAGTCTGTGCCCAACGGGGCAGGCATGGCCAACTCATCCCTTCTGTTGAATAAGTTAAGGCTGTGGGGACAGAACACAGACAGTCTGACTAATGTGTATGGGATCAAAGAGGAAGCCTTAACCTCCTGGTGAGAAAGTGATAAACAACACAAAGAAATACGCGCACACACACACACACACACACACACACACCTGGGCTGCCTTTTCTGGACGCAAGGAAATGCTTCTTGGACCCTGGATAAACAGTAACTTATCAGAAAATGAGCTTACATAGAGACTTCAAGGGGACTTGAAACGTTTTGTCGACAGCCTCTGACAACTTCATTTCACAGAGAACAAATCACTTTTTGTAGAGTTAAATGATAAATACTGTTTTTTATATTTTTTTACGAAATGTCCAAATTGACCTTTATGAACCGAGAACACACTGAGAAAGGATTAAAGTTCTAAGATGAAACACGGACAACAATGGTAGCAGCCTTTCAATCACAAGTTAGCCATGGCCTAAACGCATATGCCGCTTTGTCTATTTTACTTAAATTTATGGGAAAAAAAATGATTGAAGAAGTATTGAAACTACCAATTGACTGCACAATCTGACATAGGATGGCTATTAGAAAGAATGCAATTTTGAGGCACTTCAGCATTGGCTTCACTTTTCAGAATTTTATGAGAATGACATATACAATGTTTTATATTACAGTAATATATATATATATATATATGTATACCTTTTAAGATAATATTAAAATAACCTAGAAATGTACAGTAGAGTGTGCAAGATTAATTATAGCCCTTGTTTCATCAGGGCTTTATTTTTAATAAAAATTCCAATACTACTGCAAATCTCATTTCATTTTCATGTTGCAGCTACAACATGTTGTACTTCAAAGAGTTCCTGTCCATGTGAGCATGGTTGAAACATTACAAATAGATTAACATATAAAACCTAATGTCACCAAGTGTTTGGATAATAGACAACCTAATGTCAGTAAGTAATTATGTGTCCATGAAGAAAAAAAATCAGGTTTATGGTTTGCTGCAAATAACTCCTCATACGAAAGTACTGAGAATCCTACTCACATGTTGTGAAGGACGTCAGCTGCTGGATTTGTGACAACGTTTCTCTCCGGCGTTATAAGGAGCAGAGGACAGCTCTTCAACAGCTATCAAAGCTTGAGAAAATGCGTCAGCTGCCTCATGCCGAAGGGACATCGACGAAATGCTGGACACAAATTGACCATATAACCCCTTAGAAACTGTCTGTCTGTGCTGAGCGGCAGCATGCACAAACCCACACTGACATTCTCTGTCACTCCTCCTGTGAATGTGTGCACAAAAGAGCTTCACGGTCTGCCTTTAACTCCTCCGACTCCTCAGAGGAGAGAGAGAGAGCGAGAGAGAGAGAGAGAGAGAGAGAGAGATTCTGGGGAGAGAGAGGACCTCTTAGAACTTGAAGACAAGAGGTAAAGTAGTATTAAATGGCAGTTTAAGATTGTTTACGATTGAACACGCCCAAAGGTTTGACCAGATGATGAAACTATGTTCAGAACCAGAGGGGAAATGAGGTTTCGAAATGTCAAAACACTGACTGCAGTAGTGCTATTTCTGTTGTGTTTTTCCCTCGGCCAAATCCTAATCCTGATGAAGAGTTTCTTTACAAAACACAGCTAAGATTACTGATATAAATAATATGATTATATATATATATATATATATATATATATATATATATATATATATATATATATATAATGTTTCTTGATAGAACTGAAAAACTCAAAATTATTGCTGAAAAATCATCATCAGTGAAAAATGTCCCTGCCCAGGAAATAACTCTTTTTTTGTAATTAAATATTGGGGAAATGATTGCATAATTATCTGTCTCTTATTTGTATCTCTCCATTTTGTGAAATCTGTCTAAATCCCCCCCCCCCCCATAATTTGTCTATATATGTCTCACAGTTTGTTTTTCTGTCTCCTCCTCATCCCAATATTCCAGAAATGCAGTGGGTTGGCCAGCTGAGTCTATCACTGGGACTGAATGGTAAACAAAAACACAAGGGTTTGTTATTCCCTGAATGACTATCAATATCCTCTCATAAAAACATACCAAACCATCAGCTTTAAAAAATTAAATTAAATAAAACCTCCCAACCTTTCTCAACCACCTTGAATATGATTGGATGTTACTAGTCAATATAAATGAGCCGGTGATGCCCGAATTTAGCTGCTGATGCCAGTCACCTGCTTTACCTGAACTAACACTATGTTCAATCCAATGTTGTCATGCCATGTCCTCAGATAGGCTGCTAGTTCGACAATAACACCAAAAACATGATGATGCCTCCAGCCACGGCTGGCACCGGCACGGGAGGAATACAAACACACAGCCTCCGCATTCATCTCACTGACACCTCTACATTGGCACAGCAAGAGTGCCAATGTAGAGGGCTCCACCCCAAAAAAAGAAAACGCAGGGTCATCCAGCAAAGTTGAACTCGACTCGATGTCCATGATCCAACATCATCTGGAAAAGTACTGCGTTGGCCAACAAAAAAGGCCACATTTCCTGGTGTATTACTTTCAAAAGTGAATGACGTAAATCTATTGTTTACCTTGGAATTGTAGTCAGAGGATATCAGAGGATTGTTGCTGCTGAGTTGCAGGGTCATATTTGTTAGAATTATAAACCATTTTTAGGTATTTCTTCATCTGACGCACCTTAGTGCCTTAGACTGCAGCCTTGGACAGAGTCATGGACCATGGCACAAAACTATAGATTGGTGATTAGAGAACTATAAGGTAAGAAAAAATGCAAAAATACAGGTGAAAGGGTAACAAAGGGTGGAGAGGTCCTTCCCGCCAAGCAGCATGAGATCATAAGGACTAAGTGCATCCTTGTTTGATGACTTGTTTGACCTTTCATAGATAACTACCATTGCTTGCTAAAGTTACAGTGACTTTGATAGTGTAAGTGTAATGTTTTCTGTTTTTTGTAAAGTTTGATTTCCTTGTTGTGTTTGTGTGAAGGTGTAGGCATGACAAAAATCCCTGTGCTGAAAGCCACCCACAGCAGCTGTAGCTGTTGTGTCACGGAATAAACACAATGCGAGTCGACGTCAATCTTTGGAAACCAACAACCACACATCGCTTACCCAATGTTTAGCCCAATAAAACATTGGTCCTATAATTTCAAGCTCCATGCAATGCCTAGACAACCAAGGAAGAAAAAAATGTTGTTGCCCAACGCCTTCCTCGCCTTCCTTCCCAAAACAACAATACTTTTTGTTCCTAACTAACACTTGTACAGATATACATCCTCTCCTGTTTTCCCTTTTGCCTCTAAAAGCCACTCAGTGCTTATTCAGCACCAACAAGTGTGAAGCCTAATGACAGTGGAAACACTCCACTTACCTGGAAACCCTTTCTCTCTTGTTTCTGCGAGAAGGACCCATTTTAACGCAAGCTAAGCCCATTTACAATGCAGAGTGTATCAGTCTGTCTGTGATGAATGGATAAAGTCAGGCCTATAGCCGACTTACCGGACACATTTGAATACTCATCGAGAACGCCTCGTCTCAAGCAGCTAAATAGGAGCTTGTGGTTGTGTATGTTTGCGTAAGTGCACTTGCTCATTTCTGCTCATGTCTAAAGCTATAATTATGTTTATATATGTGTGTGTGATGCCATCCAAGTCAAATTGAGTGATGACCACAGTGTAACCATCATATGATAGGCGTACTAAGATACGCGTACGCACAAACACACACACACACACACACACACACTCACCTCCACTGAAACAGAATGAGAGGAGACTTACACCTATTCTATTTTAGCAAGGCCTATTTCAAGCTGCCGCCGAGACACTTTATGGGCAGTGATATAAGGTAGCCAAGTAACCTTTGACCTTTGGCTATCTGGCAGACATCAGACATCCCTCTTCAGAAAGAAAGTACTGTCATTTTGTAAATTGTCCTTTAACTTGCAGACACTGGTCACTTTTCACTTCATTAAAAAAATGCTCTATATTGCAGTTGCATTGCAATTGTTGCAAAATGATCATTTGCAGGTGCTGGACGAGAACTGGAAAAGAACTTTACCTCTGCACGAGCTGCAAAATCAATGCAGACAATGCATTTACCGTTGAACATGCATCTATATATGCATCACAAATATCAATGGTTATGTAATACAGAACCAAGAAATAACACAATGATCAATGAATATCAGGAGAAAAGTTATTGTATAAAAACAAGCTGACCATCCCAACAATCGCGGTACTTTGGGAGGCCAAGCAACAGGCTCGCTGCTATCGCTAAGGGCGTAGCATTGCTTCCTTTTTTTGGGTGATGGAGAATGTAGCACTTTGGTCACAGAGTGACCACCGCTCCCTCGAAAAGGAAGGCCCTGTCCATGCCTGTGGCTGAACCCAGGAATGTCTCGCAACCCGCTCACGCCCCACGGGGCCTTTGGCTTCTCTGTGCGGTCATGATTTCAAACTCAAATAAATTCAGCGATACCAAAGGCTTGTTTATGTTACATTGACATCGAGGACAGCATGAAGACCTTGTAATGCTGAGCTGGGTTGATATTTGAGACAAAACACAGTACATAAGCTGACTTTTTTCGATTTACTTTTGACTTTTATGACCTGTGATGATGTGATACTTGTAATGTGGGAGCAACTTAGTGATGCATTGAAGTGACTTAACAATATTGTATACCCAAAAAGCTTAAGCATTTATACAGAGAGAAGCTGCTAACCTAAGTCTTGTATCAGAAAAACATTCCTACACTGGCTTAAACTTAAACCCGACTTCAGTTTGACCCCGTCGCGTGGGAGTTTTAAAGAGATGCGAGTGTGAAAAAGTATTTAAACTCCATTAGGACGGAGGCGGAATCTTTCCTCTGTGTCACGCAGAAAAACAAAAGCAGCCTTGTTACAGGGGTCAGCTTGGTTACATGCCGTTTATGTGAGTGTGTGTGTAACTAAAAAAGGATCCCAGCATCTTCTCAACCACATTAAAGTGGATTTCTACAGTCACATGTACAGTTTACATAGTATTCATGTATAGTGACCTTTCACCAAGAAGTTCATTAAGGAGTATTTCACTAAAAATACACTTCAAGACACAATCTACTCACTGATACAGAGCAGCTAATGAAGAGGGCTTGAGCAGCCTGTTATTGGCAATTCACTCCTACTGAGGTTTGCTTGCTGAGAATTGCCACAAAATGACAAAACTGTTCCAAGTAATCCAGCGGTAATGGGTCACATGCAGATACACAATGTGATAATTGACTTACTTTAAATAAGTATTACTTACTTAAAATAAGCTGTGGGGAAATTACTGTTAGCGTAATGTGGCCATAAGGGCCATGGCTGTAAACATTTACACCTTGTTAACTTTACAACACACGAGGGGGGGGGTGTTGACAGACACTTTATACGTCTTTAATTTGAATTACGCTGTGTGCAAATGAGGTGAAAAAGTCACTACCCCGTCCATCTCCTTCATGAATCACAAGTGAAAGACGAATCTCTAAGATAGTACTAACACAGCTTTTAGTGTGTACATGTTTTTTTTTTATGTTTGGACTCAACTCTGGCAGTGTCTGTGCCAAGCGTTACCCGGTGAAATACAAAAGGACAGCATCTGTAGAGTTTAATGCTAAATACAATCTATAACCCAGCTGCTCTTACCGTC
The DNA here is from genome assembly GCA_032191485.1 of Leptoclinus maculatus. Classification (NCBI taxonomy): domain Eukaryota; kingdom Metazoa; phylum Chordata; class Actinopteri; order Perciformes; family Stichaeidae; genus Leptoclinus; species Leptoclinus maculatus. The sequence continues at coordinate 1,343,944 of JAVDOI010000018.1, forward strand.
TGTGGTGTCCTCACAATTCTGATTGAAGTTTTCGTAGGAGTCCCAGCGGATCAGGGTGTCTTGCGTGTTGTAGTCAACCGAGACGCTCGGCCCGTTTTCCAGCTGATCCACACCTTGACCCGAAGTACAAAGAGACAGAGCAGAACATGTGAATGTCTTTAAGTCACGAGAGAGAGAAGAAAAAGATCATTCATATCAAATGAATGAAGAAGAGTCGATAGATTACTTCTTTAATAAGTTTGAATTTAACTTTAATATGATTATTTCCTTTTCATGTTGTTCACTTTATTTGATTCATAACAGATTTGAGTGAGAGGGAGAATTAGAATGATGAATGTGCTACCAACTGCAACGACCCCGGTTCAAACCCAGCCGGGGTCTTTTGTTGCATGTCATCTCCCCCACATTTCATGTCTGTATCTCAACTATATACTGCCAAATTAAGGCAAAATGCCCTGAACATAAGTATGCAGGTGAAGTATAATGTGCGGAAAATCATCCCGTATACCAATAAAACAGAAACATTTATTCTTACCATGTATTTTCTCCGGTCCAAAGGAGAAAATAAACTCCACTTTTCCATATTCTGGAAACCTATCATCTGCACAAATGGAATAAAAAAGGCAACATGAATCTTAAGTTTACAGCAAAATGATTAAAAATCCAATCCATCCATTGAATACATCATTAACTGTAGGGAGTGGGGAGTCAGCAGTTAATTAATGGCAAATCTCAAAAAGGCAAATAAAGTCACTGCATGAGTCACTGCAACCATGAGAGGTACTTGAGCATGCAGCCATAAATGACCACACAAAATATCAATCAGTCTGGAGCAGCAGTATGCGAGATTAGCCATGGACAGACACAGAGATGCACACACGCACACAGACACACACTCACGCGACCCATCTCATTATCTCCTGGCGGAGATGACAATGGGGTAAAATTTCAAAAGGTTAATTTTGGACATTCAGAGGACTTTGTCCCAAATGTCTTACCTTTGAATGTCTCATCAAGCTCGTCTTTCCCAAACACAATCCCCAGGTCGTGAACAGCGCAGGTGTGAAACTGCACCCGGAAAATCACGTCTCTGCACGGGCTACGGTAGCGCTTGTGGTAGCACTTGAGCTGGAGGGTGAGAACCATCAGAGGAGCTTCAAACAACACTGTACAGCAGCAGCATTTGCACCAAGCAGCACCACCAGAACTCAACAGACCAGTTTATTAGGGTGGGATAGCAGTTAGGGTACACTGACAATCACATAAATAACCATTCCAGGTGTTAACTCTGATAAGACAAAAAAAAGAAAGAAAAGGTTTTCAGCAAAAAATAAAACTGCAAGATGAAATCAATTCCAAGAGCTGAATCGCTGAGCTGAACTAAATATGAAATGATCTTTGTGAAGCACGAGCCAGAGACATGCCAGCTTGATTCAGTGCTCTCTACACTGGCTCAGCGCTAGAGAAAGCATTTAAGACTTTATATATATATATATTTATATCCCTCGTAATGTATGGCCTCTCCACAAGCTTTAAGAGCAACACTAAAACCCACACACAGGAACATCTTGTGTCTCCCTCCTGCTGTTTCCTGATGGGCAGCCGGGACCTGACATTTACAGGTACTGGAGGAATATCCCTCAACCCAAACAATTTGCAGCTCACAAACTGCGGCTGTAAAGAATACAAAAAAAAAAAAGATATAATTACATGGAATTTACTATATTATAACGAGGAATGGCAATTGCAGGATATCAACAGCAGCTAAAAACTAAACTGGAATATGACTTTGAGAAAGGTGGGACTGACTTGCGTTAAACAAACCTAATTTCTACTTGTGGGGCCGTATTAGACCAAAACATATACGGTCCCCAAAATCCACACAAGCACATTAAGGATTGAGGATGAGAGGAAGGCAAAAAAGAATATCCTGTGGCTTAGTGGGGACTAACTGGGGATATGGCAAACCTCCCACCGAGGGGTCCGTTTCACGGGGAACACAATGCTGCTGAGCCAAGTTTAAGAACACAAAGTAGAAGAAAAACATTCATTTTAAGCTTACATGTTGCATTCATGTTCACACACAGGATTAAAACTAACCAAAGCCCTTTCCACCCCCACATAAACGAGCTGTAATGTTAAATGAAAAGTTAGAAAATGTTAAGCTATTCCTTTAAAGTTCCTAACTTTTTGCTAACTTGAATCTGAACTGTGAATTAAAAGGACTGACAACACAGCAAACAGCCAAAACCTGAAGAATTTGAATCATCTTTAAAACGATTTTCCTCTGTGATTATCTTCTTTTTAATCTAACCAGTCAGTAATGAATCATTTTTGGGCAGTCATATTATCCATAACTCATTTCCTCAACCACATACCAGAGCAGTTTTAAATGCAGGAGCACACTCCGTGCTGACTGATGTCTCTCCCATTCAGCCATAAGGCCAGCGCTCACATTCCCTGTGTTATCTGAATAATAACGAGCATCACCACGGCTCGGTCCGCTGATGCAGTCAGCTGAATCCATTAGTCCGTCTTAAATAAAGGATGAGATATGAGCTCAGCTCTAAAGGGGCCAAAACCAATTGGCCTTGGGCATACAGTAAGCGCTCCTTTGAAATTCTCTATGCTGAAACCGTGAGCCCCGAGGACATCTCATGGATAACATCACGGCCTGAATGACAGCAGAAGCAGAAACTTTGCTGATGTGCGCAGTTCTTCTGCTTGAACTAAAATTAAAATAAGTCATTTTCACGAGACTTTATTGAGCATATCCCTTCTTCATTTAAAAAAAAATCCCCAAAACAGAAAATAACCGCACTTTCGAATGATTATGTCATGGTAAAAAAAAGTACCCTGTGTATCCCAGGCGCCGTTGGACAGGAAGTACAGTGAAGTACATTGCCATTTTGACGTCATGGTTTCCAGCAAACATATTGTGTGCTAATGAGGGTCTATAAAGTGAGGTATAGGACCCGGTCCAAGCTGTCTTGCCCCAGGTTTTTATGGCCCTATTTCTTCTATGAATGGACACCATAAACTGCTGCAGCGTATGCATTCAGTACATACACCCAACGTCAGGATTGGAAAAAACACACTGGAAAAAAAGTAAGACAATGAAGTGTCTCTGTTATTGGCTTCACACAGATGTTAACGTGACGCAAGACAAAAAAATGTTTCCGGTTTCTTGTTTACTAGTTGAAATGAGATCCACACAAGTAAGCTCTTATTTGGTGTCATTTTAATGTAGTGTGTCTGTGCCATTCTTACCAAGATGTCCCCTTTCAGAAGAAGACCAGGTTCAATGGTGATGCAGATGCTGGTCTGGCTGTCACCCTGAACATTGCTGCAATAGGAAAAAGCCACAACGTGTCAGATAACAAGCCTGCCTTCATTGTACCACGGCACAATCCGACATCACTCCATTGCGTCAGCTTACGGTCTACCTTCTTTTTGATGCCGCTTGTCTGGGTATCGCCGTGCCCATGTGATCTACATCGTCTACTAACACTCCCCTGTTTGCTTTAACAGTGGCCACCGTAGAGCGTAACCGCTGAGCAGCGCCTGGGCTAATTTGGGGTATTAGTGTCTACGCGATTGTCTAACTGGAAAAGTAGGATCAAAGGGTGGAGAGTGTTAATAGAGAGCATGTGAGAGGAGGTGCGGAGCAATGTGAGCTGGGGCTTTAAGCGGCCGACAGTCTGGAAGTACATGTGCACTGATTGTGTCACACTTAGTTATGGTGTATGCTGTGAATGTTCTTACAATATTGGCACTATTGTAAGAATGGTAGAAACAGTCCCACGCCAGCAGGCTTTGCTATTTGCAGAGCTGACTTTAAAACACTTCATAACAGCTCCACAGTTAAAATAAGAGGGGGGGGGGGGGGGGATAATTAGGTATAGGCAGGACAAAGGGATCAGGGAGTTTAAAGCTGCACTGGTGTATTTTATAGTATACAATGGATAAAATGAGTATGTGTAATGTAAAAGGTGTTGCTTGTAGTAACAAGCTCTTTGAAGCATTTTAGCATCTTTCAGCTCACTGTTTTGGTGTTCTGGCCCACAAACTCTGCTCTTATTAACCTTGTTTCTACACGGAGCATGTAGCACTCCCTCAGGAGTTGGAGGAGACCAACAGAGCTAAAAGGAAAGTGAATATTGGACTTTCATTCATTGGGTGGCCAGAAACATGACTGCAAATTAGTGAGCTGAAGGAGTGTCTGATGAACCTGCAAAATGTTGTCTGAAACCGCCAGAATCTGACCCGGTGACACCAATGACCAGCATTAAGAATAACTATATAGAAAGAAACTAACTTCTCGCTGATGGTTTTGTTTATATATTTAGGTCATATAGTTTCATGACTAGTTTAAAGTTCCTCACAGTAACTTTAAGGTTAAGAATGCACTTTTAGCTATAGAAACTGCATGATCGGACATTTGCATGCATGTTCTTTCAGACAGGAATAAGCAGTTTCTAATATCAGATTGAACCAGATATAATAATCTGCGTCTGTTATATTTCAAATAAAAATGCTTTTAGATGTGATGTAGCCTGTATGCCTGCCTCACACATCTGAGGGCAGTGCAGCTCTCCCCTCCTCTCCCCTCTAACATGCCCTCTTCCCAAAACAACAAGAGGAAATCATAGAATCCATTTATTTCCATTTTCCCTGGCCCTAGGAACCGGTGGGGTCCTCTCACAGGAAACCCCTGCAGGCGTCCACACGGATGCCTGTCTGCCGGTTTCATTGGCTCTCCGGTCACAAATTACACAAGAAGTGATTTGCGGGATCTAAAGTGGAGAAACAAGAGCCTGCAGCTGGGGAGGCTAACTAAATACAATAATGTGAGGGAAGCACAGAGTGTAAACTGGCAAGAGGGGGGGGTGTATGTGGATATTGGGGGGGGGCAGTGGAGTTGAGGGAGAAGCTATACAGAAAAATCAGTTTTTTTTACTATTGAGCCATTACGAGCTTGCTATCCCTGGAATCTTGTAAAAGCATTTGAGTGTGAGTGTGCTTTAAGACTTACTAGATCCCAGATGTGTACACGGGCTGCATGGCCTGGTAGATTTTGAGAAAAGGACGACAACCTGGAACACAATTTTGAAAAGCTGTTAAAACAGAAATAGTGTGCGTTTAAAAAATGCGGATTAAAGCGAGTGCATCTCTGTGCACAACACCCACCTCCTTTCGACTCGAAGTTGGGGATGCCGTGCATGATGACGTGGTGAAGGAACAGCGGTTTGTTGTTGATCTTAATGTGTCCGGACAGCAAGCCGCTGAAGTACTCCACATACCTGAGCGACGCAGAGGCAGAGAACAGGAGGACGTGAACATGCTGCTACGGTGTCAAGGTGTATCATGAATCTTAATGTTTTACAACAAAAGGGATGACGGTATAATCCTGTGTTCATCACAACAACGAGACAAAGCTCTTGGATTTGACCTCTCGTAACAAAAATGAATGTTGACAGCCGTGCTGAATGAGCCAACCTTTGCACCTTGTTTTTACTTTGGACAAAATCAATCAACTAAATACTTGGAAGCTGCCTTCAGTAATCAACATTTTTAAATCAACAATTGATCAATCTGGGAACCCATAGCCTCTAAAGACAATATTGCGGTGGTTCCGGTGATATACGATCTGTGGGTCAAACTCACACTATAAACAATAAGTGGGGGGAAGGCTGACCTTTTCTGAGATGGCTGGCCAACAGGAAGCACTTTGTCTTCATAGAAGCGCTTCATGGCAAACCTGTCCAGAGCCTGGTCAGCACTGCATTCAAACACAAAGAAAATGGTACATGTGAGTGAGGTTTACTTTTATTTCCACAATGTATATCTACAGTATTTTTTTTAAGCATGGAATATGACGTATGGGTGTGCAGACTCCATGACTTGTACAGAAAAGTATTTCAATGAAAATCAAAGCAATCAAACCGCTCCTTCAGACACTCTTAATGTCAGAAATCACACAGGGGTCAACACAAAAATAGGCATAGGATTGATAACATGAGATGCACCTGTCACAATAAACAAGAACACAATCAGGAAAACCAATAGTTAGAATATTTCTCACTATAGACGATTCATAATATTCCCTGTCATGTCGTGCAATGTAAGCCCCGTGTGCACAGCTGAAGGTCTTATTGCTTGTGTCTGACAGCTAATTCTGCATAACCTTTGATTGGTATAGCACACAGTAAAAGATCTTATTGTGATATTGTGCGTAACATCTATTTTCACGCTCTGGTAATTTGCTGCTACTTAACTATTCAAAGCGACGTCACACCAGCTTTAGGTTTGTGAGAAAATTAGTTCGGAGAGAAATCTAATACTTTCACAGGAAAGAGAACAAAACCATTTATTTTCCTGGACAATCAGTGCTCTAGACTAAACAGCACCGAGTCATACGCTCTTCTTCCGATTGTTTAACAGTTTACATCTGCTTGCTGTTTGTAACAGAATGCCATTCTGTTCTGACATAACTGAAATCAAATCCAATAAAAACAAAGAATAAGAGGGGGCACTCATAATTTGAGTCTTATGATCTGGTGACTCGCTAACTCATCGCTTTCTGCTCAAAATTATTACATCAAACACTTTTTCCTTTCTTCCTTTTCGCCGAATGAAAGTGTTTTTCTCCGGTCTCGAGTTCCACCACTCGTCCTTCCGTTCATCACATCTCCGTCTGTTCTTGCAACGGGGCTTCAGTCTTGTGATGAACAATATCTATTTTCTCCTGTTACGTCTCCTGTTAGTGTCTCCCCCTACTGCATGTTTGTTTTCCTAAAAGAAATACAGATGAATCTCACTCCCTCTCTCTCCTTTGCTGTCCTCTCTCTCTCTCTCTCTCTCTCTCTCCCGGTGGGCTGTGACGTACCCCTCTGCAGGTATAATTGGGATTATAGACCTACCTGGCAGATATGTTGCTGTAATGCATGTAGGCTGCCACCACCACTCCAGTTCTTCCCCGGTTGCCCTGAAAAGACATCAATCGAGCAAGAGTCAACTACAGATATCTTCCAGATCACGGTGGTGTCACAAGAACACTTTGTTTTTCCACATCTTCATGTAATAGGGGTAGACATAATAAGAATATAAAAATAAGAACCTGCACAGCAAAATAGATTGATAGATTTAAGAGGAAACATGAACTAGATCAATGTTACGACTGCAGTCAGAGACCTAGCATTGCACTTCCATAAAGTTTGGACTTTTAGTCACTTGTTGAGGTCAAAATCCAAAAATTGCAGGATCCTACACTTCCAATAATGCAACTTGATAGTAGAGTGTTGTTGTGCCTCTGTTGCCTAGTAAGTACTCCATCAACCCAGTTTGAAACTTTTTTTGCTATATGTGTAAAGTTTCCAAGCCCAATGATGACATCATCAGGGTTATTTATTCAGAGCCACAGAAGACATTTAAAACAGTTGTTTCAGGCTAAATCGCTCCCCTCAAGACTGGCAGGTTAGTGGAGGAACCTTTTAAAGATTTTCTTACATTAGTAATATCCATTTCAATCATAAAAAGTGTCAAGACATATGTGACTGTACCTGTTATTTATATGGTTATATGGCATTTAACGGGTAGTTCACTGAGCCAAAGTCCAAGCACGTTACTACAACAAACCAGTCTCAGATTGCATTCATGTTACATATCCATCCATGTTTTAAAAGAAGGGTCACAGTGGAAGATGAGTGTGTTCCACAGTATAAATAACGCGGCCACTTAAACAGCGTGGAGCCCAGTGGAAATGATTCGTTGATATGTGTAAACCCAACGAGGCCCGCTTCCTTAGTGACCACCACAACTTCCCAGCCCACACTCATCACCAGCATTACTCAACTTGCCGTAAAATAACACCAGTTGTTATGGCAGCCGACTTGTTTGTAACCTCCCCGTGGGAACATTTTGGAATGAGGCACGGCTCCAATGGTTAATTCTTGTGTTGCAAAACACAATCAGGAACGCAGTGGTGTTAACGTGAAAATGATGAGGTATTACGTAAGTGACATTGGTCTCGCAGTTGCATTTGGGACATGCTTTTTATAGTTTGTGTCGGCATGTTTAGGAGCCAGACGAGTGTGGTTTGCCACAAGAGTATAATGTGATGCAAGTAAGTTGAGGCAACAACACCGAAATATTGGTCAATCCAGTTTTTATGGTATTGTTACGAGTAAAAAGAGTAAATAAACCTAAGTAGCCATGATGAGTGGGGTGCCTCACCTCCCTAATTTGTGTTTTCCTAACCCCCGTCCAGCACGACCCAACCCAAACAAGCACACTAAGAGACACACTCTCACACACACACAAAGACGTTTCACTCGTCATTACACACACAAACACACCAGACAGCTGCAGCCTTTAGGAAGTGGGGCCACTGAGAGGAGCCTGAGAGCACTGCGTGGAGATGCCGTTCTCACAGCAGCGTCTTATTAAGTCTCACCTTGTTGTGTATGACCACCACGTTGTGGCTGTCCGCACTCAGCCAGGTGTCCATGGCCTTGCAGATGCTGCAGATCTTGTCCAGGGCCGGAGCGTGGTGGTCAGGCCAGCCAAAGTCCAACACCTGGGAGAAGAGAGAGACTCTCAGTCACGATTCAGAATTGATGGTCAGTACAACACACGGGAGAGGAGGGGAGAAATCAAGCCAGGTTTACCTTTGGGTTAAGTTCGCTGATGTCATAACGCTTCTCACTGAGGTTGAAGAGCTAAGGAAAAAGGAGAAGTAAACACCATCGTAACAAATTCTCAGCATTACATTGCACAGTAGATTGACAGACAAGAATAAAGGCTATTCTATATAAGATTTAAGACTGTTATCATTGATCAGTGATCGGTCTTTACTCTCACAAAGGTTTTCCTTTGCTGGCTTTGCTAAGGTAATATAGCAATGCTATGTTACTACTCAATTAGCTTGCTAGCTGGACATGCTAACCGTAGGGACTGATATTAGAGCAGGTAAACGCACTGTGTTTTGGGATTTTTATTTTTTACGCTGACTGTCACGCTTGATGGACTCTTTAGTAGAGAAACTTTTGATTTTTTTCTGTGAATAAATGTGGAGAAATCCACAGGGAGTCTCTTCCACACAGCGAGGCATACAGCTTATTACTTAAACAATGGTATCGGATCGGTACTCGGTATCGGCAGATACAAAAATCCAGGTATCGGTAACCGGACTGAAAAAGTCGGATCGATGCATCCCTATTTTGAACAATGTCCTGTTCACTATTCATCTAAAATAGTTTTACACACATACACAATAGGTTTTGAGATTAAAACAACCCAATAAAACTGCAGGAAAGTGGCTGAGCCTTAAAGTTCAGTAAGAAACTGGCTTAAATCAGATAACATATACTGTAGGTTTAGGCTGAGGTTGTGAGTGATGAGTTTCTAGCTTGACACTAGTAGTGAACACCAGATAGCAATACCAATAGCATCGGATGAACAGAGATGTACACAGACACAGGTATTACATCTGTCGTGTGTAGTCTGGACTGTGAGGGATCAGCTGATGATCGGCTGACCCGGGGCAGCTATAATGACTTCATGAACTTACGCTATTTGCTTCATTCATTTAAAAAAGCGAATTGCTGTATTCCTGCCAGAATCATCCGCATGAACACAGCGAAAAACCGTACCAGGTAGTTGTGTCCGTGTTTGGAGCGCAGCATGGAGGCGACCTCCCGCAGGTTGGCAGCGTAGCTCTGCTCCTCCACGCTGCTGGGGAAGGAGACGGAGATGATCCTCTCTGTGATGTAGATCAGGTCCAACTCGTAGCTCTCCTCCAGGGCCTGCAGCAGACTCGTGCTCCTGTCCGAGAGATAGAGAAGCATTTGATCTTCAGTGTGGGTCAAACAGCAATTTTGCATAGCAAAGGCCCCGCTGGGCAAAAAAGACAAAACGGAGGTGGACCGTTGGACCGCGAAATATAGCGAAGGAATTTAATACCCAGAAGTAATGCAGCACATGTGATTTATAAACACGTGCTTGTGTTTATCAGACCAGATAGTGCATGATCCCAGGACAAGAGTGACATAAGTTGGCATGTTGATGTTTTCTCTGGAAATTCCCTTCTCGTCAATGCAGCAAATTACATTTCAGATTCATGTTGAAACAAATATCCTAATATGGTAACACACCACATACATCGCGAGGGAAAACAGAATAGGAAGATATTGACCTCCGGGTTGGAAGGGAGTCACTGCCCCCAAGCGAGGGGGTTCAACTTTATTTTATGAAACCTTGCCAGGGATCTGTAGGAACCGTTCGCTCCTCGTTTTTTTTCAAGCAACGCCCCCTTAGCAGTTGTAAAACCACTGTAAATCACGGCCTCTCGTGGCTTTTTGCTTAATTGAGCTTCTGTCAAATGTCTCCAAACAGCTAGTGCAGCATAATCCAATGCTCTGTTGCCAACTGATCTCATTAGGCGTTCAAAAATCCAACACTTATCTCATTATCTTCTTGATTTGCCAATGTTTTGGAGAAAGGTTTTTGATTTATCAGCTATGAGAAACGGCTTGTTGTTAAAAGCAACAGTTTAAAACAATGAAAGTGAATCGGTGTATTTAACTTCAACAAGCTTTCGCTAGCTCTAAAAAGACATTGACAGATTTTTCGTTTTGTGCCGAACTACTACTTTAAATGCCCGCGATGATCTTGTCCATTTTAAAAATGTCTACAGAGAATGTGGAGAGTGAGATGGAGAGGTTAACGGAGAGGCGTCTGGACCCTTGGGGCCCAGACTGCAGCATATTTCCCACATTTGTCAGCTGTAAGAAGCCCCTGAGGAAATTGCTCATATGTCTGGGACAGAAGAGCTCCCCAGGTTTACTATACAAGTACTGTAACCTGTTCTGTGCTGTACATCTGGACCCACTCAAAACTTGCTCACTGGAAATTATTCATGAAAACTGATATGTCACACATGCAATCTCTCATGTGTTGCAACATACTTTGAAATAGTTCTGAAAAAGTTGTGTCTTTTAGTGTTTGTAATTTGCCAATACTTTTCTTGTTGTTATTTCTCGCATGGCCTGCATCTCTCTCTCTCTCTCTCTCTCTCCTTTTTGCATCTTTCTCAGTATTTATTTTTCTCTACTTTTTCCCTCTCTGTCTCTGCATAATGTATGTCTTTGGCCTCTGGGTGCAGTCAGGGCCAATATAGACCTGTGGTTTGGTCCTGTTCCATATCCACCAGCATGTGCTGACCGGCCTAGCGCCAACCTGCTTCTCATCAGCTGAAGAGATGAAGCGATTGCGCTTTTTCTGCACGTCGCGTTAAAAGAATGAGGCATTATCTCCACACGCTCAATTTCAGCGCCGCAGTGATCTCATCGCTTCATTTGAACAAAGACCGACGGTGAACTAGGAATGCTTAATATGGACACCTGAGACATTAGGCTGTAAAACATCTCGCCGGATATTTCTTAGTAATAATAGTGAACAACCAAGACTTCTGTCTCTGCAATCTAAAACACCGAGAGGCCTCCGTCATCCCAGACTTCCTGGTGGTGAACACCTACAGTTTCCCACGATCTCAAGGGTCAATGATCCGTCAATGGTCACTTCATAAACATAGCATAAGGCTAAATACTTATTATTAATGCAAATTAACTCCATATACTTAAAGCTGCACTGATAGTTTTTGTCTTAACAACGGATGAAATGACGTGCTTAAAGTTTGTCGCATGTAATGAAGAAACCGTAGAGAATTATCACCCAACCCTCAGAACTCTCCGGGAATTTTATCCACTTCTTTAGCTCATTGTTTTGGTATGTGATAATAAAATGTCTGGCCAAACACTATAGATTTTATAAGACATATAATAGGCCTGCCATTTTAGTGGCAGAATAGTTTGCTCAAAGCTGTAACTATTTGATATCTCCTTTAACAAGAGTTGATTTCTTTTTTTTGGGGGGGGAGGGGGGGGAACTCTCTCCAAACATTTAGTTATTCCCAGGAACAAGGTACTGATTTCAATAGTACCATTAACATGTTGAAAGAAGCTTTTAACTACAGTTCACTCTACATGTTTGCTCTGCAGTATTTTACAGTATGTGATGTATTCATGCCCAACCAGGTGTAACAAAGTAGGTGACAATTCAAAAAAAACGGAATAGGGTTGTCTACAGTATGTATGCACTCTAATTAATCTTCAACATGAATCACATTTCTTGTGTAGTGGATGAGGGCGTGTTATCTGTCTATCAGCTGTTTAGCATTGCAGCACAACCCTCCATACAGATGAAAATGTATCTGTCTGCGTCGGAATGTAAATAAGCCTCTCTGGACGCACTAGTTTGATTGCATAGCCAGAGCATTACATAATAAATAACCACCATGACTGTGCTGTTATGCACTTTTCAAAAGCCTTTTGATTTTTCCTTTATATGGATGGAAAACGAGTGTAATCTCATACCGTGCCTGTGCCGTTATTAGCGACGATGTATCAGATGTTGAACTGTTTTCATAACTCTGTATCAACTCTTTGACTTTGCTGTGAGGGAATCAAACTGTCACTCAAACTCAGCACAGCACTTCAGCCTGTACTGTTGTGGTGTCCAGTTTTAAACGTTACTTACACAACTGACAACATCTGTGACTCCCTCGGGACCGAGGTGAGAGGGGTCGACAGCAAATATCTTTGTGTCCAACTAAACGGCGTGAGGTCCAGTTCAATGGCAGGGCATGTTGCCACGGCAAATATCCTATTACAACAGAACTTTGTATTTCAAATGCTTTCATGACTCCAGCTGAATGTGATAGAGGATGGATAAGGTTGTGCCTTCATTATCTTTTTTGTCCTTTTGGAGGAAACAGTGGAGATTAGGTCCTAAAATAACTAAAAAAATCCAATCCAATAAGCCGAATGAAGCCTTTTATGGGAAACTTGAGGCTGAAAGAGAAGAGTTCCTACCTCGATGGTCTGCGTCGGGACTCCATGCTCTTTGAAGATTTCGTTGAGCCCTACCAAACACAAAGAAAAACAGTAGTGCGTTAACATAAGCCGTAGCATATAACTTCCATACCTACTATTTGTATATAGATATATATATATATTAAATTAAAAGTTCATTGCTGTGTGAAAAGACATCAAAATATGGTATTTGTCCAACAACAGAGCTTGTTTGAAACAGTTGTTTCAAGTTTTAAGTTACATCAAGGATTTAATTTAGTATCATAAAGTCCATAATGTCACCAATAGTTCCACTGATTGTGGATTTACCTGCCATTGATCTGTGATTTGTTTTGTTTGTTTATAAGGCAGTCCCGAAACCAAGCTGTTCTCTGACAGTACCGCAAGTCCGATCTGGTTAAAGCCAGAATGAGTAGGATTTTCCTAAAATACAATGTACTCCTACAATAATAACCCCTCTCAATCATCACCTATGACCCACTAGAAGTGTGTGCTGGTGTGCGTATATCCACAGAGACCGTACCCTCTGCCTGGGTTTTCCGAGTTGGGGAAAAAACGTAGCAACCCGGTGCAAATACAGCGAGGCGAAACGCCAAGCGGGTCAAGTGTGAGCTGGGGCTGGCTTTCAACCCAATGGCGAGCGCTGTAACACCTGTTGAGCCGGCGAGGAGGGGCCAACTTTGAACTGTGGGTTCACAAACTGTCCTACTCATTCTGCCTTTAATGTTGTTGACTAGTTGAAAATGTGACATATTTCCAAAGGTAATTGTAAATTGTATTCATCCCTCTAAATTGAACACATTGAGAGACAAATGCTGATTATTGCCTCACTTTACACTTGAGGTCACATCTTACACACAGTGCGCAAAGTGTAGCTTTGCAATGGGCCCTCTCATACGATGCCGTGTGAGGATGGCATCACATGGCACCCTCATAAAGCAAAGCAGAGAGGCCCTCGCGGAGGAAGTGTGGCTGAAGTTGATTGACTGTGTTTTGGCTCCACTATGCCTAGTCTGCCTCGCCTCCCCCTTAAAACCAGCTCGAGGAAGGGGTCAAAGGCCATGTGGACTTGTTCACTCCCCTGTGGTGTTTGGGTCACATGTACACAGGAGGGGGCTGTGATCCATCATCATCCATTAGATCAGACTGGCTGACTGAGCCCCGCTCGCCTCCCTGGATGAGTTTCAGCCTGCTGTGCTCTCCTAACGCCTGACCGTCTGTCAGAGGACACATTCGAGCTAACGGAGACATCATCCATGTGGGTAGTTCATCATGTGATGTGGGCCTGTTCCAATGTTGTTGTTGCAGCCCAAAATGGTAAGATTTGTAGCAGTTTTTACCCCCCCAAAAAAATCCTACAAATCAGCAACCTTTTTGTTTTTATCTTGCAATACATCACGAGTAACATACCATAAAATGACAAGCCAGCTGTAAAAAGTTGCAACAGTAAAAATAAGTTTGTGAATTTCTAAGGATGCTCCACACTTGGCATTCCTGGAGCGCTAGTTCTAGCCAACTAGCTAGCAAGGAAGTTAAATGCAGTTCTGTAACTTTGTGCCCTAACTTTGCGGTGGTGATCCAACCTTATTTTCCTGACCTTGATAGGTAGAAAGTTGGAGATTTTCAAATAAAAGAAAACAGGCAGAATCGTCACATGTTGATGCTGCGTGATTGAAATGTCTTGGTGGGGCTGAAGGGAAAGAATTGTAATTGTTGGTGGGGCTATAGCCTCTAGCCACTAGTTTAGCACCACCTATGTTAAACAAAGTGTGTTGAGGTTAATGCTCGACTTTATATTACTATCATTAACAGCTGTATACTACAAACCCTTTATGGATGTGATCGATATTAGTTGCACATGTTCAGTACCGATCAGGCAGGACGTTCGGATCGGGTAGCGACTGACACGTTATGTTGTTGATCCTGTGTAGTGTAAAGGAGCTCATGAATGATATGATGATATCGGATCGCTGCATAGCATACTCGCCAGGATTTTAGGTATTTCTGATACTGATATTGCAGTAAAAAGGAAAGATCTCTTAATACAACACATATTGATTGAATCTGTGTTCAAATTCATTCTTACTGAACGAATACTCATTCATATACGGGGCACAAACGCAGACATAGATGAATCAGACGACACAGTGTTTGCCAATATTCTTTTCTGTCGCCGGCAAATCCACTTCATTTCAACAAATTCTATGCACCATTCCTTTGCTCCATCTTACATGGTAAGTATTCACGTGAGTCCGTGGCCCGACTGAGGCGACACAAAGCAAATCCCCCATTTTCTTTCTGTGCTTCGGCCTAAACGTTTCAGTATGTTGCCAGGGGCAATAACGTGCAGTCGCCCAGAGGATGACAGAGATGAATGACCAAGAAACGGCCTAAAAGAGAGTTCAGTTGCTTGTGTTGAGATGTGGAACTTGTTGTGCATGAAAGTCCTCTTAAAGAGGACCACTGTGAGGTGATCAGAACATTCTCAGATTTAATGACAAGGTAAAACATGTCAGAGAAGTCCTGTTCGTTGGACGACAAAACGCATTACAAAGCGCCACCACTTCAACCAGAATGCAAACAAATACCTTAATTAGAGAGTGGGAGAGAGTTTCAAGGAGATGGTGTTTATATTGTGCCGCAAAGACGGCAGTAAACTCACAGTTTTTGCTTCAGATTAGTCTGAATTGGCGTGCAGAGCATTTTATGAGCGACGACATGTATGTTAAAGTGCAACCATCTGGGTAAATAAACGCGTCGCAGTGAAGCTACGGTCAGTAATGAGATGATAACTTTCTCTCGCTCTGATGCGGTCACTGGGAAACTGAAAGACATTGTGATGTTCAAGTGCTGTGATTCTATGAATGGAGGGCACTGTTTAGCCATGACTATCAACAAAGCCAGATTTAGAGTGGAAAACATTAGCTCCCGAACATCACACAATCCGCAACCTAAGACCTGTTACTCTCCTTTGAGAACTTGTGTTGGGAAGAAGGGGGGAGGGGGAGGGGGAGGAGAGGAGGAGGCGGTAGGAACTGGAGTGGGGGGTCCAGCAGGCCTGTTTCCAGATGAAAACCATCTGTGGAGGTTGACTTTACAAGCAGGCCATTCAAATGAGCCATCTGAGAAAGAGGGAGGGAGGGAGGGAAGGGAGAAAGACGTTGGGGGCTGGTAAAAGTCCGCGAAGGACACGAGAGAAACTGCTCTATAACAAAGAAGAAGAAAAAAGCAACGAAGGAGCGGACAAGAACGAGACCCGTGTTGAATAAATCCATCCATCCATTCGCTCCTCCACCGCGGTCCTACCTTCCTGAAAAGGTGGCCCGTACTCCATCGCCATGCCCCCCTCAGAGAGGAGAGCCGCCTTCTCAAAGACCCTCCTCGGTTCATCTCTGGAGAGCTCCCTCTGCCTCTCACCGCTCTCTGTCCGGCAGTGAAGTTTCCCCCGTGAAACCTCTCCCTTTTCTCTGACAGCGGAGGAGGAATCCCAAAAAAAAAAAGGAAATCTATTTTGGGCTGTAGTTGCCTGCAGTGGGCCACTTCATGCTCCGGCTCAGACCAGACTCCTCCACAACGCTCCTTGTTTTCTGTCTTCTGTGTCCGCTCTGTCTTCACCCTTCCTTCTCTCGCTCTCTGTCTGTGTGGTGGCCCCCCCTCCCCCCTCCTCCCACTCAGCCTCCTATCACGTTATCTCTCCCCCTCATATTCAACTTTTCCCTCCCTCCCTCTCTCTCTCTCTCTCTCTCTTTCTCATCTGTGTACGGATCTAAATTGCAACTGCTAACCCTTTCCGTCTCCTTGGGCAAACATCTGGGGTCTGATGCAAGTTGGTGCACACAAACACAAGCACACATGAATCAGCTGACTGTAGCTCTTCACCACTCTGTGTGGGGAGTCACGGCCGGTCAGATGTCATTTTGCAAACATGCTGGTGTGTGTGTGTGTGTGTGTGTGTGCGTGAGAATCTTATTCTGACCTCAAACCAGTTGTGTTTTTTTGCACATGTGATTTCACAATTGTGAAGTATATAATGTTATTATCGCATTTTAGTATTTCTAAATGGTGCGTGTATTCTGACCTTTCCTCTCTTTCCTGTCACTTTCTCACCTTTCAGTCACAAGTGCAAGAAAGAGAATAATCGCCACGACTGAGCAGTCTCTTAAGTAAAAGTGTGGCACATGAAAACACCGTAACTTTTTAAAGGTGCAGTTAAATCTCAAAATAAGTTAAAAGCTCAATGAAAGGCGTCAACGAGGCAAATAAGCAGATAAACACCAGTGCAACCGAGGGACAAACTGATCCAGTGAAGCGAGAGAAGCAAGTCATAAGACGAATCGTTTCCGATGCTCCGAGGCGATGAGGCGCGGGGCAAACATCTCCCAGACGTCACACAGTGCAAACGCGGCAGCAAATGCCCATGAGCAGACGGTAGCACAACTGCACTCGCACACACAGACAGACACACAGTAAATGCCTGAAACACAGATCACACAGATCATTCGATCACACACTTATAATCAGTGTGTGTTCCAGACTCGGCCCCTTAGTGAAGGACCAAAATATGACCTGAGAGGGAAAACTCATGAGCCGTGCAAAAACACTGTCCGATGTGAAGCTCCCGCATGACGGGGGAGAAGTGCGTGCTCTTCTGCACTACACTGTATGAGAAAAGTGAACAACAACACGGGGAATGCCAATAAAAGCAGCCACACACACACACACACACACACACACACACATATTTTGATCGTTGTGGAGAAAGTGGGCACGCGGCTTTGGGTGGTAA
This sequence comes from Leptoclinus maculatus, assembly GCA_032191485.1. Lineage (NCBI taxonomy): Eukaryota > Metazoa > Chordata > Actinopteri > Perciformes > Stichaeidae > Leptoclinus > Leptoclinus maculatus. Next base: position 1,361,662 of record JAVDOI010000018.1, read on the forward strand.
CTCTAAATCGGTTACATGATCCTTCCTTTCCCAGACAAAATACAACTCACAGTAAGTTGTGTCATGGCCGGCCAGGGCGGAGTGAGTCCAAGACAAACATGTGCACTTTAATTGTTGTGTGTGTTCACCCAACATGCACGTATGGAGGCGGGAGTCTTCACCCTGAAGCCACGAGAACTACTTCATTAAAGTTCATCCGCTATTTCTAAAACAACTATGTAGGCTCGGGGGGGGGGGGGGGGGGGGTGATATCATAGGATAAGCCATGTGTGTCTGATTACCCATCACTCCCTGGGGTGTCTACGCTGTCATCCCTTGTGAAAGCCCAACGCAGTAGTGATGTATGGTGACCAATGTTCAATCAATTTGTAAGGATGCGTCCTTTTTAAGGAATTCTGATTCCACTTATGTTCCCAATATGTACAGCAGCAAATTATACGTTACCACAGGCTGAATGTGGCGCGGGCCATGTAGTAAAGCATACGGTACGTTTCCTCACACAAGCAAAGACTCAGGGTTTTAATGGTAAAATCAGAGATGAGATGACTTCAGAAGTGGTTCATATCTGCGACTGTACTTGTGCCTGTGACATTCAGCCCATTCATTTATGCAGGGAGTGGTGCCCCCATATCCAGCGAAAAAGGAAGGGTGTGGAGGTTTGGGTGGTGGATGGGAGTTCAACATATCTTTGATGCAGGAGAACAGAGATCGCCACTATTGCATGGTGTTGCCAAATGGCAACAATTACTTTAGTTCAATTTTACTAAATTGACAGTAATATAAATCCATGTTTTATTGTTTAGTTGTGAAAAGGGGATCTTTCATTTTGAATGAGAGACTTTTTCCATGAACTCGTGTTATTGAGAAGGTCACTATCTGAGGGCTCCCAAATATGAATGCAAAAGTCCTTCAAGACAAGACTATCTAGGATGAGTTCACTTTGAATTTTCATCATTAAACCAGTTTAGATGTGATGTGTTTTTTGTGAAATGGTAAAATGCCTTTGTTGCTGTATGGCAACTATAATGCGAATAATGAAGTGCGACAGCATTGTGCCACATGATCCGGTCAGAAGGGACAACACAGACCGCTGGCCCTAGAAGCTAACGAGAAGGGGGAGATTAAATAAATGAAATAAATGATACATTCATGTCATAGAGTGATATATGTCAAATATCTTCTTTGGTATCATTTTGTGAAATTGGGGTTAAAAATGTCAACCTGACATTTGTTTTAAGAGTTTCCTAAAACCTGAAGTTGTTAATGAACTTGCGGACCTTCTGCACTCTGTAGCTGATCTTGACCTTTGACCTTCCAGCATGTGTGTGTGTGTGTGTGTGCACCCAAGAGGCACAGATAGAAAGCTTCACATTACATTGCACTGACAAATCCTCCCGCTCACAGAATCAGCAGCTAATCACACAGTGTGATGGCCTCGGTGTCTGACGTGCCTTTGAAAACAGGTCTAATGGGAACAGAATCAGCAGCCTGGCTGGATTCCCGGCTCAGAAACACCTCATCGTTCTTTTTTAACACTTGAGTTCCAGCAAGACACTTTGATAAGTTGCTCATTATCTTGTGAACATTGGATGTGTTTTTGTTGGAAACTCCACGAGTTGGCCAGAAAATTGGACACGGCCAGTCCAAACTTTGAACAGTAAACAAAACGTACTTCCTGTGGACACCCATACTTCAGAGGCCAAATGAAACAACGATTCGTAGACTCTGTAACGTATCAAGTACACACCTGCTCTAATTGAGAAGAGGTTCAGCTGTTTTCAGGTGTGTTTGCTGTAAATGAAGCGCAGCTGTCACTTCACGCCAGCTGGAACGCCTCTATCCCCTCCTACGTCAAACAGGTGACCTGTCTGCAAGTGTCACAGAGGCGGACTAATCTGCTTCAGCTCAGTAATCTAAGCAAAAAGAGATGGCTGGACCTGCGGGAAAAAAAAGAGTTGAAACTCACCATGGTGTCTACGTGTTTGAGAGGGAGGTCACTGCTCGGCGCCTGTTCAGAGAAAAGACAGAAAGTAAGTTCAATAATGTGCCTGCAACACAACATTCCTCAAAAACTCATGTGGTGTAACGTCGCATCATGTCACGTCGTCTCCTCTCGTGCTACGTCCGAGCTACGCTGGGCGCCATTCTTTGCCCTAATGTGGCCTGGAGCAGAGCGGGGCTCCACCTTGAATGCGTGGGACCATCTATAATCCCTCTGTGCAAATATTTACACAAAGTGACAAGTCTGCTTCCATTAGCCAAGACCTGAGAGTCCATCCGTGGAACTCTCTTTTCCAACGCCATATACAGCTATGGACAGAGAGAGAGAGAGAGAGAGAGAGAGAGAGAGAGAGAGAGAGAGAGAGAGAGAGAGAGAGAGAGAGGGGACAGGGAGAGATAGAGGAAAGGAGAAAGACAGAGAAGAGAGAAATGAAAGACGGTGGGTAGATGTGGAGTCGGGGCCGGCTGTTTGTCCCATCTTATAGAGGGGGATGAGATGGAGGTAAAGAAAAGGGGTTCATGGCAGAGAGCAGAAGAAGAAAAACATCAGAGCGATCCATGATGTCATGAGCATGTGTGGGCTTGGCTAGCCGCAGACTACCACACATGCACAGATGTTACTTAGCGTAACAGATTCGGTGCAAGCTGTATTAAGAAGAGAAACCTCAGTCATATCTATATGCAGCAGAGAGGACAGCAAATGACTAGAGTCACTTTTCACTGCAGTAAAACTGAGTATATTGGGCGTGGTCTCTCCGACAAATGACTGATCAGCCAGGATGTATGTCTGATCGGTTGTCTCTGTAGATCGTCCTTGTATAGAGCAATAAGTGTAGTACATCATTGACCCCTGACCCTTTTGTTGTCATAGAGATTTGAGTGATTGTCAAAAGTTGGCCTCAACAGCTTCTCAATGTCGAACCACAAACAGCACATACGATTGTAAAAAGTACTGAAAGTTGGCATTTTGTGCTCGGTTAGATTCTGAGCTTTGTTTACTTTACTCTCTAATCTAAATCAGGAAAACTGTTTGAACTAAATTTGGATGAAATGTATTAAAGAAATTAAAAAAACGTAATCATCTCCAAACTACGATAACCCCTCGCACAGAGCTGGCCATAAAACAGGCAAGTAAACAGACTGTCCTTATTGAGATGCATATTCCAAATGAGCTGCATACATGTCCAAAGAATACTCCCAAACCTGAATTATGTCGGCATATCCCATATGTCTTAATCGGGAAAATACTTCATTCAACATAAAGCCTAGTCCCGACATGTACACGACCCGTATTAAATTCAGAATATTGTGATATTTGGTATAAAAAGTGGAAATATTAGTGTTCGTGTCAACGTTGTCAGTGATCAGGCTTTGGATACACAGACAATAACAAAGAAATTAAATATCACCAGACTTGTAATTGGGAAGGAAGCACCAATAGTGGAGGCCTCCTCCTGGACAGTAACCACACAGAGAGCTGTGACACCAAGGATGCTCTGCTTCTGGAGAAAGCTTCAGTGGAGTATAAACAGCAAACGCAAAGGGTCAATTATAGTCTGGCTGTGCAGGCCCCAGAATATAGACTGAACGCCCAGAGCAAACCACCAACCGGTAACAGAGAGACAGAGACTTGGGAATCATCCTAACCAGTGAAATAACATTTAAAAACAACCAAAGAATAACGGGAATGGTGATTAAATTAATAATACAATGCCATGGCAACAACTTTGTGCTTTAATGTCAGATCATGACCATCTGCTTTCTCTAGGCGGGTGTGTGACTGTGGTTTATTGTTGGACATTAGACAAGTGGAAGACAGAGTTGCTTTAAGGAACGAAGGCAAAGGAAACACCAGACCGACGTTTTTCAGCCTCTAAATGCAGACTGTGGATTTGCTCGGAGGTCGAAAAATTTGCAGCCGCAGGCATTCTCACACAAATAGAGCCCATTGTGTGTACACCCAGAAAAACACACAGACACAAACAATTCTCACATTGATATATCCTAACATGTGCGTTTCCGCTTGTTACAATTGCAGCCAGATGGCTGGAGTGAGTGTGCGTGTGCTGCGTACACATGTGTGGGTATCATCGATGGGGCTTGCAACTAATTCAGAGAGCATGAGAAAGCCTGGGAAGCTGTGTATCAGCAAAATGGTCCACAGAAAGAAGTGTCTGCCGCTTCTCTTAGCCCTCATCAAAGGAAACATTTGAGGGGGAACTGTAAGCACTGAGGCAAGTAATTGTTTCAAAGACATTTCCTTTTCCAAATCACGGCAATTCTTAGTAGCCATGCAAAATAAATCTCCGGCGAATCAATTCAAAGCCAGAACTGGATCTTGGCTTTTAGAGACTGTTTTATAGACCACTTCATTGGCTCCAAATGATGAGGATTTGTGCTGTGTCATAGTGACGTTAACCCGACTCAGGGACAAGAGTTTGATCCCCGGGGGCCCAGCGCTGAGTTCAGAGTCAAGTGAAGACATGCTGGTGACAAACAGCAGACGGTCCCGTCAATGTTGAGAGGGGAACAAAGAGCCCTCGATCCTTTCACGTTATCACACTATGGTACGACGTATGGACATGACCGAGATCGGTTTTTTGCTGACGATGATGCCGGAATAAACAGCAGGGTTTTGTCTAGCATTATAAGACTTAGGCTTATAAGACTTCATCTTTGTTAAAAGAGTCAGAGAGGCCATTTTATTTAGTGTTTTGGTTGTGTATTTTTATATATATATATATATATCAGTGTCATACAACGGTCTTAAAATGACAATAATATAACTTATCGCAAATATTTCTAAGACTTATCGTCATAACAGCAGCAAATGTTAGCCACACCACCGCAGGGCAGTCGGGTCCAGTCGGGTCTTACATTAAATCATTGTTCTGTAGCCAAGAGCTTTGCAACATGTGCAGGGAGACTGAAAACACAAAACCTGGCATTTCCAGTGCTCTAAATATCTATGTATGCACTTATTTCTGCATCTTTGGATATTAATTGTACAGTAATACAATTTAAAGGGTGACAAAACATCATTCCTTGCAGATACTCTTGTTTCCTGGCTCCTTGGCCCAGTCCCTAGCTTAGAGCCTTGCCACCTCCTTAAGCCAAGTCAGATGAGCATCATATTGCATTTGTTCTCATGAGAGGAGCTAAATACAGGCTGTTGATCTCCCATGTGGTAGCAGAATAACAACAGACATAATAATAGCCGAGCAGTATGATAACATGTTGCTTGTAAGGAAGACAAGGGTCAGTATTTCCTGCTCCATAGCTCAGAATGAATACATGTGGGAGGTGAAAGAGTTCTTATCGATCAAAACCAATGATAAAAAAAAATCACTTCAACGGGTGCTTACATCTGCGTTCTGTCACAGTTTACTGATACCGGCCTCTATTTTTGGACAACTGTCATTGTCCTACTGATTATAGATCAGCTGAGGGAACATTATGATAACACTGAATTCACCAAAGTAAAAAGCTGAGATTTGGGGACATGGAGACTTCGCTACATTTCAATCACACAAAGCAAGAAACACGAGAAGTCCGACAATCAGGCAGGTTACGAACGGCGTAGATTCAACACAGAAGGTCTCTGCAATCTCTGCAACTGTTTGGATGTTACACCGCTCACATTAGACCTCTCATCTGCCCCAAAGACACTTGTTTTGCTGATGTTTTAGTAGCATGATAGCTAGCTGGTAGAATAGAAACATAGCTATTAGGTCTGTGGGCGCTATAACTAGATAATGACAGACTCTTGTTTAACTCCACTCTATTTATTCATTCATATAGCACCTTCCATACAAAACATGCAGCCCAGAGTGCTTCTCATAGAAAAAAAACAGAAACAAACATTTACAAACATTTTGAGTGACTAAAAATCTATTTTAAAATCTATAAATAAAAGTCAATATGAAAAAAAAATTATGAAAAAAGCAAGAATACACGTAATGTAAAAAAATAAGTTTCGCTCACATTAAGGTTTGTTTACAGCCTCACTTCTTTGTAGTGATGCCACCAGTATTCCTAATGTAAGCTGGTGAGCACAATGTTCTATCACCAAACAGAATGATAGCGAAACCTACAAAAATAAGATCCAAGTTGTGATAAACTGGAATTCCCCTCGTATTACCCTTTCACACTGCACACACAGTCCCTTCAAGAACACAATCCGCAGCCCATCCGCAGCTATAATTACATGCAATACGTCTGAGTCTGCTGTGTTGCTCATGTCCACGTGCTGTGAAAACTGTCGCATTAAAAAAAAAAAACGGATGATGAGAGAGCTTCGACAAAGCCACGTGTCTGTCTCTAAGTACATCACAACAGAGTGTGACTTTCACCCACAGCTCTTCATCTCTTCCAACGCCGTAGCATGGTGCTTTATTTCACACGAGCACAGTGGCTCCTTTGACTAATTCACCAAATTATAGCCCCGCTCCTTTAGGAAGGCAGAGGTAGCTATAGCGCGTTGGGAGTTTTTCTCCCCTGAGCGGCGGGGATAAAACGTAGCCCAAAGCAGGGCCTCTGGGGAAACGACCCAGGGCTAAATATACAGCTGTGCATCTTAAGAGCTCGAGAGGACACAGGCCATTTAGCTCGGCACGGCCGGGCTCAGTGCGGACGGCGGAGCGGTTAAGAATCGCCGCTTTGGGTGCATGGGTGTGGGTTTGAGACGAGGGGACTATTTCTCTGCGAGTAAGGAGGCAGACGGCATCGATCGAGACTGTTGGAAGGACTCAGTGTTTACGTTCAGTCGGTGAGCTGAGCGGGCAATAACCGACGAGTGTGTGAAACTGAGAAGGATGAAAGAAAACCCTCCCATTATTATTCATAGCTTCGCGGTAGATGCACAGAGTTGTGGGATAGTGTGTCTGTTGGGTGTGAGTGTCACGAACCGCACACGGGATGCTCCACTTTTTTTTCCAGAGTACAACCTTGTGTGTCTATATGTGTGTGTGTGTGTGTGTGTGTGTGTGTGTGTGTGTGGGAGTCAGACCAAGGGTGTGCGCCTGAGGGCCACTCATCCTCTCCCTCGCACCTACTACCTTCTACCCTGAACGGCACACACACACACACCATCTGTACTGGCGCTAAGCACCAGCTCTACTCCTATGTTTACACTTTACACATTTTGTACAGTGGCCCACACTGAGAGCTAGCAGCGGCCTTAGACTGGCCTCGATGTACTTTATGCAGCATTCCTCAGCGGTAACGACACGAAAGGTTGAAAAGCTAAATGAGCGAGCCATGCTGCACTAAATCACAGTCAAAGGGCCTAATTTGCAGAGAATGAAACGCATCCAAAAAACAGGAAGAAAAAAAACAACTACATTTTGACCGTGTTTTCTTATGAAGGCTACTGATTCTAATCTGCCCTGATTAAAATTCCCAAAACAGTGCAGGCTGAGAAAATTAATAAAATCTCCCAAAAGTGTTTTGTTCTTCTGAGATGCCACTTTGTGATCAGTCTCAAATGAGTTTTCGTTTGCAAATAAATGTTGATCCTCTGTCTGAGGTTACAACAGTTCCGGTTACTTGAAACAAAAACAGAAATAGTGAATGAACTTTAAAATACTACGTCTGATTGTCATCATGCCCAGTGATTGTGAGTTGCCCTTTTGTGTCAAACCCTATCCATCACAGTGGACGACACAGACTGACATGTCCAACAGGGCCTCCTAGTGGGAATGAACACAAACTGCAGCCCTTGACACTAGTTGGCATAATGATGATTCACCTGAAGCCTCAGTCCTTCACAGTAAAATTCATTCCGACATTGTAACACACGGCTGATGTAAACAGCGACCACTATGCCACTGAAGAAGCTGGAGGTAGATGTAAAGTATACCTAATGCTCATTGCTTCAGCAGAGCTTCCAGAGTTTCTATACTTTTAGGAAAGTGGCTGAAAACTGTGAATGTGTTTGTTTGCCTTCAAAGTAAAAGCGCAGCTGTTTGGCAAGACCCTTAAAAAAAATGTTTTCCCCTCTAGTGGCTGCCTAAAAAGGCAATCCTGCCTCACGAGAGGTGATGCAACCCCAGAGCCGATTTTTAAAAGATCCCCTAAATGTAATGTTGAGAACGCGATGTTCAGAAATGACACGTCGCCTGTAAAGGCTGTAGTTTTCAGTGTAAATCCTCCAAACATTCGTCTTTCTTCTCCCTCGTGCAAAAACGTGTGACATACACATATGCACAGTATTTACAACTACATACATCCCTCCACGAGTAACACCATCATAGGGCCAGGTAGATAGAGGAAATCAATACCTCCATATTCACAAGAAATGGTTCTGATATTGACATAACAACATACAAATCTAATCAAACTGTCTTCCACTATGCATTATGACAAATATGTAAAACAAAACAATTTTTTTTGTGTGTGTTTAATCACAATTTCCTTTGAATCATTTGCATTTTGTAAAAATCTCTATCACAATGTGGTCCTATTCACAACAACATGATACATTTTAAAAGTCATAGGACCAGCTCTACTACTTCATCATCCTCAATAACACACAAGCAAACGCAGGCACACACACACACACACACACACACACACACACACACACACACACACACAGCTGTTCCTCTCTCATGCTCCGTGGTCCTTCATCTGCAGCGTTCACACAGCCATGTCCCAGAAATGTAAACATGGTGCTGAGGAAGGAGGGGCTGTGTGGGCCTGATGCATCCAGGGTTAGGGTTCGGGTTGGAGTGTGTATGCTTGTTCCCGTTCCCACCCCCCACGAGGTAGAGTGTGGAAGGGAAGGGGGGGGGCTTCTAAAATGCCAGGGATCCCTTAGGACTAGAGGAGAGTGGAGTGGACGGTCCTCGCTGTGGGAAAAACCCCTGAGCCATCTGTGACCCTAAACCACCTCTGCCTTCTCTGTGTTTCTCAGCCCGCCTGATACGGACCTGACCGCTCACTCTGTTATGTAACCGAAAGCCTTCTGCAACACGTGAGAGAGGAAGGACTCTCTAAAGGAATCTGCCAAGTATTTTTACTCCTTGTGTGCGCGTGTGTGTGTGTGTGTGTGTGTGTGTGTGTGTGTGGGTGTTTGTGTGGACAGGGTCTACTCAGTCACACCTACATGCACACACACTTACCGCACACTAATCGCTTTTTCTTAACTCTGCATATGTCCCAATATGGTAATAACTCAGAAGCATCATGTAAATAACTCAGGAAAAAAAGTGAAAAAGGAATTGCGCAAGCCTTATCTAGACTACTGTACTTCATCACTGCAATATCTTCTTTTATTTCTTCGGCCTGGCTGAACTTCTCATGCCTGGGAAATCTGAGATGCTCTGTATAGTATGCAATAATTCATTACTTACAACAATAGATGATATGTATGTAATGTAGTTAATAACCCAAAAAGGACAAAATAGGTTGTATGTCTGTGTTGCATTATCTTCTGATCTGTGGGTTAGGAGCATGCATGTATGAAGAGAACTGGATACGGCCACATTGATTCCTATGAAAGCTGCTCAAAGTTTTACTTTCGAGATCTTCTGCATCCATGTGGCCCATAGAGGAAGCGCACTGGCGTTACGTTTAACCCCGCCTCCCAGCCCTCAGCCTCGGGCTCACTCACATTAACAGAGGAAGGAATTTTTTAGTTATAAGGATAATTATAAATAATAAGGACTATTCCAGTGTTCCTAAAGAGAAGTTGATTTACATTTAAAAAAATGTATACCCTGATTTACAGACGTCTCTTTCCCAATGTAAAGCTATGGGAAAAATTACTTTTCATCACGTGACTGACCCGTAAGTTGTAATTCCACAGTTTAGCCACTATGTCAAATTTGGTTGAAAGCCCGTCGCTCTTCCTGGGAGCTTGGCTAGGATCCTGTCCTGGTTTGGGCACAACAACAAAGTAAAGCCCAGCTCATGCTTGCTGCAGCCGCCTGGCCATTACAAGCATGCAGACCGGGCATGCATCTTTTTATCTATCTATCCACAGATCCATCCATCCATCTATCTTTTGCTGCTAATATTTGCCAATTAGCTCTTAACACAATGTTATGTTATGTCCTAAGTTTTGCCGGTATTTGACGAATAAGCCAAGACCAAATCAAAGTTTTGGACAAATTAAAACTTTGACGTGATGCTCGGCACAAGTTGAAAAGGAATCACTGACATTATTACAATTGGTGCTTTGGAGGAGCTGACTATTTGTACTAAATATCTTGGTAAACTGTCCAATAGTTCTCAAGACGTTTAACTCAAAATAACAAATAGCAACAACAGAAAGTCAGGAGGATTCATCCTCTCCACTGTGAATAACCAGATATTTCAAACTGGACCAAAGTGGTCAACCGACATTGCCATTCCTAAAGCCATGCTGCTTACACGGCTGGAGATGTCTCACTTACTTTAAGGGAAGGTTGTTGTTGTGGCTAAAAGAAACCGAGGAGTGGGAGTAAGTCTCACTGTACAGAAAACCACCTATGACATTGCGTCTGTACCAACATCATACTGCTCCGCATTTGCAACTTAGAGACAACCGTCATAATTTGCAGCCACAAAAGGTCCTTGTCAGTAAAACATGGGTCATTTTAGAGATTTGAACAAACAACCAATGCTGTTGTTTTTCTGCTGAGGACAGTCTCTTTTAGTTGGACGGATGAGCAACGTATTACTAAAGCGTGGGCGGCACTAAATAACCTCACTGTGAAAAGTCTTCTTCCGAGTAAACAACATGGCTGTTTATTAGAACAAACATCTCAAAACGACACAAAAATGCAAGGGTTGATGGGTATAAGGAGGGAGATGTTAAGCATTTCATAACCAGCAGTTACTAAAGTCTGGGGAGCCTGACATAACTAAGAAGGCTGAAGGCGACCACAGTCTGAACCGATGTTTCTTCATACCGGACTTTTCTAACACTGGTGGGAACGCTGGAGAGGGTTAATTAAAGCCTAGTGTGCAGGGTAGTCCATTATGATAATAGGTCATAGTGAATAGGACTGGGATTATTCTGCTACTGCAACACCTAGGCTTCATAAAACTGTAGTTTACAAGCCACTGTTTGCTTGTAATTCGGCAATGTAAACTGACAGGCTCGGTTATTTTAACCATATAAATCATGTCCGCAAATTGAGCGTTTGATGAAGAATGAAAAATGAAGCTTGGGAGTGAAAACAAGGAGATAAAGCATGCACAAACTACAAGTTACAGAAATACAAAGTAAAAGAAAGTGTTGAGTTTGAAGATTCTTTTAAAAGGTTGTTTTTTTTAGAAAAATGTGCAGCGGTTGCTCTGCTTCAGAAACCATTAACGAATTGCTTCCTTTTAGGTAATTGTCTAATAAAAGCTCTGCCAATTAACGGAGGAGTGAGGGCTGAGTGCATTTGGATCATTAATCGCTTCAAATAAGATGGGGGGAAAAAATGCATCAAAGTGACTTTCTCACTTTGACACAGCGCTTAACTCATTCTATCGTTGAAGGTGGATGCCTGCAGGGAAAGAAAATTGACCGTGTCGTCCAGTCTTTCGTAGAGCACCCTTAGGGCTTATGTAATATATATATACATATACACACTTGGTGATGCTGGATCACCACGTAGAACACATAAGAAACACTTACGCATGAGTTCAATATCAAACAGGTTTTTCATGGCCTGGTTTAGTACATTCCCAGGGAACTGGGATCATACTGTATATCATTACGGGACGCCTGGTTGGTGCTTGTATACACAGCGTAATACAGGGCACATCGGGGAAATATGTGTGCTTCTAAACACAGCGCTAATTGGACCACATCTAGACCATCTTTGCCCTGCAGTTAGTCATTACTCAGCAATGTCCTGGCCCTGTTCCCCCACTACACAAGACCTAAATATATTTTTTTTAAAAAGAAGCTGGATGACGTAGGTGTGAGTGGTTTATGGTTTTCTGAGTGTGTGTGCATATCTTTGCTTGTGGGTGCATGCATTCTTTATGTGTGTTTCTAGGGGGCATGTGTTCAGATGAGCAGTCCACGTCATCAGGTTCCTTGATATCTTTCTCCCTCTCCTTCTCCTTCTCCATCAAGCAGGCTTTTGTTTTTGTGCAAAAATAAAAACCTATTCGTGGCAGAGCTGGCTCGACATGAGGGCACATCTGAGGAATGCTCCCAGCATGCTTTACTGCGCGTTACGCACGTCCAGCGGCAAGGGTCTGGTTGGGGGTAGTCGCTTATGTCATCATCGCCGTTGGATGGGATCTTCCAACCGCACATCATCAATTACAACAAACGGGCTGCCAGTTGGCGTCAATTTCCCACAGAGGGATGCTTCCAAATTCACTCCGTAGACTCTGTAGTTAGTAACTAAGATACTATATTTAAAACAGGACTAAGAGGCCGCTAATTTCATAATTACACTAATTCTACTTGTACATGCTGGTGCAGTTAAAGGGCCAGTGTGTAGCATGTCAGGGGATCTTTTAGCAGAAATGGAAGATAATATTCATAACAAGATGTTCATTAGTGTATAATGGTGAAACTAAGAATTGTTGCGTTTTCCTTATGAGTCCTTCATATCTACATAGGGAGCAGGTCCTCTTCACGGAGTCCGCCACGTTACTAGCTCAGAACAGACAAACAGCTGCAGTAAGAAACAGCTGCATGAAAATATTTCAAAATTTTCAAGTCGAATATTATCATCCGGTAATAAAGCCGTGTATTCTTTGTAGCTCGTCCCATCCGAGTGGAATGTCTGGATTCCAGTTTTTTTTTTTCAAAATAAATTTCCCCGACTAAGTTAATATATGACCGACGTTGCAATCAGTCTGCACCTGAGTGGGGCGGTAAATCACGTTGGTCTCAGGCTGTGTGCGGAGGAATTCACCAAACAAGGGGCTGAGGAGAGCTTGACACACACCTCGGGCTGGACGGCTGCAGCTGGGAACGCTCGAAGGCATGCACGCTCGCACGTCCACACACAAACAGCGTCATCCAAGCCCCTGTGATACAGAGCCTCCAGAGGGCTGACACATACTGTACGCACAGGTAGAATGACTTATTCATATTTGTAATATGTACTTTCATAGAACTTGAATACAGCCCAGGAGGCCCATACCCTAACTCACCTTCAGGTGCATAAAAGCAATGCGTTCAGTCCACATCTATATTATTATACCTCATATTTGTGCAATGGCGATGCTGTCCGTGTATTTTCGGCTAACAGGCCACCAGACAGCATGACCATTGTTGGGCCTTGAAAGGCAGTTTTCTCCTCTCTCCTCGGCGGTAAAGGCAAAGCAACAAATGTTTTACACCTCATCTCATCAGCATTTATGAGAGCAATCAGCACCTTTAATGCAGCGTCAAAAGCCTCTGGGGAGACTCCTGTTGGCGAGCCAAGATAAAAGAGATAAAATGGAGGCAGATGCCCTGTGGCTTCTATTCACTTCATTGCATTCTATTAAAAACATATAATCTACTAGGAGGAACAGATTGTATTCTGCATTGACTCCCGAAGAAACATTGTCCTGTATACTGTCCGACTGCAGATCTAATGCAGTGTTGTGATCACTGCAAGTTGATTGACATGAGGACAAAATGGTCTGAGCTATCAGCAGTGAAGTAGCAGCATTAACAGACTACAGATTAAGTCAGTGAAGTGTAATGTCTATGTCATATGGATGCCAACGCAGAGCAGAGCAGCCCTTTCAAAAAAAAATACCCAGAAAGCTCAGCCCAGGCGGCGGCACATCTAAAACAGATGTCTTCATGTAGAAAGCATCTAGTGCGAAAGCATCTGCAGAGGATAATAACATGTTCTTGCTTGATCACTGCAGATTTTATGAAAGAAAAACAAGACATTTCCAGAAATATTTTCTCCGTGAGCGTAGAAAAGTGCAGGGGATGTTTGCTTTGGTTTGTCAAGCACCCAAAACCATTTAAACACACAATATACGAGAACGAGAGTGAGCTGATAATCTCCAAGTCTCACACGGCTTCTAATGCCAATACCAAAAAAGGCAACGGAGCAAGCATGTCTTTTTATTGCCCTTGCAAAATCACTTTCATACTCAGACTCAGACTCAAACAACAAAAGACGTCATCGTGATACGGCGGATTCAAGGACACAGCTTTTTATTTACCTTTGTTGTCTGATTTTTGTTTTCATGCCACAGCACCTAATAGATCCAAAAATCCCTCGTTTTACAATTTTAGAAAAACGGGAAAAACACAGCTGCAAAAGGTCGAGTAAATTCTCGTACATTTACATCGCCCCAGATCACAGGTTTGTCTCGGGGGCCCTCCAGATAATGGTTCATTAAGTGCAACGGTAACTACCTTGTTAGTGTAGCTGATAGAGGTTGTTAGTTTCCAACCCTGTTTGCAATAATTCCACACCAGGAAGGAGCCAATAATGCCTGCTGAGCACGTACAGCATGGAAGCAATTACTAAAACCCCCAAAAAAAAGTGTTACTTACCAACTCATAGTTTGTTGCAGGAACACAAGATGAAGACACCTAAGACAAAAAAATAGAAATGGTTAGTCATATTGTTGCTTACATGCAGTTATTTTTTACATGATATTATAAACAGCCAAGGACTTGAAACATTCCTGGTTTGCATTTAGGTTAGGCTTTATGAACAACACGATTCAGCCCAACAGCCAATGTTGTATTCCAGAGCTACTGTATGTAGACGCAGATGCAAACCAGAAAGGAGGGACAGGCTTCATTAGACTTAAAGCTGCACTAATCAATATTTTGAATATTAATAAAAATGACTATGTCAAATGTGAAAGGGTTCACATCAATCTCATTTCCAGCAGCAGCAGACAGATGTTCCCAGTGAGAAAACCCAGTCCCCAGAATAAATGTTGACATTGTACGTTTCTGCAAACCACGGGATACGTCGAAATTGGACATTTCTGAACCCCAAAAAAACGGTTAATTAATGTGTTTCATATCAGCCACAATGCCACGTGGTTAGCATTGTGAAATGATTGGTTAGATTAAGGCGACAAAGCTTTAAGGAATTTCTTGTTATTATACCACAGAACTTTCAATAACGCTGCTCGATATAACTTTATAAAAGTGTTGTGTTTACGGTGGCTTGTTTTGCTGCCCCCCAGTGTCAAAAAAAATCAATGAATGCAGTTTTAAAAAAGGCCGTGTATGACGTTCTCAGTGTGCTGTATGCAGCATTTTCATTAGAAAGTACAGTGTTTCAAATTGGGACTGGTCAAGCATTAACACTACAATAACAGCTACAGGACTCAGCAAAGGACAAGGTGTTGATAGTGTTATGTAAATGCAATAACTTGATAGAAAAGCTTAATTGTTCATCGCTCTAAGCTGAACTCTGATCTTACATACTCGACAATATTTTTGACCGCAACTGAAGTATCAGCAGAAGTGAGCCAGTGGCGGGGGTTGCTCCAACAGAACTCGTGATCTGTCAAAGTGCCCGGGCTAATCCGATTACTGTCCGACAGTTTCCATGGTCATTCTTTGAGCAAGAGCGTGAGGACAGAGACTGATAAACAGGATGAATATAATGATAATGGCCTCTAACAGAAGATTCAAATGAAGTGCTTCCAGAATAAGATGACCCTTTGATGAGGATGAACACAAACAGGATGTCATCACTGATTTCCTTTCCTTCCTGTGTACGTCTGTATTCTGCCCCTTTGCACCCCTTATACCATCATTCTTCTGACACTGCACACGGGGGAGTATCCCTACTCACTTCATTTTCCCCAGTTAGCCATGTACCAACACCATCTATTCTGCAGATGGCTGACAAACAATAGCACAGGGCCAGCTTTATGATTCCAGCAGGCTTTTGACTTGTTTGTATCCTTCATCCTTCTTTTATTACTATCAGAGAACTGTGTCTGTTCCAGCTTTGAAAGATTATGCCACGGGGTTATCACAACCGTCGACCCCTAAAAGCACCCTTCGTCTTTGCTCCTTCTCTACCCACCCCCCTTATCCAAGACTAATTGTGTCATTGCACGAAGACAAGCCATCAGCTCGGTTGGGGTCTGCTTTTCGTTACTGTTGAAGGAAGCATATTCCGCGTTTGCCCGCAAAAACTATTTTGACCCTTTTCCTCACATCTTAACGTTTTGCCTTTCTAAAACGCGGTGTGCTTTCATTAAACTTTGCTGCAGCTTTACAGCATGTTATTGGGCTAACATTGGACCAAGAGTTACACACATGCTGATTGTATCACAGCTCAGTTCAGATAGTAGATTTTTGGATTCAAACATTGCCCTGAGATGCAATGATACCCAACCGATATTTGATTTTTGTGAGAGATATACTGGCTCAACATATTTTTATTGGCATTTCTGTACTGCAATGTCTTGTTAACTGATATGGATGTTTTTGCAACGAGTCAATATTACCCTACAGACCCCAATTCCAAACCAAACCAAGTCATTTGAAACTAACAAAGCCCCAAAAAGGCTAGTAAGGTTAAGGCATTATCTAATTGGAGTATCCACCAGTAGTGGATGCTTCCGACCACTGGATGACTGCCATCGCTTTGTTAGGGTGTCTCATTAGACTCACAAAGTTGTTGATGTGCAAGTCACCTTGGCGTCATTGAAGTCTCTTTTAGAGCTGTCTAAATCTGGAATACAGGAATGATAGTTCTACAGGAAATCTACAGGAAAAGATTGCATGTTTTGGTCCCTTTTAGCAGCAGAAGCAGCTGATACACTGATATGGCAAGAGGCAGTGCCTAAATTGAAGACATGCTCCAATACACTGGCGCTTTAGTACTTTCTCATGCAAGTGTGTGAGATGTCAAGTACAAAATCTCCAAAGAGATGCCAAAATCAAAATGTTCCTCTGCGACGGCTGTCGGCCACAGTTGCCCAACAAGTCGTCCGATGTATCAACAGCCTAATTGCATGATGGCACCACAGTGGAATGCATCTCTGTTTTTCGATAATTCCGTCTGGCAAGGTGGAGTGTGTCTGGAGTTGACAGGCTACTGTATCTCCGTCTGGCTTAAATAACCTCCACTGCAAGTTATTCAAACCCTCCCATCAACCCCCTCCATTCCCCATAACCCCCTTCCTACACCACCATCCTTATCACTCCATGCACAACGACATGCCGTTCTTCTCAGAGGCCCTGCTCCTTGGGGTGCCCCTCCTTCTGCCCTGACTCCTCTGGCCTGGCCAGTGTTTCCACCTGACTCTGCCTCCGCCCTGAAAGCTGTTGACAGCTGGTCCACCTGCAGTCCGAAAACATCAAGTATGCTCGCATGCACAATAGTAGCCAAGTTATGGCCAGGCTTTTGGAGGATCCTGTTCACACGTTTGAACATGTCAATCTCTTGCCTAAAGAAATCTGATAATGGTCTTGATTTAGAGAAACCCAAAGATGCAAACTGTTAATTAGTTAGTAACACTTAACAAACAATATGTTGATAAGTGATAAAATGACATGCTATTTTATCTTGTGGATGTATAGTTTGCTACTATTTGTGTTTACAGAGACACTTAGAGCCTGTCCACGCCACTCCACACACCACATCCTCCTGCACAGGTGTTTTCTCTTATGTTGCCCGATCAGACCTCGTCAGGACTGTGTGGGCGCGCACAGACAGTGATTGACTGACACGTCCCTAACTCTGCTGTTAGTGTTGGTGTGCCTGTGGGGGGAGGACAACTTAAACGGTCATGTACTACATGAAGATCCACCAGAATAAGCTATGCTACAACCCGAGCAGAGGCCTAATATACCAATATGAGCCAATATAATGAGCCATAATATCAGACAGACAATGCTACAGGAACCATATATTTTTATATATATACCCATGAGCCTTTCCCCCTTTAGAAACTACCATAAAGTAGGGTTGGATGACTGGATGAATACATCGGCTATCTGTGATTGGCTAAGTACATCGCCACTTGTTTTCTCTCTGGGCATTTTTTGCCATTTTATTGTTGCAAGAACAATCAGCGACAGACTCCCGTCCAGATAGCTAACCCAGTAGCACAAAGAGGCCACAGCAGAGAGAAACAGCAGGAGAAAAACAGCGTGCATAATTTCACATCAAACTTTATTTTGACCAACCAAGAGTTGCTGATTGTTAGAACAGTGGATCGGCTAACTGTGACGTTTTTGGTGAGTCTTATTTTCACACTGAGAGGTAGTCTGGTAAAATAATTGGACTCTAGTTTTGCCGCAACACAATGCAATGTTATCTGGAAACACAGTTTGTTGACCAATCAAATATGTGCAAGCCCACAAACCAGGTGGAATTGCATTGAGCTAAGCTTCTTTGCTTTGCAAGTATCGAGGCCTAGAGTTGTCTAATCCTTCAATTTGTATGACTTTCAAAAGATCAAACTGGACTTGTTGGTTCATAATTCATCTTGTGGTTGAGCAGTAAGCTACCTTCTAGCTACACGCCCCCACCAGTACAGCCCCAGAGTTGTTTTGCTTTAGTGTCGTTCTGAAGGAACCATATAGCCATGGCAATAAAAACAATGAGCACTGCTTCGAATGGGCAACCTATTATTCAAAGATTTAAGCCGTCAGATGAACTGGTACATCTGATACATGTGAGGAATTACTGTGAAATTAAAATCCTGAAATGTGACTTCATAGTGAAACTGTGCCAGCACACAAGAGGGAAAAACATAATACAAAGAGCCACTTCATGAACAAGTCTCCTGTCCAAACATCCAAAAGGCTACGGTAACTGGCATTTAGTTGAATGCCATGTCTAATAAAATTCATACTTTTTTTTATTTGTGCAAAACAGAGTTAATTATGTTGGAGATAACATCAGTTATCCAATGACGCCAGTGTAATAAAAGCTCTGATGTAAAGGTCAGATTGAGCGAGTAGGTAGACTGCCCACATCAGAATAGCTCACATTCTCCCTCATGCTAAGTAGTTGCCTCCTAAGTTGGTGCAGGAGTGGAACTTTGCTCTGTAGCCAGTCTGGTTAAGCAGTCACAGCCAGGATCTCCCAGAAACCACAGGGAATATTTATCTTAAGGCAGGGGGCAGGTGAGCATTTAGCAGTGGGTTAGCCACAAGTCAAAAAGTGGAAAATCATAGCTGAAAACTCTAGCTCAAAAGCAACACTGTTCTTAAAGAGATAGGTCGCATTATTTGAAGTGGGGTTGTATGAGATAGTGTATCACAGACTATGGAGAGGCACGCAGGAGCACAGACACGGAAGCAAAGCAGTGTACTGCTGTGGACCTAACAACAAATCTATAGCTATATCAGTGTACGTTATATATAGAATATTTTGACGGGGAACTGCACTGAAAGTGTAAACTTATCTATACTGTTTTTGTTAATGGAGTCCGTTGGCTTTGAAGAGAACATAGATAAGTTTCACTTTCAGTTCAGTTCCCAGTCAGGAATGGGCGGTCTGTCGGCACGATAAAGCGCTGAAAATATTCTAAGTAAAGCGTACTCTTGAAGTCACAGTGAAACAGAAGCGTCTTTAGCGTCTGTTCTGTGTGTATTACCCAGCGAAACGAATGATTTAAATGAAATCTTTCGCATTTGACTGGATCGCTAAAAAGTTCATTTTCATCTCTTAAATCAGATATTGAATATTTTAGGTGGGAATAAGTCAATAAAACGGATAAAATCAGATCTATCTTAGAGCAATACTCACATGCCATACGTAAGAGTACTTTCAAGCTATCACAAGACGAGACGAGAAACATGCCACTGGCCTAGAACCATACTTAAATGTGTATTTTTACATCTGAATCGAGCAGGCAATGTAACCAGAGAATTGAAACCCTACACAAAGCCTTTGTGCGGGCTCTGCTGTGCGTGGGGGGAAGAGGCCTGGTGAGCGAGCGTGTGCTGATGCTATCGGGAGTATTCAAATGAGTGTAATATAATAAAGAATAATTGTGTTGTTGCATTCCGTACATGCTTGTGTTAACAGCATTAAACAAAAGCCCATTTCCTGCAGACAAAAGTCCATGTCAGAACTCTGTAGACTTCTGCGACAGCGTTCACATGCATTCAAGCTTCCTGCTAGCTACTGACACACTCCAGACACAGTCATGTTATGTAACTGTTTCCCAGGTCTGAATATGTTAATGACCCTCGCTAATGACGGCACGGAGCCTTAAATATATGATGGATTGAGTCATTATTTGGGTAATGTCTATAAATCTCAAACTGAATGTAGGAAAATCAAACAGCGGAGTGATAAATCGTGACAGAGAAAAGCACATTCCAGCTTTACTCAAAGCAGGGAAATGATTGCCACGCAGGTCGTTCCAAGCGTGGAAAAGAGCATGGGGCCGTGCGTTGCGTCTAAAGAAACTTTCCCCGGCCCTCTGCGCTGGCATATAAACACACCGCTGCCCTGAGTGCTTTTATGTTTATCCAGCTTCTTGCATCTGGCACATCGCAGCAGAACTATTCAGTGTGCAAATTCAATTTGTGAGCCGTAACCAGCAACAGGAGGCTTTTCTGCCGCCGTGATGGTGGAGGGTGCCAGAGTGCAGGTCCGTATGGACTTATTGGGATGTTATCAAAGCACCGAGGAATGATGGGAGAGCTCTGGTCCAAGTGCCCATGCCATATCACTTTGTGTTTATCTGCTTCTCTATCTATAATCCTTGATTTATAACAATTTGGATGCGTTTACTGAATGATTATTTACTAGACGCTCTATGTCCACACTACATCTATGTTTTTATTTTGTTTTTCTTCTGTCAGTCTCTGTCTTTCTGCGAAAGTTATGGCCTCCGTTTTCCTCTCGGGAAAGTTGTGGAACATCTCAGATTTATTGAGCAGGCTGGACTGCAGGACATGGACACGACTGAACGGCCGTCTCCAAACGTTCCCTGTCTCAGATTTATGTTTCATAGCATAAGAAGCACTTCAGGAATGGCAGCGCATGTGTGCGTGTTTGTGTCTGGTTCATTTGTGTGTGTATGTCTCTGTGCATATGGATAAGTGCTAAGAGTGTACTGTCTTCTTGTATACATTACAATTTCTTTAATGGGGATACAATACAATAGTTTAATTGAATACCCCTGGTCTAAATGACTAATTGACTATTTGAAAATAAAATAAAATAAAATGTGTGTGTATGCACCATCCATGCGTGCTCCTGTATGTGTGTATACTCTAAAAGAAAGCGTCATGGAAGTTTCTATGTGTGTGTGTGTGCACTGTTTAAAGATTAAGATCAACGTCACTGCAGTAGCAAAAAGCCAAACGGAGATAAATCTGTGATAGATCAAATAAACATGAAGATAATAAACATAATAAATAACACATACTTTAGGTTTTTCTGCTTGTGTATGAACAACTTGAGCCCCTGCCATGTTTCTCCTCCACGGCCCGGGACTCAAAGTGGCCTTCTGCCGACCGGAGCGCCTGCTCATTCTCACCCCGTCTTTGTTGGACAGGACTGACGGCGTGGAGAGGGGAGAAGCTACGGCTTGTTTCTTTTGTTCTAAAGTTACAGCGGGGGTCACGTTCCCTTCCCAGGCTCTTTCAGATGAGAGACGGTATTTACCAGCACGCTAATTTACACATTTAGCATGGCTCTCACTGTCTGGCACCAGGCCAAGTGGTGGAGGAGGAGGAGGGGGCGAGAGAAGACGGCAGCCACGGAGAATCAGGGTTGGAGGAGAGGGGGGGGGGGGGTAAAAGTCCCTTGCTTAAGGAGCTGGTTGTATTGTTGCCACTGTGCTATCTCTGTGACACTTTCTATGATACCCATATTTATAGTTCAATACTTCTAATGCATTATAATCTGCTCATAGCGCTTCATAATCATAGTTATAAGCACTCATTAATATTCAGAATGATTTTCAGAAATAAACAACACATTTTTGCGTAAAGCAAAGAATAATCATTGAATCTATCCAAGAACTACACACAAAACAGATTTTCACTTTACTTAATGTGTTATGATTATTGTTATCAAGCATTGGGAATATTTACAAGTGCTTATAACTATAATTATACAGTGCTATAAGCAGATTATAATTATGTTTATAATGAAAACTTTGTCAGAAGTGAATAATAGTCTTTCAGCATCTCCCCTGTTTTGTATCTTAGTGACACTGTTAAGATGAAAACATTTTTCCACATGATGTCATTGGACATCTGCTCAGTCCCATGAGATATTAGGAATCAGTATAAAGACACGTACTCAGATTAGTCAGACATGAGAGACTTAGATGAAAAAGGGTTGCAGGAATGACTTCAGATATACAGACATACAGTATTAAAAATATTTGTGTCTGATACTCTTTTTCCTTAACAAAAATAAAATCTTCCTTTTCTCCCTCATTAAAAACACAAGATGTCTCCAACTTCATTGAACAGTCCATTGAGGTTTCAAGTTTTCACATCACACTTGTGTAAATTGCATACAAGGTGAGCACAGAGAAAATTGTCCTCCCTCGGCAGATGAATGTAAAAACAAACTGCACATGAATCATTCCGCACAGTGAAGGTCAGACATCACAGTGAAGTTACAATAAGCTCAACACATTTCTGAGGGCCTGAAAAGGGGAGAATTTAAAGTGTAATCTACCATTAAACCGCGAGACTGACTGTCAGGTCAGAAACTAGACCCAAAAATGATGAAAATGATTATGTATGCCTACCACTGTGCCCGTAATGCACAGAGAGATAGCCACAGAATATGATATAATGGTTATTACAGTTATTATGGTAATTGTGCAGACTAATATTTAACATGGTAGGGTTCAGGATTTGCCACAGTCCTAACCATAGTCTTAAATCACCATACTGTGCTCTGGGCGACAGGCCAATGAAACAGGATTTACTTGACAAAATCAATCTCACCATGAAGTCTATTTAGTAGCTTTCAATCATATCACAGAATAGTCATCATGGAGATGACCAGAATTGTGTGTAACGTTCAAATCATCACTTTTCTGCGCACTAAAAAATGACCTCATAAGTTGCTTGTATAAGCAGCGTATTTTAATAGTAAAGGAGGAAGTCAGCAACCGTGTAGGAAGGAGTGGATGGACGGGTCGAACAAACACAGGACTTTGACCCAGGAGACCGGTGATGGTGTCCAGTGTCAAACCAAAAGTCCACATCTAGTTATCTTAACTTAACTTACACACGTACTTAACGTAATCGAACTTAGGTCACATACTAACGTTGACTTACCTACGTAACTTCAAGTTACGTAACAAACGTACATATCTAAACTCAAACATGACCTTTTCCTAAACCTAACCAAATCATTTTGTTGCATAAACTAAACCAAACAGCGACATTTTCACGACGTTAACCACGTGTTTAATACTGCAACCGTTGCGTTTAGGTATGAGGAAGTGGTGTTCTCCTGCCACCGGTAGGGACACAAATTAAGAATTGCTCTCGTGGGTTGTATCAAAGGGTTGGAACTTGGGACTTGTTAGAGAAGATGAAGTTCATCTTCTTAATGGACCTTGTGGTGACACTGTTTTGTCAACTCTTCAAAGACTTTCAATTCTACATTGCTTGCAGTGCAGTGGAAGTGGAAGTTTGTACTGTATTTGCTGCTGTCTTTCAAGGCTATATTGACTTTGTATGAGAAGGAGTGCCTCAATCTCTGAAGGCAGGAGGTTGTTGTCAGGAGGGAAATTGGACAAGCTGAGGCGAGCCTGTGCTAAGACTCAACCAAGACAAGATGAGCTATTAACTTATAACTCTGGCAGAAAGCCCCTAGGAGGGAAGGATATTTATGTTAACATGCAAGGATCTTACAGGCAACTGCCGCACTAACTCACACCTACACACTTTGCTGTATGTAATGACAGATGGATGGAAAGGTTCGGGTTTCACATTTCATCCCGCCAAAATCTCTCCCCGTCTTTCTCGTCCTGCAAGCATTAACCACTGCTGCACAAGTACTGCCATAATAAATATTAATAATATGTCTCAGGAGACAAAATCCACAGTGCCATTAGCAAGTCATAAACAAGCGGTGGAATAAAGGTCATTTGATGTAGAAATATCCAGCATGGCAAACATGCTTTTACTGTATGTACATCCTGACTACCATCCAAAAGATATTATATATTAGAGGTATTGAAAATTAAGTGGAAAAAAGGCAATTGTAATACTTAATTTTCCATTTTTCAGTAAGAAAAAAGGAGACATGTTGTTTATGGCCAGACAAACCTCTCATCATCTGTCAGCCAGCCTAGTTGCCAGAAAAAAGGGTGGCATTGAACATGTCTGCAAACCACAGACACAATGAATGTGGACGCTTTCGCATTCGGTCAGAGCAAGTGACGTATTACGACGAGCAAGCGTTATTGAAAGTTTCAGTACGTGGTATGATAATGAGTATAACAAGCAAGAAAGTCCACAAAGGGCGGGCGCTTGTTACGTAACATTGCAACGTTGTTTTTTAAAGCATTGTTACGCTTGTTCCATAATGTTTTGTAAGAAAGTCAACTAAGGGCTGTTGTACTTTATATATGGTAGTTACGTTAGGTTGTTACGTTAGGTTGTTACGTTAGGTTGTTACGTTATGTTGCTACGTTAGGTTGTTACGTTAGGTTGTTACGTTAGGTTGCTACGTTAGGTTGCTACGTTAGGTTGCTACGTTAGGTTGCTACGTTAGGTTGCTACGTTAGGTTGCTACGTTAGGTTGTTACGTTAGGTTGCTACGTTAGGTTGTTACGTTAGGTTGCTACGTTAGGTTGCTACGTTAGGTTGCTACGTTAGGTTGTTACGTTAGGTTGTTACGTTAGGTTGCTACGTTAGGTTGTTACGTTAGGTTGTTACGTTAGGTTGCTACGTTACGACGTTACGTTATGACGTTACGTTGTTACATTACATTGTAACGTTGTTTCGCTACGTTGTTGTTACATTATGTTACATTATTTTGTTAAGGTACGTTGCTATATTACGTTGTCACGTTAATATTTAAACACAAACAAAGATGTTTTTTTCCAATCTTAACCAAGTATTTTTGTTGCCTACAACTAACCAATTGTTTCACAACATTAACCACGTGTCGTTGTGCGCTTTTGCAAGCATGATGCAAAGCTGAAGAAACGTATTTTTTAAACGTTTTTTTAGTTCGGAAACATGTTCTGTGCGACTGGGTTGGTTTTGGCAAATCTCAGCTGCAAGGACCTGGCACCAATGTTTCTTGTCTTTCTGTTCGAGACCAAGCCCCTTTCCTCATCAATCAGCCATGAAAAGCAAACAACAACATGAGGCCTTTCTGTCAGAATCAAGAAACCAGGTCTGCTTTCTATAAACATTCCTGAGAGAGACATGAAGACTTGATAAGTAAGGAGAAAAAAAGTAAAGCAACCTCTTCACCATCCCAGTCGAATGCTGGCACACACACGCGGGGCACATACTTCACATAGTGTTCACATGGATATCATATGGAATCAAACTGCACTTTCACTGATGTTTTTAATGATTGAATCAAAGCTAGCTGATTTTTACGCTTTCTCCAGCACCTTAGCATGAAATTTAATTTCTTCATAATCTGAAAGATGTCATTTTACCTGCACACACTCATCTGTGGACTGGATTCATTGCAAAGAAAAAAAAGGTCCGTAAAAGGTTACGGAGTTTTGTGGAACCAGAGTTCAGAAATGGTTATTACGGGTATTACATCAAAGTTATACAAATACTATCAAATTCCATGATGAAAAAATTAAAATCTTAGAAAATAAACGGGCCGGCAAATGCCTCCACCTACTCTGTTCCATCCTGGTGACTGTACTTTCCAATAACGTCTAATGCAAGTTGATGCCTTGAGAGCATAGCCAGGAGCTGCTTCTCCAAATCTGCTGTAAATCTCCAAAAAAAGCTGTGTGCAGTGATGTAATACGTGACCACAGAGGTTCAAAGCGATGGCATCTTGTCAAAGTCCATTAGATTCACGTCAAAGTATTAAAGTCAGCAACTAAATCCAGAGTTACGATAGAAACCGACTAGTGTAGTGTTGGAGGTGAATTCTTAAGATATGACATCATGAACCCTCGCTGCTCTTATGCCTGCTGAACAAACACACTAAAAGACGTCAAAACTGGGCTTGTTGTCTGTCTCTTTCTACTTTAGCTATTAGGTTTGTGCAAAAAATAGATCTATATTAAGGATTTCCAGAAATGTTAGCAAATTGTCCTGTGAGGTCAAATAATTGGTCTTCTGAGTTCTCAACACAATCTCCATGTCAAATTTAAGTTAAGTGTGTGCTGCAGTGGTCGTCAGGGCCAGCAAGGCCTTCTCTGCTGGCCTAAACAGAATCACAAAGTTATAGCTATTTTATAATTTAATAATTGTTCTTAAATACACTACATGTATTATAATTTATTAAAAAAAAATTCCCCATTATCTTATTTTCTCATTGCACAGCTACTGTCTTCCTCAGTTGCTCTGCTTCCAGTGCAGCTTGTTTTAAGTAGAGCTTTTATCCAATCAGATTGCACCTCTGTGTCTCTAGGTAAGAAGAGAGGCCCCAGGCCTGCAGACTCACAAGTGAATCCCTTTGCAGTTTAAGTGAATGGGGACGATATTGTTGATTGTCATAGTGTTCAACCAATCAGATATTTAGTTTGACATGTTGGGCGTATTCTTTGACGTGCCAGAGCCTGCTAGCTGGCCTAGCCATACGTGATTGGTCAGTGGGCTAGCCTGACATGTTGGGCGGTGACAATCCCAATATCTGCTGCCTCTATCGAGCGGACATTTTCAGCCCTCAAACGCATTCAAACATATTCAAGAAATACAACTGGGGAGGCTCGACTGTCTTCACTGGCGTCCATGAATCGAGAAGGACTTCTTACTGGAACTAAAACGCACGGATGTACTGAACAACCGTGAGATTAAACTCTTTGTTAACTGGTTAGTTAAATGTGTTTGTTTTTACAAATCTAGCGACTTTTTCTGGTGTTGTTGGAGACTTTTCTGGTGTTTTGACTCTGTCGTGAACGAGCAGCGGGTGCTGCCGTGAGCCCCTCCGCCGCCCCAAAGCACACACAGGCGGGTACTCTCACAGAAGCCTCGCGCAGCAGTCCCAGCTGCAGTCAGAGCAGAGAGGAGACGCACTCTCGGCGTATTCTCTGCAGTTAGTGTATTTACAGGTGTTGAGCTTAATTTTTACACGAAACAAATAATAACCGTAGCTGTGTTTCAGCTGCAGGACAGCAGTGAAGGCCCAGGTATAAAATGCACGGCCCGCCACTGGCGTGCTGTTGGTTGACTGATATCTTGACATGCTCAAAATGCTTCAACAAATCGCTACTTTTTGAAGTAGCGATTTGCTCAAACTAAGGCATAACATCCAGAATAGCCATCCTCCAAACAATGGAATATCTTCAACAATGAAATTGAAGGTAGACTGTAAAGTCCAGTATCTATATGAATTGTTAAAAATGTTAACCATCTACCTTGTTTACCTTCTATACTGATACAAAAGTGTCCTTATGTTCCATACCATACACAGGTAAAAGGGTTGTGGGGGATCCTCTACTCCGTAGTTCCAAGGCAAAGATTAATGTCCTTCTGACTCAAAGCTTCACCAGTTGGAGAGACTGAAATCTCACCAGATTAAGGCTGCCCCTAATTCTACCTCTCCACCAACATACACATCTTAGCCCATGCATCTGAGGGCAACAAAATATCAATAAATCTATAGATCTGAAAAATCAAAACTCTCCCTATGGCCTAAACATGACACAACTTCAGCTGAGTTTCATTGGAGGAGCCACATTCAATAAAGATCAAGTTGCTTTGAAGCCAAATAGGTCTGCATTTATCAGATGAAGCAATGCAAGGGTCACATAAGGCCGTCTAGCTCTAGACCAGAATTATGCTATGTCTAAAACAGCTACAACATGTTATAAGAAGACATAGCCATTGGTTTGGGTAGTTTGGCAAATGATTGGGCAGCCATCTTGGTGTTGTCACGGCAGATGATGAACAATGTCATTTGGTGATCAAAGATGTAAATCTGCTGGTCAAACTTAAAAAGCCATGTCAAAGACTGGGAACAATTTTTTCCCCTTCCTTCTCATCCCATGACTATGAAAATGCAAACGCTGTTTAAGAAAAGGCCATTATCCCAGGCTTTAAGCTTGATTGCACGGAGCCATTTGAAAGATTAGCCGTCATTAAATGTTTCTTTTTCGGGGTATTATAAGAGGTTCCCTCTACTTAAGGGGTATTAGACTGTGAGGGTCTGCAGAAAGCTTTGGTCTGAGTGTGCTGGCACCAGTTATCACTGAAGGACAAATGAGGAGAAGCAATGATTGTGGGCAAGTGGTTTCTTTTAGATTTGAGCTCTTTTTGAGTGGAAACCAACAAAGTCATCCCAACGTCAAAAAGCTACTTGAGTTGTGGCAAGAAATAAAACCAAACAACGAAACTGAAAACATTACATCAGTTACAAGTGAAGGAGGCTTGATTTGGTCAGTGTTGGTGGTCTTAGTCGCTTCTTAGAAGGTACTAAGCTGTTACAGCCTCAAAGCAGTAAATTCTAAAGGGGTCCACTGTTCATTTTAACTGCAACATTAGTCTCCGGATACGTTCTTTCATACACTCTTTAAACACCTTCCTCTGGGCCTATGACAGCAATTTCTCATATGTGCCAGACGACCTTAACTACCATAAGTGAAACATATGACGCCCTTGCAAAGCGTGATGCTTTTACTGTGCCTTCATTGGATACTATTAATCACGCTAAAAGCCTAACTCTAGGGCATGATGCTTTGGCACGGCTACAGATTATTTATGTTGCTAATGTATTGCGGGCTCACAGTTTGTGCCAGCATTTAGTCCAGAGGACAAAGGGCATAAATAGATTGCTGCGCACACATTACAGTTCTGCAGAGCATTTTGTGAGGATAGAAGAAACAATATAATATAATTTGTATGACATCAGGTGGGATATGTTCTGTATAAAGCCATATATTGATGTGAAACAAAGCTTCCATTCTGATAACAGGAGTTGAGACAGGCATTCATCAAACACGTCATTTGCACAGTCAGTGTGTTTTGTATCAATGGGGGAAAGTAATAAAAAATAAAAAAAATGCTCTTTTTTACAACAGTCATTCAAGAGGTTAAGCTGTGTCTGCAAGAACTGACACACACACACACACACATACACACACACACACACACCAAGGATGGATTACGTCAGCAGAGAAGCATGAGAATCCATGCTGGTGGTTTTACATGGTCCACGGACCTGCTGCCTTATCACTAATCCCAGAAACTCACACACACAGACATAGTCACTCAACACACACCTTCCCAAACTGCCCGACCCTGCCTACGTATGTGCCCGTCCTGGCTGCATGCGCGGTTGTGTGTGTCTGCGGTTAGGCATCTATCATGAGCTGCCTAAAGGAGGGACGGGGGGTTGACTGGAGCACTGTTTCCCTGGCAGATGGTAATGATGAAAAATGTCTTCTCTGAAACCCAGTCCGGCATGGGCTCGCTGCCAGTGGATGTACGCCATTCCCACACAACCATGGAGTCATGGGTAATGCCGCCGTCCGGGCAGAACAGCGCTGTGTTACATTTATGTTTGACAAGGAATGCTTAAAAGGAATGTTTGGGTCACACATCATACAAGTGACGACAAATTTGATGTCAAATACCGCACATTACAGCATATAAAGGTGTTATACTAACTGTGGATCAAACGCTGCAGTTGCCAGGAAAAAACATTGTTGGCATATAGTACGTTTTTGCAAAACCACAGATACTTTGAATCTGAATGTTTTTGCATTCGGTCAGAGCGGTGGACACAGTGGACGATGCGCAGAGCAAGTGACGTAGTACATCAATCGATCGTTATTGGTTTAAAAACGTGTACACAGTAACGAGGAACAAAGTCTAGGTGGGTGGAAAGGGTGCTGGATGGGTCAAACAAACATAGGACTTTCACCCTGGAGGCCGCTGTTCATGTCCAGTGTGAAACCAAAAGTAAGCGTTGACTTTATGTAACGTTGTTTTACATACCGGAGTTAGGCTTGTTACCGAACCTTATGTAAGGTTATGTAACCGCTAATGCCGGTTGTTGTTCATATTGTTGGTACGTTGGTACGTTATTATTTAAACTCAAAGCGATCTTTTCTTATAACCTAAACAAAGTAGTTTTGTTGCCTAAACCTACCATATCGTGTCACAACATCAGTCACATGTCATTGTGCGTTTCTACAAGTGTGACACGAGGCTGATATGAAACGTATTCATGAAACATATTTCTGTTTCATGAACGTTGACATTCAACATATCCAGCGGTTTGTGGGAAGGAACAATGTCATAATTGTTTCCTGGTGACTGGGTTGTCAAATGTCTATGTGAAATGTGATGGATCACTCGTAGGGATGAACCCACACAGAATTATTACTCTTCAGTTTCCCTCAGCTCTCTTGAGTGTTTAAGCTAGCAGTACTGGTTGGTCTCTGGGTCTCTTGGCACATAGTGAAGCTGCCATGTACAATATAGTCTGCTGTGCACACTGTACTTGAAGGGACCTTTGACGTGACAGGGTACATACACAATGCACACAGCGCTGGAGGTGACAGGGGCCAATAGCCGTGTAACTTTGACTGATTTGACTCACTGGCCTTGGTGCAAGACCCCGGTCTTCGGTAACTAGAACATCATAAGGAAGATACCAGCAACAACCAGTGGGACCTGCATCAGGCTGCCATTGTATTCAAACAGCTCCATTGAACTATGGTACACTAATGCATCTATTAGAGCCATATTTTAAGAACAAAACGCAATTCAAGGCTTATCTTACATAGTATAATGTGCTGGCAGCACAACATCCTCCTAAACAAATAATAATCCATTAAGAAGCCAGACACAGACACACACACAGGGTTGATAGGGAACACCGTTGTCAGCGTACAGTGCTAACCTTGCAAATCTATGGATCTCACACTATGACCCTTGTTTTTTTTCTCTCAAATCTGAAGCAAATTGGAGGCAATTGTGACTCACTCTAAGTGCCAAAAATTCCAAAAGTGCAGTTGGGTTTTCTCACGCCTGGGGCGATGTTTTCTGTTAACTTTTGCAAGGTCCTATTATGAAACACCACTGCGGCTGAGTTCATGGCTGCAGACACACCAACACTGAAATCAGTGGAAGAACACACACACACACACACACACACACACTTTCTCTCTCTCGCGGAGAGCATAATAGATTTTTCATAGATGAAGTATGACTTTCTACCACAGATGTGCGTGTTGGCAGTTTCTTTTGCCAAGCTGTGCTCTGACCTCGGGGTCAGAAAGGGTTAGGTTTATACAGTACAGTGAATACAAAACACACACTCAAGTGCCCTCAAAAGGTGCCGAGAAGAGAAGAGACATGCGCCACCACCGTCATTCCAGCCATGACCGTGGGCCACCGACCACAAAACATGGTAAGCCGAGGAGACCACACACAGGCACGAGTGCTCCAGAAACAAGCGGCGCTTCGCACTTACATGCAGACGAACAACGTCTACAGTGATACAACAAACACAGATTCAGACCTCTCTCTCTCTTACATGCTCCTTTACACACAGTCCTGTGTATCCATACCAGAACACGTACATACTCAAACAGTGCTGTGCTGTAATCACTTTTTTCAAGACGCACATATCCAGAAGAATGCACATTCAAAATCGACTGTCTGGATGCATACGCAAAGGCAGAAAATACAGTAAAACCAACAAAACCATTCTAGTACCGCGCCAGTGCCAGGTTACATACATGTTTCAAAAAAAAAAACATACATCTGAGAGCGCCTTAAGCTGTCTCCCTTTCAAATTAAGCAAATCCCTAATGTGGAGTCTGTGAGACGGAGCAGAGCACAGCCAGCGCTCGGGACAGCCCGGAGCTCCAATAGCAGACAGGCAGCAGATCCTTTCCCCTCTTACAACCACACTCCTTACCTGGAACACTGCGGTGGCCATCCTGTCTCAGTGTGCGTGTCGTTCTCTCTTTCACTCTTTTGTTGTTGTTTTTTCTCTCTGTGTTTTAGTGCTGCATCGTCCTTTCCCTTTCCCCCCTCTGTGCAGCAGAGAGGTTTTCCCTGCGCTCCAACCAGATGGCTAAAGCTAAATCCACTCACTGTTACCTTGGTGCAGCGCGGAGCCGGAGGAGTGTACAAGTGTGTGTCAGAGAGAGAGAGAGAGGGAGAGAGAGAGACAGAGAGAGAGAGAGAGACAGAGAGAGAGAGAGACAGAGAGAGAGTTGGTGTGTGTGTGTGTGTGTTTCAGGCTCCAGGCTAATAGGTCTGGCTAGTCTCTCCTTCTCTCACTCCTCCTCCAAGAAAATGAGCATAAAAATGTCTAAAAAGAGTCTTTATGTGAGCGCGAGAGTGGGGAGAAGTGCAGCCAAAGGCAGATCCCACAACATCCCACAACTGGAAACGGCGCAGTGCAGCACTGGGCGCTGAATAAGCAGGCAAAGTCTGGCTACTGGCTGTAGCTATTTCCCTCTCTTTCTCTGCCTGGGTTTTCTCCTCCCTCTTGTTCAGTCCATTTTCTTTCTGCCCTCCTCCCAAACGAGGGGGAAAAGACACATGAGTAACGAGAAAAGGAGAAAAAATATTGAATTGAATTTCCCAGGGAGATCAGGGGGAACGGGGACATGAGCTCGGGGAAACAAAAGCGCAGCTCTTTTCTTTCTCTGTGTCACTGTCGTCCTCTCTCTTACACAACACACACACACACACACACACACACACACACACTCCTTCCTCGCATGCTCATTTTTCCTTCATTCGCTCCTTGTTATCAACTTCTCAAGTTACAGGTTAAATATGAGTTGCCCCCCCTCCTCCTTTTCTGTCTCTCTCTCTCTCTCTCTCTCTCTCTCTATCTCACTCACACACATACATACTCACACACTCCCTCTACAGCTGCAACGGGAGAGAAAGTAATGTACCATGAATGAATCCATTGACTTCACGGCAACTCCAAAGTCAGACTGTGTCAACAGCAGCGTAGAGATACAGACTTATCAGTCACCAGCTCAGTCCTTCAACTCACAGCGCCAATAAATCATGTTAATTCCAAGAGTTCAACTCCGTGTTAATATGCTGATACAAGGCGATATGAACGTGAACTTTTAAACCTGAGCACATGCACAACTGATACAACACAGTAAAACAGTTGAAGACCTGCTGATCACTAGTTGATTACTGTCCCTTTAGCTAATCTCTATAGGGACTGATAAAGAAAGACATATATTCATTAATGATATTCCCTGGAATGAATGCAACAAAATTTGACTTAAAACTCATCCCTCATATACATATTTAGAGATAACTTCCTCATCAGCTCTGGAAAAAAAACATCCAAAATGTATGGCGTAAGTAGCTAATGAATGAGCCGTATGGATTTTTTTTTCTCATCTGTTGAGAGTTGCACATGCGCAAGCTGGCAAAATGTCAGCAATTTGGCAATATTTTACACCAGCAAGGTTAAAAAATTGGCAACGTTACCCTTTAGAGGAAAGGGGCAGTGCTTAGGATCTTCAATTTACTGTCAAACTGGTCACATGTTAAATACTCAACCAAGAGATATGACAATGGAATATTTTGAGTTGTCCTTTGTTGTTCACCAGAGGTAACGCTGACGTCTCAAGCTTTGCAAATAAAACAGCTTGTTTGTCTCGTAATGCTTCAAAGCTGCTGCTGCTGCTGGACGTGAATCTGATGAGAGCCCAGAGACTCAATCGAATCAGTAAAAGTGTGCGCCTAAACAACGAGCTGTAAGATGCTGAACATCCCAGTAGAGCTGAGCAGAACTGCAGAATCAGGACATGTTTCTCTGTGGATTCCTCACTAAAAGACTCCTTTCACATTATAGACAGTGATTTTATCAATTGTTAGTTTGCAAAAATTGATTTATAAGCTTAGGTAGACTGGCTTTTATCTCATGATGATAGTCAGGTAGAACTCTGGCATTTTAATTTGTTTCCACAGCCTCACCGGCCATTATCCGGTAGCAGACAAAGGGACATTACTGAGGAATGTTTGGTACAAATTTGTAGCACGTGAAATATTGCGCCTCGACATGGAAAGAATGGCCACCGTCTTTGATGTTGCTCGTAAGTAATTACACGGGAGCTACTTCTACAAGTAACACCTTTTAGTTGAAGCCGTGTTCACCAGATGTCGGCTCAAGAAAGCGTTGTTTAATCCGCTATTAATGACAAGGGCCAGGAAGGAAGGAAGGGCTGCCACAGAGCATGTGGTTTATGGTCACAAAACAACATGCTTGTTTATGTGAGATGCACACCTTTAATGTAGGGACGGGGCTAAACAGTGGGGAGTGGGAATTCCCCCCGTTTTCTGGCGTCTGTGTTGGTCCATGTGGGTATGTGTTACTTAGAGCTTTGGGTTGCCACATTCGCTGCAATGCAACTATGCATGCCAACAGTTATGTCTCCGTTTGTTAGGGATTGTAAAACATGGGAAAGTTATCTGTCTGTATTTGAGGCTAATAATGTTTCTCTTAGTCTTGGTCTATTTCCTGTGGCTTTGATTACCTTCAGGATCCCGTGACTGCTGTCTGTAGGCCAAGACTCTTAGTATTAGCTGGAGAAAGGCATCATTTCACGTAAGTTCGAACACTAAATCGGCGACAGATCCCACGACATCTTGTGTTTTTTATCTAATAGCACAAAACAATGTGAATAATAATAGAATATGACACGAGCATGTATCCTTCCTGTATACGCGAGTGGACAAACGCACCCATCGCTGTGTTGTCACTGCTCAAATTGACTTTTCCAAACATGAAAAACATGGGGTTGTTGGGTGAATGAGAGGGAATGAAAGTGACAAGGACAGGAAGAGAAAACAAGTGCACTAGACTTGAGAAAAAGTGACATACAGAAGGATAAACGGAAAGAAAAGGAGGGACATTGAGAAAGAGGGCTGTCTGGGTGAGGTCCCGTTTCTCCAGTCTGACTCAGGCTTTCCCTGGCAGCAGCAGAGCCGAGCAGATCGCTGGCCCCACCAGCGCCCGGTGGAACGTTTCACCAACGCCCATGCAGACTACAGAGCAGATTTAACATGGATTTTTCTCCTGGATGGTCATGATTAGGCCCGCAGGAGCTCAGACACAGTGGAAAAGAGACGTATGGGTGTATGGGTGGGAAAAGTCTCAGCGCTCCTTCAGCATGTAACGAGGAGGAGTCCTCCACCGAGGCATTTCACCCACAGCTGTTGTAGTGGTCAGGGAAGATTAGCGATACCGGGAGAGAGGGCGCATGCTCAGCTCAACTGTTCCTCGGGAAAATGGAAGGTTGAAAAAGAAGTTTCGTAGGGCAATTAAATCCCAAGCAAGTAATGCAACTGCATGCTCGACGAGGCCGTTGCCCTCACTTATTCCTTCCATCGCTGTGTCCTGCATGCACTTGGCCCGTTGTTGACATTCTTTCCAGCAACTCTTGATTACTCCATCATGTTAAAGGCTGGGCGTTCCTGTTTGTTTTCTCTGCTGTATCTATGCACATGTCGCTACCATGCATTTGCTAAGCACATGGCCATAAGCCATCGCTCCTTGTGTAAGCCCTTACACTCACGCACTGGAACAAGGAGAGCTGACAGTTTTTTTCATGAAGCTCACAGATCAGTGAGCCACAAAGCCCGGGAATTGAGCTTAAGTAGACAAAAGCAACAGCAGCCTTTGTTTTGCAAGGTCAAACTTAAAGCTGCACCTGTCAGTATTTTTTGTCAACAATGGATTTAGGGAATATGTGTAATGTGAAAGGCGTCCTGCTCAACAATCCCACAGACAGTTATCACCAGACTCTGCAGTTCCTCTACGGAGCAATTCAACATTGTTCTGCTCAATGTTTTGGGTTTTATAGCCTGCAACTGCAACTACTGTTACGGCTAAGTCGCCGCTCTGCTGGATGTTTAAATAAGCACCTGTTAGCTAACATGTTTGTCATTTACAGCTTATTTCACTGTTGCCAAAAAAAAAAAAAAAGGAATTGATGCAACCCCTCATCTAACCAACATATTCAAAGGTTCTCTGTGAGAGATTCAGAGCATTAATATAGCAGCAAACAACTATTAGCTGAGCTGATAACGCAGTCCCGCCCAACGGCAGATCGCAGAGGCGTAGTGCCCACCCACCAGTTCCCCCTCAAGTAAACACTGTTAGCTCTGTCAGCACATTGCTGTTGTTTGCACTGTTAGCACCGTTAGCTGCCAGATATGCTCTGAATTTCGTATTGGGCACCTTTAACATACAGTGAAAGAATAAAGCACCTGGGAGATGTGACAAAGAGGATACATGTGACCACAGTTATTAGGATTAAGTTTAAAGTGGTTCTCCTAGGACTGCATTACCTTCAACATTTCAACGTAGCTCTAAACATGACGCCTTTGACAGCAGAACTTAAAAATCCTGCCGTAACTCAAATCAGAAACATGATTTCTCAAATAAGAGGCAGTGTGATTGACCCCGTGCATGCTATCATAAGGTGGAGGGCAGAGCAGCGAGCATGTGTTCTGTCCTGTGACTGCTAATTCAATTAGCCTCAGAGCTGTTGGCTGGCTCTGTATTTGATCAGACTATGAGCTGCTTACTTGAAAGTACAGCACATACAGACACCATGAGACCCAAGAGAATATTTGGATTATGACGCCACCCCATCCATTTCCTCACTCGTTCCTAGCACTCAGTCTGTCACAGCGATATGACATTCACATGTTCTCTTGACAGGAGTCCTGTCCCCCCCCCCCTCTACTGCCTCACCTTCTTCCTGCAAACTCCCATTTCTCACTATCTGCAGAGCCGCATGGAAAAGGAAGGAAGTTGTTAATGTTGTTACTTGGATTCAATACCACGCTGACATCTTTGAAACTTCACTCGGGGTTATGTAATGCCTCCTGTGCTTACAGTCAAAGGACAATGTGTGGACCCAGAGCCAGTGCTTGGTTTGTCCTTTCTGGGCTACTGTAGAAACATGGCGGTGCAACATGGTAGTCTCCTATATAGATCATTCTAAGCTAAGAAAAACACGATTCTCAGTTTCTGGGGATTTTACACAAATGAAAACATAGCTTTGATTTTATTTTTTGCTAATAGAGACCCCAAAATGTCCACATACTGGCCTTTTAAATAAAGTACAAGTCATCAGTATTGTCCAATTCTGCTAAATGACTCTTTAAAACTACCTTAAGTAGTAGTAGTGCTGAAATGATTAGCTGAGTAATCCATTTGCTGATCAACAAAAACAATTCGACAACAACTTTGATGACTAACTCATTGTCATGGATGTTAGACAGGGATAATGTTTGTCAAGTTCAAAACCTTAGTTGCTTTTGCTAACATGCTAATTAGAACTAGGACAAGGGACAGCTAAGGCTGAGCGAAATGCCACTTGTTTAGAAGATATTTGGTCAAAAACAAAGAAAAGGGTATTGGGCAAATTCAAAATTTGACGTGATGGTGGACCTTGGGGGAAAGTGAAGGGCTCACCAAAGTTATTTCAATTTATTCTGAGGGGAACATGTATGTTTACAAATGTAATGGTAATCCATCCAATAATTGTTGAGATATTTCACTCAAAACCAGAAATGTCAACCTCATGGCGACACTAAAACAAATGTCAGAGGATAACCAAAGTCATAAGAATCCCGCCTCTGTGCACCATAAATGTCGGTCAAAAATTCCATGGCAATCCATCCAATAATCAAGATATTTCAGCCTGAACCACGGTGGTGGACCAACAGACTGACGTTGCCAATGGCTAAAAATGCTGAACATTCTCTGGCTCCAGCCTCTAAGATCCAATGCTAAATCTACTGCTTCTTTTGTTGTTTTAGATCATTGTTAGTTGATTCACTTTTTCTCGGGCCCATTCAGGTACCTAATATACAGTAATATACAAAAACGAGTACTGCCACATTTTTTTTGATTTTTGGTATCAACAAGCATGGGTTCTTGTGACATCCCTAACTCTAACTGGCTTTGTGCATGAAGCTCCTGGTGACCAGACAGCTACTGTAACCTGCCACAGTTATAAATCCAAGCTGTGTTCAGCAGCTGAGGGGAAGGCCAGCTGCAAACCTGATGTTCTCTCTCAGAAACGCACCCCACATGCGTGGATACAGGTGTTTGGATGTGTTAAAGACTTGGAGGCAATAAATAATAATGAGAGTCTGCCTTATTGTCAGCCGCACCACGGACTTTCAATCACCAGATGATCGCTCCGAAATGTTAAAAATGTGGCCACTGACATGCACACAGTGGTATGTAGTTTTAGTATCCAGAAACTTCCTGGAATGGAGAAAGTTTAGGTAATCAATCACAAATGTGCAGATGTACCCAAAAGTTAAAAAAAACACAAATTATTGATCTGATTTTCTTTCTTTTTTTATTATCTACTACATAAATTCCTCGTTCAA
Organism: Leptoclinus maculatus; assembly: GCA_032191485.1. Classification (NCBI taxonomy): domain Eukaryota; kingdom Metazoa; phylum Chordata; class Actinopteri; order Perciformes; family Stichaeidae; genus Leptoclinus; species Leptoclinus maculatus. The sequence continues at coordinate 1,400,054 of JAVDOI010000018.1, forward strand.
TTATATTCTCATTTGTCCTTTAAAATATGTGAATAGTGCTCATTTGTTGAGCTGATGACCTATGAACTGATGTTATTAAGACTGTTAAACTGTTCAGCAATACAAAGAAGCAACTTTGCAGCTCTTCACACGCTACAGATCTCTAACCGAAGCCTGTTGTGCTCAATGAAAGGAACTAAAGGGGTCACAAATAACAAATCTGAAATAACGAAAACACACAGTGGACGGCAGCCAGCACAAAGAAACACGGGATTTTTTTCTCCAAACACGCATTCGGAGAATTTCAGGAGCTGGGAAAAAATGAAAACAAATTCTTCATCATTTAGGAGAGGAAAAACGAAAACCAGTGGAGTGAGAATGTGTCCATGTTCTTACACTCTGCTTTCTCAGACCTCCTTCCTCATTAAAGGTGGAACATAGTAGTTTCCTTCTCAAAACACACTCGACGGGCAACGAAGGATCAGTGAAATCTAATAGGTTGTACTCAGCACCTCAGCTTATTCCTGACTTAAAGTGTCCAACCCAGTAGAGAGACTAGTGTATCAGTGGGGCTCATTCTTAACAGAAATATAACAAAGTGTTCAGTCTCAAATACAGGCTTGTCCACACCACACACCACTTTATTTAATGTGTATTATAGGTATATATATAGGTTATATACTGTACCTTAGATTTTCTTTTTCTTTTTTTATCAAATGTGTATTTATTCAAGATTTGTAAAAAGAAAAATAGAAAAACAAGACAATGCGCTTCATACAGGAGGCAATATAAGAACACATGTCCTCGTATTTTTGTCCGTATACACAATTTGTTCTTATTTTGTTAATACCCACTGATTTCTGGGATTGACCGATGTTGAGCATCTTGTTTTCAGAGTCCACGAACTGTTTGTCCAACAACAAGGAATGGAAACTGAGCAAAAATAACCCGGGGTTCAAATGGTTAAGGGTGAGTGTTGCTGCAATAAACAACAGAGACCACAGACCACAACTGAGCAGCGGATTATTTCTTTTTACAGTATGTTTATGCTGAACGTCAGACTGAAAGGGAGATTGTTTTAATTGCACAAAACGGGGAAGAGAATGTCGTGGATTTGTGAAAGATTAAAACGTGGGGTTCACCTCAGTGAACAAATGAAAAATGCAGAATGAAATAATCCTTCTGTAGCTATGTCTACATTCTGGACAATCAAATGGAACTTCTCTCAGCTCTACTGGCGGAAGCTTCTACTACGGCTGCTACTACGCTGTATGTCTCAGAATAAAGTTAGTGTGAGCAGACCAAGAGCTTTTAAGTAGTTGATGGTTTCAACCATGTCTCCGACAAAATAATGTTCCGATACAACTAAACTGCATTCTCAATTACGTTCCAAGGTCGTCTTGGATTATGGGCGCATGTTTTAAACGGTTTTAAACATGTGGATAACGTTAAAAAAAACACAACAAAACTACTAGGGTTGGTTTAGTATAAAACATCATGATTTGTCTTAAAATGACGATGTTTTTTACGGTATTTAAAACGTGAACGTCAATCAAAATAAGTGCCAACTTTTGGTTTTACACAGGACACAAACAGCAATGTCCTGGGTGAAAGTCCTGTGTTTGCTTGAACCCATCCATCGACCCTACCTCTCTCCGGTTTAGACTTCTACAGAGTATCATTAGAAACGTATTTGTGATACGTCAAAAACAGACAAAACATAAGTTCCGTTCAAAATATACTGCACAATGCAGTTTCGTTGTATGGGTCTGTTGTTTTTAGGGAGAGAACGGTGAAGGTTTTACCTTTCCTTAATGCTCCTTAAGCAGCACAGTAGGAAAGTCCCAGACATCCAGCCACAGGGTTTTTCAGAAAGAGGATACATTTGGGCAAAGGAAGAAGATATGTGAAAGAAATGACAGGTAGGGTATTTAGCTTAAATGTACAAGGATTTGCAGAAATTGACCTTGAAATCACTCCTGTTTTTTAACTTCCAGGGTGATCTAATAAGCTCTCTCCAGTCATCACCCAGGAGTGAAATCTAACTGACAAGATTTAAAGCATTTTTCACATCCAGTTGAGAGCAAACACACCTCAGGGTGTTCTCTCACACACACAGGTCTGACCATTTGTTTGCAGTTGCCAGGTTAAATACGGGCTGCATATTAATCTCATCTGGAGACAGAGATTTATAACTGTAGTGTGTACTTGGGATAACTGTCCCAGCCAAGAGTTATGATCAGGAGTTTAGATTCCTAACAAGCAAGGTCATATATGACTGACAGTACATAGAGCTTTATCTGTTTCTTAAAATAAATATTCCATAAAAATGTGTCCAACAGTCTCGCAGGCCTGACTTGAGTGGCGATAGTGATCAGGCATGACCCTGTCGTGGTCACTCCCTTGTTTTTCATCTCAGCCTTGTTAGCAAATTGCTTCCTGCCAAAGCTGTGTCATTTTCAGTTGAAATGTTTAGAAAAGGAAGTGCTGTTGTGATTTTTTTTGGAGATGGGAAAGTTCCACTTTTCTACATATATAGACACAGGGAGTATGTTCTGGGTTCCTTTAACGTCTCCTCCCACAAATTTGACCCGTGACTTCCTGAAATACAAATGTTATCAACAAGTACGTAGGGTACGCTTTCATACATCACACATTGTTCTGCAGCATGTGTGATGATGAATAAATGGAGTGGGTTGTTGTGAACACAGAGGAACAAAAAGTAATTTTGCACACTCCGTTTGGCTAAACATTTATTGTGAAACATGTTCACACAGAAGTGCCCAAATAGAGTCCTAACTGTGAACAGTTTTTCACCGTAACTAGTTCCCTTCCTTCTACGAAATAGTCCATATGATCACTGTAAACATCTTAACATTCAGAGTAATGGGGACATTGCTTTTGGCAAGAGCGTGTTCATGTCTGGACATACCTGTATTCAACCTCTGTCTGAAATGCTCCGTTTAAGCGCCTGTCTCTTTAAGCCCACCTCCGGAAAAAGCCCGGTGCCCCCTGATTGGCTTGCGATGAAAATAAGGTGCACCTTTGCAAAGGTAGCTCACAAGCCGTGGATGGTAAACCCAAAAAAAACTGACTGGGTTGTCTTATTTCACAGTTTGATAGAACTCCAGATACCCAAATGTATGTTCTCAAGCACTGAAAAAGTGAGGGGGGGGGGGGTTTTGTCCCCTTTAAATCAAACTAATCTGCTGGCACTTTTTTTGCAATGCAAAGACAAAAGTGAAAGGTGGTATGGGCTGGGCTTATCATTTCCGTTATTTTGTTCTACTAGAGGCCTTCCCCGCATGGCTGGCCAAAGCCCCCACCTCGCACTTAGCACGGCCTGTCTGCCCTGCACCCCTGGCATTTCCTGAGAGTAAAAGAGGGATTAGGCAAAGCTGGCAAGAAGCACCCATTCCAATAATGAATACCAGATGAAGGCTGGGTATAAACATAGGTGTGCATACGTACTGTACATGTGTGAGTGTGTTTGTGATCGCGTGCTCGTGTGGGCAAATCCCACCTCTCATAAACCTCTCATAGCAGTTGTACTTTTACACATAAAACCTTTTCCCTCTTTTAAGGACCCTGCAGGAACTTCAGCTTCACTTGTTCCCCCTCCCAATTTTCTTCTACGTGCTCTTTGCCTTTTCCAAAACAAGATGAATCAAGCGACGGCTCCATCCAGAGGTCTTTTATTTTTAGACGCAGGGGCAATCTCCAAGACGCAGGAGTTTATCCAATATAAACACATTCTGGTACAAAGTGCATTTGTTTAGACATTCTTCAGATTTTTTTGCAGAACATTAACTCCCCAAGCTCCACCTACCTCAACATCTGCATGTACAGTATGCACACACAGAAGAGTAGCTGACTCCACCTAAAACATAATATTTCCTCCCGATAAGCTCAAATGGATTTTAAAGGGGAAGTTACGATTTTTACGAAAAGCAAATGATGCATCTTTAAATGCCTTTTTATTGAATCCCTTTTGTGTCTTATTAAGGTGTGCGGTTTGACTCTTACCTTGACTTCACATTTCTTGTGGCATGCTATTCGGCACACTAGAGAAAACAGAGAAATAGAAAATGAATTAACTTCAGAGCTCATAAAAATCTGCAAAACATTGTGGACCAATCCAAACACTGCGGTCCAGCACGAATCATGACATTGAGCAGTCGTCAAGGAGGTATGAAAAAGCAAGAGGTTTGTTCAAATTCCACAGAGTGTTTGTTCTGTGGTCAAAGTCAAATATCATCTGCTGTTAGCAGGCTAATACTGCCCATTGTTAGCGCTCTGTGTTCTTTGCACACTGGCTCCCTATCAAAGGCTTAAATCGCTCTTCTGGAAGACTCCGATACGCTTTAAAAGACCTGACGTCCGTGTTGTTTGGTTTAATTTACTTTAAGATTGTGATCAGCGGAGTCGAACATAACACATAAAGGTAAAATCAATGCTGACATGTGGGTCTTTCTACTGGCACTGCTCTCGCGAATGACAAGCTCGGACATTTTGTATTCACCAGACCAGAGCAGAGCTTCACAGACAGCTGCACAGATGTTCCAGAGAGATGCTTATCGAGACAATATAAATGAAACTCAACAGCAAAAAAAAAAACGTAACTTTCCTCTCAGTTATAGCACAGCGCTTTAGATTTACGGACTAAATGAATATCAATCCAGTGAATAATTTATGATATTTTGGTGGACTGACCAATCAACCAACACTGTTGCTAGCATGACAAAAAACACAACAACTTAATGGAGTCAGGTGAACATTGCAGGATTTAAAATATTTTTCGGGATACTTGAAAACAGCGGAGACAAGCTGTAAACATAACAGTCAGGTTAAGTCGAGTCCGATAGTTGCTCAATAGATTTGTTTTGGACACCACTAACTTTTGAGAAAAATATCTGTCTCTTCAGTTGCTAAATGCTCCACTATGTTCACCAGCTAGTTGGTCATTTTGTCTGTCTGCTGTTTGGTGGCGAGCAGGAAGTATACAATGGGTTTGGCTGCTTGCATTGGGGGGAAACAACACTGGTGAGAGCAATAAGAGCGAAACCAAAACGGTGAAGTTCTTCCGTAATGACGATCCCCAATGTTATGTCGGATTCAGAGTTGAAAGGAATTCACAAAAATCTAGCACACAATCAAAAAAAGATAAAAGACATTGTTCTACTATTGAATTTTAACACATTTTCCGCAGCTTCCCTTCTGCCCCCGAGCTCTCTCTCTCTGGGCTCCCGCTGGATCTACAAATAAGGGTCAATGGGGGAGAGCACCTGGACCAGCAGCTCATAAATTGTTAGAGCCCCTCGAAGGACAGAAAATCAAAACACAGCTCAGTGTGCCGAGGCGTAAGCTTTCCAAATAAAGGAGAAGTTTGTATGCTTTTACTGGAACACCCTACACCTTATGTAATGAGTTATTCTTCCTGTCTCCGGCCACATTTTTCAAAGCAAGTGTAATATCTTTTGTGATTAGCTGTTCAGTCATTGATATGAATTTGGGAGCGGGCCAGTCCTCACATTGTGTGAGAGTGGAGGTCGTGCCGTTTGTTTTCTGTACCCTATACTCCCGGTTTTCTTTGTTGCCTCAGCTATACAGTGTGCTTCTGACACCCTCTGTACTCTCTGATGTATGTCCCTTAATCGCACAAGATATTTCTCAAACGCGGTCCTTTGTTCGTCAAGCCATGTGCTCTGGTGTGCATAAGGAAATTTCCATCCTCTCAAGGCACGATTATTTATAAAGTCAATGAAAAAGCCGCAGTTAGACACGAATTTGCCTGGGGAAGACGCGTCCACGTGAGCTGAAAATGTTTCAACTTGAGCAGAAACGAATCATGCTTATACTGGGGCTTTTATGAACGTGCTTCATCAACGTATACAGGGACGAGAGGAAACGGGGGAGAGAGAGAGAGGGGCTGAGCTGAAACACAAATACACAAGCTCGATCCCACACACAGTCAGTGCGCCTGTTGCCAGCTAGCTTGCAGCTAACATCTGTGCAGTCATTTCATTGGCTGTTTGGGGCGAATTAACACAAACGGTCGAAGCGGTCAAATTTGTGCTTTCCTCAGTGCTTCTCATTGAGCTGATACCAGGAGGCATACACTTTAATTTTATCTAATGACCATCAGGGGGCAACTCCTCTGGTTGCAAAAAGAAGTCGGATTGTATAGAAGTCTATGAGAAAATGACCATACTTATCACTTGATTCATTGCCTCAGTAAACATTGTAAACATGAGTTTATGGTCTCAATCACTAGTTTCAAGTCCTTTTCAATGATGGTCCCATTTAGAGTAAAATAGACAACAAAGCAGGGTATGCTTAAGGTGTGGCTACCTTATGATTGACGGTGTCACTACCACGGTGTTGTACAGTCTGGGAGTTGTCTGTCGTTTCGCCTTAGAACTTTAACCCTTTCAGTGTGTTTTCAGTTCATGAAAGTTAACTGTAACATTCTGGTCGCCTACAAATGTCTAACTCAGCGTTCAGTTGTACTTAGCTCCGCCCTGTCGTGTCACAAGGCCAAAAAACAAGATGGCGACGGCTACAATGCCAAACTTGAGGATTCAAGCCAGTAGTTTACATAGCAATGTGTGTCACTTCGACTACGTCCACCTCTTATAACACAGTCTATGGCTGATATCTGAGTTCAACTTTAACAGAATTTTGGCACTTTTACTTGTATTGTTTTGACTCACTGCTTGGTACAACTTGTTTCAATAAAAGGAGGGCAACAACCTGGACCAGAAGTCATGTGCAGCTTTGAGGCGCACCAGCTATCAACAGTGCTAACATGACAAGCCAATAAACAAAGAATGTTTAAAACCAATAGGAGTTTAACATGTTAACCTTATGATAAACTGAAGGCAAGAGTTGATGCTCCAAGACATCAGACTGACAGGTCTGATGAGTTTATACGGTTAGCTAAATCTCTATGAACACTTATTTATAGACTTGCGTTTGTCATAGTCTTTATTTGTTCTTAACTTTTAATATGTGTTTTTTATGGACTTGCCCTTTTAATATTGCTGAACTAACTTTATAGCTTCTTAGAAACCACAAACAGCTCTTTGCGTTGTTCAGGGTCAAAGGTTAAGTGTTCAGAGCAGCTTGGGGTCAACCAACAGCTACAGGGCCTTCAATCTTATCCAGCAGACTTTTATTTGCTTCTTTTCTTTCCACAGTCACACCAACATCACTCATTCATTTTGAGGACATTTGTATTTGTAGGTATTCCGCACCCACGCTTTGCTTGATTGACATGTCATGAGTAAAACTCCTCATGTACCATATCAGGCCTGAAACAACAGACGTTCACTGTTACATATACGTAAGATGAAAACAAAATGAACTGCGAGACAAGGAGTGTGGACATACTGGAACTAGGACAAGTGAGAAGCTTCCTTTTTAGAGCCAAATGTGTAATTACATCATGGTGCAGTTAGTTTCTATTTCAGCACACGCAGGACTATATTTGCACTTGGGGGGTAACATTTGAAAGTCAGTTTGACTTCTAAATTAGAGGCCTTCAAATGTGGGTGGCACATGAAGTCCTACCGGGATACACATTTCCAAGTTTTCCGAAAGTGCTCGAGTTCCCAGGGTCAAACCGAATGGAGATCTGTTATACAACGTGTAAATAGTGTGTCACAGGGCACAGACTGAGTCCAGACTTTGACAAACGTAATGAAACACATTCTACTCGGTTTGGAACAATATACTCTCAATGAAGGAACTTCTTTTGCATTTTCACCTTTATTAGACAGAGGACAGTGTCGAAATGGGGGAGAGAGAGAGAGAGAGAGAGAGAGAGAGAGGTATGACACGCAACAAAGGTCCAAAGGCCGCAACCGAATCCGAGACCTTGCGGTTATGCGGCATGCTCTGTAACCACTTGGCCTCACAATTCTCATCAATTGTTGATTATCCCAAGATGGAGCACAGAGGAACATATAACCATTCAATATGGGCTCCAACTACTGTTTTCAGTCTAGATTTTCCATATTTTGTCCATCGTGGTTTTGGATTCATCGAACAGCTTATTCATCATTTAGTCTATAAAACGTAACAAAATAGTGAAAAAGAGCCGTCACAAGAGCGCATGATGACGTCTTCAAAAGCTAGATTGGTCAGATGTGGTTCCAAAGCCATTTCTGCTTAAACGATTATTGATTATCAAAACCGTTAACAGACTAATTGTTGTGGCACTGAGAACAGGAGTCTAACACTTTTGTTGCCCTTCACGTGAAGTCCTGATGGGGTTGTCCCATGCGCAGAAGTACTGTCCAACACATTTATGATTTATTTTTGTACAATCAAGACGTAGAGAGAGAGAGAGAGAGAGAGAGAGAGAGAGAGAGAGAAAGCACACTGAGGCCTGCACCAAGTCTTTTTGACGCACTTGATGCCACTTGAGTCACATGGAATGCTCTCACAGACGTGACATTCAAACACACTTGGCCGATTTGCTCGATAAGCATGAAAAGGAAATGTGCCCGTCCGTCAGGACAACGTCCAGCAGCGTTCCCAGCACGTGAGTCCCCAGTAAACAACAGGCCTCGTGGGCCACATGGGAAGAAGCAGGACTTCCATATTGGGTGTGAAAGCGCCCCGGCCCAGAGAACCTCGGGATAGGCTTTACCTTGTTAGGAAGTCGCAGCTTCGGAGAATAAACAGAGCAGAAATGTTCCTGGTGGAGGGACGGGAGAAGGGGGGGGAAGAGGGGGGGGGAGAAGATGAGGAGAGAAAAAGGAAGAAGAGAAGATGTTGGAGAAAATATGGAAACGGATGAATAACAGAGTGGGGGGTGCAACTACTGCTCACATTAATCATGAAGCAAATGAGAGGACAGCAGAGCAAGGAGGTGGTCGAAATGAGGAGATGATGAGGAGTGTGGAACACTAAGTTTCTATCTGACTCTGGGTCTGTGGTATGCTGTACAGCATAGGCGGGAGGGAGGAGGGGGGGGAATGATAGAGGTGTGTGTGTGTGTGTGTGTGTGTGTGTGTGTGTGTGTGTGTGTGTGTGTGTGTGTGTGTGTGTGTGTGTGACTGAGGCTGGGTGATTTCCTTCCCCTGGTCCCTTGGAATGAGCGTATACTCCCACAGGGCTGGGCTGGACCCTTTATAACACTGAACACAATCGGAGGGCAGGGCTGGAGAGTTTCCTCCCCCCCCCCCTCCTCACTCCCTCCATCCCTCTCCTTTCCCTTTTTCTCTCTTTCTCATGCACAATCACAAACATGTGAGCACCAAACACGTGTACACACAGTGTACTGACATACACAGTACGTCACTCCTGTGTACCGACACATACAGTTCTAACTCTTGTTTTCTCCCACCTAATGTCTGATGAAGTGGACATGAATAAAATGGTGCTTATAATAAGATACAAAAACTAAAAGCAAAGGCCAAAATCAATTATTATTACTCTTATTATATTTTAATATAGTATTGTTTTTCCACAATTGCTCACAACACACAAGCCAGTGTGTGTGTTTGAAGAAGAGCATTACTGTGTATGTATCTTTAACAGCTACCTGAAACCATCTCATGGCTTTTTGTGTGTCAGTGGTACTACACATGTTTCTATAGAGGAAAACAGCAGAGTAACGTGTGTACTTGAGTCAATGCTATACATGCTTTGTTTGTTTCATTTGTCTGTTTGTTGTGTACGTGTTGTTATGGATGAGTGAATTATATGGACAGATTTTAAGATTTTGAACTATTAAGTGTACACAAAAAAGATAACGTTCATGGATGTCACTTTGCTTTTATTTTTTACGGGATGAATACATTACCAGATTCCCACACTAGGGTTCCCGGCAGTGACGTAAACAGGAAGTAGAGTATAAAGCACAGAAACTGTTGATGACCAATTCTCATGTACTGCATTCAAAAGATGTTATTCAGAAACCTTCCCGTTTGCCAGGGTGCTACCTAGAACCATTCCAGCAACCATCTAATATACCTCGGGTTTCATCTAGAACCCATACAGGAGGTTCTACCAAGAGCCCTCCTAGTTCCCTAAGATCATTCTTCACCCATCAGGTTAGCCGGGGGCCACATGCATCTCATTTACCAATCTCGGAGGGCCGTGGTTGGTATGGTGCAGGCATGGTTTAAAATCAAAATCAAAGTTTTTGGGGGTGTGGTTGGGAGGATCTTTTAACACCCATGCTTTCTACAATCCTTAAAGAACTCTTACTTCCAAAAAGGGTTCTTCAAAAGATGTCTCCTTCAAGAGGAACCCTTTTTTCTAAGAGGGTGTCAGTTTAGTATCTGTCTGATAAAAGTGTAATAATGTATGGATATATATGTGTGTGTATATATATATATATATATGTATACAGTATATATATTTACCCCAGCTTTCAGGTCATGTAATATATCCTCTGAGACAGCCAGCCTTATTAGAGGTACTCAGCTGTTCCACAAAAGTGACTGTGAACCAACTAATGACCTCTAGTGATTAAACCTCTCTTCTAAACAGCTGAAAAATAAGTTTCATGTGCCTCCACGCTCTCTAATACTCTGTTGTGTTTCTTTCTGTGCGCTCTCTGCTGTATTAATGTTAGTAATTATTGACACTCGGTCATCCCGATCCATCATCGGATTTACACGCGGGATGTCATCATTCAGCCTACGCATTTTCCCAACGAAAATCCCTGCCAGTGTTGGGTTTCTGTGGGTAGAGCCCCACCTTCATCCAGCTGCTAAAGGCTTTCCCAACATGGGTGATTCCCCGAACGCATCGCAGGACAGTAGATTGAATCCTGAGTGAGAGTTTCCCATGGAATCCCTCTGTGATCTCTGTCATTTGTTTGCTTCGACCTGACAAAACACGACTTCTGTTTGTTTATTTTTCCGTCCCTTTTTTTCCGATTGGCCGTGGGTTTTAGTCCGACTTTGTTTGGTTGAAACAGCTGTTTCCCTTGATTCAAGCTGCAGTTACCGAAAAAAAAACACAGCAAATTACCGTGAGCTTTGTGCTGAACAATTTAGAAATGTAGTCAGCAGCAGATGTAGGCGCACAGATGGATGAAGGTATCCCGTTAGAAACAAAGGACTCCGCTGCCTCCTGGTGGCTGTTACACAAGCTACAGCTGGGAGACAAATAGCAGCTTGTTAAATTCTACAGTACGAGATACAGTTCTGTTCATCCAGTCCTCGTCTTTCCTTCCTAAAGTGTAAAAAGCATCACAGAGAAGTTTGACCACATCGTCTGCAGCGCATACTTATCATTAATCAATATACTGATAGTTGCTCTGTCCCAGTTGTCATGGAATTGCAGATGTTGAAGATGCTTAGAGATGATAAACAACTGTTTGATTAATACCAGTAGATGTCCTCATCTTCACCTGATGATGAAAATCATGCGATATGATCCAGAACAGCCACTAAACAGACCTTCTCCCACTGAATAAACTTTGAACCTCAAGAAGTAACTCTATCTCAAAAATGACATGCACAACATGGAAAACGTCTGTGTATGAAAATTGTGTTATAATTCAGAGTTTAAACTCCGGTAGATCGCAGTTACATATTATCTACATATTGCTACTATTACGATTGCTGTACGGATAAAGTGCAACAAACACCAACAAACAAAAACACAGAAGGATGGACGCCTACATTTGCCTTGGACATACACATGTTGAATAATGAAGTCTTACTGCACACTAAACTCCAGGTCATTGCAATGTTTCAACTCATCCAACAGGTGGCGCCCTAACTGCGTCAACTTCTGGAACAGCCATTGAGGGGACTGTGTTAGAATTGTTTAAACCTACTGCAAGTCCCACGTGTGTTTGACACAGATGTTGTTGTTCAGCAGGTAGGTCGCGTAAAGTTTTCGAGCATGCTCGAAGAAGAAGAAGAAGAAGAAGAAGAAGCTGAATTTCCAGTTTCTCAAAATCAGCACAAATGTCTCCACCGTTCACTGTGATGAAGTGGACCGAGGCTCATGGAAATTCATTGTCTGGTCAGTTTAGTCGATTACGATAATGATGTTAGACTGGGAGACGGCAACTATCCATCATCCTCATCCATCTGCTCCACTTATTAGACTAATGACTTCTGCCAAAGCGAGGAGCGGCACCAAGCGAGACACAACAGCAGTGGGGATTAAGTTAATTGCTATGGGTCCATGTACTGTACATATACCTTTTTTATATAAATGTGTGTGATATGAACCGTACAGACCGTGTTACCTGCTGCATGGCAAGTGTTCAAACTATTTCTATATGCTGTAGTAACACAATGTTTTCACATCTTAAGGACATCGATGCACGATACGAAAGCAGTTCTGCATGTGTGTTTTAACCCTCACTGAGATTTGCTGCATACCAGCTGTATGAGCTCAGCAGTCAAAGAACAGAGCTATGATAACCTTCACTCTCCCTCACAAACACACGCACCTGCCGCTGCGGTGTGTGTGTGTGTGTGTGTGTGTGTGTCTCCGGCCAGTCTTTTGAGGACCCGCGTTGGAAGTGGATCCCCACAGGGACGGCGGTGTGGTCGCCTCCAGACAAAGCAGTCCTACCCCAGAGCACGAGAGCTACACCCTTCACAGAAAAAAAGCACTTCCAAATCTTTGTAGATTTGTTTTGAAGGCGGTTTGATTAATGGCGGTTCACTGTGTGATGCCTTTGTAAAAGCTGCATGCAGCAGCTGTGAGAAGAAGAAGGGAAACTGATTTCACATGTTAGTGTTTTCCTTCAGTTTCGGGGGACGAACCCAGATGATTATGAACAGAGAAATGAGGCTTTCCTCCTAAACTATACCAAATATTAAATCATCTATGGGCAAATTCTCATTCTCTTTTCCTTTTAAGGGCACAACAGCACTCCATTGACTTGTGCCCCCCTGCACACAAACCATTCATTTAACCTGCATTACAGTGAATGACTATAAAAGCCAGTTCCTGCCCTCAGGGCACAGTTCTCCAAAAATACCCTTTTTTTCCCCCCCCACTGGAAAACTGCCGTCCTGACCTGCGTCAACACGCTATTGTTAAAGTAACTAACACCTTGTATCCTGGCAACCAGTAAAGAGAGAGGAAGTGCAAGTGCTTGTGTACGAGACCATGTGACTGGAGAATGTTAGTAAACAAGAGCAGCAGATGGGAGGTGCTGTATGACTGAGGGAGAGGAGGCATCCTGTAAGGAAAGAACGCTTCCTCACGGTATCTATCTCTTAGATTTAGTTAAATGTTGAATGGCCGCAGTATTTCAGTGCTTCGTATATAAACTTTGGGTGTAAAACTTTATTGTCCTAGATTTTACAGCAGTCAGATGCCAAAACAAATTTACATTTTTGGACATAGGCTTGTTCACTTTCTGGTGGAGAGTTAGATGAGAAAATCAATACAATTCTCATGTCCATTCCCTTGGATATGAAGCTACGGCCATCGGCTGGTTAGCTTAGCTTAGCTTAGCTAGCACAACACTAGAAACAGCTAGCCTGACTCTGTTCGAATGTCCCAAAATACGCCTGCATTACTTTATACAGACGGGTTAATTGGTGAACAGAGCCAGCCGTTTCCCCCCTATTCCAGAATTTGTGCTAAGCTAAGCTAACCGGCTGTTGGCCGTAGCTTCATATTTAGCATACAGACGTGAGAGTGGTATCAATCTGGGGGGGAAACAATGGGACAGCACGAGAAAGAGAACAAGAGAGAGTGGTTGATGTCTACTGTGCACTTTGTGTTGTCATCATAAATCCAGCTCACCCGCACACACACACACACACAGACACACACCATTTGCTCGTACACATGACAAAACCCAGACATGACGAGGGAGAGAAAAGCAAACCGGGGTCAATTAAATCAGAATAGACTTAAATGCAGCCTTGTCACAGGGGTTTATTTCCCCTATAAATCAGTTCCACAAATAATGGCCCCAGGTGCCGTCTTGTGTCATTTTATGAGAACATTTTAGAGACTGTCTGCACACACAACTGAGTGATAGCAACAGTCTGTGCAATTTATGGAACCGAAATATACATTTTAATGTACTCTTTTTGGCGTAAGAAATGGAAACTTTTTCATTGATGTTGATTGTTCATCACTTTAAAAAATGCAGCGATCAAATGTTACTATGGGAGGTAAATATTTATTTTCCATGAATTTAACAGATTGCTTTCATTGTTCATTGTTTCCAGGTATAAATACTGCTCACAACGCAGTATGGTTCACACACTATTTAATCTGTGTTCCTTTTACTAAGAGGCTGAAGGACAGGTACTCTTTTTATAATGGTAAAGCCACTTCAGATGTTACACCAGATACAAATATTCTTCTGCAAAATACGTCTGTAGTACACTGAGCATGGAAAACAAAGACGTAAAGATTTAATGACATACACATCCCAATGTACAACAACGAGAACATCTGGACTCACCACGTAGATCACAGAGTAAAATGCAGAGTAAATGCAGGTGGTGAACTGCTTTCATTTCATAAGCCTTTCTTTGCAGCAGTAGAATAAGAGGGAGGCGACGGCGGCAGTCAGTCACTTTGCACTTTTCCCAGACAATCGGAGATTCAAACCACAAGCTTTGTACGATGCAATGGACTCAGTGACATCCAAATGTGGCCATCTTTTTTTTCCTTGTATTACACTTCAAATGTATTCACTGGACGAAATGTATGTATAGCACAGTGTATGTCCCTGGAGACAGTAACAACACATCGTCTGTCATTAAGATATTAACCTGTCATTTCTTAAGAATGGCATGCAGCCACATGATGGAAAAACCCAGGTAAGAACTTAACTCAGTTAAGGACCAGCAGGATAAATCTGCGTGAAAAAATAAAATGGAAACACTTGCCTGTCCCTCATTACCATCTCTTAGGTGCCCTTGAGCAAGGCACATAAACCCCATGTACTCAGATCAGTGGCCACCACACCAGACTGAGGTTGCACTGATAAACTTTTGGGTGTGAATGTGCAACAGTGTGGTTGTGAACGAGTGCGTTCCTGAAAAGGACTATACTTTAAGGTAAAAAACAAATGAAGAGTATATGAACCATATAGCAAGAGCAGATGGAACCATGCTTGATAATGGTCATCATGATCGGTGTGTTGAATCATTTGATTGATAGCTGTCAAACTGACACCTTTCCTAGGACGGGCCTACACATAGTACGGCGCAAGAACAAAATGCCATTCAGTCAAACGGCCTTTAAGGTCCAAAATGTTAGCAATGTGCAGAGAATGCTCTTGTTTTTCTAAGCAGTGCCGGTCAAACATCTACCCGTCCTGTGTCAGGTTTGGGAAGCTGCAGGCTGAGTATTCCCCCACCATGTGCCAAACCAAACATCCAGACATTTCCGCATGGTTTCATTCGGCGTTATCTGTCTGAAAACAGACATTTCCACTACACCATGATGGGGTGAGCAGACCGGGGTCACATATTCTCAGATTTTATTTTAACCCACTTGGAGCACCAGCTGGGAAAGGTTTACTGCATGGAGACTGTTTGGAAAATGGTGGCCATATTAAAGTCTAGTATTGAATCTCAGTTACTTTCCTGGAATTGTTTCACATTATACTTCAATCTCACCCAACTGGCAATTGCATAGACTAAAAAAATAAAAACAGTATGAAATACTGCTTGATACTGGGACCCTTGTGAATTTACGTTCAACAGAAAGCAACATTTGTTCAGGAACCATGACATCTTTGTCCATTCATTAAAGCAACGCAGACAAACCAAAACATGCACCCAATTCTATCCTATTGGAGTTAATTGCATCAATCAAACCAAGCAAATCCCTCATCATCATCATCATCAACCACACTGCCTCTTTAGTAAACACCATTAAGGAAAGTGAGAAGCTGTTAACCTTTAACCTTTCTGAGGCTTCTTTTCCCCTCCTCTGTCACTTAACTGACTAAACCCTGACACAGAGACGACCCCAGGTAACCTCAGATGACCCCTGATTTAGACCACTGATGGCTGTTGTAACAGATATTGCCTTCATTGCCCCAGCAAGTTAGAGCAGTTATTGCAAATGCTGTCAGTGGGCCTTAGCTCGAGGCTTGGGAATCTAAATCATCAAACAACTGAGTTTAGACTACCGGTCTGCTGAGTTATTGTGTTGCTTGTTTAAATTTTAAGCAATCATCCATAACAGATTACATTTAGGCTCAGCATAAACTTTCAAAGCAATAGGAGATGGGACCATATATGAACGTCAGGCCCTGAAAATAGTAGGGATGTGGTAAGATTTTATATCTAGGCTTCTAAATACAAAACAATGGGCTTTTGGAACGGTTGCATTGCCTTTTTCATTACCATGCCAAGAAGAACTATAAAAAAATAATAATAATCCTACACGTTGTACCTTATTAATGGTATTTCAAAGTTTTTGACAACAATTAAAATGTAGTACAAGTGATCAGCTGCGCGAAAGACTTTTAGGTTGTGTCACAGTCAGGACTTTTTGATCTTACGCATGGGTCAATAACACTTTTTGGCTTCAACGTACTCAGACACTAAAAGCCTCCATTGACACTCACTGTAATGAAATTCTTTTAGGCTGTGACAGACCATACGACTAAGTGGCTGTTAGCCTCAGGGACATATTTTCATCTTAAAATAAACAATAGATTTATAGATTCTGATCTAAAAAGAGAGCATATTAACCATAGACTGTATATAAGAAGTGGACGTAGTCATCGTGACGTCACCCAATGGTTTGTGGACTGCCGTTACGAAGCCTTGAGTATGGCGATTTCGCTGTCGCCATCTTGGAATACGGCCGTCGCCATGTTGTTTTTTTGCAACCGATGAACGGAAGTTAACATTTGGAATGCGTAGGAGGGACGTAGTGACACAGGACATCTGGTAGCGGCAGCGACCTGTCAATCAAAGTAAGCCCCATACTCTGCTTTATGGTCTATTTGACTCTAAGTGGACCATCATTTGCTAAATGAACATCATGCTGTATTGAAGAAGACTTAAAACTAGAGATTGAGACCATAAACTTATGTTTACATGTTTACTGAGGTAATAAATCAAGTGAGATGTAGCGTCTCCGAAGCATATTTTCCCATAGAATTCCATACAATCAGACTTCTTTTTGCAACCGGAGGAGTCGCCCCCTGTTGGTCAGAAGAGAGAATACAAGTTTTAAGACACTTGCCCATCGGCTTCACTCGGCAGAACCGGAGGTTTCTGCCTGATCTTAACACCACGATAAAAAGTAGTGTTTTGCTGCCCTCTCTGGTTGAAAGTTTCACCTCTGAGCAGGCGCTCCCTGGCCCCCATAACAGTCTTGGAGTACACCTGTACATCAGTGTTTAAAGGTGAAAAAATTAAGACACTAGAGGTCAGCAAAAACAAGATTTTCAAGCGTTGTCTGGAATCCCCCAAAAAAACGATTGCTATATAGTTAGTCCAAGAGATCAGAGTTTCGAAACAGGTGACTGACCTCGGCAGATGAGTCCGTCTTGGCTGATGGTCTGTTTACAAACGCTGCAGTGCTTGGCCTTCTTGAAAGTCTTCACTCGGAACGTATGGGAATGAAGAGCCTCCAACTCGTCCGGCTGCAGATAAGTAAGCAACAACAAAAGACAAAAGATGTGGAATGTTAGTGTTGGAATGTTGCAACCTGATGGGACTTCAATGAGTCCAGGTGGGTTGGATCGTTTTGGACCTGTCATGTGTCTTTTTTTTCTTTGTTTCTAAATGCAGGTGTCTTGCAAAAAAGACATTCTTAGTTAATTTGCAATATGAATATTTGCCAATGAAACACATACATTCATTCTCACATTCATCTCAGTGTTGACCCTTTGTCCACATCTTAACTTCTTTCAGCGGTTAAGCGTTACATGAAATGGTCAAAAGGTCCTCTAGAAATCCACCCAGGAAGTAAGGTTGTAGGGGCTTTAGTTGGCAGAACAAAAATGAGAAAAAAAAAATAGACAACAGTCTATTCTCTAATCTGTTATTTCCCTTCTGTCTTTTACCCTCCTCTTTCCTCCCCTTCCCAACTTTTGTCCTGACATCTCATTTCCCTCCGTGCAGGTGTGTTACGCAACTCTGGAGAAACTCCCTGACAGTGCTCCCCACCCCATTAAACATCCCTCTGTGTCTGTCTGCAGCCTGCTGTTTTTCCTCTACTGTAAACCCCCCTCCCACCCTCACAGTCCTTTTCCTGTCTGCTTTGAAAACCTGGCATTCAGCAATGCTAGAGAGCAATCACAAATGTCAAGCTTTGTACCCTGCCGTGACTTTACGAGAAACCTGCATCGTGTTTCTATTTGCCTAGCGAATTTGCCTAGTCTATTTGTCTATATGACCGACCATGGGGAAAAGTGACATCATTTTTGTGTGGTATTTGTTCAGCTGGTCCCCATTTTATACTTTGAGGTTCAGCCCTATGGGAATAGTGGCCCAATTAATCCCCTAGTAAGTCACACAACCTTGCCAAATTTGAATATTATCGTTATTATGTTGTAGAAGTACTTTATTGTAACCTACAATTAACCAATTAACAGAGTCAGCGTTAATGAGACCAAGAATAGAATAACACTGCCAGGCCATTAGAGATTGTTTGCCTGTCACAGTTAAAGAATGCAGTAATATCAATAACACCAGAAGAGACAGGGGCAACATTACGGAGCGTCCCAATACATTTCATAGCACCTTTAAAGTAAATATGGTTTCTACGGGGATTTGAGAGAAAATGTGGATGTGTTTTCAAGGCAGGATGTGCCAGTTTAGCATCCAGCCATGAGGCTTCCATTAGGTGTGTGTGCACGCTGGACAGGGCTAAAAGTAGCCATGTGGTGGGCATATTAGGAGACTACTCGCAGGAATTTTCATATGGAGACCATAGCGTACCAAAGCATAGCAAGGAAAACCCTGTGCTGTGAGAATTCCCAGTCTAGAACCACAGTAACTTACCAGTAATTTATAACCACTAATGACGCCCTTTTTTTTCCTTCTACTCATTTATCCTAAAAGGCAACGTGTTGGAAAAAGCGGCTTGGGTTGTGCAATCCCAGTGCAGACCTAACACTTGAATGATAAACCAGACTGAGTATCTGTTGGGCTTTCCTCAGTCCTCAATTCACTGACTGTCCTCTCCTCTGTTATTAGTAGAAGGAACTGACTTAGCAAAAGGAAAGCCCCATCTGTTTCCCATGATGTCTGATTTCCAGGCAGTGCGGGATCCAGTTAATACATAGCCTTCATATTGAGATCTTCATATGGATCTAGATGTGGAAGAAGCAGTCTCATTACACATCAAATGTTGTGATATTCTACATCTTATCATACTGTATACTGTATCTATAACAATAATGTTAACTGGTCGTGGGAAGTAGTACTCAGACTTGTGGAAGCTCCTACAGAGAAGACTGGCTAAGCACAAGGAGGTGGACAGGAATCCATATTAGCTACTGTGGCCATGTTTAGACAAACATGAGTGGGGTTGCCACCGTGTTGGGCTCCTTGGTGGTAGTTAACCCCGGATCAACTCTTGCCTCAATACAATGCGACTTCCTAAGGCTCCTATTGGCCAATCAATAAGGTGCAAGCGCACCGTTCCGGTAGATTCATCTGAAACCTTTTCTACCTGGTGACTGTCATGACAAAAGGTAAAAATTATAGTCGACAAGATCATCTGCAGAAGTTGCAAAATCTTTCCTCATAGTATTTTAAACTGATGTTTTGGTATCGGATAAGCCTTTAAACCCACAGATTCTGGACTTTCTGGATCATGTTTCAACATCTCACCAGCACCTTAAACACCCCCCCACCAACACAGATCCTTTAAAAGAGGATACTCAAGCAATTAAAAGCAGCATTTCCATACAGTTGGGGAATTTGTAAAACAGAATGTTAAAAATGTGTGCTGCAGAGGCTGAGACACATTGGCTCCTACACTTCCCATGATGCAACTCATAGTGTCTTTCATTGGCAATACCAAACATGTACCTGCAGTCACACTTTTGTTTTCAGAATGGAGGTCTCTGAAAATAACCAATAAAACTAACTAGAAGAAAGGTGTGACCTGGAACGAGGAATAAAAAAAATAGATTGTGCTTTAAGATAAAAGATGTTCCCAGCCAAATACAATGGACTTCAGACACAATGAGTGTTCTTGGAAAACAGTCATGCTTGCTAGCAGCTGTTAAGCTTTTCTTAGGCACAGTGGTTTGAGCTTCACGCTAATGTCAGCATGTTAACATGCTCACAAAGACAATGCTGTTTAGCACGTTCAGTGTGTTGGCATGCTAACATTTGCTTGTTAGCACTACACACCAAGGACAGCTGAGACTGATGGGAATGTCATTAGTTTTGCAGATATTTGGTCAGAAACTAAAGCAGCTGACAAATAAACATGCTGACCTATTTATGGCACTGCGTGAAAAATTAAATGATCACCAAAGTCATTGGAATTTAACAGCTGGGGACCATGGAAGCCATCCAAGAGTGGTGACACAGGTCACTGAACAACAACCTCATGGTGGCACTAGAGGAAAGAAAGTAGACAGAAATCTGTCTAAAATCTTTGAAAAGCATTCAGATTCTGCAAGTGGATGGTGCTCTGAATAATATATACTGTATAATTGCATCACAGATTCTCAAAAATGTGTGGTTTTCCACAATTCATGAGCTCATTTGGAGGTTTAGAAACCCAAACAGACCGATATTGCCTCTGGTGTTTATCAAGCCCTATGTGACAGTTCAGTGTTTGTATTTCAGAGCCACATGGCAACAGCAGGACAGCCGAGCATTCATTCCATCCCCCAGCTACGCCGTACCACTACATAACATGATTAGCTTAATCTAGTTAGGCGGAAATAATGACCATGGCTGTGCCATGTTGGCAAAGGGGGGCTTTTTCAGGGGAGGGCTGGAGGTCTCTGCTGCCTGGCATCCATGCATGGTGTTAACCAAGGCGCCGCCATGCCAAGGCTCCGGCTGGCACCGGCTGGGTTGGGAATCTGGATATGGATTTCAGGGGATTGGAAAGGGGTGATAAGTGGATTTAATGGTACTATTGAGTGTGTGCTGTGATTTTGGACGAGTGTATGTCTGTCAGTCAGAATTTTTCGGGGACTTCGAACAGTTCTGTCGAAGTGTCACCGCTTGTGGGAATCGATACCTCTGCGATGACACAGCTGTGTTTTGACCAGAAAACAATCCTCTGGTTTCACTTACAGAACTGTAGAGGAATCAACTGTCAGCATAAAAGGACTCAATGCTGTGAGCAGGGTAAATATGACCCAGCCGCAGGCAGGTGTTAGAGGAACACCCTCTTTAATCGCTTTTGTCAGAGCGTCTACTCTCTAACCACATCACCCAAAACAGCCATCAGGAATGGGAGTTTTGGTCTGCAATGAAGTCATCTGTTTTGGATGCAACTACCACATAGATATGTGGGATAGGATATGAACTAACTGCACGTTTTGTTTATTGTGCCTTATGAAACAATGTTGATTTTGTAAATTAATACTGAAGAGATGCCAAAGAATAGCAAATTAAAAAGAGTACAGACGTGTCGTTCTGTGCTCCTGCACATGTCATACATGTATAAAAAGGCAGCGTAATTCTGCATCTAATGAATGATGATAAAGGTCCTTTGGGCACACAACAGTAATTTATTAAGGATTCTCACACACACTTAATCATTTTGTGAGCAATGTGGCTTTTTTCCATAATGGCTTAGTCATGTCAAGTATTGTACAGGAAAAATACAAATTTTAGGTATATCACTGTATTTCACTTGAATATGTTAACTTGTGCCACTTTCTACTTCTACTCTACTACATTACAGAGGCAAATATTGTACTTTTCACTTCACTACATTTATCCGACGGGTCTAGTTACTTAAAATTGTTCCTTTTAATTATTTGTATTCATTTTTAATTTTGGTTGGAAAAAAAACCTTTGGGCTCTGGGTAACTGTGACAGCATTACTCACTATTTCTGTAATTTTAACAAACCAACCAATCAATCAATTAGTGGAGAAAACAATCAGCAGATGAATCCATAAAGAAAAACATAATCATTAGGAGCAGTCTGACACAAAATAGTGCAAAAATGAGCTCCACAGTAAAATCCTGCTTTTACATTAATGCATGAGTAATAATAATCTAATTATAATAGTGTAATAGTCACAGGGGACATTTTTCTGCTTTGAGTATACTTTTGCTTTAAAAACCTTAAGTTAAAGTACATTTTAACCAAGTAACATATTCTAAGCAGGACCTTTAGGCTTTCACTTTCTGCCTCGCACCTGTACTGTAGTTCTGTGTTAAACAGGCAGAAAGTCTCAATCTAGGAGTCTATTCATCGGCCTCTTGGGCCACTCCTGAGCCTTCTCACACTCTCCCAGCCTCTATCCATTCAAACACCAGAGCTTAGTCAGTAGGACGGACACTGGAGGGGGGGGGGGGGGGGTCCAGTCAACTACTGGTATTCCACTTGTCTTGTTTTCACATTTGTCATTCTCTTATTTCCGGGGGTAGAACTGGTGAAACGAGGTTCGAGGGGTATATTGTGCATGAGGACACTCAAATTGAAATTCACTCTATTTTAAGGGTTTAAATTCCCAATATTGCTGGAGTGGCATAGTCCAATACATCGTTCTTTACAAAGCCAAACAAAAGAAAGATCTCTTCAGCGGGCCCGTCTATGGCAGTCCTCTTGCCCTAACCAGAAACCCAGGCTCCAGTCATTTAACCTCAAAATGCTATGTAAATACTACACAGAGCAATATAGCAGGACGACGCTCCCTTTTGTGAGCTCGTAATTGTTTCCCATCATTAGCAATGCACCCAGCGCTCAGTTTGTTTATTGTTTGGGGGCGGGGGGCTGGAGTATATGGGGAGTCGCTTGGGGAGACATGGGTGACGGGGAGAGGTATGGGGGTGGGGAACGCAGAATTAAAGAGTTAAAGGCAAACCCTGCCAGATCTTTCAGAGATGCGGCCCTCGCTGATTATTTTCTGTTTCAACGTCTTGCAGGAACCCATGCAAATGGCCCCGGTCCTTCACATTCGCGTCACACTTCGGGCTCTCAAATGGGCCACAAAGGAAGGAAATGGTTTCAGACAGGCAACCGGGACCCCCGAAAAGCTGGGGTCAGGGTGTACACATACCCCCCTCAGCTCAGGCACTGCAGCTCCTGGGAACAGACCCTGTTCCCTTAGAGACATGCGCATAATCTCCTGCCTCACACTCATTAGCACGCACAGGCAAAACGGGCACTCTCGTGCATGAAATGCAACCAAACGCACACAGATGAACACACTTTTACATCAACACGCACAGACACACATACATGAGCACATGGCCAGCCATCTTTCAAATAACTCACACTCCTTTTACACCTTTTCCCCCACCGCTAAAAGGCCTTGAAGAGGAGAAAGAATCCTCCAACCAGCATATTTTACAAATGCTGAGTTGTGTACCGGTTTTATCAACACAGTGGTGTGTGTGTGTGTGTGTGTGTGTGTGTGTGTGTGTGTGGGTTGGGCCCGTCTACAGCTGGCTGCAGGGTTTCTTCTAATTATCAGAGGCATTTTTGCCCCGTCATTTTTAATTTCACAGGAATTCTAGGAACCTTCAAGGGAGGTGCTGAAATGCCCTACCTTAGCTTCAGCCCTAAGTCCAGCCAACCTCAGCAATCCCACTCTCAATGTGAAGCTGAATTATTTGATTTGTTCGGCCACTTGGGGGCCAGAGGAACAAGCTGGAAACACGACACTGACAAATTATCACTTTATAAAGTTGAAATGGAGAATGTCTTTGCAAATGCTTATTTGGACATCCAGCACACACACACACACACACACACTTCTATTCTGTTCTGGTGAGTCAATAAATAGTCTACATGAACATTTTAGCAAAATGAACGTAACAGTTCCAAGTGAAATCATACAGACAAATTATAGATAATTCTGAGGAACGCAGGAGTTGAATAAGCTGAATGAATGAATGAAGGAAGGAAAGAAATCCTACACACTACTGTTGGAAAACACTACTGCCAATTTATTTTAACCAATATGTGGGTTCCTTTACTCACATTCTGCACCATTATTATGCAGAGAGAAGCCTGTCCTGACCTGTGTGCACTTTTGTATTCTGGGGTAATGGAGCTGAAAGGTTGGATCAGCTTGTGACTGGAAGGTTGCCAGTTGGAGTCCAGTTTGTGATCGCATTGAACTGAGTGTATTGTAACTGTATATCAGGATAAATCATCAATAAATCATCATGTTCATTTATCGCCCAGACAAAATTAGCATTCATTTGGTCTCCACCGACTCTTTAGCTGCTAAATGATCCACCGTGTTTCCCCAGCTGGTCGCTAAGTTTGACTGTTGGTGGTGAGCAGGTAGCGTATGTTTGCTGAAAACTTCCACCTGCTGCAACTACAAAGACGGGTTGAAGTGAGTAGAGAACAGAGCTGCAACTAACAAAAGACGCTGAAAGGCCCAGTAGAGCTGCAGTCATAATTCTCTGCGGGGTCGTCACTATGTGAGGCCATTAACATAAAGTTAATATGAAAGTGAAACTCATGGTTGAAAAATGAAATGCATGGTTATCACTAACACTACTCAAGTAATCAGCCTTTGAAAAGACTTCTGGGAAAGTGGTATTTATCAAATGCTGAGTCACAAAGTTGAGATAGCGTTAATACCATCATGGATACATAGTGTTTTAGAATCGAACGGCTCGCGCTGAGCAGCTTCGGCGTGTGTTAGGTAATGT
Organism: Leptoclinus maculatus; assembly: GCA_032191485.1. Taxonomy (NCBI): domain Eukaryota; kingdom Metazoa; phylum Chordata; class Actinopteri; order Perciformes; family Stichaeidae; genus Leptoclinus; species Leptoclinus maculatus. The sequence continues at coordinate 1,424,787 of JAVDOI010000018.1, forward strand.
TATAGCATGCAGATAAATCCCTCCAGACTCGGCTACGCGACGGACATTCCAGCTGAATAAGGTAACCAAGAGGCTGTTTTTCTCCTTAAGTTTAGAACTCGAAAACTATTACCTCAACTGCTGTGACTCATGCAGAGACTTATATAGACACACACGCTGATTTCACCTCTGATTACACTGGCATTCACTGTCAGCGCTTCACGCATTACCTCATGTACACATGGAAGCGTGTTTGCATGTGCTAAGTGCATCTTTCTTGCTCAAATACAGTTGATTTATTTGAATGTGATTAGAATAGGTGTTTTATTTACCTAATTATTTTGACTCAAAATATGATTTAAAGGAGGTTACAATTAGATTTTTACTGCTTTCGGTCAGTCCGGTTACATGTGGGGGAAATAAATCAGACACTGGGACACTTTTAGCTGCGGTGTGAGTCGGCGAGAGACTAAAAGACAGACAGGCAACAGCACTGACAGACGGGTAAATGGACGGACTGAATGGCAGGCTAACAGACAGACACACAAGCAACTAATAACAGACGAGACAGCCAAGCACGAGCAGTCTGTCTGACCTCCCCCGTCTGTGTCCCAGTGATTTCCTACAGTCTGAATGAAGTCATTGAAAAGCATAAACACATACACACACAGGACAGCACTACCCCCCCCCCCCCCCCCCACAAATCAGAGGCCATTGTTTGTCCTGACGGAGCCAGAAGACTAAACGAGACCTCTCCAGTCGACTGGGTTAATCAGCGAGTTAGCGCGCCGCCGCCTCTCATATGGGACACCATATGCATGGATGGACATTTTAACAGGACGCACTGGGGTGACCACCACATGTCTCCATCTGTGACTGTGTGTGTGTGTGTGAGACAATCGCCGACTCAATGAGTGCGTAAGCGAGTGAAAATCAATTTTGAGTAGCCGTGTTTCCCAAGGAGACTTCCCAAGACACCCTTCTTCTCCTGTTTTGTCCTACCCCCTTCCCACTGGGCATGTTCCCTCCTCACAAGACAGCTATTCCTTCATCTTTCTCAGCTAAATAGCTGCTAGCAAGAGCCCACCGACCTTTGACCCATCTCCACATCTCCTCTTCCCCTCTGCCTGACCTCCTCCCTCCGCACCCTGCTCTCGTCTACTCAAAACTCTCCCTGACTCATCCTCCACTTCTCATGTTCATCCCCACACACACACACACACACACACTCTCACAACCCAAACAGTTTCTCCTCAAGTTTGCACTGACGGTGCATGGGAAAGACGCAGAGAGGTTGTCACTTTGAACTAAAAGGAAATCAATGCAATCCTTGTTGTGATCAGTGTGCAATCGACACATGATCCAGTTACGAGAGCGGCTTGGTCAAAACACTAAAACACACGCACACACACACACACACACGAAGCTGACCGGAGACAGGAAGACCCCCAGAGAAGGGTATGCAGTAGGAGTAAGACTGATGCTGGTAACTCACTGCTGCTTTGCATTTAGTGCTGAAATACTTCCCCTTGCAGTTTATTCTGTGTCTGCACATATTGTAAGGGGGTGCTCTAGTGATTTAGTACCACACTTCCAAAAAGTAAGAATGATCAAAATCGAAGCAGCGCAGGCTGAGATATCCTGTAAGGGTCAAGTCCCAAAAACACTGGGATCCTACAATTCCCATAATGCAGCTCAATAGCTTATTTTATTAGATCCCCCTGCCATTAACTGTATATTACTCCTGATGAGTAAACTGGGCTTCATGTGTCAAGTCGGTGTAGTGCCACCTTTATCTAATAAGGTAACACACGAGCTGATAGGAAGAGCAGATGGGAGACAGAGGGCTTGTGACAAAATAAAATGTTGGCTCCCCTCACTCAGGAATCAGTTATTCATTGTCTTTGTCCTCTTTCATTTTTATAACTAATAAACATTGAAATTAATCAGAAAGGGATGGCTTTCCTGGATGAAATGTCACTCCGGTAAATCACTCTGACCCCAGTGTAAATGTGCATACTTTATAGCTGAAACAAACTCCAACACAAAAGTAACACACACACACACACACACACACACGCCACAAAACTGTTTACCTCGCCACCCAGGAGTCAAATGCATGAGAAGCAAAACCTATGAGTCATTTGCTATACAATGAAGTGACTGAACCAACAACAAATGGCAAGAAAGAGTTATGAGTGTGAGCAGCAACAAGAGAAGAGGGATTCACCAGAGGCTTTGTTTCCACAAACACAAACGCCTACACTACCTTTCTCTGCTGATCCCCATATTCATCCCCCTCTGGCTCCATCTGCTACTAATTAGCTGTTACCTGCGCAAGTCTAAACAGTGTATGTATCTGTATTATTCCATTTCATACACCTAGCATCCAACCTCAATTTGTTAAAGACTCACAGCTACAAATTGTATGTATACCAGAAGTTTAAAGCTAGGGATGGTAATCTTGAGAAACCAGTAAGACTACGCTAGGTTTTTAAAATGTATCCAACCGAAAAAACACCCAGCCCAGTGTTGCCAACTCTTTTCACAACAGCTAGCGGCACTAGCTCCAAAACGTGTTAAATCTAGTGAGAAAGTCACCAAGTTGTCAACACTGGCAGCCCGTCCCTTCAGGCCTCCCTTTCAAAGCCACTCCCCCAAAAATGATCATTATGAACGTAAATAATGAACATGGCTACTGTCAGTGCTCACAGCTGTCAAGCTAGCAGCCTGTGGAAGACTCCAGTGACATGTGCAGAGTCCGAGTGCAATCGGGTATGCAGGCAGGCAGGCAGGCAGGCAGGTAGGCAGGCAGGCAGGTAGGCAGGCAGGTAGGTAGGTAGGTAGGTAGGTAGGCAGGTGGGCTGTCCAATCATTTCATTCGGGCCAAATGAGATGATTGGACGGGCTTTTTACAGTCCTGTGACAGCCACAGATATCAGATGGTTTTCCTTTTTTTGTGTCAGAGCATTTGATTTATTGATTGGTGTCAGGATATAATGAGAATTAGGTTTTTGAAGAATATTAGCAACCCTAGCTTTAATTTCCTCATACTCCAATCAAACGTATACATTGCTATGGTTTTCATGGGTTAACATCAGTGAGATGGAGTTACCGTCACACTACAGAACTGTTTGATTTCCTAGCTGCTAGAATCACACTAGTGACATCATGGTGTTTCGTTTAAAGGCTCTTGGAGTAAAATATTCCCAGATACGTTGCGCAGTGACTCCCTTGATCAACTCTTAAGGACAAACGATTACCAGATAAAAAACGACTCGGCTCAGAATGAGCCTGGTTCCAATTAAGGTTTCTATCCAGCTTCTCCTGAATGACAAGTTACAATGCATTCAGTTGAAGGAGGAGGTGTCTGTGAATCCCCTAATTGTAAGCAGCCCACTACGGAACAAGTGCAACGGGCAACAATTCACCGCTAAATACCAGAGAAGAGAGCTTTCTTTTTTTTGTTTTTTTTTCAACCTTTCCTTCCGCTCTCCGCTTCCCACTAACCAAACGGCCTTACAATGAACAGTCACCTGCTTTTCATTTGGGGGAAAAATGCACCCCAGGCATTCCAGTCTCTCCCCCCCCCCCTTGCTCCCCCCTTTCTAACTCCACTCTCTACATGTATTTCATCTTAGTGAGGTGGATCCTGGGGAGGAAATTACTCAGTCATCCAAGAAGTGAAAGGGGGAGGATAAAAATCCTTCCTTTTTCACAGACCATCAGCATCACTGAGAGAGTAACACAGAGTGGTCATCTTGTCATGATTATCAGGATTTGGTCGGGGCAATGGAGACACAATTTGTCAAAAAGTATTGTTTTTTTAGTAAAGATGTTGCTACATTTGAATGCAGATTAAACCTAATTAGTAGTGTTGGCTCGAATCTAACTTTAATATATACAATATCTGTCTGTATGTAAGTGTGTCCTTCGCATATCTCTGATCTACTTCACCTGCAGTGTCAAAGTTGGTGCAATTTGGACATTTTACAGGCCGCGGCTCATGGACCGCAGTTCACTTTCGCTGCTGAATGCTGGATGTGCCAAAGTTACAACCAAACTCGTCTTCACTTCTTGGAGTCAACGAGCAATGAGCGGTTCTCGAGAACACTGCAAGCTGAACTTCAGGGGGCCAGGCAATCGTCCCAGCTCCGAACGGACACGCCCCCCCCCCCCCGTCAGCGCTGCAGGCATGCACGTGCAACGAACCCAACGTGAGCTGGGATTGGCTCTAATTTAGTTTCTAGTCACGCTAACGCCGTGGCTCTAGCGATGGCAATGTCAACCGGATATTGGATTCACTGCCATGAAGTTTAGAACAAACATTCAGACATTGTTCGCCTAATACTCGACATTCCCATTAGGCTCAACTGTACATTGTGTTTAGTGCTAGTTAGCAAATGTTACTATGATAACCAGGCGGAAACCTCCGGTTCTGATAAGTAAAGGCCAAGGCGGAAGTGTCTTAAACATGCATTCTCTGCAATGCAAAAAGAAGTCTGATTGCATAGAAGTCTATGAGAAAATGACCCTATTTCTCATTTGTTTTATTGCCTCAGTAAATATTTCTTACATGACTTTATGGTCTCAATCACTACTTTTAAGATGGTGAAATCTGCTAAAAATCAGCATGCTTATATTATCATTGTGAGGATGCTGACGCCAGCATTTAGCCCAAAGCCCTGCTGTGCCTAAGTACAGCCACATAGAGCTGCTAGCATGGCTGTCGACTCTTGATTCACTTTTTTTGTTCAAAAGCAAAAAAACAAGATGGCCATTAATCCTGTCGTTCCAAAAACTGACAATTGAAAGACAAATGGTGAGCCACATGACTGTTATGTAGCGACACAAAAGTTCTGTTTGAGCTTTGAATATAAAAACCAAAGAGGTGTAATCACATTCAAATTTGGAATTTCAGTGTCTCCTTCCATTATTAAATCTTAAAATACTTAAAAGGACCAGTGTATAGGTCCAACTGCATACCACTCCCTTTCCAAGCGTGTTGGAGAACTACGGTGGCCTTCAGGTAACGTAAAAATGTGAAAGACCCTCTCTAGAGCCAATGTTTGGTTTGTCCAGTCTGGGCTACTGTAGACATCCCTATGTAGATATAAATGGCTCATTCTAAGCTAACAAAAACTATTCTTAGCTCCAGGTGTTTATATACCAATGAAAACATAGTTATGAAGAATATATTCTACATCTGCCAATAAATCCCCCGGAATGCTACACACTGGACCTTTAAATGAACCCAAGGAAAGACCTGCCAAAGCACCTCGAGCATCTCAGGAAACCAAAACTAAAAGTTATCAAAGTAGATGAAACAAATGGTATAGCACCAAAACAAACTGCTTCATAAAAAATTGCAAAGTAATTTTGTGATCTGTTTTGAGATAGGATACGAGGATGATATGAGGATGTATCCTGGTATACAGGGTTAGCCTCTTTATCTCCAGAAACCTACATGACACACAAGTCTTATGAAGCTACATTCATCAAAGATGAAAACAAAGTACTGAATTTATAGAATAAAGCTAGAAGGAAATGACATCCTTACATTTTCGTTTAATCATGTATAACCTGTTGATACGTTCTGCTTTGTTTGATTTTTTATATGTTCAGCTTTTGTCCATCTATTCACTTCTTCTTCTTCTTCTTCTTCTTTACAGTTGTATGCCTTCTCTTTTTCACTGTGAGTGTAAAACACAATTCTCTATTACTGGTGAGATTAGATGGTGATTTCCTGGCCTGGGTTCAGGTATGCGCGCTGAAATCTTACGACAAATCCATATTAAGCAACTCATAAAAGTCCTGTTTCAATTGTTTTCACTGGAAATCTCAGAATGCTTCGAGATAAGCTTTCTGTTTTAAAAGCAAAGCTCTAAACTTTCTCTCACAGTGTTTTGCGAAATGAGCAGCCTATGAAAATAAATCATACATGTGGAACAGAGATGGCTAAGAGCCCCAAATAAAAGCAAGCGGGACGGCCTTTGCCAACAACATTGATTCAGTGGGATAAAACAGGTTTAATCATAGACAGCCAAAGTTCATCCTAAGAGCCGACCGCCAAGGGAAAACAGCACGTGTTCCATATCGTGCTGGGTTGGCAGAGACTGAGACATTTGGAGGAGACTGATGAAACTTAAACCATGAAGCAAAATGTTCTCTGGGAAGGATGGGGATGACATGTTCTTTAGGGAATTTGTTCTCATGATTACATCTCATAATTTCCTGAAGAGTGCCTCTTCTGTTCTCCCAAACTAGATCAAAATCATTTCTGGATCGTTTCCTAAAATACTTCAAATAGGAAAAAAAATTCAAATAAATCCAGCAAATCACTCGTGGCACCGAAAAACACTACGATCCAAGTCACTTACTAAGTATAAATTAGAAGAATGTTAAAACCCTCAAACGCAAATCCCAATCCCCTTGGAGAAATGCACAGCCGGCGCAGCAGGACGCCGTCAGCGCCACTTCCAATGAGCATTGTTTGGCCTCACACTTGAATGCATAGGTATCCGCGGGAGGTCTCAGATCACATCCAGAGTTAGAGGTTATCATGGCATTAACAAGTTCCGTGGGCCTCTTTGGTGAGAGCCCTTGACAGACAGATTAGAGAAATGGGGCCAAGAAAGATCTCAATCTCCTCAAACAATCCGGACTGTGCAGCTGGCATAGTCGAGACATAAATACTGGCGTAATGGAGAAAGCTCTTTGCTCTTACTATCGATGTCATGTTCATTCACACTAATGCACACGCGCTCACGTTTTGGTATCGCCTTCCATAAGGTGACGCGCTTCCTGGAATTGATCAGTGATTGTGTAAAAACAGAGCCTTGTTAAAAATATCTTCGTAAGTTGAACTTGGCCGCTCTGCTCTGCTCTGGCAGTGAAGAAGCACAAAGCTTGAGTCCACATTACATGTACGGAGTGGTTTGGCTGGTAATGACTGAGTTGAACACATGAGATGTGAAGCATGGCCATATAAGGCGGCTTACATGGGGTTGATGAACAAGATATCAAACCTTCAAAGCCAGGCTACGTAACCTTTGCTGGACAGCGGCCACTAGGACCACGAATGGAATTAAACAAATTGGTGTGTTTACATCCTGTTTTGATTTTGTGATGAGCCACTGAAGTGTTTATCTTTGGCATGGTAAGACATATCGTAACAGTAGCACAGGTCGAAAAAAAAGGTCAGCTGATGATCACCTGCTCGAGGTGGAACATGTGGGCTGCGGTCGATTAGTCTTCTTTGCTTAGTAAGGTTCCCAACTGAGCGAAATAACCAGGAAGTATCTAACTGGCAGCCATGATAAGAGCTGGTCAAATTCTCTAAATGCTACGGAAAGGTGCTTCAGTGCTTCCTTCCTTATCTCCTTTAGCATAGCACTGTACCGTACTTGAGGAAAGAAAAGGAGGTAATGCCGTCAAACAATTCCTTGGGGCAGCAGCCTTTAACGCAACGCACCATTCGGCCGACCAATAAGATCCTCCATCGCGGTTTAATCGTACATTATGGATAAATTAAAAACCTCCATCTGGATGGTGTGATTCTACTTTGTACGGGAATCCTTAATTGAATTGACTTGAGTTTGTCACTGTACTCATTTCTCATTTTCTATGTTGGCGGTTGCATCGCGTTAGTGCAGCCGGATTCTCTTATTCATAAATCCTTATGAATTCTCCTTCACATCGTTCCTTGATCTCATGATGTTTTCTATCGAGGTCAAGACAAAATTTGTTGGGAAAATACATAGGATGCCATTTTTTGACTATTGGACCACAGCCATGGTTTCACGTTGCCTGAACCTATGATATAATCCCAATTTCTCTTACATTGTTTGGATTAGGATAATGAATGTTTTCTGCTTAACAGTCTCTAAGACGACTTGTGTACTTCGAGGTAAACACAAATGATGATCACTGTGTCACTAACATCGTTGTCGACTGCTCAACAAACCGGTGGAGGATTTGTTTTGCTCCAGTCTTGAGGGGGGCCAGGCCCCACAGCGAGCTTCCTGTTAGCTGTCCAATCTTAACCATTACCAGTTCCAAACACCTCCCCACACTCTAGAGCAAAGTCCCCACAGATGTTTCACTTCTTTAACAGTGACCTCTGACCTTCCTTCTCAAGGGTCTAGCAGGCATTTCCTTCAGCAAGGTCACCTGTATACAGTTATTGCCCATGAGATCACATTTAAGTACAGCAATGAACCTATAGAGAGGCTGACAAAAGTACAAAACATGTTGTAAAACATGTTTTTAATATGTTCAGCTCAGGGTATTAAGACAGATTTTACATTATATCTCTTTTGATAATTTATGAGACAAAGTCTACTTTAAAAAAATAAACAAACCAAGATTAAATACATCTAGCACCACTATCAGCCGCTAGATGCTGCAATAGCTGCACACTGCAAAGGTGTTGAACACAACACACTTAAAATGAAATCCTTTCAGGATCAGAAATGTGAACTCTGCCCAATGTGATTATGTGATTTCTTGTCCAGGGTCATTGTTAGCAGAGAGCAGCTCCCGACAGAAGGTGAAGGGATCCCCACAATCATCAGGAATCAGTTGTTAAAAGTTAATGGCAATTGTTGAGATCTTTGCATCAGTGCAACACCAATTAACCAAGATGCATCTGGATTGCAGCGTTATTTTGGCTAATTCTAGCGTTGAAAGGTCAAAAAGCGAAGGGATATTCGTCGTCATTCGTGGACAGATAGCGAGACCTAAACTTGCTTGTCATTGCAAAACATTGTCCTTGTGTCTTTAATGAGTGTGGGCAGACCATACATAACTCAACACAACCCAAACCAAATGTAACAAATTGGCTGTACAAAACTCATGACTTGAAGTAACTTGTTGAGCCTCAAAGCGGTTTATTCTGACGGCCATGACTATATTTATTACTGTTGATCTCATTATAACGTGTCCTCATGATGTTGTGCCCCACCTCTGACAGAAATAAAGTGTGTGATGGAAATGACACAATCAGAGGCATAACCAAGTACTGACCAACTTCTTTCTGCGGGGCCAAGCTGGTTACAACCCAGGGCATGAGGTAATAATGCACTAAATTAGGCAAAAAAAGTGATGGTGTGATGTCAGAGATGATGTCGACTCTACTGCTAAATGTCAGAACAGAGGAAAAAAAATACTTTTGTTCACTCCTGCTTCAGCCATGAGGGTGAAAAAAACTGTGCAAAATATACATTACAACGAACCATTGGCTATCAGTGCATCTCATTATTTTACTACCGCCACTAAAAATGAGCATAGACTGACTTAACGGTGGTTTATAAGTCAATATTCCTGGATTAGGGGGAGAAAAATGGGGAAACTAAAACCCAGTCAACTTTCTGAATCCTGAAACTCCCACTGGCTAAAGTCAGAAGGCCATGGGAGGTTTAAGGCCAATGTGCCCAGTGAAGCATGCACAAAGCTGGGGGTCTCTTCGGGAACAAAAAGGGCGGGTGGGAGGTGTTACACAAAGCTCAACAACTCTCATAAATCAACTGAGCAAGGGGTTAAACTTCCCTTTTTGTTGTTGGAGATTTTTTTTTCAACAACGGACCAGAGAGCGACGCCAAGATGAAACAGCATGAGTCTTGTTGCAAACTCCCTTCAAGTTGGAAACAACAGGATGAAAACAACTGCATGGCAAGTCCATTAGAGTGAAAAACATTGGGGCAGCGTAAACCCAGATGTTACTATTACAGAAATGTTGCCGTATTTCAAAGGGGGCCCCACGTGGAACATTTTCCAACACAAGTCAGAGGTAATCTCAGGAAATCAGATGTGTGTGTGTGTGTGTGGGGGGGGGGATCAAACTAGCACCAGAGCAAGAGAGAAAAAGGAGGTTGGAAAAGGAGATGAGTGCAGGGGATGCAAAGGAAAGAGTTCTTTTTAATCAGAAGAATGGACTGAGAACAACAGGTTTGGGATTTGTCTATGTTCACGTCAAGGCAACTGAAGACCAATGACCTCACATTCCTGAGGTGACATTATTTCCCAGAGTGATCCTTCTGAGACCAAACTCTGAACCTAGACGGACTGAGCATACGTTAATGGATATCAATCATCCCGAAGGAGTTCTTTGAACCCTGACAACTCTGAAGGTTTAGCCATGGGTCAATATTTGTGAGGCAAGTGATCTGAGGCAGTGTTTCCTACAACAACACCTTGTCAGATCAGATGCACCTGGCCACCGGTAGCGGCATCTGTGCAACTGCCTGGCACACATCCTTTCCATCACACCTGTTTGTTGCAACAGCCATAATAAGGGGACGCATTCATAACCTGCCATTCTTGAATGTCAACAGGATTTGCATCCCCTTTACAGTTTCACTCAGCAACGGGCAGGTAGAGGACATTTGATTGTTTTTTTTGGAGCCCTTTTAGAGAAACCTGATAAAACTCTCCCTAAAACCCCTTTTTTTTTGCCTTTCATTAATTATTCAGTGTTTCGCGGAGGAGCGGCACTCTTCCGAAGGTCTTGTTTCAGGGCCTCTTGCGCCATCCGTGCTTGCTTTGCCCTCCGATCTTGCCCAGAGCATCTTCCTTTCCTTCATTTCCTTTGTCCTTCAAATTGTTCCTGTCATTTCCTATACTTCCCTGAGCTTTCTCTTTCTGCTTCTGTGCTGGAAATAACTCCCGTCATCCAGGACCCAGCCTGCTCGGATGAGAAGAAATCCCTCCCTATTTGAGGCCAGGCTGAGGAGTAGATCCTGTCGAGCTCCTGGAGATGGTCTGTTTCCTGCATCTGTGCGTCCTCACTCACTCTTAAATGCTCATTTTCATTTTCCCCCGTACCCATCTCTCTCTCTTCTACTTCTCTGTTGCCTCATAACAGCTTTTGCAGATGTACTCACTTTCCCAGCTGCCCATGGAGTATGTCTGTGCCGATTCTACACAACCTGAACAGTCTAGACAAAAGTACAGCAATTCATCATCAGAAAGAAGAAGAACCGTTTGATGCATTTGCCATTTTTTCCCAGATTTTTCTTGATAGGTCACTTGGGGGTCCTGGCAAAGGTTCATGTTTTGATTGGAATGAAGGTTGCTGTTAACCCTAACTCTAACCCCAATCAGTTGGAATAAGGTGTGCCCAAATTAAGGCTACTTTAGGGCCAAACAAAGATCTGCTAATAATGCAGGGGCTCAGATTGAACCCCGCCCCCTTAAGTGAGCTCGCTTTGTCATACAGTGCTCTGACGCAGTCAATCAGTGACCCAGAGCTTAGCTGGGGGGCTTTGAGATTCTTTTACGACCCCCCTGCCCCCCCCCCCTTTCACCTCGCCTCCCCTCCTCGAAAGAAAGAACGGTAATTAACTGATGAAGAGCCCTGTAAGATTATCCAGTCCCCTCGCCAAGGACTGCAGCTCTGTCTGTGGTGTGCAGTCATGTCCCAAAGGACCACTGCAGAATGGGGAAAGGATGGATCTCAATGGCCTATTCAACTACTCTCCTCTTTCATCCTCCATTCAGCCCAACAAAAAAAAAAAAAAGAGGAGAGCAGCATGCTATGTTGTATATTTGAGCCAGGAATGTTCTTTCATATCAGCACAAATTAGGAAAAAGCACTCACAGTGTTTAAAGACAAATGTCGAGACCACGGTCACAATAATTTTAAGCGTGGACACACACACACACATGAGCACAGCTCTTCGCTGACCACATCAGAGCTCAGAGGGAACACGAGTGCACAAACAGCCCCTCACTGCGAGCGGGAATGCGCGGCAGATTGAATTATACAAGAGAAAGCAAGAAATAGTTGTGTCCCAACCACCTAGAGCGAGACAGAGCGGGACACCGAGGGAGTGGGAAAGGGTGAGAAAGAGAGACGGAGGGGTAAGAGGACCAGGGGATCCACTTAATTCCACTCAGTGACAGAGTAGGCATTTTTTTTTGTCTGTGCATGGAGCTGTAGAGAAAATATGAAATAGGTTTCTCGAGGGAGGAAAAAAAAACTACAGTTTGTCTCGGGTTCGCACAACCCTCCCATCCTCCCTCATAATATCTCCCTCATTCAAATGTGTCACCATCCCAAGGCCCCCCACTGCCGGGGTCCCAACCCTCAACCCAACCCCCGACAAGCAGACCACCCAATAGATCCCCAGCTTGATTTGATCAGGGTCTCCCAATGGTCCTGGGCTGATGTATCGCCACTTGAATGAGCCAGCAACCTTTCTCGATGTGGCTAAGCGCATCACCAGGCTTGACGCTGTCACTCAACTCACCGTCGCACTATACTTGACATATTCTTGACTACGACGTAAATTATGTGACGGGAGTTCCCATGCTACTAGATTTGCATGGCCAGAGGTCTGCAAAACAGGTTTATGGGAGTGACAGAAGTGTTGTGTTGAAATCAATCGTGATTTTTTTTTTAATTCCCATTGAAAAGTTATCTCACCCAGAACATGCAGGACAGGCAGACCCAGGTGCGTGCAGGTCCAGCCAGAGCTGCTGGCAGGCTTAGAGAGACAGACGGCATGGTGACGGGCAGGAGTGATGCTGCTGCTGCTGCTGCTGCTGCTGCTGCTACAGACCAGTGGGCTTCCTTAAGTATAATCCAGCCAGGAGAAGAGTTGCCCAACACTGCACAGCCATGACTGCCCCGGACTCAAACACTGTCTCTCACCTCGGGCTCCTTGCTCTCTCCCTCTTCCTCACTGTATGACTTGCTTTCTCCTCCCAGCGTCTCTCCTCTAAACTGGACCCTAACTGCCTCTCCTCTGCGCTCACTCTGGCTCTCTTTCCCTTCTGCCGGGGAAAAGTTTCACAAAGCCTTTTTTTTTTTTAAAGGGGGGGGGGGGTAAGGCTGCCCCCACCATCTCCACGGGAGCAAAGGGGGAGGGGGTGCGCTGCTTATTATCCATCTCTTTTGCCCCTCCTCTCTCTCTCTCTCTCTCTCTCTCATCCCATGTCTCCCTCCCTCTTTACCCCTCTACGTCTCACCACTTTTAATTTCATTCATTCCTTGATCCCCCCCCCCCCCCCCGCAGCATCCATCGCACTTCACCTCCCCCTCCCTCCATCTCTCTCTCTTGCACAGTTTTTTCCCGTGTATTTCTGTATTGAGCCCATTTCTATATTCCATGACCTCCGACTACCCCTACCACGTCCACTTCCTCCTGACACTGGGAACTGATAAGACTCTTATCAGTTGAGACGTCAGAGAAGACACCTGCTCTTTAGACTGTCCCCCAGTTTCCTCAACAATGTTTGACATTATCTGATGCTCAATTTTCACACAGTTCTCGAGAAATTCCGACACCTGTCTCAAACGTAACGAACATTATAGTATCAGTAACAGTGTTATTAACAGACACCTGGGGCCTTTACCTCCAGTGAAGTCAGTCTCCTGACAGGCCTGAATGAAACTGTACATTTATAAATCGCACACCAGTTGTGAGTCTCTGAATGGGATTCCAATTAATGATCAGCACACGCAACATCAAAATATGGCATCTTTTCCACTCAATCTTACGATTGAAAGAGAATACTTACGTGCTTGTATATTTCTGTGATCATCAACGAATCCCATGACAACACCAAAACCATGTGTTAATCCGTCTCTCTGACTTCCCTACCCTGTGGCACCCAGCTCCAAGTCATTTTTTTGTTACTAAAAAAAAAAGACACAAATATATAGTTTTGTGTCGTAAAAAAGTCAAAGTCATTTCCTCTCACTGTAGTTTTTAGCAAACGTTACTCAAACTGGAGGAAATCGTGCATTATTTGAGGGACTATTTCCGCTTTGGGTTAATACTCGTCACGTTTGAAAGTGCGTATTTCCAGCAGCAGGACGGTCAAAAAAGGAACATGTCACCCAGTGCAACAGTGAGGCTCATTGATGAATTGGAACAGAGAACATATCAGACATATCAGGCTTTGGATGCACACACAATAGAAGGATCAATTCATTGTTGGTTTTGGTATTATCCTTGTAGTTGCTAACAATCCCCCCCAAAAAATTCTATATCACCAGACTTATCTTTTGATCACTCCTTTGTCATTCTCAATCTCACCCTTGGCCTCCCGCACATTTTCCCTCCTCAAAGAAAAAAAAGTAGTTCCTGAGGATCTACTTTAGACAGTATAGTAGCCTCAAACAAAGTCCCGCCCCCCTCCATCTTCACCCCTTTACTACAGAGAAAGAGCACAGAGGGGCCGGGAAGCCAGAGCTGCTTCATTAAGTTCTCACTGCTCATCAATGACCATGTTAGCCCCATGCGTGACTCTTTATCCCTTTGTGTGGGTTCTTCGTTTTTCACACACACACACACAAGTGCAAACCTCCACACAAATGTAACCTTTACCCAATGGCAGACAGGGCTACATGCACCTGTAAACACTCATGGACTCATCATTTTCTGACAGACACACAAAGGTTCTCATGCACGACGGAAATTTGGGGTCCAGGCGCACTACTTCCTGAAAACATAAACACACATTTAAACTATCAAACTCACCGTATGCATATACACAAACATTCCCCAAAAAAAACACCCCTTTCTCCCCCCCGACTCTCTCTCTCTCACACACACACACACACACACACACTCGGATATTTCTCACAAACTATATAAATACACAAACCCACCCACATACAGAAACATACAAACTCACTCACTCACCCAGTGGCAAAGAGGATTAATCCCCTGGTATTTCCTGCAGGCCACCCCTACAGAAACAAATTTGCTAAAGGAGACAATGTTCGAGAGAAAACATTTGAACTTAATCCCCAACCAAAACACACACACACACACACGCACACGCACACACACATAAGCCGGAATCATGTCAGAGAAAAACAAGAACTTTGCAGAAACAATTACTGAACATCTGTCTCTTTTTATCCCCAAAAGTATTTGTATTACTGCTTAATCTATTTTTTTACTAATCAAACATGACAAATGCCCAGTTATGTGTCATGTGTAAAGGCCTTTACAAACCAGGGGCCTTTTTTCCAATGAATTAATAAATAAAGTTGTTTTTGTCATGAGTACTTTCAAACTGATCGCGAATATTACGCTGCGAGCAAGCGGCGTGATTTTTCTGAGCTTTCGCACCGCGACTAAAGGCATCGACCAATCACGTTGAGCGGAACGGAGATATTCAAAACGTACACTATGGTGTAGGAGAGGATTACACAACAACACTGAGACAAAGGGAGCACTGAATCCAATGAACAACTCTTATTATACCACCTACCACATCAACACATTCTGCCATCAAATTCAACACTTTAAAGTTTCTTTAATATATTTATCAGTTGTTTTTAGAAATATGGATCGGTTACTTTTCCAAATCCACATGAACTCTTCCCATCGGCATACATTTGATCCACCGCACAGCAATTATTTAAAAAGAAATAGCGTGACTTTTAAAGCTGGTTCACAAAATGATGACTTAACTGCATGTCAAATTAATCAGAGCACTCAAGGCCAAATTACCTCCTAATATGACCGATTGCTGACAAACAACAGACTATGAGTCCGGAAGGTTTGGGTATCACTTGGATTTGAACAATTCCAATTCAGATTCTGCTCATGGATTTTGATTCTGAAGGACTCTTGATTGTCATTCTTTAAGGGGCGGGGTCCAAATAGGTGCTTATTCCATGCTGTTTGTTGCAGGTAATGTAGGGTGAGGTTTTAGAGCTTCTTCTTTTTTTGTGTGCTAAAAACAGCTGTCTGCTGCTGCTGGAAACAAGGACGATGAGAGCGGTAAGACTGAACTTTACAAAGTGTATAAAAGAACTTGAGGCTATTTTGGACCGTAACACAAAGTCACTGAATGACTGTGCACTTGAGCGTCGTCCAGCAGGGCTTAGTTGTGCTCAAATTGAAACTGAACCGTCAGAACATTGCACACCATGTTGTGCTCTTGCATGAAGTCATCTTCCTATTCCCTGTCAACACAGTCTCGTGTGACAAATAGTGCATGATGCATCATTTATTTGTGATAAACAGAATATCTTCTATATATAGCATCAGGATTTTCTGCACAGCCAACAACGATAGCATAAGAGAAATGATTTCAAATGTTCGATTTCTAAAGTTAATTATAAATAATATGATGCTGCTAAAAAAAAATGGAACAGACAGAGAAACAGCTTTTGCAAATCAGATCATGATTTGATATAATGACAATTCAAAGAAAAAGAAATCCAGGACTTTTGGTGTAGACTGTATAACCCCCTAAAGATAGAGCAACCAAGTGCAGCCGCAGCGCCCACTGGTGGTCACAGAACAAACTGTCCCCCCATCTACAACCAGACACTTGTTCATAGCGCAGTTATTAAATATAGGAGTGATTGCAGAGATAATGGAGGGAGGGAGTGTGTGCGTGGTGGAGGGAGGCTGTAATGTAGAGAATGGAGGGTGGGGTATATTTTTCAAAGGCTAATCAGATCACTTGCGGGATTTGTTTTAGTACCTCTGTAACCTTGACCATTTCTGTCTTCTTCTGTAAACCAGAGCCGAAGCGAGGACAGCGAGGCACTTACACAATTAAGAAGATTAACCGGTGTCAGGTCGCTGTCCGTGAACCAAGTAAAGATGGGTAAACAGTAGGGAGGATTCAATAATGAGAAAGGGTTTCAGCAGACAAAACAAAAAAAAAACGTAGGGAAGGGAGGTTTAAAGTAAAGCGGTGGGGAGAAACAAAAAAACACAAACAGATAAGCGATGCTGTAATAAGTGGATATAGGTAGTAGACAAACGCAGATAGATGAGGAGAGAGTGAACGTGTAAACAGAGGGGTGTGATCTTGGCTGACGTCCTGGAACCTGCTAGATGAAGGGGGGGGGGAGTTCACTTGTTGACAGACAGAGGAAGAACACACGCCAGCAGGCCCCCCTAACACACACACACACACACACACACGGACCTGCACACACCCTTTCCCACCCCCGTGACTCCCATCTGTTGAAAACAATACAGGGCCCTCCCTTTGCAGAACACTCACATGTGTGTGCACGTTTTCCTCTGTTCTCTCTGCTGTGCAACAGTGAGAGGGAGAACACACTGACCCATGAACACGACAGTGTTACTTCTACAGTACATGGTGTGAAGAGATATTAGAAAATTTTTGGGACCACATTTGTTTTGTTTTTTCAATTTGAAGAGTTCTTTGGAGTATGGGGGTTAAGGAGGGATTTCCACTAGGGATGTGCGCTAGTCGATTAACAAATCTTCTGTTGTTTAAGTTTCTCAGATGTAAAGATTTGCTACTTTTCCATGTCTTAACATGAATATTTGGGGGTTTTGGACTGATAGTGTTGGAAAAACAAAACCTTTCATGACATTTGGGACAACTCACTTCGAAAGGTCACAGCAAATAATTACATGTGAATCTGCGGACATGACAGGGATTCAGCCGCTTAAAAGCACAGTCATCCCACTCACTGCACATCCACACCACCCCGGATTAAGCCACTCACAGCCAGTGTAGACTGGCCAGAACTGAGGGCGACTGCAGGTAAAGTGCTTTTTCGCCCCCTCCTGAACGCCCCCTCACGGCACCATCAATGTGCCAGCAGAGGAAGATGCACAACCCCAGGAGAGGGAGTCGCATGCTAAAGGCCTTCAATGTGTCTGTGGCCAGACAGCCATTGACTAATAACGCTTTCTGCTTTAATTCTGGGGGAGCTCGGCGTGAGTAGGTATCGTGTGCATATCAAGGTGTGTGTCTGTGACGGTGTGTGTGTACTAAAACACTGAGCAGTGGCTGCTTTTGCAAGATTGATGGCTCTGGTGGACAGCACAGACCTACTATCGGAAAAGAGCCCAAGTCAAACTCGCAATATCCTGGTCTGTGTGTGTGTGTGTGTGTGTGTGTGTGTGTGTGTGTGTGTGTGTGTGTGTGTGTGTGTGTGTGTGTGTGTGTGTGTGTGTGTGTGTGTGCATCCTAATGTGCTTATCTCTCCAGCCGGTCTCATCCTCTGTGCTCATAGCAGGCCTTTTACTAGCGTCATATAAATATGAATTGTATTTCCATTGTCGTGTGGCAACTGCGGTTGGAAATGTTGGGACATTTGGGGATGGGGCTCGTGCAAAAGATCCTAATCCCAACGTTTCACACATCCTGTGTCAGAAGCTACAGTTCATCGGGTCAATATTTTAGATGATCACACTGAATGCCACGAGTATGATACAAGGATTGATTGAAACTACAACGGGGAGTTTTTCTACGATATCTATGATCTGTGACAAACTGCTCGTAACTTTTTTGCAGCTTGGAGTAAAGACCATGGTGAGAGAAAACCTGTGAATGAATTAATGTATTTCACAGTTGGTGACTGAATTTAAGCCCTACTCGAAGTCTATAGCCATGCTAGCAGCACCGTGAGGCTGTACTTATGCACAGTGGTCCTTTGAGCTAAATGCTACCTGCAGCCTGCTAACATGCTCATAAGCAAAGTACAGCTGAGGCAGTTGGGAATGAAATAACGCAACAAAACATAAGTAATGAACAAACTGAATGTTTACCTGATGATGGCGCTAGAGGAATACCCAATTTCATTGCGATTCATTCCAATAGTTGTCGAGACAATTCAGTAAAAAACCACAAATGTCAACCTCACGGTGGTGCTCGAGGAAAACTCATCAAAGATTCATCCTCTGGGGACCATGGCTGTACAATATTTCTTGTCAATCCATTCAATGGTTGTTGAGGTATTTCCAGCCTGGACCACTGTGGTTGACCAAACAAATGCCAGACTGAACGGTATTGCCATCTCTAGAGCCACTCCGACCGCTAGCGTGGCTAAAAGATTGACCTGAGTTAGTGCAGCTAATGTGTTCCTCTCTGTTACAATCAGGAAAATCACAGAAGCCAAGTTCAACATGTAGGTGCATTCATCTTATACTGAGTCAATGGAAGAAAAGAAAAAAACCTAAGCTATCCCGAAAACCCCCAAATTCCCATAACATCTAAATCCTGAACCGTACCTTGTTTTTGCTTTTCCTCTGTTTCCGAAATGGGAAGATGCAGTAGAAGAAAAATTTAGCCCAACTGAAGACTGTGGCAAGACACCAGCCTAATCCGCCCATTCTCCCCTCTCAAGCCTCCTCACGTCCTCTACTGTGTAACAGCTGCCGCTCCTTGCTCCTCGTCTCCCCTCCCTCTCAAGCCTGTCCTTCAAGTGTCCAGAGGTACGAGACCCCTACTAGTTCGTCCTGGAGAGAATCATTGGATGGTTGCTGATCTGATCCAAGGTTTCTGTGACTAGAAGTTCCCTTAAAGCGTGGTCATTCCTAAAAGCATCCTTCCCTCTCTTGCCTAGCATCCCTACAGCATCCCTCCATCCTGTCCCCTCTTTCTCTGGATGCTGCAGGTTCTTCCATTCAAAGCACGAGGAGGAAAATGATTAGGAGAGGGGAAGACAGAAGTGGGCGGGTGGGGGGTAGGTCGGGCAGAGTCGTCTGTTAAAGAAGAAGGCACTTATAGTGATGGAAAAAGGAGGGGGGGTGTCTGCATTTTATTGTAGAAAAGGAGGGATTGCTTGGAGGGAGTCTTGAAGCACTGAAACAACAATGAATATAAGATGTTGAGTGGAGTGACAATGAAATCCCGGCAATTAAAATAAAGCTGGAAATACAAATTCGGATGCAGGCACTTTCCAGCTTATGTTCATGATTACTGCTTGTTTTATGTCAAAGGCTGAGAGGTGAAGATATCCAGAAGGGAGACAAGGTGAGTGAATATATGAACTGAAAAGAGATAGATTAAAAAAAGTGAATTAGTGGTGGGGAGATAAGTGTTCTCGGTGGAGGGAGCTGATGCATTTGTAGCTGTCAGGGGGGCCCTAATGAAGATTGGCAGCCTCAGACCAATCATAAATGACCCTGGAGCCCCTGAGCCTGTAGTATACATTCTGAGTAATTAATATAAAGACTGAGGGACCCATCAGTGAATTGAGCCAGAATTGGACTGCCTTTTTACTTTCCATTATTAGATAGTGGAGGGCACATATGTGAATTGTTATACCAAGAAAATCTTCAACACTAAAGAAGAGAAAAATGTATGCTTTTAAAAGGCATGAAGGTTAAAGAGGAGCCGTATTTAAAACACCCGACAAAAGGCGATGTATGGTGTTCATTTCTGCTGATGAAGTCCGCCATTTAAACTCTTTAATTTTTTTTTTTCATTAAGGCATTTTCATCTCGCTCTGTGTTCTGGCAAACGTCACATTAGCCGAATATCCTTACAGAACAATAGAGTAACCGTGTTCCAGATCATGTAGCTACACAGGCAGCTCCCTTCTTTGTTTCCTTTTGGGGGAAATGAGAGAAGGAAATTTCAGACTCTTTGGTGAAAACACTGCGAGATCGGCCTCCTGTTTTTTGTGGTGAGCCTTCACGCCCAAAACTTGTAGCAAGATGTTTGTGGCTCCAAGCTGGCAGTTAGCTAGCTTGCTAACTCCCCGTTAGCACGCTAACTAGCTTGTTTGCAAACCTGGCAAAAAGTTAACACCGTTTATTCAAGAATACTTATTCGTACCACTGACTCCCGTCTCTCACAACAGTATGCGAACAATGGACAGCCACGTCAACAGTGGCTTTGTCCGCTTTTACTCCACGGCTAGGTAATCAAATCACCACCAGTTCGCTCTCCTGCATTCTCATTAAAGAAGATTACACAATACTGGCAAAGAGACCAGTTCCAGAGCGGGAGCGAGTACAACATCATGCGCACTTCCTGCCTTCTATGCAGCGCAAACAATGGGCTGGTTTCAAGAATCAATCTGGCAACGTCAGGTCTGTTGTCCGTTCTAGGAAACCAGACAAGAGGTTAGGGAGTGAAGGGTCATTGTTCCTGAGAGAATAAGAGGGGAAGTGGCCGGTCGTGGTTTTAATGGGGGAGTGACAGAGATGTTTTGGTCACAGCTGCTGGTATCCATTCGTCGATTAAATTTGATATTACCCATCAATAACATACAGCGTAATGCTGAAACTAAAAGAAATGTGTTTTAATGTTGTCTAGGCTACTGTTATCTCTATCCAGGAGTTATATCATTATTGTAAATACAGGTCTCTGTAGAATATCAAGTCAACATTAAACATGGCCCACTGACCAGAGTTGGTATTCATTACCCAGCGCCATTTAGCCACAGCCTCCTCATCAGACTTATTACGTGCAGACACAGTGCTACACTGCAGCTCAATGCAGACCCTGTGATTCAACTGTGTGCTGAGCTTTCACCTCATCCTATCTTTCACATGTATTTCAGCTGCCAATAGCAGAGTGCCAAGGTTTAGCTGAATGACATTATAGCCTGTATGCACATGCTGCTGTCAAAACACCATTATTTGCATAATATAAATTGACATCCAGACAGTATTTTCCAGAGTCTGCTGCAAAGACAAAACAAATTTCTAATGAAGTTAAACAATAGCCAATAATAACATTTGCATCAGAGTCCCATTTGTTCAAATATCACATGTCATGTTATTGCCCCCCCCCCAACAAAGTGGCTGTGATTAATGCAGCAATTATCTCCTGCCACTCCCACTATTGAACCAAGGCGTCCCATTTTTTTGGGGGAATGAGAGCTCGGCGAACGTAAGCACGTGGCAGAAAGCCATGGGGAATTAAGTGAAAGCTCTTTTCATCTTTGAACATAGCAAAGAGACGTTGCTCTATCTTAAGTCGGCAGATGGAAACAGTTTAGGCAAATTTGCAATCATGGGAAATTTAAGTCCGGATTGGCGACCAAATGGAGTGCACAATAAAATATGCTGTTTTAAGAAAAGCTATAATCTCGGCTGTCAACCCAAAGCCTCTTTGGATAGAAGGAGGCACAAAGAACTTCAAAGCTCCCAAGGCGCAGGTTCAAATCTCAGTGACTGCATGCAAGTGATACTGCCACCCTAGAAAAAGGTTGTCTGGTGAGAATTGATGGAGTATTCCAAATTGGATGTGATGCAATGGTACAATTTGGAAAGCAAATGTACATTATATACAATAAAACTATTCACATTCACAAAGAAATGTCCACATTTTTAGTAACTGATATGGCCTCTATGGAACCAATAAATCAGAGGTGAATATAACCAAAAAAAGATTCCTGACAGCTTTATTCGTGTTGGGGGAGCAAATAAAAAATTCTAAAAGGGCAGGATGGAGCTATTTAACCTTTAATTAGAAAACACAAACGCACCCGCCAAACACAAAGTACCCACAGTGACCATTTCACCCTTCAAGCCGCAATTATCAACTCACGAGGCCTCTCATCGGCTGCCTCGTAAATGCCCAGACGGGGCAGAAATGAACAGGATGTTCGCCAAGGTGATGAAAAGCTATGAAGGTCCAGTGAAGTGGCGGCACTGTCTTTCTTCACCTCACTAAAGAACTGCAGGAACACCCATTACACGACCATGTTGACTGTATATCCATTGTTTCAAAGTAAAAAAATGTTTTATTACATCTGTCCTTCGTGTAATTGTCCCCCTCAGGCATCACGAAGGTAAAACGAGGGTTAATGAAAGAAGGCTTCGGCTCTCTCCTCTGTTTACACGAAACAGGCAACCAGCTGAGGCCATTGCATGAGATTCAATGAAAGACGTGGGCCCACCTCCACCTCCAGCGGCGAGCGGACAGCCCCTTGTAAAACGGTCATCTGCGGGAAAGTTCTTGCGCTCTGCGCGGCTGTAATGTCATTTAGCTGTCCGGACACCTCCAAGAGTGTGATACTTCCACATCAAGGACATCAAGGACAGGGCGGAGAGACGTATGGACAAACTTTCATTTTGTGTCGATCACTGTGGACAACACTCTTTGCATTGGATTCTTCAGTATTTGGAGCAAGTAGGTCGTGAAAGGAAACTTGTGATTAACATGTAACGCTGCCACTCAAAACGTTCCTGCCTTCTCTGCCAACAAAACGTTATGAAAGATTTTTGAATTTTACTATTCAGAACTACTTGCAAATGATGAAAGCTAAATATATTCAGATTCAATAAGTGATATCAATACTGGATTAAGATTCAATAAAACGGTACAATGGAGAACAGCTGCTGCCAAAAAAAGAAGGAAATCAATCTTAAAAACCGTTGGTGTCCTTGGACAATGTGTGGAAGTAACATTAAGTAGTAAAGTTGCACTAATGAAGTAAAGTTGCAGTAACAAACCCACCAGCAAAATCTTTTGCCTCCGCACATTGTGTGCTGGGGTTGGACTGACCTCGAGATGGGGAGCGAATCCCTGACCACCCACAGTTCAAAATGACATGTTGCAACAACACTCACCAGCCAGAGGGACATCGCAGAGTTTTCTTTGAAGACACCTGGGGCAGTAACTCCCTTTCACAGATCCACAGCTTTCTTGAACACTGAACCAGCTTTTGTGGGATTAACAAGACTATGTTATTGTCCCTCAAAGTTGGATGCACTGGCCAAAGAGAGCCTCGCAGTCTGGCCCCTATCCTGACATACTTCCTGAGCTGCATTGTTAGCAAGGGGAGAGGAAACACACACGCGCACACACACACACACACACACACACACACACACACACACGCGCACACTATGGAAAGCCAGTGTCAGGACATCATAACATGGAAAGTGAGAATACCAGGAGCTGATGTTTGCTCTATGAGATTGTTTTGTGTTTTGTATTTTTTCCAAGGTCAGTGGTAAAGCCATGAACCGAGTGGGCTTGATTCTTTTGACAATCAAATTATGTCTCTCTGTTAGCAGAACAAAGAAACTTCTCCAGCTGCTTCCAGGTCCCGAGTTTAAGCAAGTTTAAGGCACTCCCGCATAAGGTTGACGCCCGGTTTGTCACTTCAAGTGACCTGTTTTACTTTACATGTACTGATTTCATTTATTGTTAATATATACTTAAGTTTGTCTGCATTTTAAGTAAAAATTAAGATCGGATCAAATGAACTGGCTCTGGCTCAGTACCTGTGTTTACGTTTCCTGAACACAAGAGGTAGAGAACTGTTCCAGGCAAATGAATCAATACACTGGCAGCTGAGGTGAAGAGGTCGCCCCTTTTGCACCGGGTCCCCCCCCCCTATCCAAGTAAGTCCCAACCAAACGGGCCTCTCCATTGTTTTTTTTAACAGACCCTTAATGGGAACCACCTCAGACCCGACGGATTCATTGCCACTCATCCATGAGCGAGGAGGGGACTTCGGGAAGCAGAGCATGCAGGGTGAGGAACAGGAGCGGCGTATCTGACATTAACACTCTCACGGTTTACTCTTCTCCACCAGTCATGACTTTTACAAGGTTTTGAAGAAGGAGGGATGTTTACTTTGCTGGAGACATGGTGGCAGCTTACGCGCCTCAGAGGAGGTCATAATAGTAGAACACACACACACACACAAAGTACGCTGATCCAAGAGGCATAATTCAATCCTATCACACAGATTCATCATTAACAACTCACTAGAAATCCATGGGTCACGTCTTGTCACAGTGAAACCATTTAAATTCATGTACCGGTAGTCTAAATTGGTTCCATCATCTCTGTACATGTACAGCACCATATATGGACGCTATGTATTTACATGCATATACTGTATATGTCTTCCTGTATAAGTATGTATGTAATAATAATAACTAAAGACAAATAAAAGAATCCTTCTGTTAACTGCTACTTGTAAGCTGAGTTTCTGTCAGTGCATTTAAAAAAAGAGGGATCCTATTGTAAACATTTTGAAAGCCCCAAGCAAAAAACTATATAGGGTTCATTCTTTCTAAAGCCCTTCCAAACCCCCCCCCCCCCCCCCCCCCAGCTGGATCAAAGTGTGCGTTGTGTGCTTTGGTTTTAACATGGGGGGGGTTTACTTTCTGGCCGATTGTTATCGCTCCTCAAAGTGCTAAGCCATGAGTGAGGCCTCGCTGAATGCTGCTGCCAAAGGAGTGTCTGACATGTCTGTGTGTTGTTGGGAGTGCTCCTCCCCGCCATGTGTGCTGGGGATAAGGCAAAGGCATGGCTGTTAAATTGGAGGCGCATGTTACATGACCTCACACTTCACACGTCACATTGCAGAAAGTTGTTTCTTCAGTACAGATAACTGTTTTCGGGCTCAAATCGCAACTCCGACTGCCCCCTGCTGGTCTCCACAATCACTAAACGTCAGGATCAAAACTACCAAACTATATGACTTCCTTTGGTAGTGGAAGAAGCCCAACATGGCTGAACCACTGGCCAGGCTGTAAACATGGCAACGGTGCCTTAAAAACAAAAAAAAAACAGTGAGACTCTCCCTCCACACAAGCAAGTCACCGATCACAAAATCCCTTAAACATTTATTTAGCCCCACACTGGGTGAGTTTAGAACATAGCGGCGTTAATAGCAGATTAGAACATCCTTTGGGAGTGCATGAAGTCTTTACATTCCACATGTGCAAGAAATGATGTAGTATGTGGAATGATGATGGCAGATTATCAAGGACGACAGGCAAATGTATAATCCCCAAAGATGAATGCTTTATGTCTATACAATCCTGGGGTGATGACTCATAAAGAGAGAGTTAATTTGGTAAAACATGAATGAGTGCAAAAACATCTTTGAACAACTGTGTGAAAGCCCAGTCCATCACTTTTTAGTTTTTAGCTTTCCATTGGCTTTTTGTCACTGATCCAGGTTTGAGTTTTGTTGGCGGCAAATGAAACAGCCCATAACAGCCCTGATCTGCCTCCTGGAGAATCCAGAGGAGCTCCCAGGCCAAATAAGTTGCAGTCCTCCAGCACCCTTCCCGAGGTTGAACCAAAAATTTGGGAGCATTGTTTACGTGCAGGTCGCAAAAATGGTGGCAATGTCACGCCTGATTGTCACTCACACACTGTAGGAATATAATAAGAGGGCTCTCGCATGCTTTTAAATGGTTCACAAGTATGGAGGTTTGATTAGTGACACATTCTTACTCCCAACTCATCAAATAGCACAGCTTGGTCAGTGGCCCTAAGCTTCAGACTATGACGCTCTGAGTGGAGTGTCAGTTTTGGACGACTAGTCTCATTTCCGCTAGTTACATGTATACAGTGTCTTTTCAAAATAAACTTCCAATGTAGGTTCACTAAGGTTGGGCTTTTAGGTGTACTTAAGCAACAAAAGTACTTAATTGGGGAAAAGATCGGGGTTGTTATGTAAAATAGCGAACGTAGCTGGCGTTACGTAAAGTCCAGAAGTTAGGTAACAAAACTACGGTAATCGACTGAGTTGTTGCAGAAGCATGGCACCCACCCTCTGGTTCTCCCTCAGGTACACACTGTTAGCTCTGACAGCATTGTTGACATCGCTGCTAGCACTGTTAGCACCGTTAGCTTCTAGCTGCCGGCTCAGCCGTCGCCATGTTGAGAGCCATGTGGAGGCAATAGACATGCTGAATTTTTGAATTTAGCACCTTCAAGACTGGAAGTAGATTTAAGTTTAGCTAGGATTGAAGTTCAAATTTAGATAAAAGTTGCAGAGGAGGAGGTCAAGAGCAGAGTTTATAGGCGTAAGGAAGCAAGCAGGGTCTTTACAAGTACAGTAATACATAAGTGTGTGCGTGTGTTTATCTGTCTGTGTGTGGTGCTGGTGGGGAGGACATCCCGCCTGTCAGCTTCAGACGAGATACACCCACTAAACACAGGGCTGAATTTCTTCACAGCACCAACTGTAACCCATGGCAATGGAGAGGCTGCCCAGTAGCCGGGGCATTATGCAAATGTAATCACGCTCGACTGGCCACAAGACTGAGTGTGTGTGTGTGTGTGTGTCCATCGCATGGCTTCACATTTCACCCGAACTTTATTGGTGCCAGTGGCCTTTTGTCTGCTTTAATTGAATTAACTTCTCAGAAACGGACCGTGTTGCAGGAGAACGATGGGACATTACACAGCCATCACCTCGGCATGGGAGCTTTTAATAGTGTTGACATTGGCATCAGTCAATGCTTTAGAAGAAAACGGGCTTCTCTTTCAGTAAGTTTTATAGATTGGTACCATTTTCTTTTTTTAAGAGCTACATGAGACATTTGTCAGAGCCTCCGAAAGACTCCTGTCACTTTTCTGTCATTTCGGGTCATGTTTCAGCCTCCTGGGGAAATGCTTCATAAAATAATTCCAGTGCTTTCACTTCAACAGTCACATCTTAATCCTTCCTACTTGCGCCATTCACTTTGAATGGCTGAAATAATTCCAGTCCATAGATAAAAGGTTGTTGAAGCTTTTTTACTATCATGGTCATGTGGTCCTCCTACATGAACACAAAATGTTCCGCCAAAGTTGGAACAGTTTTAGTTATTTCGCTGGTTTGAAGTTGGTGGGGTTCAGTCGGGAACAGTTGATGTCCCATTTTTCTGTGCACCAATCAGAGTTCAGCAGAATATAAATCAAAACGTAGTGACAGTTGGTGGGTGGGTTGTTTTGAGGTGCGCTTACATTGCCATTGGAAACGCGTCTTGGCAATGTATGGCAACACATGCATATTGAAATGAAGACAAGAACCACAGGATACATAACTTAACATAAATTTACATTTATAATGCCGCCTTTTTAAGTCCATGGGTATTTGTGGGCAAGTATGCAAGTAAATCACAGTTTAAAAGGAGGGAAACGTTAATGGCAATGTCCCCATCTGCTGGTTAAAAAGCACAGCTTCATTAAACTCATACTGTACCATACTGTACTCATGAACCACTTTGAAGTGCCTGTTTGGACAACTGGCTTCAGATAAAATACAAAACTCGGCCATTGTTTTGACTACAAGCCACCGTTTGAAAGACGGACTGTGTTCACTTTATATTGGTTGTCTTCCTTCTTCTTTCATGTCTGCTTGTCCTCAGTCAAAATGGCAGAGACCAACCCAGACATCAAGCAAACAGTGTCAGGTGGTTTTCCCCAGCAAGATAAAAGAGTCGTGGAAAATGCAAATGTTTGGCCAGTCTCTGAGCGAATGTGAAGCAAACCAGTTTTCCGTCACCTTGACGTGTTTGGATTTTTGCAGACTTACAGACTTGAGCGGACTTTAATTAAACAGCGAGTGATTTATGGTGCTTAGTTTTGCTTGTTATTTGACCTCAAACAGCATTTGCAAATAACTAATGGCTCTTAGTTGAGCCTATATATCATGTATCAGAAATGTGGGATTTACTGTTTTGGGACATTTCAGAACAGTTTCAACTTAATCGTCAACTTGAAGATCTCTTTGAAACATTTCAGTGTTGCCAGTGCAGGAAAAATTACAAAAAACATTCGCTCAGAAATCAATTCAGAATTTTGCGTATACAGATGTTGATGGAAAATGTGTGGATTGAGGTAAAGCTGTTTTTCTGACTTTATAAAGTCAGTCATTAGCATGAGGCAGCAGGACAATGTTAATGCCACAATGATGTTTAGGATACAACTGGCTTCATTGGTTGGATTCAAATAAAATTCCAAATTCTGTGTCAGCTTGAATTCCTTTTCGACTTGCATTGATATATTTAAAGGGGACATGTCTTGAAAAACTCACTTTTTCGGTGCTTGTGCACATACATTTGGGTATCTGGAGTGCCTATCAACCCACAAAACTGTGAAATGAGACAACCCAGTCAGTTTTTTGTGGGCTGCCTAGAACAGAAAACATGTGATTCAACAAGCCATTTACATTTGTCTCCCCTTCCTATGTGACATGCAGGCTCATTATAACATACTGCCCACGGTTTGACGACTACCTTTGCAAAAGTGGACCATATTATTCCTAACCGGGCTTCTTCGGGTGGCTTAAAGAGACAGGTGCTAAAACGGAGTGTTTCAGACAGAAGGTGAATACAGGTATATTCAGACAGACAGTAGGAGAAAAATAATGTCTTTTTTGAACATTAAAGCAGGTAAACATGTTCCAGTAGAAACCCAAAATACAAGTATGAACCTGAAAATGAGCCGTATATGTCCCCTTTAAATGAGAACAGGTCAGGTCCCCTTTCAGATTTGGACACATGAAGACCTCCATTGTCTCATAATATTTTTAATTTAAAAAAAATATTTGAAAATGCTGTAAGACCCATTATGGTATAAGCCCTTAATAACCTCAATGCAAACTGTAACACACAGCACATCATTGATGGATGTCTGGCAATGTTTGTACTGCAATGTCATGAAACAAGCATGCCATATTCTTTTTTTAGAAAGGTTGACAATTTGATGAATTGCAGTCAATTCAGAGTCCAAACTTAAGAATGCAGATGGCAGGTGTTAAAGGATTGGCTACAGTAGGGCTTAGCGGTAATACAAGACACAAGACAACCTCCCAAAATGACAAAGAGATCCCAGGAATGTGAGACAAAAGTGAAAGTGCAGAGAAAGGAACGTTATCCAGTGAAGTCAAAGTAACAGTGTTGCAGTAGACAGAGCTGCTAACTGATAATGCCGCCTTTAAAAAACAGCTTTCATCTAATACTGTTTGAAGGCAGGCACTTTATTTCACCACAGACTGTTAAATCCATTACTGTTATCTCTGATGAAAGGAGCCCAACCGTTCAGGACAGATAAAGCATAGCAGAAAAAACATTCTGAGTATGCTCAACCCCCCGGGATTAAATATAATTTACAATGCAAATACTGTGTCTAATTAAAGGGTTGTATGTCTAAATGTCTAGAAATGAATAGCCAAGGAAGCATTAGCCTCAAAGCTGAGTTGCTACACAGTTATAAACAGACACTGACAAACACAATACAATGATAGCGAAGGTATTCAGGCTATTTTCAGAGTCGTGTCATGAAGGCTTGCCAAGGCAGAGAGGCACGCAGAAGGCAAAGACGTAGCAGATTATGTTCTCAGAGCTTCTATGACAGCTCTAATGTATAAAAAAAAATGTGGGCTTAAAGGGCAAAACCCCTCAATTTAGGTAATCCAATATGCTATTCTTACAGTCTGGGAAAGTCCTCAGGAACCTCAGGAACTAGGTCTGTTGATGCCCGATACCCTGTTGCTGCTGTTATTCAATCCTGCTTATCTTTGGGGAGTGTTTATAATGAGGCTGCTACATACGGTTGACTCTGTCCCATGCACAACTTTACAGAGTGAAAACAGCATGACACAAGAGCTATACTGATAAACCAACCTATAGTTTTGCTGATATATCGTTATTGGTGTATATGTCAGCAGATGAGTAACAGGAAATGGCATAGTTTGTCCACCAAAAAGCGGAGACAACTTCATTTTTCAATGATAAAATGTCCCCACAAAGTAGCCTATAAATATAAAATTGAATATATATATATAGGCACATTTTTTAAGTCTCAAATATCAATATCAGTATCTGCGTCAAAAATTCATGGGCAGAGTATAAATGACAAATTATGTCAATGAATATAAATTATATAAATGATCATATTTTTGTCACTTGTGTTGAATATACATGTCATTACAATTCAGTCTGTAATCCATGGTGAGTGATACAATATTTGAAGGATTTTTCTTTCTTAAAACTGTACACACATGCCCCATGTGCATGTTGAATAGAAGTTACTGTTGGTTGTAATTTGTAGTTACAAATATAACAAAAAATGTTTAGAAAATACATTACTCATACTATCTTTAAGACAGACTTGAAAAAAGATTGTTAACCTGTACTTTTAAAAGGCATACACCTTTGACCTTTCGCTCCTGTCATATGTTTCTCTCTGTAGCCTTGATTTTCACTGCGATGTATAAGATCCTCTATGGAAACAGCACAATCATGGTTAGAAGTGGAGCAAACTCAAAAACGTCCTTTGTGCAGTACAACACAGTTACAATGCCATAAATCATAAAAAAGCCAAAAAACGCAAGTTGAATTTCTTTGATCATTTCTTTTACAATAATTGGCTAACAATGGAATCTATAAATCCAACGTTTTCTTTCAAAATGGGGAACAAAATGGAGGCTCCACGTGTTGTATATATTAACCTTTCCACATTTTTACAACCTCTACTTACAGCCTCTCCTGTCCTCTCCTCAATGCCCTGTGTTCAGCAGCCCGCAGATTTTGTCAAGTGACTGTTGGTCTAAGCCGAATCAATCACGGCTTCCTATTTGCGCGTAGGAGTGCAGCATTTTATGTTTTTTACGGATCTGTTTAGAGTAAACGGTTTATCTTTGAATGAGACATGTAGAACAAAATGTTTTTAATGAAACATCACAATGCTGAGCTTTGCGGTTGCGTTTTCTGACGGAAGTGTTCATCGCACGTTATATGTTCAAGGGCCGTCGGAAAGATGAAATTGTGCATCTTC
This sequence comes from Leptoclinus maculatus, assembly GCA_032191485.1. Taxonomy (NCBI): domain Eukaryota; kingdom Metazoa; phylum Chordata; class Actinopteri; order Perciformes; family Stichaeidae; genus Leptoclinus; species Leptoclinus maculatus. The sequence continues at coordinate 1,455,990 of JAVDOI010000018.1, forward strand.
TGGCTATGATAAACTGTGTAATATTTACATCCCGCCGGCGTGTTTTGGGGTATATACTGATTTCATACCTCAAAACCATGAGGTATAGATTAGAAGTGAAATAAAACTAATCCATCAAGATCTTTTCAAAACACTGATAAGACGAACATTAAAATACCTGAAAAATCATGATTCCTCCTCACATTGATGCTAACAACCTGTAAGCTGAATCCAATGCGTTGCTAAAGCAGCCCTGCCCACAGATTTACAGCATTGCCTAATGGACTAATGCAGGGATCACCATCTAAGTATAAAAAGATATAACTAAATCTGTAGACAAATTCCCATCATCTCATGTTACATATCATTTTATCGCCTTATATACATGTGAGAATGAAATAGAATATGTATATTTTCAGTGTGAAGACAGCCTTGGGGGGGGGGGGGGTACCGTGAATAAACTCCCCACCCTTGTATGCGATATTAACGCGTGGCACGCCGGCGACGCTTGTGTAAGGATTTCGGGCGCGTGCAACACATGTGCAGCATCGGGTCCGAGAGTGTGATTTAATTAAAGATTCCTTAGCCTGGTGCTTAGGATGGGACACACCCGCTCTCATTAACAGGGATCAGGACGGGAACATGTGCTGGTTCTTGTTTTTTTCTTTTTATGGAGGGCTATCGAGTTTCTACTCCTGTTCGACTAATAATAACGGCATGGCAAACGTTCACAATCAACTGTTGTGTCCCCCTGTGTTGTATTTAAGACACTGGAGACAGAAAAACACAAAAAAAAACACTAATAAAGAAGGATATTAATGTGTTCACAATGCCTTGGTCACAGCCAAATGTTACGCAATCAAGTGAATGCTTTACTATCTACACAGCTTTGCCTGTGACAGCGAGTGGTCTATATGTTTATCAGACTCTTTATGGTTGCAATTCACAGTGTTCATCCCGTTTCCCTTCCCAGTCCAGTGAGAATTCACATTCCAGTGCAAATACCTCTGAAATTCCTCCACAGCGGAATGTCTAAGTGTGCAAACCTATCCTTTTAAAAACCAGTGAGGGCGAACTAGCAACAATGATCTGCCTCAGCTTGTTACAAGCATTGGTGAAAAAATAGAGGGAGAGGAGGGAGGAAAAAAAAAACAGGGGTCTTTCTTCCTGTGTGTATTCAGAGTAAATGCAGCATGTCAAAGGGGGGATTTATTACGTCCGCAAAGGAAAACATTCTCCCGATGATGAAAACATGATTGGGCGACCTGGGTAGCCCAGCCTAACTTCTGCTCCACCGTCACAGTAATTACCCTCGGAGCCCTGTGGCATCCGACCTTGGATGAAAAAGAGCCCCGTCAAAAGAGAAGGGCCACAAAGACGCATTTTGAGGCGAAAAAGAGATGCGACCTGGGAGAGCCGAGCTCCCTGTCCATCACTCGGAAGTGTTGTGAATGGCTACAAAGGCCCCCAGAGTGAGACTTTGTGAGATTTCGACGTTGCCAAGAGCAAATGCCACATCGGCTTGCCAAGTATTAGGGAGAAGACAAGAAAATCCCCCCCCCCCCCCCACACGTAGAGAAATATCAACAAAACTGCAGCATAAAGGCCCACATTCACGGGCGCACAAAGCCACAGAGGCTGTATGGTATGGGGCTAAACGGAGTGTATTATGTTGCACCGATGCCACAAGGTCTGAGGCAGAGGTGGAAGTTAGGCCTCCGCTTTACATTCCAAGAAAAGGGGCGCACAACCGTGACTCTAGGGGGGGGGGGAATACAGTTGCCTTGTGCCTTAATCTATCATTCTGACTGTCATTCTATCCACTGTGCATTGCCAAGTGAATTAAAGACACTTTAAGAAGCTCAATGAACGCCTTTTGTATCCCATTATCTTCTGGTTCCACAGGCTTTGTGGGCAACGTTACGCATCACTGAATCGGTAATGTCTTGAAAGGCCGTTTGGAAAAAGACATATCCGCTCATCGGATTCACACATCCTTTCACCACGAGGCCTTGAAAAGTAAAGGCGTTGACTTCCAAAATGGATAAAAAGGCTCAAATCGTCACACGATTGCATGCTAGCTGTTTCTTCTCAAATGTTGTAATTTAACACACACATCTACATTCCTGGACAGCATTTTGGAATACTCAACACAAATAAACTCATGTATATTAACACATTTGATATTTTCATAGTTAATGGTCAGGATTTGTAGGTCATTATCTGGCGCTTATGTCAACAAACTGAGAAAACAAAGAACAAAACGAAACTGACTCAAATAAACTGAAAATCTCAGTTTCTATTCCTTTGTCTCTTGCATTACATTTGAATGGTATTTGTTCATCTTAAAGAGCTGAAATCACTTTTTTCCAATACCAACGCGTAACATATTGCTTTGATATCGGTGAGGTGAGGTGCCTGCGCAGAGCCCAAAAGATATTAAAAGAAAACACCCACCCCAATAACGGCCTGTTCGCCCTGCTGCCGCCTGGCAAGCGATACAAATGTATCCTCTGTCGTACCACCAGACTACAGAGCAGCTTCTTTCCTCAGCTGTAAGACTCCTCAACTCACTGGTGTGAACAGCTGCATATTGTGGCGTTTCACGATACTTCCAATCCGTTCCTCTACTGCCTGCCCTGCAGCGAACACAACGGTCTGAAGGGGGGGGGGGGGTACTACCATAGCAGCAGAGGTCAGAGCAACAACAAAGTGCACAGTAGACTACAGCGCAAGCTGATTTCCTCTTCAAATGTTTTGACTTTATTATCCTCTATTATCTATTATTAACATCATGAATTAGAGAACACAGAGAAGTAGGATATATTTTGAAAGTGCAAAACCTTTTGAACAGGAGCAGAAATCTTTACATATGAATCAAAATGATTCATGTGAAGAATGAATCTATTCAAAGAAGCTCTTCCTTAACTCTTGAAACAAAATTGCACAAATGTCCCCAAGAGGTTAAATTCCTGTGCGCACGGGCATTAGAAGGTAAAATGACCGGGGTTAAACCTTGCTGAGGCATCACAACCCTCTCACCGGGTCAAGCACACACCGGGCACCTTTCCACAGAGGAACACACAGAGAGGGTCTTGTTCTGCGGCCCATGTGCGGGTCAGTGCCGGCAGGTCGGACTGAAATGATAGGCCTCCCCAGAGACACAGCACAGAGGGCGCACTGTTTCCCCCGCAGCTAAAGCATCCGCTGGAATGCAATATGGGGCGGCAGGCAGGTAACTTTCAGTTCGCCGCATACCTTTTATCGAAAATATCTTCAAATCCCCAGGAAAGCCCCCTGCCTGCCGTCTGACACTTTGGTGGGAATTCAGGTACGGGGCAGTAAGAGAGCTGACACGTGACAGGCATCAAACTGAAATGAGGATTAGTTTCTCGAGGAGGGCTAGTCGGTGGTGTTACTTATGTTGACAGTTTGGTCTGCCGGGTACTTGGACCCCGCTGAGGGCTGGCAAAAAGATACCTGCCCTAGACTGGATATAATATGTGCATGTGTAAACATTAAGCACGATTGTACACGTGTGTACAGCTTTTATATAAGCATTAACAAACGATTTACTTGTACAACTTTGCATTGTACTTTGCAGCATTTTAAATACATTTTACTGGCTTTGGGATAAAGTTGCTCATGAAGTCTGCGTAGCTTTGCCATTAGTCTCATATTAAGAAGAGTCACTACCGTCAAAGTGGCTCCGCCAGCGGCACATAAGCACACCGGTGCTTTGAGCCCAATGCTAACATCAGCATGCTAACAGGCTCACAATGATAATGCTAGCGTCCGGGTAATTTTCCGGCATAATGTTTATCTTAGTTTAGTGTGTGTTAGCTATACTGTCCACTCATCAGGTTCATGTGGCCAGCATGTTGGAAAGCTATTTCCTACTCACACCAGGGCAGACATTGCAATAAGGGAATTGCAATGGGGTATAACATTTCTCAACACGTGCTTAATATAAACCCAATCCACTCTTAATTTATACCTGCCAAATAACTGAACTCTAGGGTGTGCTCTGCGCGATGACATACAAAGTCAACGAATAGACACAAGTGACCATTTCATGTCGAGACAAATGCTGACCAGCTACTTTTTTTTTTTTTACATGGGCTACTCATCACTTGACACTGGGAACACCACCAGCTACTCTGCGCTCATGTGCTGGGAGCGGCTTGCTCGAGGTTTCATATCGGGCGGTTAGCAAAGGCTTTTGGGACTCGGTCATACAGAAGAAGAGAACTAAAACGATGAACTGAACATGGCTATTAGAGGGTAGCGTTCTCCATGGTGTACCTGACCTGGTTGGCAAGCCGTGCCGGCACCAACAGTTCTATGCATTATCCTCATTTAATGCCATTCTTGCAAATGTGTCTTTGCAGTCCGATTGGGTTCCGTCTGTCAGCCCATGTACTGCCCATTATATAACAACCCTTAGATGTAAAACACAAAGCGCACATTCTTTCTGAAGCGTATTCAAGGCCCCCTCATCTGGTTCAAAGACTTGGCTGTGAACTTTGGTTTTACATGAGGGTTCTACTTTCTGGCCGATTGTTATCGCTCTTCAAAAGTTCTGCGCCATTGGGCCTCCCTGAGCGCTGCTGACAGGAGCAGCCAAAGTCTCTTCTTCTTCTTCTTCTTCTTCTTCTGGGACACAAACCACAAGCATCACACATATACAAGGAGCAATTATGACAGGAAGCATTTCAATCTGCACCTGAGCACAACACAATTATCAGCATGACAAAATTCTGATTGTGAAGTGCGTTCCACCCGTCCTACTTTCTTCAGCTGGGTCATACAGAACAGCTGTGGACGGCTCCACAAGTTCCAGCTTCTTCTGAAATGGTCCTTTTTGAAATCATAAGGGGTTGTTTGTACTGAGCATGACTGACACTTGGCAGCTTCCCTTGAGTGACCTTTTTTTCCCAACACTTTAGCACCACTTTAATACTTCAACCACAGCTCTGCTGGCTGGAGTCAGGGCATCCGTTTCCCACAGCTATCCATGCGCCCACAGCCCTACGGCCCTCAGTGCCAGCTGTTTGTCTGTGCCCCCAAGACGACTCAGCATATCTGGGAAAGTGTCCCTTTTGCGTTACTTCCCAGCAGCACAGGAACTATACTGGTTAATACAAAGTATATGTATATAAAGTATATATATATCTGTGTTGTGGGCATCTAGGACAGTGATCCCAAACCAGGGGTATTTGTGCTCCAGCTATGCAGTTAATATTGTATTACAGGAAAGATTGTGAAATAGCTCAGATAAGAAAAACGGTTGGATAAAAGAATATACCGACATATTTGTATTTAGGATACAAATACACGGCCAAATAGGATATTTCAACTTTTGTATATTTTTTTGCCTCAATAGCTAATAAACTACCAGGTACATTCAATCAATCAATCAAACTTTATTTCAGACTCAGGGTCCATATGAGACCACCTCCTGAGAAAAAGACTAAGCTCAAACATCGACAGGTCCAGGATCAGAATATTAAATAATATCGCGAATGAGCGCATTGGGAACGAGATGGATGGTGTTGATGAAGGGGTACTTAAGCCCATCTGATGGGGCTGCAGGGGTACGTCACACAGAAAAAGTTGGGGAACCAACACCCCTCCGCTCTCCCTCCTTTATTTCCAAGACTATGGTAACGTTAGCCACCTAATGCAAAACTGTAGGAGCGCCGTTGGCCTCGCTCAGAGGCCATCCTTACCGTAAGAGCACTACTCTGGGGGCAAAGGAACTCTGTGGCTCACATTACAGCTGTTGGAGAACTACGGTGGCCTTCAGGGATAGTAAAAACGTGAAAAGCTCTCTCTAGAGCCAGTGATTGGTTTGTCCATTCTGGGCTACGGTAGAAACACGGCGGTGCGACACGGCGCACTCCGTGAAGAGGACCCGCTCCCCGTGTAGATGTGAAAGGCTCATTCTAAGCTAACGGTTCTTAGTTTCAGGTGATTAAACACTGATTAAAACATAGTTATGAATATTATATTCCATTTCTGCTAATAGTTATCCGGAAATGCTACACACTTGCCCTTTAATACGGCCAAACTAATGTCATATTACCTGAATGGGTGAGAAAAAAACCTTCTGCATCCTTTAGGATCAAATAATTGTCAACCAAACTGACTCATCTCCCTGGGGTTCATTACAGACACATGTTGGCATCATGATCACATGACCACATCACATGGCAGATTTTATCGGAGGTGTCGAGTCGGCGCTGGAAGTGTTGCTTATCTACTTACAATGCTTGGAGGACTTTTTAAAATGTATTTAAAAGTGTGACATTTAACTCTGATGGGTATGGATTCATATAAGCACAAGCCATGGGCACATTTTTTTTTTAAATGAGAAAGCAACCCTGTGAGAAGCGAGGGTCAGGGTCAGACGGAGAAGTCACTGCAGGTCACTGACCACATTCCACAGGGACTGAAACAAGAGTCTCTCCCCTGCAAAGCACTATTATATTAAACAACTTATACAAATGTAACTGAACAACTACACACCACAGACACACCAGGGTTTACTACCTCCATTACAGCAGTACAGGTATAGGGTCACTGCTGATGATCCCTGTGCGTTTTGTCTTGGGGACAGCATGCATGGCTGAACTTGGACTTGGGCGCTCATCGCAGTGAATGGTTTACCTCATTCACCCACAGAAGGAGAATGTCTGACGTCAGAGCAGGTATTAGACACACGACAGCTACAGGCCACCTGGATTGATGTGCTGTGAACAAGCTGCTGCTTCTTACTTAAGTAACAACCACCGGCTGTGTTCCGGCGCGCCATGTGAACTGGCTGAAACGTTGCTGTTGACAGTGCGTGCTTTTTTTCCTTCTTTTTTTTTAAAGGACTCAATAAACTCTTTACATTGAGTTTGTCAAGCGGGACCAAAGGTCGAAAGTTCTTATCTCCATGTCCGACACAAAGATAGTCAGTTGGATTATAAAGCATAAACATGCAAATAAAAATGTCCAAAAACATCCTGTGCAAACACGCAGGTGCCCCCCCCCCCCCAACAGTCTGCACGAACCCTATTGTCAGCTCCATTGTTTTGACGCCCACTCGTGTCTGCACGCGCTTGCCACTTTCGGAGGTTCTGCCAGCAGTTCGTTCTTCTTACCTTTATCGGGCTATCCTCCTCCTCCTCCTCCTTCTTCTTCTTCTTCTTCTCCTCCTCATATTGGCAAACAGGCATTTGCAGAAAGTCCTCTTCACAGCAGACGAAGCTCACGGTGCATCCCATCCGAGCAAACCCAGAGCGCACACGTCCAAACCCATTCAAACTAAACTAACCCTCACCGCCTCGGTCCTCCTCGCCTCCTCCTCTGCGGGCGCTTTACTGCGACTTTATTCCGCTCAGACAGGCGACGAATGTGCGCAGTCGGTCTGACATCGCTGCGACGTCAGACGAGCTTTATAAAGGAGTTTTTTTTGTTTTTTTAATAAGTTTGGATGAGTTTCCGGCTCTTGTTTATAGTCACCATGCGACTGACTGCTGCAGACAGACTGAGGAGACAAACATGTAGTCCGCAGCGCTCGCGCTCTCTCTCTCTCTCTCTCTCTCTCTCTCTCTCTCTCTTCCACACACCTTTACGCTTGTGTTTTCATGTGGCTTTGTGATTGGTGGTTCAGGCTGTCACTCAAAACTAGTAGGTATCGACACAAGTGCCAACAGTTTAACCCCCCAAATACAACAAAATACTGCGCAGCCTACTCTACAATTGAATTATTTGGTCTCAGACAGTGTGGATGAAAACAACTGTTTTCACATCAGCTGGTGTCCCCATGTGGCCTGGGCTCACAGGTGACCTCCAGTCCCAGCGTGTCACCAAACAACTGGACTGAGATCAGTCCTTGCACACTGTGCAGGGATCCCTGTGGTCTGAGCAGCACTGAAGTTCACGGGTTATTGCTTTCGTTTCATGCAATTATGCTGCCCCCTGCTGAGTGACATGTTGTCTATATTTAATTCAAGTTTCAATGAGTCTTTATTTTATACTTTTTCCAGTGGAAGAAGTAAATAGATCCTTCATTGAAAATCTTTACTCAAGTAAAAGTAGAGAAGTATTATCAGTAAAAGAAGTTCTTAAAGTATCAAAGAAAAAAAGAAAAATGTCTTCTGCGACTTATGTATTATTGTATGACATAATTACAACGTGTCCGGCCCCTTTAGATGATCCCAAGGTACATCTGAGGGGGCTGGGAGATGATTAATGAGAGTTCTGCTACACAAATCAGTTTTTGTCTTGTGGACACTTTTCCCGCCTTGACCAACTATTTCAATTAAGCTATATGAGAAGTTTAGGAGGAAAATGTCTCTTTTGTGGAACTGCTCACAATATGTAAACACCTGAAATGTGAAGAGCCACAACGAGACACTGCTGTGTTGGTAATTGGTTAGAAATCAAAAAGAATGGGAATCACTGGTGTAATCTTCAGTAATGCATGGAATGTTTCAAGCGGATCAATATTTTTTACGTAAAATTGTAATCTGAACAGTAACTAAAGCTAGTAATAAATGTAGTGGAGTAAAAAAGACATACAGCGTTAGTGTCACAATGCTTGTGTCAGTTGTGTTTATTTCACAAATTTGGCATTCAAAAACTTACAAACGGACAGAAGAAGAGATTGCTCTTTGGATACATCACGTCGTCTTTATTTAAGTGCGGCAATGCTTAGTATTATTGCTGAATACAAAAGGTACAAGGCTTTATTGTGCGTTAAAAGTGAAACCACATGGTCAGACATGTGGCATATTGAATTTGCCCTGCCGACATTCCAGAAGTGCTCAGTGGTTCCACTGTTTTTTAAAGAAAATACATGTTTGCATAATAATAATGTGCATTTTATATTTACTTGCATTTGTTATAACAAAAGTGCCAAACCATCAGACATCCTTAAAAATACAAGCTTTTCATTCATTTGCAACATTTTCATTGAAAGAAATCCGCAAATCAAGCTGCGTTTCCACATCCTCGCTCCACAAAGTGCAGGTTTAGTGGTTGGTCTGGTACCAGAACAGTGCGGTTGATGCATTTCAACTCTCCCATGTTGGGGTCTGGTTTGATCTCAAACTGCCTGATGACCTGGAGGGGGGGGGAAACAATGATATTATTGAAGTCATTTCATTATTAGACCTGAATGAATGTGGCCATATCAACACACTGGCCTTTTTGTTGCATTAATTAGACAGAAATTTGTTGCCGTGAGATTTCTGCCCATGTGACTCGCTTGCTCACAGCAATGGCCGTACACTTTTGACTTTAAAGCTGCACTAAACAATATTTTCATGTCAACAATGGTTAAAATGACGGTGTGAATTAATGTGTAATGAAAGAAGTGAAAGCGGTCACTCGTGAGAAACCCCAGTTCCCCGCAGATCTACAGAGCATTTTAGCAACATTTTCTCGCCATCTCTGAAATGCTTCATTGATATCGTAGCTCGCTAGAGCCTCGAATCACAGTATGCCTACTTTCAAAGCAGTGTTTTACTGTTGTTTGATGGCATGAAGTTTTACATCAAATCATGTGTATTACAGTACGTAGATGCTGCAAGAGGTTTTCCCACTTGTCGCTTACCTGAAACAGAACCAGGTACATCTCAAGCTCAGCAATCCGGCGACCGACACAGCCTCTCACTCCGAAGCCAAAGGGGATGGAGGCAAAGGGGTTTGGCCTCTCACGGCCGTCACGGAGCCATCTCTCTGGCTTAAACGTGAACGGCTCTGGGAATGTGTCCTCATCATGACTGATGGCATAGTGACAAAACGTGAAAGAGGTCTGGGGAAACAACAGTCAAGAGATGAAATGCTGAAACTCTGATCTTTGCAATAAAATGACGAGACAAAAGTACACACAAAACCAGCAGAACAAGTCTAATGGGAAAAAAAAAAAAAAAGGCGGACCCACTTTCTTGGAGAATTGATATCCACCAACGGCAACATTCTTTTCTGCAATGATCCGTGCGTTCATAGGAACCACGGGGTACATCCTGAGAAACAAGAGTAGATCATTTCATTTGGTTCAGGCTGGTTTTTGTTGCGGACTGATGCAGGACAAGTAAGAGATGTAAACAGAAGACAACGCATGAAAAGTGTGCCCTTAAATCTAGGGCCATGCTTTGACAGCACTGATGGCTTCTGTGGAAGTTGAACACCATAACCTCTCTAACCGGCCTCACCTCAGGGCCTCCTTGACAACAGCCCTTAAATACTGCATCCGGGTGACCTCGGCAGCGGAGGGGCTCCGGTCCGCTAGCACCGATGTGGACACTTCTTCGTAAAGTCTGTCCTGGGTTTGAGGGTACTTGGACAGCAGGTGCAAAATCCATGTGAGGGTGTTGGAGGTCTTGACAGCAAAAACACGTCATTAAATAAACAAGCAGAGAGATGTATTCAAAATGAGTCACCGTATTCTACAGCGTTCACCCTTTCTCTAACTAGGACTATTAGTTTTGGCAGTGGAAATAGAAGAAGCCATACATGAAATTGAATTTCTGAAGTAAAACTCGTAACTATTAATGGTAAAACTATTGATACCGCAAAGTAAAAGTACAGAGTAAAAGAGAAGCATTATCAGCACAATGCACTTAAATTTACTTGACGTCTGTTCAAGGTGGCGCTTTCAATTTGGATATGATGCTGGGTTAGGGTAAGCAGAATGTTGATTTTGGTCATTACAGCTAACGGAGGAATAACATATTTGTCACACATTTTTCATTTGGGAAGGAGGTCCGAGGAAATTTTTCTAACAATCGGAAGCAGGCCCAGAAATTACACATGGTTGAGTATCACATTCACCGTGTCCATTCCAGCTAATAGAAGCTCAGTGATGCTGCCATACACATCTTTAGTGCTCATCTGAGTGTTTGAGAGGAGGTATGTTAGGTATTCGCCCTCCACATCATGGTTGTTTTCCACACGCTGCTGAATGACCTCCATCTTCTTGTCAACCAACTCTTTAGCTAAAATAAGTGCAGAAATGGAAGTGTTGCATTTTAGCATTCTCAAAAATAAAAGGTAATGTTTTGGTTATGGAAAGCACACAGACTAAATAGACAAGGAGAGCGGGAGGATTAGACACAGGTGGAACATATCAGGGTGGGTCAAAGGCAGGAAAACACACAAAGACAGGAGGTAAACCCAGACATGACACATGAGTAGAGTGAACTTTCAAAATAAAACAGAGTAAGTAAGAAATTCCAAGACCATGACAGTTAAGTACTTTGATATTTTGGGAAATATGCTTGATACCTCTGCACACTAAATATGAAGCTACAGGTTTCTGCCTGTTCTGTGCCAGCCAGGGTTAAAGTAGCTTCATATTAACAGTAAAAAGACTGGTATCGATACTGTTCAAAGGTTTGGAGTCACTTGTTATATTGATGTTTTTCTTCTATCCTTCTTTAGCTATTTTAACAGATTAAAACAGTATAAATCAGACATCAGATGTATTGTTTACATTTGAAATAGTTTTGGCCCCAAAAGAAGAAGAATTGAATGATTAAAACTTTCATTTTGGGGAGACAGTGGCCCAGTCAATGGGGACTTGGCTTGGGAACTGTAGAGCCGCTGGGTCGGAATTTTAAGGCGACCAAAAAGGTTACAATTACTTTTAATGTACTAAATACACATTGTGAAAGGGTCAAAGTTGTAAGATGAAAACGCGGACAACTCCTAGACCCGACGCCATGGTAGCAACCTGTCAATCACAAGGTAGCCACACCCTAAAGCATACCTTACTTTATGATCTATTTTACTCTAAATGGGACCATAATTTACTAAATGAATATGCTGTTTTGAAGAAGACTCGAAACTAGCTATTGGGACCATAAAGTCATGTTTACAATGTTTACTGAGGCAATAAATCAAGTGAGAATAGGGTTTTTCTCATAGAGTTCTATACAATCTGACTTATTTTTACAACCACAGCAGTCGCCCCCTAATGGCCATTAGAAAGAATGCAAGTTTACGGCATTTCAGCATCGGCTTCACTTTTCAGACCCGAGAGGTTGCTGTCCGTTCCAAACCTTTGAACGGTAACGTATTTCCCAAAATGTTTTTTTTGGTGTAAAAAGAGAGTTGATCAATACTGATACTGGTATTGATCCTAATATTGACCAATTAACTTATTTCAGTAACAAGAACACAATTGTGCATTATGTCCACAGTTTTGTCACACTTTATTTCATAATACACTTTGCTTGTAAAAGTGCTATGGAGCAACAGAAATCAACTCACCAAAGGTGAAGATACCCTCCCAGCCTGCAATGTAGCGCCCCCAGTAGGGTAGCAGACTGCGGCTCCACTTGGGTGTCACAAACGCAGCCAGGTTGTTGGAGAACATCTGGGCTATGGCATTGATGAAGTCTTGTGTACCGGCAGGGATTTCCTTCTCCAGACACCCAAGCCTCGTCTCAAACAGTATGGAGGCAATACCTGAGTGGCAAAGGTTAAGATTTAGGATTAGAAATGATCAGAGAACCTGTCTGCTAAATTACTCTCCTTCAATACAAGTTGAACTCAAACAACAACAAGTAACAAAACAGACGTCGGAATGAAATCGTGTTAATTAAATTGTAATATTAAAAGGGCCAGTGTGTAGCATTTAGGGGGACACACCTATTTGCAGAGATGGATTATACTATGATTAAGTATGTTGTTTTTTTTGTGTGTATAATCACCTGAACACGTTACGTTTTTGTTACCTTAGAATGAGAGCGGGTCCTCTTGACAGAGTCCGCCTCATTTCTACAGTAGCCCAGAACGGACAAACCAAACACTGACTCTAGATAGGGCCATTCGCGTGGACCACTTTAGTTCCACTACACCAGAAGTCGGCAACCCGCGGCTCCGGAGCCGCATGCGGCTCTTCAGCCCCTCTGTTGTGGCTCTCTGAGGCTACATCCACACTAATACGAGTTTTAACAAACAAAAACGATCAATTCAGCATCGTTTTCGAGATGATCTCCGTCCAGACTAAAACGCCTGAAAACGAATATCACGTGACGACCCGGTCCGTGTACGCTTTAGTCATCTGTTTTACCGTTCATTCGATAAAACGAAAATACGGAAATACCATGGTATTCTCGTTTTTCGTTTCAAACCAAAAAACGAGAATTTCCGTTTTTGGTTCTAAATTCAAAAACGGAAAAACCACAGAACCAAAGTCAAATAACGAGCCGTATTTCGTTTTTGCAAATCCCTTTTTAGTTTTTTCCTTTAAAACGAGACGCAGAGCACAACAGGTAACCCGGAAAGAAGAATATTTCAAAATGAAAGTGAAGGCAACATAATGACCGTATGCAGGAAATAAATGAATAAATCTCGGCCGATGGGAGTGTGTTAGCATCAGTAGTTGACTACATGCAGTTTAATATTCATTTATCTATAACCTCCTGGTCCATATACAGTAGAAAACTAATCATTCTCAATTCATTGGTTAAAGCAGTTTAGTCTTATCTTTTCTGACAGACTTGTTCTTTTAAATGAACACTTTCTTCCCGATGAAGGTTTCTGTCTGGCTTTTATTGAACAGGATGTCACTCTAACAATTACTATAGTTGCAGTTTCTGCACTTACAACCTGTCAACTCTTCCAAATCAGGGTCAACTGTCCCAAATCTCCCATTGCCTTTTGGACCTGTTTTCCCATGAAATGTCTTGTAAATTAAACGTAGTGGACAACATAGGACACTCTTTAAGAATCAGTTGGATTTACATCAATACAATGTTCCTGAAAAAAATATAGCTTTCCCAAAGGTCTGCAGATTTCTTGCTTGGCATGCTGAATCAAGTCATCACAGGGAATGTATGATGCGAAATTCAGGCAGTTTCAACCTTTTTCTCAGATTTTATGTCCATTTTTATATAATGCACCAATTACGACCTTTGACCTGTTTTTTGGCACCTTAACATGGAACCCGTTACGCGTGGAATCCGTTACGCGTGGAATCCGTTATGCATGGAACGCGTTACGTGTGGAATCTGTTACGCAAGGAACGCGCTACGTGTGGAACCCGTTACGCGCGGACCGCGTGGAACCCGCTATGCGCGGAACGCGTGGAACGAGCAGAACCCGTGGAACGAGCAGAACCCGTGGAACGAGCGGAACCCGTGGAACCTGTTACGCGTGGAACCCGTTATGTATGGAATCCGTGACGCGTGGAACCCGTTACGCGTGGAACCCGTCACGCGTGGAACCCGTCACGCGTGGAACCCGTCACGCGCGGAATCTGTGACGCCTGGAACCCGTTACGCTTTGAACCCGTTACGTGCGGAATCCATGACGCGTGGAACCCGTTACGCTTTGAACCCGTTACGTGCGGAATCCATGACGCGTGGAACCCGTTACGCGTGGAACCCGTTACGCGTGGAACCCGTTACGCTTTGAACCCGTTATGCGTGGAACCCGTGACGCGTGGAACCCGTGGCGCGCAGAACCCGTTACGCGTGGAACCCGTTACGCTTTGAACCCGTTACACGTGGAACCCGTTACGCGTGGAACCCGTGACGCGTGGAACCCGTAACGCGTGGAACCCGTTACGCGTGGAACCCGTGACGCGTGGAACCCGTGACGCGCGGAACCCGTTACGCGTGGAACCCGTGACGCGCGGAACCCGTTACGCGCGGAACCCGTTACGCTTTTAACCCGTTACGCATGGAACCCGTTACGCGTGGAACCCGTGACGCGTGGAACCCGTTACGCGTGGAACCCGTTACGCTTTGAACCCGTTACGCGTGGAACCCGTCACGCGTGGAACCCGTCACGCGCGGAATCTGTGACGCCTGGAACCCGTTACGCTTTGAACCCGTTACGTGCGGAATCCATGACGCGTGGAACCCGTTACGCGTGGAACCCGTTACGCGTGGAACCCGTTACGCTTTGAACCCGTTATGCGTGGAACCCGTGACGCGTGGAACCCGTGGCGCGCAGAACCCGTTACGCGTGGAACCCGTTACGCTTTGAACCCGTTACACGTGGAACCCGTTACGCGTGGAACCCGTGACGCGTGGAACCCGTAACGCGCGGAACCCGTTACGCGTGGAACCCGTTACGCTTTTAACCCGTTACGCATGGAACCCGTTACGCGTGGAACCCGTGACGCGTGGAACCCGTGACGCGCGGAACCCGTTACGCGTGGAACCCGTTACTCTTTTAACCCGTTACGCGTGGAACCCGTTACGCTTTGAACCCGTTACGCGTGGAACCCGTTACGCGTGGAACCCGTGACACGCGGAACCCGTTATGCTTTGAACCCGTTACGCGTGGAACCCGTTACGCGTGGAACCCGTGACGCGTGGAACCCGTGACGCGCGGAACCCGTTACGCGTGGAACCCGTGACGCGCGGAACCCGTTACGCGTGGAACCCGTTACGCTTTTAACCCGTTACGCATGGAACCCGTTACGCGTGGAACCCGTGACGCGTGGAACCCGTTACGCGTGGAACCCGTTACGCTTTGAACCCGTTACGCGTGGAACCCGCGTAACTATGTTGTACTGAATGGAAAAGACAAGTTAATTAATTCATTTTGGGTTCAACTTACTCTGATAATTGTCAGTCGGCATAGTAAACAGGTTGTAAGTGCAGAAACTGCAACTATAGTAATTGTTAGAGGGACATCCTGTTCAATAAAAGCCAGACAGAAACCTTCATCGGGAAGAAAGTGTTCATTTAAAAGAACAAGTCTGTCAGAAAAGATAAGACTAAACTGCTTTAACCAATGAATTGAGAATGATTAGTTTTCTACTGTATATGGACCAGCAGGTTATAGATAAATGAATGTTAAACTGCATGTAGTCAACTACTGTTGCTAACACACTCCCATCGGCCCAGAGTTATTTATTTATTAATTTCTTGCATACAGTCAGTGGCGGCTGGTCCATAGAGGGCGCTAGGGCGCCGCCCCCCCTAGAGCTACAAAAAATAAAAATAAAAATAAAAATAAAATTAAAAATATAAATAAAAATAAAATTTAAAATAAAAATAAACTATACAAATTGTCAATATTTGTGTTTTTGAAACATGGAATCACCCAGTAATATGTGTAAAATATGATATCTGCGGTAAATATATGCTTTTCCTGCATGTCCTCTCTGCCTGTCTGCTCTTCCTCTCTGTGTGTGCACGTCTCAGCTGGCTGGGGCGCTGGAAAAACTGCCCCAAAGAGGCGGGTCTATAAAGCAGTTTAGCCAATGCTGAGTAAAGATATAAATGAGTGACATACAATTCAGCCAATCAGCGTCCTCAAATAGATTCAGCTTGGGGCAGTTTTTTTCCTGCCCCAAGCTGCGCGTTCTCGTCAGGAGAAGTCTCTACAGGAGAGCGCCAGTGTGAGCACTACTCCTCCAAGACCCGTTTGAGAGGAGAACTGAGAGGAGAAACTACTGAAAGAGTTGATCCCAGATCAGCCTGACCTCACAATCAGACAGCAGACTAGCAGGAAAGAGAAGCAGCACATGAAGCTTCTCTACTAGCTGTACACCAGACAGGTTTGACTCGCTGGATGACGTCATGATAATAACTTATTTATCTTTTTAAAACAACGGGGACAGATCCAGCATGGACAGTTAGGGAGTGAGGGACATGAAGCACCTGTCTGAGAAATGGATATATAGTTATATATATATATATATATTATTATATATATATATATATATATATATATATATATATATATATATATATATGTGTGTGTGTGTGTGTGTGTTTTATATTATAGTGAATATTATTATATGATATATATATATATTATTATATTATACAGAATATTATATGATATATATATTATTATATTATACAGAATATTATATGATATATATATATATATTATTATATTATACAGAATATTATTATATGTTATATATATTATATTATACTGAATTCCCTGTGAGGGTGACTAAAATAAGATGTCCTGACGTGTTTGTGAAAGTGTTATTTACTGCTTTTTTTCGTGTTGGAATAAATGTTAAATATTTAACTGCAAAGTAGTAATGCGTGTTTGATACCTTAATTTGTTTGCATTAAATCATTCTGGGATGTTTGCTGAAATTGATTGGATGTGGCACAGCCCTACCAAGAACATTTTCCACCAGCCGCCACTGCATACAGTCATTATATTCCTTCACTTTTATTTTGAAATATTCTTGTTTCCGGGTTACCTGTTGTGCTCTGCGTCTCGTTTTAAAGGAAAAAACAAAAAAGGGATTTGCAAAAACGAAATACGGCTCGTTATTTGACTTTGGTTCTGTGGTTTTTCCGTTTTTGAATTCAGAACCAAAAACGGAAATACGACCACCCATTTCCGTTTTCCCGTTTTTTGGTTTGAAACGAAAAACAAGAATACCATGGTATTTACGTATTTTCGTTTTATCGAATGAACGGTAAAACAGATGACACGGACCGATCATGATCTGCAGACCTCCGCCCTCGGTAAATTATCAATGGATAAATCCAAAAAAAGAAAAGTCACGGAGGAAAATAGAGAGTTTAATTCTGCGTGGACGTATTCATTTGCTTTCACTGCCAACGATGCTGGCTTACCTGTATGCTTGATATGTGGCGAGGAATGTTGCAAACAACAACAAATGTAATGTTGAAAGACACTTCCAGAACAACACACAGCATTTGCTGAAAAGTTTCACTGATGAGCGACAAAGAGCGATTTCTCAACTGCTGCAGCAAACTGAGAACGTTTTTTTCTCCTCTTCAGTTTGATATTGTTATAACAGGTAAAATAGCAATAAAATGTCAAGAATTATCTTTATTCTTGTTCTATAATTTTATAAATACAACTATAGTTTTTGTATAAATAATATAACTATATATACAACTTTATAAGCTGTGATATCAAATACCTTTTGCGGCTCCAGACACATTTTATTTGGTGGAAAATAGGTCAAAATGGCTCTTTGGATAGTTGGCCTAAAGGTTGCCGATCCCTGCACTACACCGAGTGCACGGGAGAAGTTTCAGTTGGTTGCAATCTGCCGCTAGATGCCGCCAAATCCTACAAGCTGGCCATTTAATTAATCAATACCAGTATACAAACGGTTTAATTTGAATGATTTCACCATTCACTTTAATAAGTGCTCCATATTTAAATGAACACGCACCACGTATAGGTTGTCTACATACCCTCTAGTGAGAAGTAATACATCTCATTGGCCACATCTGTCACCAAATCTCCCGTCGGGCTGCGCTGACGCAGGAAGTAGATTCTCTTGATGAAGTCCGTAACCACGTCGTTGATAACACCATCATATTGTGCAGAGTCTTTCGGATGCAGCATGCGCTTATTCAGCATCACCCTCAGGTGGTACCACTTCTCCCCCTCCCTGGGAACAGATATACAGTCACAATGAGAAACAAAACCAGGTTTCCAAACATGTGAGATTTCTATTAGCCATGTGTTTTCAATGAATGTTGTTGTGTTGGTAATGTAACAGTAAAGTACAAACGTTGGTGTCTCTTCAATTAAAAAAATAAATGTATAGCAGATAAAATGTATGAAGGGACATGTCTTTCTGACATGTTGTACCATTTCTTCCTGTTGATCTCAGGTGATGTGAACACAAATACAGCAACAATCAACTGAGTTCAAATTAACCGAAACACTACTTGAATGGTCCTTTTTGTACACAGATGTTTTGATAATAGTAGGAAAAGGTTATAACATTAAAGGTGTTAAATTCAAAATTCAGGGCCTTAATATAGCAGCAGAGTAATTGAAATAAGAAACTAATTGATTAATTCATTTTGTATCGGCTATCTAAAATGTTTGTAGTTTATGATTCTACATAAACTTAGATAAGCAAATAATTGTGTAACAAATTGCTTTTTTTAACCAATTCATTTCCTGGAAATGACCCGTAGGAAAAGGGTTGAACCAGTGTTTAATCGTAACTTTTTGGCTTGTGGCTAGATTTGGGAAGGAAAGCCAAATGTCAGCAAAGTGTAACTAACCAGTAAGTTAAAGTTGAACTAGCCTCGAGAGCCTGACTGATGCTGGGGTTTTGAAAAAATAAAGACATAGATATTCAAGATTTTAAAGGAATAGTTTGACATCTTGAAAAACATGGTTATTTGGTTGAAAGCCCAGAATTAGGGACAAAGTGGACATTTAGTTGAGATTATTTTGTCCCACATCTGACCAGATGAGAATGTATGAAATTTGGGATAGTGGGGTTGAGGATGATCGTGGCCTCCAGTACATTACATGCAGCGTCAAGAAACGGTAGTAATAATTATTGTAGCATTCTTGACTTTGCAAAACGCTTTGTTTGGATCTCATGAGGCAGCAGAGATCCATGGGTATTTCCCTCCCCACTCCTCCCGGGAGGCTACCTGCAGTAACCTGTTCTATATTAGACAAGGAAAATGGTGAAAGAGCATTTCTGAGCACATAATACAGTATTTGGCAGTCTCACTCCGTGAAAGGCCCATAACCGATTCCTCTCATATCACGATACTCTTTCCACGCTGTCATGTCTCCTCGTCTAGGGAACTTCTCGTCGTTCCTCAGGACTTCTTCCAGCAGCTTTGGAGTGTTCACGGAAACTGAATTCAGTCCGTCTCTGTATATGGGCCCATATCGCTGCTTCTCATAGATCTGAAGGTAGGCAAAGTGAATGCAAGAGAAACAGAGAAACCTGTGTGTCAGCGATCTCATAACGCAGGAGGTAAGAAGAAGGAAACAACTTGAGCTGCTGCTCCATGAAGGCTTACAACACGTCAGAATCAAACAATGTTTGAATATCAGTCCCATTAATCAAATGTACTGTGTGACTAAATGCCGGTCTTTTCGCGAAAAGTAGTCCTGCAAACAATCCTCTCCTCTGTGAGGGTCAGCCGAGACTGGCTATTGTTATCTGAAGGTTACCATGGGAACAAAGGTAACACAGTTTGTGTGATGTATTGTTGCAGGAGGGAAACACAATCACTCATAGCACACCCTAATCCCTGAAGTAAATCATCAAGATTTTTTGCAGAAAGCAAAGTTGCACCAAAGATTCCTCATCACGGATTTTCTGGAACGCGTGTAGATTAAAACAGTGGTGCATCACTGTGGCATAGACCTGCTGAATATGTATGTGTGTCATCCAGAAACCATGCAGTGCACTGAACCCTGGCTTACCTGTAGTTCGTGCAAACGGTTGTAGAAACCCTGAAACACCATCCTGTAAAGTAGCTCCAAGAAGCTGACATGTGGGAGGTCCTCCACTGTCCGAGGCTTGTCCTGGAACGCAGAGAGGGCCTCCGGGGCAGAGGATGGGCCTCCCACCCACCTGGAGCAGACCCGGGCCACGGCATTAGGGCACGGCAGCAGCCAGCTCCCATTCCTTCTCATCACACTCCGGGACAGCCACGCAGCCATAGTGAGAGCAGAATGGAAAATACAGGGCTCCCGTTACATCCAAGAGACTAGCAGAGCAGGGAGGGGCCATGTCTTACACAATGTTTAACCCTTCCAGCACAGCTCTCAAGGACCAACCAGGGCCAAGGGCCAGTCCACCCATACATCTGTAGTTCATAACTCAAATGCCGCTAACCCATTTTTAGTGTGCTGGATAAGTAGCAAACTATGGAATTCTGAGAAACAATATCTCACTCAAGGGCAACAAAGATTGTAGCCGAGCTCTCTCACCCTGGACACAAACTGTTTGAGTCCCTTCCCTCTGGCAGGAGGATGGGGTCCACCTTACGCCACAAAAACTGTTTCTTCCCATCTGCAGTTGGGCTCATCAACTGTTACACACCCTTCACATCCTTTCAATGTTAAAATACACTTTCCACTTTTATAACATATTGTTATGTTTGTTTACCATATTTTATTTTTAAATGATGCCTCGAGTATTGCCTCGTTTATTGGTTTTTTTCATGCACCATTCACCTAGTTACATTCCTTGTATGTGTAACGTACTTGGCAATAAACGGTTCTGATTCTGAGATATTGTAATCTCCTCAGAGATCTACTGAAACATTGAAGCTTGTTGCTTTTCCAGTCAGGAACAGCCTCCCTCAAGGTCTCAGAGAAGCCAAATCAGTGCACATGATTAGAAAACATCTACAACAGCAACACTTTTGTTTGTGGGCTTTCTCTTGATTACATAACTCTTGAGCAATGCTCATGGTTCTTCTTGGAAGTACTTAAGTTTTCCTGCTTCTAACATGAGTGGTACTCCCAAAGCACATGTACAGTAAAGGTCTTGTAGTATCTGCTTACTGTAGTTGACTCAGGAGAGACAAGTGAATGATTAGTAGTTAACATTTATTATGTCAGATGCTGCGTTAATGAGTTACACAGAAATTCTTTGGCGCTTGAACTCGACGAGGAGATTTGTGATCGAGTTGTGATTGCCCTGAGCGGCAACAATATAAACCCCCCCGTGGAGTCCAGACACTGGTGGTGATGGTGGCTGATGAGGTTGATAGAATGATGAGTTGATGAAGTTGATGAGTCTGCGGAGATGGAGGGTTGCGTAACAGCAGCTTGAACGAACTGAAGGTAGAGAGACAATCATATTTAAAGAAAGACAGCAGCAAGATGATAGGCTAACGATGTCCTTGTGCTATTGGCTAGAGAGACCAGCTGATCTCGACAGCTGATATGATTGACAGCCCCGAACAATAACAGCAAGGAAATAATGAGTGTGCCTGAATGAGGAGTGATGCAGATGTATGGTAAATAAGCTATGGGCTTAGGCATGCAAGAGTATAGTCTTCCTGTCTGAACTCACGCTAGAGCTTCATTTGTAGGCTTTTGGCCTGACAGTAACAATAATAACTATATTTTCTGCACAAAATGTGCTTGCTGCTGAAATTTTGCAGATGAAACAGTTGCAGTTGTGGTACAACTGTGGTTCAAATGGAGGTGCTGAAAGAAGTTGGAGGAAGGAATGTTGAAGAGAAAGAAATAAAAGCAGTTTAACTGTCATCTAAAAGCAGTTAAAATGAGCGGTGAGCCAACCCTAAACTAGGAAACACTGCCTTTGCTGTTGGTGCAGCAGTCTCGTGGAATCATTTGCAATGTCACTTAAAAATCAAAACACTTACATCTCTCTGTGACATTAATGCCATTCTTAATGCCCATTCTCTGCCTGCGATTGCTTTCACTGAGCCTGTGCCTGGTTTACTTTCAATTTTCAGTTTGACTCTCAGCCAATCAACCACGTATAAATAAAGGTTAAACAGAGAAATACATTGTTGACCATCTATAGTAGGTTGCAGTTGTATTTGACTATAAATAAACACGAACACGTTCGATTTAGCTGTTGTCACACATCAGCCTGTGCGATCAAGACCCGGCCATTAACTTCGGGACATGTAGCAGGACCTTGTCCTGTGTCGGGTGACGCTTTTGTTTACGTGTGGGTTACGGACTGCGCCTTTAAACTAGGCATGTGGACAAAGAGCCATGGTGTGCTGGTTGCAGGTTGAAGATGAGACGAGTTGTGTTTTCAGAGCATTTTTGCAGGATGAATAACTTTACTGCTGCCCGTTGAGTACCTCCACCGAAGCAGCTAGAGCCTCGGTCCCTTGCACAAGGGCACTCCGTGATAGTCTAAGATGGGGAGTAAGTATGGGCCTTTCACACGATGGAATGCACTCCGCAGAAATGTATTTATTTGGTATCAATCATAAACTGCATATACAGTCTATGGCATCGACGCACATCTGTCTTAATACCATTACTTCAACTGGAAATGTAAAAACAATATTTCTCAAATTTCTCTTTAAGAAGTCATCAGTCTTCAAACACTTAGCAGTCCTGTCATTATTTCATTTGCGCAACATTGTCTATAGATCCTGCGGGGTCCATTTTGTGCAGCAGAAAGTGTCCTTGCACCAGGGCGGCGCTGATCTCAGCGTGGACGGCCAAGGCACGCTCCGCAAACCGCTCTCCTTCGGAGGCAGGCTCGCCTGGGTAGAACCGCCCGAACATCTTGCGTAAGCTGGCCAGTGCGTGCAATTGCCGATGTACTGCTTTCAGGTCAACGCGGCCAGGGGGTCGGATCAGCGCTGGTGTCTAACCTCGTGTGCAGAGAGTTACAAAGCCAAGAAGGGGCAGTTAATGTCACTTGATAATTACCAGGGGACGCACCGACTCATCGGTTCGACTATCTGGCACGACGTAAGAGGGCAACAGGTGTCTGGTTCGTTTACAGATAGAAAGTGAAGGAACGTGTCGGCCGTGTGGGAGTTTTATGCTTCCACCGGTAACCCCGTGTTTAACGTCACATTGCTATGAATTGTGGGTAAATCCCTTGAGCTAAGTGTGCAGAAATGCGAACTACGGAAAGGGTTCATAAAGGGCTCTCAATTTAAATTTTATTACATTTAACTTGTGTTTCACAAAAATAATGTATAAAAGATTGTCTAATGAAATGCTGAATGACTTTAAAACAGTTCAGTTATATTTCTTTTTATGAAAATGTATGTAAAACTCACCCGTGAAATGTAAAAAAAAACACATTTAGGCGGCCATAACATAGCTTGTAGTGTCCATTTTGAAAATATATCAATGTAACTGGGTAAATATTAGTTTGAATTCTAGTTTATAGTACTTTAAATTAGTTTAAATATTCTAAAGCTGCATTATTTGATATTTTCAGCCACTAGGGGGTTGCATAACAAGCTGAAAACACAACAATGGGGCATATTGTCCCCATATAAAGCTGTATTAGCTAACTGCTGCCTGTTTATGCTGCCACCCAGCAGAGCAGCTTTACCATTGACATAAGTCCAATATTTAGTGTCCTCTTGGCTCCGTTTTGGTTAACATCAACTCCTGAGAAATACACGTCTCTTTAACTGCTAAACCCTCCACTATGCTCACCATCGTGTCTGTCTACCAGTGGATGGTGGGCAGGAGGCGAGTACTGGATTCATCGGAGGCGAACTGCAGAGTCAGTTCATAGTTCTCTGAGGGTTCATCACTACGATTGACATTTTTCACATTACACACAATCATTTCATTATTTGTTAATATATTAAAAAAATATATATATATATCTACTGGTGCAGCTTTAAGTGTTTGTTTTCTTTTAGTTATATTTATTAGATTTCCCTTCCTCTGTCGTTAGCTAAATGTTTAGTCGAGGTAGAATGTTTGAATTGGTTTCAGGTATAAAAAGAACTGCTCAACTTGTCATGTCGTTGAGGATGTCTTGACTTATTATTTTCTTAAACTTCATGATTACTAATATCAGCAACATTTAAAGACAAAAAAACAGAAGTTCTTTTCTCTGCTATTTGATTTTAATTTTGCTCTCAACTTTTACTGAAGTCAAAGATCCTTTCCCCGTCTTGTTTGTTCCGTTCTGCTTGGACAACAACACACATAATAAATACTGTGTTCACACTTTTTCTTCAAGCAGTACCTGTCAATGAAGTTGGTGGTCATGAAAACTATTCTGGCCTCAGATGAAGCCACTCCATCCAGAGCATTAAGCAGGCCACTGAAGGTCAGTCTCCCCATTCCCTGGTAGGCCACCGGGTCTGGGAGGCAAAAGCAAAAAAGGGATTTGAAAGTCACCCTCAAAAGACAATGAAACACAAAGACGGGTCCGTCCGAACAATCACAGCTTTAGAAGTGAACACAGTATTCTACCTGATACATAAATGAAAACATCTCATGTAAACAGAGGGACTAACGTGTCATTTCTAGTAATATTGGTATAGTTCAACCTCTTCTTCATGTTACGTTTAGTTCAACCTCTTCTTCATGTTACGTTAACAGAATCTCAAACCGCCGGTCATTCCCCGTCACTCACTCTCTGTGGAAAGCAGCTCTCGGCTGACGAAGGCTGCATCCACGTCCTCCAGCAGTATGATGCTTTGCTGCGGTGCCACGCTCAGGAGGTGGTTGAGACGGTCGTCTGAAAGGCTTTGGTCACTCAGACTCATCAGACAGATGCTGTAGCCCAGCTCGCCTGCCAGAGCCGTGCTGGAACACAAGGAGCCAATGAGTGAAATTGAACCCAAGCACAAGCCATGACAGTCTTCTGATCACACAGACTCTAAACAAGAAGGTTAAGAGCTCAAATCCAAAAGCACACTCACATAAAGCTGCTTTTTCCACACCCTGGGGGGCCATACAGCAGATATCCTCTTCTGTAGGGTATGCCTGCGTTGACAAAAGAAAATAAATATCAACATGGTCAAACAGAACACAGAATAACTGGAAGTTCACAAAAAAACAACCACAAAAAAAATCTATTCGGAAAATCAGTTTGGGGATTCATATTTTCTGTGTTTAATTTATTAAGGTTTTGTTTATTTTTCAAAAGGTATCTCTCTCAACTCTCAAATTTTGTCACCAACATGAAAGACTTGACAGACACTGCTGGCAGGCACAACACCTCACAACAGTAACGGTCATGATATGCAAACATGAGTTATATAACACTAATGTAAAAAAATAAGAGTTAAACGCAACTTGTTGCGCATTGAGTGTACGAGTTAAACACCAGCATATTCTACCTCTGTCCATGTACCACTTGGGGTTCCCAATGAATTCCTTCACATCGTCTACGATCCTTTCGGTCAAGCCTCCCTCCAGCACCACGGAGCTGAGGGGTCTGCGTCGCCGCGGAAAGCCAAAGGGTCTCCAGTCGCCGCCCATGGCGGTGTACATCACTGTCCTTCCCTCTTCCTGCTTCAGGGCCAGTTCTCTTGCTGCAAAACATGATTGACATCTGCAATAAATGGATTCTAAATGGCAAGTGGATGCAACACGAGTCAAGTGTGTTGCAGCGAGGTGTGTGTGTGGAGGGGGGGGGGGGGGGAGGGTATTTACTGTGGACATGCGTAAACCTTTACCTTCTTGTAAGATATTAAAGAAAATCTGTCTGTCTCGGCCTAAAGCAGTGAAGGTTACGGACTCCCACGGGGTTCCAGTGTTCAGATCCACCATCTGCTTCTCTCTGGTCCTCTCCACCCGGATCCACTTCCTCCCGTACCTGCAGACCACAACAGATGACAGCGTCAGAGGATGTACTGTGCTGCCCAGGACAATGGTAACGGTAGGTATCATATCTCTGACCAGATGATGTGGTTCCCAGGGCTTGGGTGGAAGTCAAACTGTGTGTGAATCCGCCCGCTCTCGTGTGCCAGGTAGGAGGTCTGCACGCTCAGGTGCTGAGTGTGTTTGCTGTGCTTGGTGATCCAGCTCAGCAGCCAGTGGTAGCTCTTATCCCTGCTGGGGACCTCCAGGGTGATCATGTAGTTCCTGCGGAAGAAGATCATTCCCACCTGGGCACCTTTCCTGGCCACTGCCAAGGCTGTCCCGATCCCAACCAGTCCAAACCCAGCCCCGAAGTACGGGTTGTCCTTCAGGCTGTCCAGAAAGTCCGACAGGGGCATTGTCGCCGATATGTGCTCAACCACCCCCGTAGAATCAGACTATGTAGTTGTTATACACTAGTTTCAAGTGATACATCCTGCCATGTTAAGTAATTAGCGAATATTCCACTGACTTGCCCTCTTTGTCTCCATCTCATACGTCTTGGATGCTGTCGTTTCCGGTGTACACATTGTCTTTGAAAACAACATCTGTTCAGCCTACTAAAATCCACAAGCGTGCAATGTATGGATGTGGTGCGCAGTAGTGACAGCGACCTCTACTACACTTCCTGTGTTTGACAAATAACTGTCCGACTGTGCGCCTGACCTCAATAGTCCGTTCCTAGCTCGTGTTATCTTAACATTATTTTTGCTCGTAAGCTAAGATGCCAACTCAACTAAATAAATAAAGATAAATGTGTTGGCGACTAGCATAGTGTATGCATGTTACTGTAGACTGTGCGGACCGCAACGGCGAAATGAATTGCTAGCAGGAACTGTTAGCGTTAGCGACCAAATGAACAAGAAGCTAACGATAGCTCAGTTATCGGGGATGCTGTTAGCGTATTGATACCATTTTATACCATAATGTAAGTGAAACTTCGTCTACTATCACTCAGACTTAATAAAGACAGCCTTGGCAGTTAAAGGTGAATTTTACGAGTTGGATGCTGTCAAACTGATGATGGTTGGTATTCTGTGTTTCAGATAGAAATGGACCGCGGAAACCCAGGCAGTAGGTTGATATTCTGTTTGTACCTTACAGTCTGTGGTCCTGCAAGAATAGAGCTGATCTAATGTTCATCAACTAACCAGTAAAGAAAATACAAGGCAAACAGAGAGTAAATTAGGCCCTAATATAATGAAAACACAATTTATTGTACTAAGCTACTGTAAATATTGTAGTCGGTTCAGTGCGATGGAGTCTATTTTTATGCATTGAGAGGAATCGCACTGTTTCGTGAACCATAAATTCAATGCAAAAAAAATGTTTGTCATGCTGTTTTTAAATCTCTCCAATTGTAACTAAATGCTGTTTTTCTTTTCCAGACACAATGGGGACCGTGGAACCTCATGGATGTGAAAAATGTGGGCAGAGTTTCTCAGACAGTGGCTTGTTTACCTCGCACCCCTGTTCAGAAAGGCCAACCACTCCGTCCAGTAAATTAAAGGTGGGGAACTACAAATGTTCTCAGTGCAGTGAGGTTTTTTCTGAGCCGGGCGTCCTGAAACACCACTTCAAAATCATCCACAGTGGACGCGACCCTGAAGGCCCATTCCCCTGCGCTGAGCAAGGCTGTGAGTTCAGCAGCGCAGGCCGTCAGGAATATCAAGCCCACTTGATGTCCACACATGGTCTCACTCTTGTTCCTTGCCACCTCCGGTCCTGCAAAGTGTCTTTCCTAACACAGGATGAGATGGAGAGACACTTGCGGGGCCACATGCCCTTCGGCTGCTTTCGGTGTCAGTTTGTCTCTCTAAATGTTGAAGACCTGAATGACCACCTGGTGGAGCACAACCATCAGCCACCTTGCACTCAAGGTAAACAGAGTTGGTGTTATGATATACACATGCAGAAATCCATTAAACATGTGCTTGGTTTTCAAAAAGAAAAAGTAGATTTTACATGAACATTTTGACGCATCTGTTCATAGAGAACGAGACTGCAGCCACGGTATGCACAAATGGAAGCAACCAGCCTCAGGCGTCCGGCAGGCCGAAGAGAAAGCTAATCCCCAAACCAGCTTATGCATCATCGTTAACAGAAGACGGGAATGAGGAACCACCTGAGCAGCAAAGGCGCAATAGTAAAAGAGTGAGAAAGGCAGTGGAAAGAGACAAACCACCAGCGGTGGATGCTGCATCGCCGCCATCCAAAGGTACGTACACCAACCTGCCTGGTATGTTATGGTGAGTTAAGGTTATATCAAATAATAAAGCACACAGAAGTCACAAAAACGTGAGATGTTCCAGTGATATTAAAACACACAAGTGATCAATTAGGGTGCCAGTTAGTGACGTGCGATTGCTCCAGACCACAAAGTCCAATGGCAATGTTCTTAGCAGGACAGTAATTAGATGAACTACGACCCATTCCGCCAAACGAACTAGCTGGGGAACATTGGACTTGCATTCATCGCATGGACACCAACACGACTCAAAATTCAGGATGATGTTGCTCTATGACTGCTGGATGTGTAAAAAAAGCGAGGGTTTGCTCAGGTTTTCCATATCAACTTAAAAGGTGATAAATCTTGTGTTCATAAGTGGCCAAAAAAATCACATATTGCAAATAGCCATGTTAGCAAATACTGCACTTGTAGCAGCAAAAGTGTGCCAAGTGAGTGTCTTATGATGCAAGACAATAGTGCAGAAAGTGACAGTTAGCAGTGTAATAGTCTTTTATCACAGAAAACATGTTAACATTTCACAGACGGAGAAGCACAGGTGTTACTAATAACATGAATGATGGCTGTGGTCTATTCCAGTGTCTCAGTAAGTCAGGACAATGAGCCAGCATGCACAATACCTGGACCCTGATGCCGAAGCAGCGAAATGGAATTCAGCCCTCACTAATTTTATGATTAGTCCAGCAGTTGTGATTAAAGAGTCTGATTGCAGCAAGAGGAGAAAACAGTGTGACGAAGACCAAACTAAGTTTTGTTCTCGTTTAAATTTTTCCAATGTGTCAATGAAAAATATCCTCACTTTTATCACAAACTTTGAAATTAATTTCCGATGTTCTTGTCCATCAGAGTACCTTGCGGAGGGATCAGAGCATACCTATCGCACCCACACCTGCCCCAAGTGTCGACGCTGCTTCAAGATGCGCTCCCACCTGCAGGAGCACCTCCATTTACATTTTCCCGACCCCAGCCTCCAGTGTCCCAACTGCAAGCGCTACTTCACCAGCAAGAGCAAGCTACGCATACACAGTCTCCGTGAGGCGGGCGACAAGGTTCACCGTTGCCACTTGTGTGAATATTCTGCCGTGGAGCGGAACGCCATCCGCCGCCACCTTGCCAGCGTGCATGCCGACGAGGCAGAGGATGGCGTGAGCGGTCACAGCTATCCCTGCCCCACCTGTGGTCAAAGCTTTCGCCAGAGCAGGTCGCTCAAGGCCCACATGAAGACGCACAACATCCTGTCGGGCAGCAAGCCAGTGGCCTGCTTCCAAGGGGGCTGTTCTTTCAAGAGTTCTTTGCGCAAAGAACTTCTTCGACACACTGCCGAGGTGCACGGGGTCAGGGCTGTAGAGTGTCGCCATCACGCCTGTGGCGCCGTCTTCCAAAGTAAGACGGACATGGAGGCTCATTATCGGACGCACCTCGCCTACCACTGCTCACAGTGTGATTTCTCTTGTTCCAATAAGACCGTCTTCCTCCAGCACCGGCGGCACGGTCACCCAGGAAACGACGAGCTTTGCTGTGACTTTTGCTCCTTCGCCACATTTAACCCCGTGGAGTTCGAGCAGCACATTGGACATTTGCACGCCAACGAGAAGATCCACCGCTGCTCTCAGTGCAGCTACGTGACCTCGCACAAACGGGGCTTGAAGCGCCACATGCTGATGCACAGCGGTGAGGAGTGAATCGATTTTTAATGTTCCGATGGTTTTCTCATCCTTACCTTACTTTTGGCCTTTGTGGAGCTAATTCACATTTCCTGGTTTAATCTTTTTCTCTCTAATAGGTGAGAAGCCCCACAAGTGTAGCCTGTGTGACTTCAGATGCCGAGATGAGTCGTACCTCTCTAAACATATGCTCACTCACTCGGACGACAAGAACTTTATGTGCGCTGAATGTGGATACGTCACTAAATGGAAGCACTATCTGAACGTCCATATGAGGAAACATGCTGGAGACCTCAGGTAGATACCTCAGTAGGTTCGATGCAACCATTGGTTATGTTTTTAATTTTGGCATTGTTACTGCACTGCTGAGTACACACAGTTATCAAAAAATCGATGATGTGTTTTCACTGAATTTAGTTTGAAGCCCCGACGCACCCTTGGTACACCTACACAGGTGTTTTCACTTATTTAGCCTGATTAGTGCAGTGCCCATGCCCATGTAGGCCTATTCTCCGGAATCCCAAAGGGCTTCAGTGTTATGTTGTTGATGACCAAACTTCCTGTCTCCTGTCCTAGGTATCGGTGTGACCAGTGCCCCTACCGCTGTCACCGCATGGACCAGCTCAATAGCCACAAGTTACGACATCAGGCCAAATCACTCATGTGCGAGATCTGCGCGTATGCCTGCAAGCGCAAATATGAGCTCCGCAACCACATGTTGGCCAAACACTCTGGTGAGGAGAAACCGCCGTCTGTCTTGAAGTGCAAATACTGCACGTACACTACCTGCTACAGACAAGCCCTTCAAAACCATGAGAACTGCAAACACACCAAGCTGAAAGAGTTCCGGTGTGCCCTCTGCTTCTATTCCTCTTTCAGTAGCATCAGCCTCTTTCTGCACAAGAGGAAAGCTCATGGCTACGTCCCTGGGGACAAAGCGTGGCTAGAGATCTATGCTGCAAAGGAGAAGGAGAGGAACTCAACCGGGTTCTTGCAGGATTTTTACAAAAAGCCCTCAGCAGTTCACGAGCAGTCTGAACCATCCACTTCTGAAGGACCTCCACCTTCTCAAAGAGAACAGTCTGATCTTCCTGGCTCAGCAGATCACGGTGCCAGCAAAGGATCCCTAGCTGGTTCAGGAACTGTGGATTCTGTGGATGTTGTTTCTCAAGAGGTTGTTAATGAAGGTGTTTCTGACAATCTTCCACCTGTGAACAGTCCCGAGGAGTACTGTACTCTCGTCTTAACGACACTATCGACCAC
This sequence comes from Leptoclinus maculatus, assembly GCA_032191485.1. Lineage (NCBI taxonomy): Eukaryota > Metazoa > Chordata > Actinopteri > Perciformes > Stichaeidae > Leptoclinus > Leptoclinus maculatus. The sequence goes on from JAVDOI010000018.1 coordinate 1,487,181, forward strand.
AGACTATCAGACTTCCTCTTTGCAGAGTCAGGAAGGACACTGCACAAATCAAACTCCAAGCACCGCCAATTTAAATTGTAATGGCTTTGACATATCCCAAGAGAAGGCACACTCCTCTTCATCAGAGGAAGACAACGTAGTTATGGCAGATGCAGAACGTGAACAAAGTGACTTAGATGACAACTGTGTGCCTCGGAATGATACAAGTCAACCAGTTGAACCTAGGGAGTGTCGAACATCTGAGGTGGAGAATGATGGTGGACCAATCGGTTCCACGTTTCCACCCGAGCAGAATAAGCTATTGGAATCTGAGATCCGACTGAAAGCTATGAAGAAGCACGACAAGGACCAAGCAGATGCCATGATTTTGGAGGGAAGGGTGCAGATGCTTGTGGTGCCAACCAAAGACGTCCATCGATGCGACAAGTGTTCCTATGTAACCAGCAAGGAGAGCACTTTGAAGTACCACTGCCGGGCTTTGTGCCGCGGTAGAACAAAGGGACACAAGTGCCAGGATTGTGGCGCGCAATTCAAACAGAGGCGAGGCCTTGATAGCCACCTTGCAAAGAAGTGCCCAGCACTTCCACGAAAAACAAGGGCATTTGTAGGCATTTCAAATACAGCAGAAGACCACTCTACTGTAGGATCCAAACAAGTTGATGAGGGAACAAATGCTGATCAGACAGAACTTCTTCGTCGGAATTCCACAGATTCAAACGATCAGGAATTTCATCAGCAAGAAGAGGAAGAATGTACATCTCATTTAACAAAATGTAAAGGTTTTGTTCATAATGGTTTTACATCCAGTGAATCAGGACAGAAGCCAAGTAAAATTCTGACAAAAAAGCTTTTGAAAGTTAAACTGACAAAGAAGCAGTTGTTATCCAATAGCAAGCAACGAAATATTCCACTGCAGACGTCCCTTTACGCTAACAAAGATGGGAAATTCAATTGCAAGCTGTGCAATTTTTCATCAGTCCGGCTCACAACGGTTGAGCGACACCTCTCGCACTGCAGAAAGATCTCAAAGAAAAGAGAGAATCAGATCATTCCAGAAGTGGAGGATGAGTGTGGTCGCGAGTCGGCCAACGAAAGAGAGGACTCGGCGGAAGAGCACAACGACAGAACTGGGAAAGTTTCAGCAAAACACAAAATCTTCTCTTGTCCAAGCTGTGCATTTAAGTGCAGTCAGAAAAGGGCATTAGACAGTCATGGAAAGAGAGGCTGCTTGAAGCCAGATGAGGTCCAATGCACCATGTGTTCACTTGTAGCCAAATCCCACATTTCTTTGACCCGTCACATCTTGTGTGTCCACAACGGAAAAAAAGTTGCTCTTGCTAAACGTTTGCATTGCCAGCACTGTACTTTCACCTGTAAACAAGAACGATGCATGACGCTGCATGTCGCGCTCAAACACAAAGGTGCGCGACCTCACCGTTGTCGCTATTGCCCTTTTAGCACCGCAAGGCGCTATCGCTTGGAAGAGCACGAGTCTCTCCACACGGGAATCGGTCGCCACAGCTGCGACGTGTGCGACAAGACCTTCGGGGCCGTGACCAAATTGCGCCAGCACAAGATGCGCATCCACGACAAACGGCCGGCGCACTTCTGCCCACTCTGTGACTTCAGCGGCTACACGCTCGACGATGTGAGACGGCACAATCTCAGGTGCCACACGGGGGAGTTGCACCACGCTTGCACGCATTGCGAGGCTCAGTTCAGTTCAGAAGTTGCGCTGAGAAACCACTGTAAACGCGTGCACCAGCTCCAGGTGCGCTTCTCGTGCAAGCAGTGCGACTACACGTGTGGCGGCGAGGTCTCGCTGAAGACCCACCAGGAGAGCAAGCACCCTCGGGTAAAGTGCAACACCTGCCAGGAGGCTTTCAAGACGAAGGAGGGCCTTGAGATTCATCAGAGAACCCACCTGGCACATCTTTGCCAGCTGTGCCCCTTCGGGACCAAAACAAGGCAGCTGTTAGCTCAACACCTTCTGAAGGAACACGAGGAGGGATCTCCAGAGGACAAGCCTTTCAAGTGCAGCTCTTGTCAGTTTGCGTGTCGGCATCAGCTGGTGTTGGAGCAGCACTTCCGTTCACACGGAGGCAAGCGCCTGTACAAATGCACAGACTGCGAGTATTCAACCCGGAACAAGCAGAAGATCACGTGGCACATTCGCATACACACTGGAGAGAAGCCTTACAGCTGTGAGCAGTGCAGTTACACCTGCACTGATCCGTCCAGGTTGAAGGTAAGCTCATGGTTTATAGCTTGTTGTGTGTAAGATTAAAAAGGTCATTAAGAGTGCTGTTTTGGACGGAACTTTATACAATTAGGCCATTTATTTCTTTACAGGAACGCCAGCACAGATCTTTGTCACAATTGTTAAATATCCAAGGGTACTTAGGAAAAATGTTTTTAAAAAAAAGAGAAGGTTGAAACCACTAAACCATCTATCGATAAAGTATGAAACCTGGCACAAAAAGCAAAGCATGTTTTCCAAAAATGTCTAAACTATTCCATCAACTGACAGCAAGGACAACTTTTAATTTATAACTCAAAAATATCTCTGTTTAGTGTTTCATCATTATTTATTTATATGTACAGTATATATATTATATATATATAATATAGGTCCTATACTGATATTGGATGTATTTACACAAACCAAAGCAAAATAATAATGATACATTTTCTTTTTCTATGTTTTATAATAACTTCTACTACAGCTTCACATGAGGGTTCACCAAGAAGAGAAGAAGTACCTTTGTCCAGATTGTGGCTATAAATGCAAGTGGGCGACTCAGCTGAAGTACCACATGACCAAGCACACAGGTATCAATCAGCAAGGCATAAAGCTTGATGATTATAATACTTTGTGACTTTTCAACATTAGATAACAATGATTTTTTTTGCCTCATTGCCTCTGTCATCAGTGTCTCACTCCCCAATACTGCCATGTTATCAGTGTGAGATAGGATACCGTCAGCACTGTAGCCGTTGTTTGCACCGTTTGTGCTATTAGCACCGTTTAGTTTCCAGCAGCCGGCTCAGCCGTCGCCATGTTGAGAGCCGTGTAGAGGCAATCCCTCAATCATTCACTTGCTCTGAATTTTGAATTTAGCATATTTAATGCTCAGCCAAACTTCCCAAGATTTGTAACAAATAATACTTTAGCTGACACATTTTTATTGCATGATTTTCCCCTGTTAGAAATCTACGAACACTCATCCGAATTTTAGTTTTGTAAGTGAGGTTTACAGATTTAGTGAATTGTAATTGTAACATTTATTTTGTCTTGTGCAGGGGACAAGCCATTCGCCTGTGACGAGTGTGACTACCGCACTAACAGAGCGGATGCTCTCCGCGCCCACCGGGACACGCAGCACTGCGACCTGCGGCCTTATGTCTGCGAGAAATGCGGCAAAGCCTTCAAGACTAGCTTCATACTGAAGACCCATCAGCGGCAGCACAGCGACGATCGGCCATACTCGTGCGGCCTGTGCCACAAGGCCTTCCGCTGGCCGGCAGGTCTCAGACATCACTACCTCTCGCACACGAAGCAGCAGCCTTTCTGCTGTCGCCACTGCTCCTACCGGGCCAAGCAGAAGTTCCAGGTGGTCAAGCATTTGCGGAGGCACCACCCGGAGATGTCGGTGGAGCAGGGCGTGGTGAGGGACTCTGAAGCGGTTAGCCTGACCCTGAAGGAGGCCTTGCAGGGGACGCTTGACGAGAGAGCAGCAGAAGTGGAGGAGGAGGAAGGAACGGCCGACGAAGCACAGGCAGTAAATGAGGAGGTTGTGTGCAAAGAGAGACAAAACGCTGAAGAGAGGGCACAATAGATGCAGTGGTCAATTCAGATTGTAGATGGCGATCATTGCCAAAAGGAACAGTGAAATAAATATCAATATGTATAACTGACCACTTGATTTTTACACTGTAAAAGGCTCATAACACACATCAGTGCATGCTGTTAAATGAGGGAGTGTGGATTGAAAGGAAGGTGTATTTTGATATTGGTTGTGATTAAAAAAACTTTAATATTTAAAGTGAATAAATTAACTTCAATGAGTCAAAAATGGTTTGGAATGACTGAATGTTGATCCATTCAGAAAATGCATGTATTTACAGACCCATATACATACATTATACACATTACCTTGTGTAAATAGTACATTAGTTATTAGAAATAACTCAAGCAGACACTTAATCGTAGATTAACCATCATAATGCAAAGTTCTGAGTAATTCATAATAGTAGGTTTATAATACTGGTATTTGGTTTTTTCACGTTCCGTTATTACACTTTCAGTTATATCGGGTACTGTAACTTCCACATATACAATATATTTAAAGGCAGACGGGTATATTTTTACATTCTAGACATGCAGTCACCCTCCATGTTCCCTCATTGCCCAGACAATTAAAAAAACCTGAGGGCAATATTTCTATAAAAAGTTGAATTTAGTCTAGTTTAGTTGAGTTGCTCTAGTTTCTTGGTGAATTTGGTAAAGGACATAATGACTCTCTTTAACTGATTCAATCTATTCGAAAAGAGTCCTCGATTACAAAAAGTAAATATCTTGTTGAAGTGAATAATGCTGAGAAACAAATAAATAACTGATTTCTGACACATTACCTGCTGATTGATGTTTTAGAGGTGCAATGTGTATATCCAAAAGTTGGTCGAACTGATGAAACCCTTGAGAGACGGTCAAAATAACACTGTTATCTTATAATCTTAACGTTTACATTTAGCTTGCTTTGCAAAACCACATAAAAACCATATAGCAAATCCGTTTGGAATGTTTTTCGGTATGGTTTATGGAAAGCCACGCCAATGTTTAGTATTGTTTTGCTTCTTTATAGACATGCTGTTCTATGGAAGCCCATTTCCGTCAGCAAAAAAACAAGAAAAAGTCAAAGTTTTTTTTCTGGCGGAAAAAAGTAAAAAAAAAAAAATGCACCAACTCTTTTGCTGCATCCGTCTGTAACCATGACACAGACCAGATGTTTCCAGTTTCTGTTTAATGAAGGTTGCCACCTCAGCCACATCGGTTTTATTCTTTCTACTCCAGACCTGCTTCTTGCTTAAAATCCTTTCAAGTGTGCGTTTGCTCAGTAGAATCCCACGTGAAACAGCAAGAAGTATTTCATGTGTTGTAAAGCCACGTTTAAAGTAGTCTTCCATGTACTCACAATCCAGTTATATGTCAAATGTCGGGTAACCTATGAAGAGCTGCTTCTACGACTGTTGTGTTAAAGTATCTCATAATTTCGACTTTCTATCTCATAATTCCATTGAATTCAAAATTCAAAGTTTTTTTTTTTTTTTTGCTGGTGGAAATGGGCTTCCATACTGTTCTCATCCTTCGTCAGGCAAATGAGGACAGAGGACTGTGGTCCACCTCTGGCCTCGTATCCTCACATGTGACATCCTCATGTGAGCTCTGAGATGCTGATGTTGACAAAGAGGGAGGCGGGAGGGATAGCTGTTCCATCCTTGGAGAGCAGCTGAATGTGACGATATCCTGGAGAGTAAAGACGTCCGGAGGAATTTGGATTAGAGAAAGCTTTCAAAACTGAGTGGCAGGAGTTCTCCTGCATCTGGTATTTGAGGCAACATATTGAATAAATACTGCAGTGAGCTGTAACTGTGCTGTACTCTCTGCTCACCTGCTTGGATGCACGTAAACGGAAGAGTGAACTGTCCAATGAAGTCGTTCCTGGACGCCTTATCGTGGTCCTCCACCTCGAAGCGCACCAGGGCCAGCTCGGGGGCGTGGACGACAAAATTTAAAGTTTCATTCCACACTGGGTTAAAACCTGCAGGTAGAGGGCAGTAGAGGAGTGAGTATGACCAACATCTTCTTCTTTTTTATCTCCACATTCTTATAGTACTGAACATGCTCTCACCATTGTTGTTAATGTGACTGGTCTCTTCCTTGGCCTGGTCCTGTGGCACCCCATAGATCTCCACTCTGACCAGGGGGTCTACAATAGAGCCCTCTTTCTGATTCACCTTTGGGAGCTGCTGCCCACTGATCACCTGATAAACACACAAAGCAGATCTGCGTATTAGATACAGACACCACTGCCCTGTACTCTCACACAGAAGAATATTGCATTATTTTTTAGTTTGCAACCTCAAACCAACAAGCAGTTTTGAACCTGTATGGATAAGCGGAGCGGTTTGTAGCCTTGCCGCTCCTTGGGCTTCTCCGGACCGAACTGAGTGCTGCCGTCTCTCATGAAGTCAGGCTTGAGGACGTAGCCGCAGCAGCCGTTCTGCCCGAACAGCCCGTCATTCAGATCCATCTCCAGACCAGCTGTCTGGAAGTTCAGAGCCACTTTTGGAAGAGAAAAAAAAACAAAAACAGAAGGGAGATAATGTAATTAACTGTGATTTTCTTTTCTTTTGGTTGGCTGCATCACATGACTTCTCAGAGAAGTCCAGAGCAGACGGCGTCAGTTTAATTAAGGCCTCATGACAGGAAGCATCTGTCATGTTAAACTCCTCCAGCTGCTGGGTGATGCTCTGTCTGACCCAGACCTCCTAAATTATAACGAAGTATATTTACTCAAGTACTTTACCTGAGTAACATTTTGAGGTAATTGTACTGTACTTGAGTATTTAAGTACCATTTTATGCTACATTATACTTCTACTCTTCTGCATTTTGGAGGCAAATATTGTCGTTTTTACTCCACTACATTTATTTGATAACTTTAGTCACTCGCAGACTAGATTAATAATACAAAAAAACAATTCAACTAATAAATGATGACATATGTTTGGAGATTAAACTGCCTAGCGGTATATATAGCAATTAGAATTAGCTCCACCTTTACCAGTAGCAACATTAAAGTAATGAACACATTAATGCATCAATAATTATAATCAAATAACATAATATACATTATTCAGAAATGGGTAATTTTGCATGATGAGCACTTTTACTTTTGGTACTTTAGGTTTATTTTGATGCTAATACTTTTGTACTTTAACTGCCATTTTAAAAGTTAAATCTCCTTAAGTGTCAGTTTAAAGTTAGTACTGGATCACATTTTAAATTGGTGTTTTAAGTTTTGGTGCAACACAATTTAATAAAATCTGGGTTTAACTAAAGTGACATTAAGTTAAGTTAAAAAGTAATCTTTCTTAATTTAAGCTAGTTTTAAAGCTTTCAACATGATTTAAAGTCAAACGATGATTTAATCGGGTTTAAAAATGAATCCTTAGATGTTCAAAATACAGCGACAGTATTATTTATGTTGTAGTTGCAAGTGCTATTCATGTTTGGCTAATTAAACTGTGCCAATTGATACTGACTAAATCTATATCCATGCCCAGGGTCCTAAGTTGTCATATAGGGCATTTATTCCAAATGATTGAATTTCTGATCCTGAAAGTGCTTTAACTCAAGTGGCTGAAATATTACATGCAATCATGTTTTCAGCCCCATGCTGAAGCGTTGGAGGGGCTGTGGACGTCAGAATACTGAGGTATTAAGATTGGAAACAGGAGACATTGGTGATTTTAGAGGCAACGTTTACATTGAACCAGCAGGGTGCGACCTTCCCCTCACCTATCTGGCAGCCCACATTCCACATCTCCTGCGGGTTGTAGTTGGAGGAGTCAGTCCTGAGGCCACCGGGGTAGATCCTGCTCAGCTGCCGTGTGTTGTGCTGCACAAAATCTGTCCCTGAAGAGAGGTTTGCAGAGAATCAGGCCACTAAAGTTCTATAGCAGGAACACAGAGAAATCTACTCTTCCTCCATCGACTCGGAAAATAATTATAAATGATATAATAATAATGTAAAAAGAAAGATACACTTTGTTAGACGTAGATAACATATAAAAAAATATGTAATTGTTCCCTTGTGTTCTTGTTCACCTGCTTCCTTAGCAAGCCTCTTGGTCTTGGACTCAGAGAACGAGGACATCTCACAGCATTTGGCGTGTGAACGAGCATGCTCAAAGCCATGGAAGTGCACACTCTTGCAGTAAACCACCAGGTCTGACAGCTCCCTGGACAGTTTGGACTTGGATTTCTGCAAAAGTGGAGAATAAAAAGCAAAAATGAGTCAACAATCGAATCATATTCCCATCACTTTAATAGCACCTATGGTGAGAAGTGGCCATTTGGTTTGAATGTGACCCTGTAAATTAGAGGCCAGTGATTAAATAATAGTTACCTGGTTATTTTTTTACTACTAAAATGAAATTGCAACTTATTAGTATAAAAAAAGAGTTCAACAAAATACCAAAAAAAATACATAAAAAAACAAATAATTTGTCTCAAGTTTAAACAAAACTATTATTAGTCTTAATTAAACAAGGACCATGCACACACACAAAATACATTAATCTCTAAATCAATCACCAGACACTAACAACATTAATTTACATGGAGCCACATTACACACAAGACAAACATAGTAAAGCCACTCACTCATAAAGAACATTATGCATTAAACAAAGCATAAAACACATAGGTAATATTCATACCCATAAAATAATCATAAAAGCATAAAACAAATGGACAAAATAAAATCGAACACATAAGAACTCTGTCAATAAATCACTAGCACCTGTTAGGAAATTAGCAGCAACATCAAAGGACCCACTAGATCAGGTGTTTCAAGCATCTGCCTTTATTTAACCTGCTGAGTGGCCTGCAGCGCTGTGTTTGTGGTGTTAAGGAGGCAGACAGCTACATTCATCCAGTGCAACTATAAAAGTTAAATTAATTACAACCAAAACCTGAATCAATATTCTTTTTTTTTTTGCACCATGGGAAAAAGAATGAACGTTTGTGCAAGTTTTAAGCTCAGCTGGAAGCGTATATTCCAATGCTTGATGGCCATGAATGAAAAGCAGATTGTGCACAAAAATAAAATAGCAAGTGGCTGGACTTAAATTATGTTAGTTAGTGTATTTAGTTTAACTTGTTTGTTTGAAATATTGCATAACCGTGAGGTAAGAGCTGCTCAATCAATGCTTTGGGAATTTAATTGTAAAAATTATGATGTAACCATACCGGAACTACAACTCCAGTAGTAATAAATGTCCTTATGCCCGATACAATTATGCTTCTCAACTGTCTCATGAGCCTTGACTTATTTCATCACTTTAAGAAACCATGCACATGCAATTGATGCATACAGTATCAAGTTGTTTTCACTATATCTTCTAATATATCTGAAGGAAAATGTGCAACTATTGTAAACAAGCAGCTGCCATGTTGTTTCAATCCTCTGATGCGGACATATTCAAATGTTGTCTGTAGTTGTTTCCCTCAGTATGAGCAATTATTACACAACTATGTCTATATTTAGCAATATATATTATTTATATATTTGCCATACAAACATTGAGTCTTCATAGTAATTCCGTTTGTGAGTTGGAGTGCCTACCAACCCACAAACTGTCAAATTAGACAACCCAGTCAGTGTTTTTTATGCAGGCTCATTAGAATATACCACCCATGGCTTAAGAAGCACCTCTGTAAAGATGCACCATATTTTACCCGCAAGCCAATCAGAGCAGACTGGGCTTTTTCGTGAGGAGGTCTTAAAGAGACAGGTGTTCAAATGGAGCGTTTCAGACAGAGGGTGAATACAGGTGTATTCATTCAGACAGTATGAGACAAAGAATGTGTTTTTTGAACATTAAAGCATGTCAACATGTTCTAGCAGACAACCCAAATACAAGTATGGAACTAAAAAAAAGAATATATGTCCCCTTAAATAATGCTGAATCAAAGCTTTAAAGCAGCGAATAAATCTGTGTTTAAACAACTACAATTCCCTCTCTCTCCTCCATCACCTCTAATTCAATCATTAAAGCCACAAATGCTTCTAATTAATCTCTCACTGCCCAGCAGGGAAATGCGGACACGGAGGTTTTTCCCCACAAATAAGGAGACGCACAATGGATGCTGTTTTCTTTATCTGTCTTTATTTATCCCTGTTTCCTGTTTCTTTTCACTATCTCCCTCCTTCTGCTCCAGTCTCGCCTCACTGTCTCTTATTTCCCTCCTCAGCTTCCTGTCTCTCTCTCTTCTCTCTCTCTCTCTCTCTCTCTCTCTCTCTCTCTCTCTCTCTCTCTCTCTCTACAATCAAGCTCCTTTCACATGTTTTCTTGATTTACTCTCACTCTTGATATAATCCTCTGTCGTCTTCACTTCCACTATCTATAAGGAACATGTCTAGGCATGGTCAAATCATGCAAAAATAAATAAAGTTTCTTGAATTAAAAAAAAAACATTGAGATGTGAGATCTTACAGAAACATCATAAAGTATCAAATGTATGTACCTTCCCCGTTTCATTCAAACACTCAGCAGGTGGGTCCCCCTGGCTCTCAGCATCCTCGTTGGCCATCTCTTCCTCATCACTTATTTCATCTGTCAGGGTTCCATCGACACAGTCTCCTGGACCGCTAATCTTCTTGGCCTTCAGCAGAATTTTCCCCCTCAGTTCCTACGATGAACACCAACACAGGCACAGATTGGTGAGAGCAGTTCGTCTCAATGCTGGATGTGATCATTCGCCTCCACTTCATTTGCGGCATTTTGCTGTTCGTTTAGAAGTAGATTTGAGGACTTGATTAAATCCGGTTACATGAAGAAATCCATTAATGTTATCTGAATGTGCCGAGTGAGGGATGCAACGCGGGAAAGACTAGCATGACAAATTGACAATGAACTCAAACGTCACAGAGTACTTGTTGTCTTCGGTACCCAGACTACTCCTAAAGGTGGTCCACCTTCCTGCACTTTGCCGTCTCCTAACAAAATGAAGCAATGCACCATTTCTAGATCGCCGAAATCCTCAAAGGAATTCCTCGTAGCATGTATCTGCCATTACTCCAAGTTAGCATTGATTGTCCTGAGTGCTCTAATGGAAAATAGATAGGAAGTTATACCATGGCTATGCTTTCAGGGTGAGTGGAAGATGGATAGCAAGGCACACACGGAGCCGTTCAAACTCTCTGAATTGTTAATGATACCTAAGTTTCCCCCAGATCAGGCACGGTCTGAAAACATTTCGTTCCTAAAGGTTAATCACTGAGTCAAAGCAGAATGTTCACCGAAGCTTCATAACAGACTTTAAAATGTTGAATCAAACAGGAACGTAACAGCGTCGCTATTTTAAGATGGAACACAAAGACAGCCATGCTAACACCTCTGTAGTAACATCTGCTATCAGCTCAAAACAAAATACTCTGAGACTGAGAGGAAATGACACCAACAAAGTTTAAAAACATTTGAGGCTTGAGCCCCAAACATATTCTCACCTGTGGAGAAGGAAGCTGTTGAGGGACCTGCCCATCCAGCAGGGTGGTCAGTAGTGTGTCACCCAAGATTTGACTTAGGTGCTTGGCCATGATTGTCTGCTGCTCCACGCCACAGTGATTCTCAAGAGACAGGATGACTGGGAAGTCCGATGCCTATCAAACAGGAAAGAGAAGACACAATAGTGGCTTTTAAAATCGTATTTGTTTTCTGTCAATTTGATCAGCTACTGCAAACTCAGTGGTAAAAGCACTGTATTGAGTTTCCATTAAGCCACGGTCCTCCAGGACAGTTCCTGCATCATGTTTTCCGAAAGTTGAGCAGGAAAGTTTCAGATGAAATAGAGAGGTGGAGACTCGTGAGAAGTTCCTGGTAGTTTTCCATGTATAGGTCAGTCAGCAGGGGTACATTTGATTCCAGGGGCAGGGAGGGTTACCAACTGCTCCATGTGTGCCTCACACTTTTCTGGGCACACAGACAGTCCTGTCAGTAGGTTTATTAACTGCTCGCGGTGGTTGGAGAAAACACATTTTTTTAAGATTACGTTCAGCGCCGTGTAGCCATGAAGATACTTTTTCATTTTATTAGACTTTAGATTTTGTTTGTGCTGCTCACATCATTGAAGAATATCAACAGCAAATCATTTTTTTAGTAAGATTTATTCTGGATAGCCCACAGACCACACTACCAAGTTTCTATAGGGACTATTTCTTCTGTTCGCAGTTAGGTCTGTAACTGGAAAATGGATTCTGGCAAGACATTTATGAATTTAAAATGAAAACCTGAGCGGGCTGCGCGGCTGGACACAACGCCAGGTGAAAGTGATGATAGATGTTTTCTGTGAAACTTGGTGGTGCTGCTCACCTTGAAGGCGTATTCCTTCAGCGTCGAAATGACGTCTCTGAAAAGAATCTTAGAAGTCAAAGTGTGACCATGATACACCACGGGTTCCCCGTCACTGCCGTCCCAGCAGTCCACCTCTACACAACGGCAGCCTCTCTTCAGGGCTCTACACACACACACACACACACACACACACACACACACACACACACACACACACACACGTAAGTAAACTGCATTGTTTTGTTTCAGGTAAACATGTATGTTGCATATAAATCTAAATAAGGGCGTGGACAAACTTTTTGAATTAAATAAAAAAATACTGAAACCCTCTGCGTCACCCGTCCTGATAAAGAATGTTTGGAAGTGATCAGGTCTAGGTTTTTTTTTTTTTTAAAGCTAAAAAGTTCAACTACATTCAATTAATTTCTGTATGCTTTCTTTTGATTGTCAAACCTCCGGTTCAATTAAAACAAGTACCAAGTCTAAACTGTGTTGCATGTGTGTGTGTGCAGCAGTCCTCACTGGATGTAGGCCTCCAGGCTGCTCTGTCCTCGCAGCTGGTCCTCCAGGAGGTAGGTGTTGTGTGAGGAGGAGATGAAGTAGTGGCTAAGCGGCTGGCTCATGTCCTGGTGAAGCTGCAGATGCTCGGGTTTAAATACGGAGCCCTCCCGTGAGCACAGGTACATCTGGAAGCCATCCAATGACATGGAGCTCTGCTTCTTGGCTGTGTATAAAGATGGGTGTTTGCACAAGAGCACAGTCCAGGGTTATATGAAGTTCCAAACTAATTTCCAAATCTACCAGGACTCTAGATAAAAGGCTATTGACTTCAGTACTATTCTCAGATCAAGAAGTGCAGGTCACGTGGTATAAGTCTTTGCTGAGGTGCAGGAGTTTAATAAATATTAGCAGACTGGAAAGAAAGGCATCCAAATGATGTGTTGTGTGTTGCAAATGTTCAATGAGGTTTTAAGTCCCTGCTAGTGGTATGGCTCCAGGGATGACAGTCTTTTGGTGGGTTGGACAGTCCATTACTTTTGTCCAGACAGACATATAGAGTGCTGCAGGAGAACTCCTGAAACCAGGAAATGAGTCGGCATTTTTCCACTTCCGTTTCCCTTGTTTCAAAGTCAAATTTTTTTTTTATGGGTTTTTGGTTAGATTACTGAAAATGAGGTCTGAGGTTAACACAAGTTTAAGAGATTTAAGAGATATAAAATAAGTAGCTTTTAAGAGTCTACATGAGACTACAGAATGTCATCACAGCCTCGTTGTGTAGACTCGTGCTCATGTGGCCGTGGTGTAGTTAGTAGCCTAATGTTAGCTTTTTACTGCTACCGATTGCATTCAAATTATAAAAGTGGTGTTCATTCGTGAATATTATCTTGCTGAACATAAGTATCATAAACTGATGTTTGCCACAGAGTTTATTTTCTGCAAGAATCTATAATCCAATTGAAAAATCCCACAGGCTTTTTGTCGAGGGGAACCAGTGCGATGCTAACTTCCGGGGTTGGCTGACAAAAATACGTCATACTGCCACCACTCTATATAGCTATAGGCTATTGTGAATACTTTGATTTACGACGTAGGTATTAGAAAAGTCAAGTTCTAACGCTAATTAAATATTTAACATGAGAACACCTTATGCATATTCCTAATATTGCTTTAATCATGTGTGGGTGTATTTTATAGTAGTTGTGCAACTGGGCAACTCCTCTTGAGCTCCTCTTGAGCTCCAGCCCCCCCCTCGGGTATCATGTGTGACGTACATGAAGACGCACTGCTGTCATCCACAGCCATCTTCACCTGATTCAGATGGTTCGTAGCGGTCAATCAGCTCCCGGGCATGCTGGGAACTCTGCTCTCCCTCCTGCTGCTCTGTGCTCAGGAAGTTCTCCAGCTCGTCCAACATTAATTTCTCTCCATCTCCGGAGTAGTCCTGGAACACCTTCCACACTTCATCCCTCTGAGTCAGCATCCTATAGAAATGGACGAACTGCTCGATTTCCAAAGAGCCACTCTCCGACTTGTCAGCCATCTGTGGAAATAAAGGTTTTAATACACGGTGTCTGGGTTTGGAAACAGTCGGGGAAAAGTACTGAGTTGAGCAACACTTAATTCTGTTCCACAACCTATAGTCAGACCAAAATGCAACATCAGACAACAAGGAATGAAGGAGGTCTAATGGTCAGTGAGTCACAGGTTCAATCCCAGCAGCAACTAACGCGTTCAGCAAGAAGCCACGACAGCTCACCGTGAAGAGATGCAGAGCGTGTTCCTCATTCATGTCTACGTTCATCATCTTCAGCAGTGTCCGCACCTCTTTGAAATTCATCTTCCCGTCTTTGTTTTTGTCAGCTTTCTGAAACCAGTCCCAGACCCACCTGAGAAGACGCTGAGGGAAACGCCAGCTCACAAGTGGATAAATAGTTCAAATTTAAAGAACTTACAATCAGCTGGAGAGTCATGTACTACAGTAAAAGGATACTGGTCCAGCCTCTCCTTCTCATCCATCGTTTGAGCCTTGTGGATCAGCTTGCGCACTCCCAGGATCCAGGCCTTGGCTTCCTGCGGCGAGTCGGCCACAAGGTCCAGGTTGCCTTGGCGGCCGTGAAACACCAAGGTGAAGCAGACGTCAGCGGGGAACTCCTCAGCGATGCTCAGCAGGACCTCCGACTGGTGGCCCTCACGCACAGCCTCCACCTCGGTAACTGAGACTGAGACATGATCGGTGTATGGATGGTTACAGTAATAGTTCAGTGTTTGGAGGATTACGCTATTTTTATTATGCATTTCACACGCTTCTGTTTTTAGGTTTTATTGAGCTTGGGCTGGGTCAGGAAGCATTGTTGTTGTGGACCTTTAAGGCGGGTTTATATCGGTTTATATCGGTTTATATCGGTTTATATCGGTTTATATCGGTTTATATCGGACACCTGTTTCGGTACTCACACGTGGAGTGGCCTCTCCCTGCCCATCTGGACTTGTACCAGATCGTCAGGCCGTCCTCCAGCAGGCGGAAATGGCGCTGCTTCTTCCACGATTTTGACTTGACTTTTCTCAGAGTCGACCCCGCTATCATCACCTTGACATCTGGGTCATCTTGGATACCTGCGCCGAGTCACGGTTAGGGTTAGTATATGTATGTAAAGTATGTATATGTAATGTAAAAAGGTCATGATCATGTCATACCTCAGATACTACACAATCAGAACTGGCAGGCCAGGGAGAAGACTCATTGTTCTGTTATTACCGATTAATTTAGGAGATACAGACCGAACACTGAGTTCAACTTCTATTAGATCCTGAACCTTCATTCAAAGTGCAAAATCATCACAATTTCTCTTTACTCAGTCTCAGTGGATAACATTTACTCACGTGAACCTTCAGGATCCATTGCTATTCTTGAATCATGCCAATGGAAATGTGTTGCCAAAAAGAAGGAGATGTGGGCGAACTGTTCCAGATGTTTTCCCCTGTTTCCAAACAAAACACATTTTGTAAAAGCTCTGTGTTCATCCAACTGCTTAGAACCTCAATACAAACAATAAAAGCACAATATTAATCTTCAAATGTCAACAGAATGTTTGCTCAGCACACTTCCAGCAACACCCTGTTTTCAAATTGAAACAGTTACACACAACCTCAGTACAGCTGCTTCAACCTTACAGTAGAGAAGTTGTTGAAGGACATGGTTCCCTTTAATAACACAGGACTTCCCTGCTGAACAAGAGGACACAATCTGCAAGGATTTAGTAGACCATGGGCCCTAAATGCCAAGTTTTTTTTAGGGCGAGTCAGCATTTAAATCTTAATCCACTCACACCATCTTTAATCATTCATGGTGTGCAAGCAGAGAGGATTTTGCATAGCAACTCCTGCAGTCTGTGTGCTGACAAAGATAAATCACACCCACTCAGCAGTCTGTGCAATCAATAGTAGACATCAAGAGAGATTTTATTCTTAATTGAATGTAACTGCATGTGAGTGTACTGCAATCGTTCTGAGACAATGATGTGGTTCATGGTTTCCTGAGGATGTATCCTGTGATTTTTAATCCAGCGCCACAATGAGGTTACAGGATACAAGATGGGATACAGACGGTTGTGTTCCCCTCAGAGTGAATTGGAACGACTTTGGTGATTCCCTTAACTTTCATCTACCGCCGTCATCTGGCAAAAAAAAATCATATTGTCCAATACTTTGGTTTATGACCAAATACCTGCAAAACTAACAAGATTCCCCTCAGCTAGTGTTTAGCGCTGATTAGCTCATTTTAACATGATAACTCAGTAAACTAACATGGTGAATATGACACTCGCTTAACATCAGCATTGTCATTGTGACCAGGTCACCACGTTATGTTGTGAAGGGGGGGGGGGGCATCACATTAGTGAAATGTAAATGTCCATCAATCAGTTGTGAATCCTCAAAAGGTTGAATCAACTCGGAGTACTCAATTCCTGCTAATCCACAGCCTATGGTTATGACCCATTACTTTTTTTCAGGTCACTTAAACCAAACAATGACCCATTAGAGTAACTTTAATTGTGCCACAAGCTGGTTATAACACATTATAAGTATGTTTGTAAAGAAATGCATTACAGACATGGCATCATCACAGAATATGTTACCTAACTTTTAGACTTGTTAGCAGCTGAAATCAACCCTAAATAAAGTAAACACACAAAACCATTGTGAAACAGGTCAGGTCATCTTTTAGTGTTTTGCAATCTGATCATCATACAGCCTCTTATATACTCACCCCCTCATAATGTGTCACATTAGAAGACAGAGGGAGTACCAAACCGAATGAGACAAATGTGCAGCAGACCTGCTGCTTATCGTGTAAAACCGATAAACTCCCGCTATCTCTGGTGTTTCGCTGATAAATGTGGATGAATCACTTCCGGAAAGGGAAGGTTTTCTAAAGTCTGTATATCTCTGTATTCCTGTCTGACAGCTATCCTTTCCTTTCATTGTCTCCTGAAACAACAAGATCTAGTCTTGGGTTCTATGTGCTTCACAACCCACTGTACCACCCCCACCCCCCCCCCTCCCTGGCAAGTTTAGGAGAAAAGAAGCCAGAGTTCTCACCACAACATGACTGATGCGATGCAAGGAATGCTTTTGCAGTTACACACAATTTATTATCACACTCCTACTGAAAAAAACAACCGACTGACTGAGAGCCGTGAGGCTTATTTTCCACAGCTATTTGCTCCATAAACTTGTTGTGCTTTCACTGCAGGGCCACGTCAAAGACGGGTTTTTTTTCCAATTCTATTTCACTGCTGACAGTTCAACACACCCTCCTTCATACTTAACGTGCAGACTTTTGAGCTGTAATTAGGTCACATTATGTTGTTTTATTTTTGGGACCATGCGTTTCGGATGGGGAGCGCTCTCCTTAGGCGAGATGAGTCACACAAGGCCACTTCTTCATTCTTCAGGGAAGTCACTGACCACACACACACACACACACACACACACACACACACACACACACACACACACACATAAAGTACATAACTAACGGGCGCATTGGGAATAAACAAGTCAGTCAGGAAGACCAACAGCTCCGTGCTTTTACCTTGTGTACTGCTAGTGTGTAGTCTAGGTTTAAATACGTTTTAACACATCGTAACGTTCCTCTTCCCCTGTACAGTGGGATCTGTGTCCTGATATTAACTCATGACTGCTTTTTTTCCCCTTTTCCTGCACACAATTATGTGAAGAATTCCACACACACAAGTGAACAGGCAGTGCCAGCCCAGTAAAAATCCATATATAACTCTGGCTAGGAGGAGGAGGAGGACTGTGCACAGTAAATTAGAACCAGAGGCAGAAATATGAGACATAAAAGCATCACTTCAGCAAAGCCCATATGCAACCGCAGCTGAAGAAAGAAAGAATGAGTCAGTCAAACTACAATATATATATATTTTCCTTACTTACCAAAAGTGAAGATCTCCCTGGGGATATTGTGAGTCAGACCTCCAGAGGTGGGTACTCTTCAGGAGACGGCTCTCCCAGAGAGGGCCTCAGATACCGAGGGGTAGGACCCTGGATGACCGGCACTAGAGAGAAGGCTCAGGGATGTGTGTGTGTGTGTGTGTGTCACACTGGCCCTGTGCACTGAGATCCAGACTCGAGGAGAGTCCAGAGACCGTTAGCTGAGCTCAGGGCCTTAAAAGACTGGGAGTGTCTTAAGGGAAGGAAATCTGGCTCAGCCTCCTCCCCTCTCACTGCCGGGTCTGGGAAACCTGATTCCCTAGTCACTGCTGCCGCACGCTGGTACGCTCTGCTCCCGCCCCTCCTCATCCTCCTCTACACCCCCCCTCCTCCTCCTCCCCCCACAGCCTTCCTTCCTTTCCTGCCACTCCCTCACTCCGCCATCCGCAGATCCCCTTCGCTGCATCTGGTGGGGGTCACTCCCCTCAGCCTGCTTCGCCCTCGCTCTTTCTCCCTCATCCTCTGGGTAATCGCTGATGCTCTGCAGAGGGACTTGTGTTCCTGTATCAGCACTGATAACGGGGTAATATAATTCTTGGAAAGAAGGCTTGCTGTGCCGGGGGGAAAGAAGCCCAATCATAAAACAATGAGAAATACCTATTGTGCATGAAAAAACTAATATCCTGAAATCTGATCTCAGAAGATTGCAACAGTCTGAGTCAGGGGCGATAAAGGGCTGTACTGTAGATGTTGGCAGTATGCCACATCCTGCAGAGCAGAGCCTCGATTGGTACACAATCTTTTAGTTACACTCTTGATATATATCTCTACGGTCCAACATGCACATGAAACTGCATTGATAATAGTTTTAATATGCCAATAGATTATGGGTGAATATGGAGAATGTGGATGTCGGACTCACAAATAGCAACGTAGACGTCACTTTCCCTACAACCAGTCGTACCAATGCACTCCTCCGTTTGAAAGGAATGGCTTTAGATACTTTCCTCATGAAAGGTAAACGGACAGAAACACACAACGCACTTAAGAGCTTCTCTTAGGAGCTTCTCCTACGGGGATGGGATTTGCTCACAAATGGAAGGCTTGAGCAGAGGGGGGGTTTTCAGCGATGGATGCTGTCCATCTCAGTCGTTGTGAGGATAATGGAACCTTTGGGGGGGGGGGGGGGGGGGGGGGTCTGTTAATGTACTGGTGAAAGCTCATCAGTGTTCTGAGTGAGCACTCAGTGAGTGCAGGTGTGCTGCTTTCTCTTCTGACTGATAAAGAATGGACCCAGTCTAAAACAACTTCAAAACTTTGACTGCAATATCCCTCAACTTTAAAAAAAAACAGCTGTTCTTTATTTACATCACTAGTGACAATAACGGCTCATCTGAGCTGCTGAGCCAAGACTCAGACATAGTTGAAACAATTGATTAATCAATTAAAAGTAATTTGAAGTGTTGCTGGACTGCCATACACAAAGCCAGTTAACACAATGAACTAATCAGAAATGAGTCAACTGGTTTGCTAAACTGCTGCATATAATCAGAACAAAAAGAGACACAACTAGTCAGAAGATTAAAAAGTCTTATTTGAAATGAGAAGCAAAAAAAAATAATAACAGTTCCTACTGTGAAGTGGAATGTTACAGAAAGTTACAGTGATAAACGGGGAAAGGCGAGAGCCGACCGATATATTGGTAGAGCTGATATTAACAACCGACACTAGCCTATCAATGATATATCAGTACCGATATGCTGACAGACATCCAGACACAAATTGCAGGGTGGTGAAATGCAGCGGTTATTGTTTTACAGGCTGTATTTTAACGTACATTGGGTTATTTTTCTCCCTTATTTCAAGTTAAATGTACGTTTCTCCTGTAACTCAGTTTTTACAATACTGTTTTGATAGTGAGGTATTTTGTGAAACAGAACATACTCAGACATATCTTTCATGTTGCGACATGAATGTCAGAAACAAATACCAGCCAATATATCATTATTGGTTTTAATTTTTCCTCAAATATCAGTTATTAGTATCGGCTTTGAAAATCTACGATCAGTCCGGCTCTTAAAAAAAGAAGAAGATGTTCAGCTGTGAAGAAGTGACCGTGTGTGGAAGTGACATAGTGGCAGAAAAAAATACAACAACAACAACTGGTGTAATCCAAAAAGCAAATCTTTCTCCATTATGCCCTCCCCTTTTGTCTTACTGCCACGTTGGGCAAAAATACAAAATCTAGACGGTGATGAGAGTCCTTCTGTGTCGGCTGCAAACGCTCCGTCCTCATCACTGCGGAGCCAGCGGGATGCCTCTGGCGTCGGTGACTTGGCCCTCCTGCAGGTTCTTCACCAGCTGTGCCAGCCAGCGCTTGGTGGTGGTGTCGTCCTTCAGCACCTGGGCGAAGGTGCTGTCTTTCAGCTGGTCTGGCAGACACTGACGCAGGGCTTCTCTGGCCCTGAGGGAAAGAACACCACGTGTTACACAAACCACCCATACTTCTCCGTCAACGCCTGGCTCTAAAAGAGACAGCTTCTCATGTTGCATGGCTCCAAATGGAAGTGAGAGGTACACCGTATTTAAAAAAAAAGAAAGAAAAGAAAGCTATTTTTGGAGGTTCTCCTGCTTATTATCACAGATCTATGTTTCAGGTATAACCTCTCTTCTGCGATATGATTTTCTGACATGCATTATTAATACTACTTAAAGGGATACTAGCTATAATGGGCTATATCTTACCTATTAGGTTGATATACTAAATATTGGCGGACTTCAAAAAAGCCCAGTGTGTAGCATTTCTGAGGAACTAGTAGCAGGAATGAAATACAAGTATAATATCTGTGTTTTCGATCGTGTATAAATCACCTGAAACTAAGGATCGTTGTGTTTTTGGCCGCTAAGAATGAGTCCTTCATATCTACACATCACGCAGATTCTATTTGATTCCGCATGTTACCGCGTTTCCTGTGAAAACACTGAGCTAGGGAGGGACTTTGTAACCACCAAATATTTAGAAGTTCATTGGAAATCATTGTAGCAGTGAATTCATTTCAGATCATTATCTAATAAATAATTTGTGTATAAACATTAGGTTCTGATCCCAGGCTGACATGTCCCCACACACTGGATTTGTGTAATGGCTCCTCCTAGTGGTAAGTTCTGACAGTTCAATTCTTCAGTCATATTCTCAGTCCTGTCCGAAGTTTCCAGAGTAATTAAGGGAGTAGGGGCATCATAATATACTGGTATTGATGATAACAGTGATATCTAAAAAATGTAATATTGACATCATGTTAATAATAAACATTTGATAATATTGTGTAAATAATCCAGTGCCTGTTAAACCATTTTATATCTACAGTTACGGTTACAGACCCTGTGTTGTATTTTTAGTGTGATTCATTTGCCCAAAAAAAAGAGACAAAAAGACACAAATACATATTTATTTTGGCCACTATAATTTGTGTCGTAAAACTATCTGATATTGTGACGTCCCTATGAGGGGACTTGAACCTACCGGACACAAAGTACCAGCCAATCAAGAGGCAAAGGTAAAACAGGTGAGCACATACGGCGTATCGCATCGGTTCAACATTGCTCTACCTGAGATTGTCTGAGAGGCGAAGGTAGCAGCGGACGACGTGCTTCAACAGGCGAGCTGATGGTTCTTTAGAGAGCTGGAGCACCATTTTGCCCTGCAAAAAAAACAATATATATATATATATATATATAAATAAATGTGCAATGGGGACTGCTGGGGCCAATGTTGCACTGTGCAGAAAGCCTCAGAATTCAATCAAAATGCAGATGTTTCTCAAAACACTTACGAGGATCATGGCCACATGGGAGAAGCGTTCATACGTCTGACATATATAGGCCAGCCCTGTGTCATCCAACAAGATCTTCTGCAGTATAAAAGTAGCAACCTGCCAGACAAAAGGAAGGGAAGAATGTTAGCCGACCTTACAACCCCATGAGGCACAGGAACATGGAAACATATGATTTATGTTTCTGGAACTGAAAAGAGTGAAAAAAGAAAATGAGCACCACAGCAGTTGTAAAAGCTCTTATTTCTAAATAAAAAGCAGCAGGTTGGGAGAGATGACGCACGGCTTTATCGATCACTGCATACCAACAGTCAAGTTAAAGTACAGGTCATGAAAAGCAGCTGGAACAGTTTCAGTACCGTCTTGGAGAGCTCACTCCCTGATTCCATGATGCGGAGACACAGCGGGATGATTTCGGTGGTGAGGAGGAAGTTAATCACTTCTTGTTCGTCCGTTTTGACCAGGGCACCTGCCGTAAACACAGAAACACAGCTCGGTGAGAATAACGACGACACCGTTTTAATGGAAAGAACCATCATTCAAGAAATAAAACCCATAAGCAGGAGGGAAGCGTACCTATAACTCCGAGGCTGGTAAGTCGCAGGTACTCAAACGGACGTGTTTTGCTCACAGTGTGCAGAAAGGGGTAAAGGAAAAGAGGGATGTGAGCGGCAAGAAAGGCCGACCTGGTGAAGGGACAGAGAAGTAAAAGCATTTTTAGAATCAACGTAACCAGACTCTTATACAAAGTAAATATCAGAGGTAAGCTGCAAGGTCCCTTTATACCGACATGGATTTTACTGACAAAGGAGACAAAAGTAAAGTACCTAGATTAACATTACAAGTAATTAACTGAACAGGGATTAACAAGAAAAGGGATTAAAAGACCCAGTTCTTGGATGCGAGACTAATTCCTGTGTCAATAAAAAAAGACATATTTAACAAAGTAAATGCCACAAAAACCACTGTCATTTTTTCCATTTAAAGAACTGCCTATTACCGTGTCTCTGGGTGTGAGGCAACACACTGCAGCAGTGCCAGAGCATTGCACACTCTGTTAGACTGGTGAGCTGTAAGCGTAGGTGGGTTTATAGATGGATAGATGTTCACTATTTCCTAATAAAAAGAGAAAGAAATAAGAAGACAGAAATCAGTTAGACGTATCTTTAAAAAGGCCAGGCAACAGCAGATATAATGAACACACATATATACTAGGTGGCACATGGGGGGGGGGGGGGGGTCATACCTGCAACAGGGCAGCAATCGTGCCACAGGAGTGCCAGAGCATTGGGGCCAGGTCTGGCACAGACTCGCGCTTCTTGCTCAGCTCCAGCAAGGCATTCTCTCTGGTCTCCGGACTGGACAACTCATTGATCCATTGGTAGATCTTCTCTCGGTCTACCTGGGCCAGAGCTGTGACGTTAGTAACAGCCTGGATAAGGACGGGAACACAGTCATCAAACGCATCCATTATCGCCATGCAATTACACTTTGGATACCGTCAATATGAAGGTGTGAGAAAATACATTATCTGCCATTTTGCTTATCATAACAATACTTATCTTTACATATCTTATGCGTATTAATTGGCAGTTTTTTTCTGAGATCTACGTAAATTATTATTATGCCATCACCTAGTTATGTCAGATAAAGTATGTATTTCGTCAGAGACCCAACCATTTCAAGCTGTGCAGCCAAACATGGTCCAAAGCCACAAGCTATTTTAAGCTTCAAAGGATACCAGATGTGAATTTGGGGAAATACTAATAAGTGGTGCCGATGACATCTACAATATTTCCATTTGATCAAATGGTGTAACCATATACAAAAAAAAAAAAACATGGAGTCTTGGGAGTTACATATTTCCCTCGGTGTAAATAAATGATAAAACTTAAATTAAGAGTTGGAACATGATACTCCATATATGTAGCCAATACTGTCAGACAGTGTTGGACATCATACTTTACAATCAAAAGCAAAATATAACGTTAGAAAAGATTGTAAAAGTATGTTAAGGAGGTTGATACCGCACATTACACTGATATTAAGATACTCACTGCTCCCGTCGCCAGCATTCTCTGAAGCTTTGTGTGGTCCCGAGGTGTCGTTTAAACTACTGTATCAGCTGAAGTGTGGTGTAGCAGAAAACTAACGTGGCTGCAATGAAACAAACTTGGCGAAACCAACACACAGCACGGGCAGCTAGCCCAAGCTAGCTGCTAACGTTAGCGTTAAATGTCTCGTCAAACGGAATCCAGTAGCTACGCGCGGACATTAACATCACAAACAACATAACTTCACATCAATATCAGCATAACAAAGCGTTAATATGTTCCGTATCAATAACGGCTTCGATAGATTGAATGCTATTGACCAAATAACATTATCCAGCGGGTAGTTTTTGTTGGCAATGGAGGCAACCAACCTAAATACAAATCGCCAAGATATCGCGAGAGCAGGATCGGACGCACTCTCGGTGATCATTTCCGTTGTCAATTTTCACATTCCCGCCATCATCGCGCAGTGTTGCGAGGCGTCGTGTGCGGGTCCACTGTCAACAACATACGTACTGGGGAGCAGGTGAATGCCGGCAAAACAAACTTTCTGCCCTCGGAGGACCCACGGAGACGTTACTGTGATTTAAAAGTTTCAAGACGACCACGTATCATCGACAGGTAAAGAACGGCGACGATTTAATCAAACTGTGAGAGTGGTTTCATCACCAAATTACAATCAGGCAAATTAGCCAGTTAGCTAGTTCCCGCTAGCATACTAGCCGACTTGCTAATGTCGGCCTCCCCTCCATTCAGCGTCTGTAGATGAGGGGACGACATCTACATCCCATACATTCGGCTTGGCTGTAACGTTAGTCGCCCTAGGTGACTCTTTTTTTGACTATTCGTCTTGTCAGAAAAACGTTAACCAAGCAAGAAGTGAGGAGCGCTGGTCGCACTGTGTCGCGCATCTTCGCTCGTCTTCGCTGCCGCGGTTCAGAGTGGCCATTGGGTTAGTTTGACGGCTAATGCAGACCGGGCTACATTGACTCTTACTGGAACTGCTAGCCAGCTAACACAAGTGGTGTGAGTTCCTCCACTTCGTAAAACACTCACCCATGTCTGTGAAAAATGTTGCTGCGAGTGTACAGTCTATTTAAAAGTGTGCTGTGTTTTAGCTGTTGTGCTAACGTTATGCTGCATGTGGTTGAGTTTGTTGTGACTTTAAACAAGCGCTCAGTAGTAAAACGCTGCACATAGCCGCTTAGCTTAATTGCGTTATTTATATTTGTCATCAGCTGAGTAACACAAACATCGCGAGTAACAAGTGTTTTGGGGAATTTAATAAATAGTGCAATATAAGTGCTGATGATGTTTTTTCAAATGTGTGTGGTTTATCATTGAGCTCATTAGCATACGCTTGTCAGTGGCAGTAAGTATGGTAAATCGGTGGCACTGATGTGGTTAAAGCGTGACATTTATAATCTACATCTATGTAGACTAGACACAGATGGTGGGCTGTAAATGACACACTTGTGGTTGTAATGACATTGATTATTTAATTTCCCTCTTGTATAGGATTTGTTTGATCACAAGTCCCAGCCTCCAAAAGGGCACCAACTGGATAGTAAGCCATGTCAACCATAGTGCCCAAACTCTCCAGCGGTGGCGCTGTAAAGATCCGCTGGAGCAGCATGGACATGGGCACCACCAGATGGAAAGAGGGGACTTTTGAGATTCTGGAAAAGGACAACAAAGTCAACCTGTGTATACGATTCAGCTGTGGCGGAGCTTCCAAAACCTTCCAGGTATTGTTCAGTTTGCAGATATTCAATAACGGGTGCAGCTGTGAAAACATTCTGAAGCATTTGTTACGCTTTTCATTGTGATATTTTGAGATCCACCACTTTATTTGAGAGTGTCGTCTTCAGAGCAGTCTTGGGTGTTTCTCCCTTTTATGATAAACATATCGGAGGCTTCAGGGACATCCGGTGATATGGATGCTCGCTGTTTATTGATGCTTGTTCTTTACTCTGCAAGATTCAGTAATGGCTCGCTTGTACAACAAGCATTAGGATACAATTTCAAGGGTTTGGAAGCATTGATGCTGTAAAATGTACAAACAATGAAACGTATAACTTAAGTTAGGAAGGAACACACCTCAAAGACCATAGAGTAAATTCATTTCAGCGTAACATTAATAGGCTACTAAAGTATTCAATTGTAATTATTTATGGCAAAATGTACGAGATAGATAAATAAAACAATAATTAATCAATTCATTATACTATATTCGGTGTTTGTCCTATATTTATTATATCTGAATTATGAGCGCCGCTGCTACAATTTCACAACAGCTGAGGAGAGACGGGTGACGTGAAGTTGACGTTGGTACCGGTTACAAACGGGCGCGTTAGTGAACGCCATGCGAACATGCTGTTGGATTTGGTGTTTTTTGTTTTTAGAGAATATACAACAAAATTTGGTCTGCGGCAGAATGAGTGTCTTCGTTCCCCCGTACCCAAAGCAGACGAGCTCGTGGAAACACTAATCTAGTTTTGTTTTCTTGCCCTCAGCTGAGCCAGAACTTGAAGACTGTGAACCAGAATTTGAGCCGAATCATGCTGACTTTGAAGGACACCAGTGTCATCGTCCTCGACAAGATTCCCCCGACTTTGCTTCAGAAGACTAAAGAATACCTGGAAAAGCTGAAGCTGGGAAAGACAAGTAATTACACCACTGCTCATTTTAAGAACATGCAAAGCTTTGTTGATGGTCCGCAGCACGATGGAAACCAAAGGAAAGTGATCGCTGTCTGTGATATTGACTATCATGGTTTCTGATTGAGCCGGGTACAAAGCTGTATTTCTCATGGTGATGTTGAATTAGTACAGAGACAAAGAGGGGCATTACTTATATTTCACCAAATACCTTTTTTCTTCCTCTTATTAATAAGCTATGAACAATTCATTTAAAAACAAAAATAATGACTAAATGTGTTTTTTTTTCAGTTGGACTTTGACTTGTCCTTAGTTAAAGAATTGCCAGATTAGATAAAGCATCAGACTGTTAAGTCCTGTTACATTTGATTCTGATGTGAGTTTGTCCTGCTCCTTCTACTCCTGATACTGAGTAGTTGCCTTTGATTTTTGATAACCAGTCTGTTCTTAAAGAACATGGGTACGTCTAAAGATAACACCACCAGTACATTGAACCTCTCTCTGCCGACCTGGCCCCAATCTCTCCAAACAAGCCGTTGCTTTTCTTTATTTAAATTCAGCAAATAGTCTGTAAAAATACTGTAAAAACGGTGCAATACCCTATTTTATTATTACCTGTACTTTAATTATGACATCGTTTTTAATAGTATCGGTTCTTATGAGCGGCAGCAGTGGGCTAGTGTGTGTATGCAGCGCGCTGCGAAAGGACTCTCGATCGGTTTTAACTTTGCAGCAGTCAAAAAGTTAAAAAGGCGGGTCCTGGTCCTGTGTCAGCCAGAAAGATAGAATCAACAAATTCATTTGAAAAAATAAAGATCAATTAGACTCACCATCTTTTGTGAATCTGTCCGAGCACCTCCTGTAATTCAGCAAACTCATAAACCACCAAAGAGCACACGTTTAGGTAACATGAAGTGGACTGAGGGGAAGAATCGGTCTCCACAAACACCACTTTGACACAACATAGCGCTTCCTGCAGTTCGTTACGACGGTGTCTTTCTGATTTTAGAAGTTTTTTCCCTCGTCAACTTCATCTGCATGTATTATCATGCGGGGGTGCTGTTCTACCAAAACAAGTGTTTTTAAACTCCGTTTAATGTGATATCTGGTTGCAAATATGAAGTTAAATATCAAAGAAATCTGCATAACGTGTACATTTTGTAAATTCATACATTTTTTTATATTTTGAATTAAGAGGAAGGAAAAATTCAAGTTCCATGATCCGTCGTCTATTATTCCGTTACGCTCTCTGACATTTTAGATAATTGCCGTGGTATCGTTTCAGTATTGTCATCGAGTAATAAAAAAGTGTTGTATTTCACGTGCTTTGTCCTGATTTCTTTGTTCTTTTTTTAAACTCGGCAGTTTTAAAATCATCCCATGGAAGTGCAAACTTCAGTGTGCTCGGGAACCGCTCTGCGAAAAATGACACCAATCCCTCAGGGGAGAGACAGGTGAGCAAGAAAACGCCACGTTTTCTTAACTTTAAATTCAGAGACGTGTACATTTGATTGAAATTTCCGAACCTCTTCCAGACTACGCCGAGGCGGCAGAGCGCAGAAGGCAGAGAGGACACGACACCGCGAAAGCCCCTGGGCAGCCCGAGCAGAGCTGCCTCCACTCCCACTCGCACCGGACTCTCTGAGAACAGGTACGGTGGAAATCCACGTTGCTGTCGATCTGCAAACTATGTCATGTGATCAATTTGATGCGGCGATGAAGCTTGGCATCATTACAATGGAGTGCGGCCTGTGTTGTGTTCTTTCTACCGATAACAAGCCCTCGGCAGGCATTCCTTGTGACGGTCTTCCTGTATATGACCGATGTCATTTTTCTAGCTGTCATGGTTTTGTCTTTCTTTCCAGTTTAGGATTGGTCGGTTCAGGTTTGTAACATGAATTGTTTCCGTGTCACTGTTTTTCCAGGAGCGAGAAGAGAAAGAGACTCCTGACCTCAGACAGTGACCTGACCGAGGACTACCCCAAGGAAAATGACTCATCAAGGTAAAAGCTCCACGCCTCACTGCCCACACTGAACTTCAGTGGGTGGTGGATACGCATGCAATGACCTCACTTCAGAAACCTTTTGACTCTGCATCTGGTGAAAACAAGGATACCAGAATGTTAATGTATATACAGTACTGTAAGGTGGTTCATTTACATCAATAAGGGCTTTCATTTTAGATTCCACAGTCGGGTAACATCCAACAATCTATATACTTCTATCCTCAGCAACAACAAGGCCACTTCGGATCCATCCAGGAAGTTTCTGCTGAGCTGCAAAGAGAAGCTGAAGCAGGCAGAAGAGAACCGGAGCTCAGGTAAACGTTGACATCCACGACATCCACAAACTCAGCAGCAACACTTTCTGTATGTTGCTGCTTATGTCTTTGCATGATAGATTAACCTCTCGGTGCGCCACACAAATAAATGGCATCAGCTTTTGGTTGCCGAAACTGAAAATATGGTCGCCTTACATTTTAGCAATTAAGATGCTTAGCGGTTATATGTCAGCTTAATAATAGAAATGTAACATTAAAGAATACAAGCTTTGTTTACAGTAAACAAGTCTTTGTAGTTTGTGTTCTATTTGAAACTTTACAGAATTTGAATGTATAGACCATCAACCTGTGTATTCAGACCTAAAACTGACTTCCTGCTTCGCTCGCCCTCAGCTCCGCTGGGTTCAACTCCCCTTCAGCCGACGTCGTTCTACGGGAGCCGCTCTGTGACTAAAGACTACAGCCAGAGCCACTCTTTCTTGGACAGGTGAGTTTCTGTAGTGGTCAGCTAAAATGCACAAGCTAGTGTTGTTAAAGCAAAGAGCTCAGAACACATCCCCCCTCCCCCCCAGGCCCTCCAGCACAGCTCAGACCACTACAGCCAAGAGAAGCCTCATGCTGCCCAATCACTCCACTCCCTTCAAGAAGGTGCGCACCTCTCTGGACTACAGTGGCTGGAACAAGCAGCGGCCCTCCACTCTGGCCCAGCCTCAGCCCCCGCTGCAAGGGTAAGAATCAGCCACATCAGGCATTTATTTTGGATGTTGTGAACCCAAAGGATGACCAAGGAAAATCAGAAAAGGCTGTTTAATGCGAGAGAGAAATAATGTCCCCCAAGGGCCAGTTTTATGCTTTTTACGATTTAAAACGTAAACATTCACAACATCATGAAAACCATGTCTCTGTAAGTCCTGGAAGGAGTTGTGTTGAGAAACTCTGTTCTCCAAATTCAAGGCAAATGCATCATTTCACTTTCATCCATTGTGTAAATCCTGTCGTTCATAATTATCCCAGATTTTCCAACCTGGGCAACACTTGCTACATGAACGCCATCCTGCAGTCCCTCTTCAGCCTGCCGTCCTTCTCCAGCGACATGCTGAGGCAGAGCATCCCGTGGAAGAGGTTGCCCATCAATGCATTGCTGAGGTACGACGTTAGTCATCTGTGGACTAGGCAAGATCCATTTGTGCCTGAATCATTCCTTCGTTCATGCGTTTGTTAATGGACTCCTTTTGAAAAACAAACCCTAACCCTAAAAGTAGTTCATTCCGTGCGATGTCTTCACTGCCTGCAGGCGTTTCGCTCACCTTATGGTGAAGAAGGACGTGGGCTGTCCAGAGACAAAAAAGGACCTCTTGAGGAAGGTGAAGAGTGCCATCTCCTCCACGGCTGAGCGTTTCTCTGGAAACATGCAGAATGTAAGATGTCCCTCTAGAATCAATGGTTCAGAGCAGTTGTTGTAGATAGGTCTGTCTCAGTCGGTACATAACCCTCCTCTTCCATTCATTAATTGTGCTTAATTCAGTCCCGTGCGTGTCCCCGTTGTTTACCAGGATGCTCACGAGTTCCTGAGCCAGTGTTTGGACCAGTTAAAGGACGACGTGGAGAAAATGAACAAGAGCTGGACAACCGAAGCCGCGGCGTCCTCGTCGTCCTCTGTGGCGTGCGAGAACGGCCAGGAGGCGACGTCGCCGGCAGCCAAGGCGGAGCCCGGCGAGGAGACGGACACCTCGCGCATCTACACCTGCCCCGTGGCGGTCAACATGGAGTTTGAGGTGCAGCACACCATCACCTGCAAAGGGTGAGAGGCCCGGCTCCTGCTTGATCACCCGAGTTGATCCTTGCGATGTGTCTTTAGTAATGTATTTGACAATAAGTGATAGTGACTCTGGAGGAAAGAAATGTTCATTTCTGCTGTCATGGTGTTTTGCAGATGTGGCGAGGTAGTTACCAAGCGAGAGCAGTTCAACGACTTGTCCATCGACCTCCCGCGGCGAAAGAAAACCCTCCCGCTTCGCTCTATTCAGGATTCTCTGGATCTCTTTTTTAGGGTAAGAAAATGAATCTTTGTCCACCTTCAAAGCGTGTTATATTAATTTAGTGAGCAACTGGATGTATAACAAGTAAATGTGTAATGATAGAAGTTACTTTTTCCTGTTGCAGATGGAGGAAATTGAGTA
Organism: Leptoclinus maculatus; assembly: GCA_032191485.1. Taxonomy (NCBI): domain Eukaryota; kingdom Metazoa; phylum Chordata; class Actinopteri; order Perciformes; family Stichaeidae; genus Leptoclinus; species Leptoclinus maculatus. The sequence goes on from JAVDOI010000018.1 coordinate 1,518,290, forward strand.
CTCGTGTGAAAAGTGCAATGGGAAATCAGCGACTGTTATGCATAAATTCAGCAAACTGCCCAGGTATTGGGGGGGGGGTGCAATGCACATGCACAATGCAAAGATGTCACATTCATCTTCAAATGCCTGCAGTTGAACATATTTCAGTGTTGAGCAGACACGCACACACTGCATTTCAAACGTTAGATTAGCACCACACCTGGTACTTCCTGTCAGCATCCGTCGATCACTGCTGATGTGTGATGGGTGTGTTCTCCCCGCAGGGTGCTTATCCTCCACCTGAAGCGGTACAGCTTTAACGCTCAGCTGTCTATGAACAGCAAGCTGGGCCAGCAGGTGGTGATCCCCCGATACCTGACCCTGGTGTCCCACTGCACCGAGTCCACACGACCCCCCTTAAGTCTCGGCTGGAGCTCCCAAACCTCCATGTAAGAAACGCAGTGAAATAAAATGTATGAATAATAACTTTAAACATTTACATCCTGAGCTTTTGGGTGATTCAGTAGGGTTTTGAGTAAAGTTTTTTTTCTTTTTTTTTTTTTACTTGGATGCATTAAATTAAGGTTTGTAAACATTTTCATGTTTTTCCTCAAAGGTCAAGAACACTCAAAACATCTCAAATGGTCAACTCCTCCACAGCACCTCTCCGGTAAGTACCGCCAGTTCAAACAATTAAGAAAAGTGGCTTTGACGTCATTAGACCGTAAAGCCATATATAATATAATGCATGATTTTTGTCCTGAAATAGCATCAAAAAATATGATTTTAATGGGTTTCCATCAGAACATTTTTATCCTTAAGTGTTTGTATTTTGGCTACGCAGTTTATTGCTGGAGCCGAGGTTGAACATCCAAAATAATATAAAAAGAAGCTCACACCATCTTAAAATGATCACATGACCACAGCTTTAGTAAAGCTCTTAAGTGTGTTGCAACTTGAACTCTGTTCTCTGCTTAATAAATTGTGTAGGAAACCATCGGTAGTTATACAAACAGTGTCATCTGTCACATATCGCAGGAGTAAGAAAATGTCCTAAATTGTGCCCAGACTTGATTTTACTATTTGCGTATGAATTCAGTGACTGAGTTTATGACCGTGTGTGTGTAGAAGGATTGGAGGAAAAGTGTCCAACTCCAGCTGCACCTCTGTTCTCTTGGACTCCGATTGTGAAGAAGAGCTGAGCAGAAAGGTGATCGCGAGCCGCAAGCGCCGCCTCAGCAGCTGTCTGCCTGACGATGACGACCGACCGGAGGAGGTGAGCAATATGCTGACGGGCCGTGTCGGTTATGATTCAGCCTCTCGTTGTGTCCGTCGCTGTTTACACACCGTTCTGTGTGTCCTCAGAGAGGAGCAGCGATAGACTCGGCAGACTTCAGTGGCATAAACGACGACGAGATGCTGGCAGCCGTGCTGGAGATGAGTCGTCAAGAGGCCGGGCTCTCGGCTCCGCCCCTTTTGGAGGATGAGCCAACCAGCAGCCCGGACACGGGCTTTGGGGATACAGATGCCCATGACCTGGCCTATCATACAGATCTGCTGGAAACAGACAGCAAACAGCCTTCAGGTAGTCCATTCCGGGAAATAGGGGTTTATACAGGGGGCAGTCCAGTTTTAATTTAGTCTTTTTAAAAATGAAAAAGTGATTCAACCCTTCTATTGAAGGGTTGAATCACTAGTATTTGACTTATTAAGGTAACTGACTTGTGTACGGGTCGATCTTGTGTAGATGTGCTGGATTCCCTGGACTTGACCATGGATGAGAACAAGGAGAACCAGACTCCAGAGAGCGTGCAGCAGCAAGGTGAACTGGACTGGGTGCAGCAGTACAGTCTGGATCAGGAGAGAGAGGAACAGGAGTTACAACAGGCTCTGGCTCAGAGCCTCCAGGAGCATGTAAGACCACATGACATCTGCAGGGCTTTCCTTTAAGAACAGAGCGATGGCGCTGCTGCGTCTAAATACTATCGTAGCACCACGATGCCGTGAAATGACCTGCGTCAAATACGCAAACTAGAAGTACGACTTGAGGTACTTGAGGAAAGCATCATTTGTAAGAAATCCTTATCGAGTAACGCTACGTTGGTACTATCCAGGCTGAACTGGTGTTACATTAAAGTGCTTTCTTTTGTTTACTTTAAGCATTAGCTTATGTCATGGCCGGCATCAAACACCCAGCATGCATTACCTGAGTGAAGGAGCCATGTTGAAACTTCTCGCCCTAAATCTCATTGTAACACCGTGTCTCCCCCTCACCCCATACAGGAGGCCCAGGAGCTGAGAGAGGATGATGATCTGAAGAGGGCCACCGAGCTCAGTTTGCAAGGTATGAACCAAGATCGACTGAATGTTGAGTAGCCGACATAATCACCCGAAAGCAGACATTTGTTTTCGGCTGTCGTTGAGCATCTTCGGCAGACCAAGGACCATCGATGTTTTGTTGGGGTGTCGGCAGTTCTAGTCTCTGGCGGATATTTGAGTATGTTTAGCTCTCTGCTGACATTCCTGTCTTGAAGAGGCTTCAGTGGGTTCAGTCTTAAAGCTAATGTGAAGACGCTGGTATCGTGAACACGTGCTAGCTTGTCAGAAAGGAGCAGAATAACGCCACGAAGTTAAGCAACATTTTGGCCAGGAAAACAGGCATGGGGATTTTCGAAGGGGTCCCTTGACCCCCTTAAGCTCATTGCTTGGGCAATGCCTGACCAATATCAATATCTCCTTCTCACACAACAGAATTTAACAACTCTCTGCCTGAGCTGCTGTGCTCGGATGATGATTCTGGCAACGAGGACGTGCTGGACATGGAGTACACTGAAGCAGAGGCTGAGAACCTGAAGAGGAACGCTGAGGTACCAACGTCTGCCCTATCATTGGTCTATCATAAGTAGCTAACTTTCATAATACATAATACACAGTACAGATGGGGAAACACTGAACCGTTTTGAGTCACAGTAACCTCATTATGAGTGTTGTAATCCACAGAGCGGAGACGTGGCCAACTCCTTCAGACTCATCAGTGTCGTCAGTCACATCGGGAGCAGCTCCTCCTCTGGTGAGCACTCAAGTGTTTGTCTGCTGCGGCCTCGAGACGCACAATACTCCCTCACATAGGAGACGACAGGCCGATGCACCATTACTTTAATAATAACATTCTATACAGAGATATCTATGTATTTATTTGTTAGGTTTTGTTTAAACAACCTAACCTAATGTTTCCTTACACATTAAAGAATGATCTCAGTCACTTCCACACAGTGAGGCATACAGCCTATTAATTAAACACTGGTCTCGGATCAGTACTCTGTATTGGGCCTGAAAAGGTCAGATTGGTGCGTCCTAACCTCTATCTGCCACAAATGCTCTTTATTTCCCACCATAGGCCACTACATCAGTGACGTGTACGACATGAAGAAGCAGTCGTGGCTGACCTACAACGACCTGGACGTGTCGCGCACACAGGAAGCAGCCGTACAGCGAGACCGGGACCGCAGTGGATACATCTTCTTCTACATGCACAAGTGAGTGTCCCACAATGAAGCTGCTGGGCGTTACATGAGTTGGCTGTGTGTGTGTGTGTTTGCCCTGACACGTTTTTTGTTCCCTTTTACCTTGTGTGTCCTCAGGGATGTGTTTGAGCAGCTGTCTGAAATGGAGCGATCCGGAGTCAACACCACTCCAGAGGCGGGAAGGAACGTCCTGCAGCCCCTCTGAACGGCAGTAGTGGGAGCGCTCCTCCGAACAACCTCGAGTACTACTGATTGCCGTCCTTCTGTGGTCGTCTTCAGGCACTTCTTTTCCTCTACAAAGAACGCTCAACGCCCTGCTAACTTAGCACCTGTGAACGCCAACGCGGGTACTAAACTGTCAAAGACTCTTTAAGAAACCAGAAAATGCAGTTAAAAATGTTCAGTGGATCAAATTTTGCCTCCATGTTTTTGGGGGCTGGAGTTTTTCTTTGCTATGATTATTATCAAACCGTTTTGTAAAGTTTCCTTTTCTTCGTTTGTCTCTCGATACACTTCTTCCAACTCTGAAGCCGTTCACTCTGGCTTTCACTTAAAATGCAACTAGCGAGCACCGGATGCTACTGGTGCTTCATGGATTGTATGTTTTGCAGACCCTTTATTTCCCATATAAACTAAATAAAGATATATTCTATGTTGGAGTATAAGCTATTATAGAGTTAGAGGGGTGTTGTATTTAGCGGGTACATTTTGGTGCAATATTTATGTTCCGGCTCAAACCGGCCAATTCAAATGAGCTTTCTGTCCGAGCGTGTGGATGTTTCCCCGACTTGTTTTTTTGTGCTTGACTTATGAACGTGTGTGTGTGTGTGTGTGTGTGTGTGTGTGTGGTTGTCTCCATATTATAGATCTGAAGAAGATCTGTAAGCTTAACAACGAAGCCTGTTTCTTACTGAGCCTTTCTCAGTAAAGCCTACCTTATTCTTTTGGGGATTTTGACTTTGTGCCTCCCAAAAAAACTTTTATAAATATGTATACGAGCTTTACTTTGAAAGTTGTACAACCTTATTGCTTTTGGATACGTCTGTCAATCCTCGACAATGTGCAAGTACAATTTTTTTCCTTTATAAAAAGCCAACAGATTTTCTATTTATTGCAACATACGGTTAATATGTTAATTAACCCATCAACCTGCCATGGCAAAAATGAGTAATTTATACTAGAGCACCAGGAAAGTTAGCTGTCGCCTTTAAATTCACGGCCAGTATTCAGTATTTGACACTTTAAACCTCTGCTAACCTGTTCAACTAGTAGCTACCCGGCGTGCTTGCTTCTGTACTAGACACTGGTTGTTCAGCTTCTTTTGTTACCACTGTAAAAAAAAAAATGAAATCACATTTCAGTACACTGATTAATGTGCAGTGTTGGAACATGCCGTCTGCTGGACATATTCAAATGATTTCCTTAACTCCTCCCACAACAGAAGAAAGTCTATGATACAGCATTGTAAAACATGGGTAATAAAAAATAATCTGGATGGACCAGTTGAGATTATTGATACCCAGTTTAAGGAAGTGTGCATTATTATTAGGACTCCTTGAAGTACAGCACTGTTACACGATGAACGTACACACACCTGTCCTGAACGTCCCAAATGCTGTGTAAAGAGGGTCAAATGTCTTTGTGAAGTAAAAATGAACCGCTTTCTTTTTCTACCCTTCATACACAGCCGACTCTTCCTGAAGCAGATTTTAATAAAATACTACAGTGAAAGTGCACAGACTTTTTAATTTGATGTTTAAAATGCTCACGTCCAGTGTTTGAAAGGATATCCACGCTCACACTGCTGCACGTCTGCGGCCAGGTGATTAAAGTCCTTAAAAAGCAGTGGCCGCAGATTTGTGATTGTGTAGAATGCAGCACGACGGTGAATCCAGTCAGGATACCGAAGAACGATATCGAGCACCACAGTGTAAAGGGAGCAGGTACTCGTCACCGTCAGCTATCCTGGCTGCATCGCTTCATCAGCGGCTCCAGATGTCTCCCTGTGAGTCTGTTGTACTCACTTAGAATGTAGCTCTCCTTCTGCAGCATCTGAAAACAAATTAAAAACAGTTTGTTGTCATTTATTCACAGTGTGACAAACCATTCAGATTTTAATTAGTATATATAAATATATATATAGAAATGCAGAAATGTCACAAATGCATCAGGGCACATAAAACCAGAACTATCTGCATGGCTACATACCACACTAGAGAAGCTTTGTGAGAAATGTTGCATTTGCAAAAAACTAAGTTAGCATACAAACCTCAGTCCATTCTTCCTCTGTCTCATGTCTGTAGCCCAACAGGTGACAGATACCGTGTGCAGTGACAGCCTAAGGCACAAGAGGAGCAGTTAATGTCAGCTAACGTCACTGCACACAAACCGAATTATTTATTAAATGTATTGTGCATCATGAAAGAAAGTGCCACTGCAAATCTTAAGACATGACAGTTGGTGGAATTCAATAACACGGTTGAATATAGAAACAAAATAAGTCTTGCTGCCTTTCTAAGAGGTGCCACAACTATACTGTTAAGACGACATCAAACATGGCGTACATAGGTGCAGCTACTCACAGCGAGGGTTCCGTGCAGATCCAGGGACTCCTCTTTACACTGCTTCATCACAAACTCTACTCCCAAGAAAATGTCCCCAAGGTTCAGCTCATCTCTATGAAGGGGGCAAGGTAGTTTACCAGGCCTCATGTCCTAAAAAAAGCACCATTTCAACGGATTGTTTCAATAAGTCAAATAACGTAACACCCCTCCCACCAGATTCCAGTTGGTTTATTCTTACGGAAGAGGAAAATATGTAACGTTAGCCCAGTTAATACTTTATAAAAGCAATACTGTACTATGTTTGCATGCAAGTTGGTCATATTTACCTCGTAGAATGGAAACGAGAGGACATCCGTGGGCACATTTTTCTTTCTGTAAATTTTATTAATTTGCTGAATCCTGTGGTTATCCACGCAAACGATGCCCAGGTCAAATTTATGGATGCCCAGTATGTGCCTCAGTGTATCAACATCCTTGCGCAGTCTGGCGCGGCGAAGAGGCACCACCTTTTGGAGATTCCGCAGTACTACTCCCATTATAAAACCCGGCGTAAACAGAGAAAACAGGCTATTTAAAAAAAAAAAACAGAGACATAGGTTAATGCTGAAAAGATAACCCACCTCCGACGACGGCCAGTAATTAAATGTAACTAGTAATTATGTGGCAGTCACTTCACGAGAAGGGTTGGTCAGCTTCGCGTTAGCCGCGAGCGATGTTCAGCCATTCCGGGCCGGCAGAATTCAAGGTGACACCGCGGTAGCAACATGGAGGACCACACACGGATTATTTGCGCTTTCTCTGGGTTGTTTGTATATGACAGTGAAGTTGAGAGAAGTTAAACATATTTTGTCGTCTAAGGAAAATGGTCCCTCGCCCGTTCATTCGCGCAATGACCCGGTCGCAACGTTGGCAGTAGCGGAAAGGGATTTAGCATCAAGCGGGGACCTAATTAGCTGTCGGACCGGAACCGGATGTGAGGAAATGGGTTTGAACCCATATTTGTTGTCGTTTGAGCTGCGAAAAAATATATATCAACATAGCAAGCACAAACTGTGAAAGGTGAGATTTTTGTCGTATCATCATTGTAGCATTTCTTAGGATTTTTGTTGTTGTGTCAGTACAACAATTTTAAGGGCAACGGAACAAACTTTGCTACGCAAACTTCAACAATGTTTGTGTTGTTAGCTCGTGCTAGCGGCCGACCCATGCATTTTTATTCGTTCCTGTCTTCATAATGTTTTGTTGACTTTTACGTGATATGGTGCTACACTGAAAAACTCAAGAGACGGAATCGGTGTTGCTTAAATGCCTGGATGAGAAACGTTTTTTCAACAAATAACTAGCTAAGGATACTAAACATCCGCTAATATTTGCGCCATGAATCCCTCCAATCCGTTTGGCAGTCCGCAAAGTGGAGCTTTCCAAGCCCCAAGCAACGCTATGAAGCCTGGTTTGTTCCAGTCCTTTGGACAGCAAAGTTCTAGCAATCAGCCCCAATCTGTGGTTTTTTTTCCACCACCGGCGTTTGGACAGCCACCCGTCTTAAATCAGACCTCGTCTCAAGCAAATACCATCTTTGGACAGACCCCTGCCTTTGGACAGTCGTCGACACAGCCCCCCTCACTGCCTACCATAAGCCAGGCTCCAGCATTTGGACAGCCATCATTAGGAATGAGTAGCTCAGGCTTTGGTAGTAGCACCGCACCAGCTTTTGGACAGACTAGTGAACCGAACCAAAGTTCAGTATTTGGCCAGACCCCTTCATTTGGGCAGCCGTCAGCGTTTGGGCAGGCTCCAGGTTTTAGCCAGCAGGCCCCGGGATTTGTCAAACAACCACCAGGGTTTGGCCAGCAGCCCTCTGGGTTTGGAACTTCCCAGATGGCTCCTGGCTCTGCCGCCGCTTTGGGGCAGCCTCAGCCACTGGGCTTTGGACAGTCTGTGTTTGGACAGACGTCATCTACCAGCGCCGCCACCGCCACCAGTGTGTTTGGCACAGCTCCGAGCGCGACCCAGAGCAGAGGCTTCGGAACGTCCAATTACAGTTTCAAGCCAGTCAATGAGGCGCTGTTCAAACCCATCTTCAATGCCAGCCCTGAGCCCGCTAACCCTCAAACTACTTCAATGTCCAGCTCACCTTTTGGCAGCAGTGGGTCCCAGACGAGCTCCAGCATCATGAGTAGCAGCGGCACCGCCGCCACTGGCTTCTCTCTGTCAACGGGGGCTACGTCCGGCCAGCTGGGCTTCAGCTTCTCGCAGCCGGCTGCAGCCCCCTCTATCTCTGCTCAAACCAATACACTAACAACTGGCAATACCAGCACTCCTGCGAACACGCTGCAGTTCACCTTTTCCCAGCCAGCAGCCCCCTCCAGCACCAAGGGATCTACCGCCGAGCCCACCACCCCGTCGTCTTTCAGCTTCTCAGCCAAAGCCCTCCAGCCTCAGTCAAAAACCCTTTTTGGAGCAACCAATGTTGGTCTGCCCCCAGCTTATGGTGACCTCAAAGCCAGAGCAGAGACTAGCACAGAGGAGAAAGGGAGCAATCCTGAGGGCCTAGGAGAGACCAGTGTATTTGCACGACTCGGTAAAGGCACCAAGCGAAAGGAGGATCCAACGGTCCCCAGCGCTGTCCCAGAGAAGCCTGCCACAGCAGATGAGGAGGAGGATGTTTCAGCAGAATCGGATGCACCAAGACATCCTTCAAAGAGGCCCCTAATGAGGTCCCGCGCCCCACCTGTAGGCTTGTTCGGTAGGGCGTTAAGTGGTCTTCGGAGAGAGGCCACAAAGGAGCCTGAGCAGCAAGCACCGAAGTGGGAGGAAACAGAGAAGGAAAACGTTCGATCTCAGGGGGATGACGTACCTCCTGCACCACCCACAGTGCAACCACTGACCAGGGCTGCGCTGGAAAAAGCTGAAGAGTCAGGTGAGACATACAAATAGTACATACGTTGTGTTTCCTACATTTTGTATCAAGGTGTGTATGAATTTCTGAAATCTATCTGCACTATAAAAGGCAACTCCTGTGTGATTAAAAATCAATCTTAAATGACTCTTGTCCTTATTTTCGTTTTATATTTTTGACCAAATCTTTTACTAGTTGCAGACCTGTTTGAAATCTTACAATTTGCTTTATAATTAGGAATAATAATCTGGGATATTTATGAATTAGAGAAAAAACATCAAACTCATTGTTTAAACAGATTCTGTGATAATCTGAATAGTGTTTGGTTTTGATGAAACACAGACAGAAATCTTCATCCTGCTGAATTTCAAGTACATATCGTTTCAAAAATTCAAAGAGTGACCTGCATTATCAGAATATGCTCATCCTGTTGTCGGCCTATCACCACCCTCTCTAGACTCGGCAAGAGCCTCGGACCTCGGCCTCACGACCCCTGTGAGACGCGGCGTACGCAGGGAGAGCGCGGAGAGCCTGAGTGGCATGTCTGCCTCCGACTGCACCGTCATCCAGTGCAGGAATGTGCCCCGCAACCTCAACAGGAAGGACGTGATCGAGAAGCACTTCGGTCGTTTCGGCAAAGTCAGTCGGGTCTTGTGCCGGCCTGCCAAGAACCTGGTCATAGTGCACTTTGATGACCATGTGAGTTAACGCTATGCTACGTACTTACCCCGGGGAAAGCAGGTTCACCATACTCTGGCTATTTTGAGTCAGAATCAAAAGATTAATTTTAAGTCTGTCACTGTTTGACTCTCTTTCAGGCGTCAGCGGCAAAGGCGAAGAAGAAAGGAAAACACCTAAATAGACACGAGCTCCTGCTCTTGTGGCAGAAGAAGAAGCACAGTAAGTATATTACCGTGAAGGTTGAATTAATATAGAAATAATTGCACCCAACGGGCACAGTTCTGCTGTATTGATATGACTGTTTTAGAAAAGCAAACGTGGCTATAAATCAGGACTTTGTGTTCATTTAATATTACCTTTTCGTTCTTTGCAGTGAGTCACTGTATTGCTTGTTTGTGCATTAGGTCCAGAGGAGAAAGGGAGCAGAGCTGCAGGAGGAAAGGAGGAGGCAGAGGGAGGAAGTCATGAGGACACAGAGTCCAAGTCTGCTTCCTCACCACTCAGAAAACCTGCACTCAGAAGTTTGATGAGCCTCAGCCGCAGGTACACGGATACACTTGCATCTGCCTGGACCCGTGCCTACCCTAAAAAATAGCTGAAACCGTTACTGTGGTGCTGTGACTGTCTTTCGCGTGTCTTTTTCATGCGCCAGTTCTCCGGTAAAGAAGTCGTCATTGGCCAAGTCTCTGCAGTTTGACACCGAACCCCAGAGAGAGAACCGCTCGGAGGGCCAGAGCTCGGAGCGCCCGGTCCCCTCCTCCCTCCTCCACCTCGTCGGCCAGACGGCCGAGACCGCCGAGGACAAGTTCCGCCTCCTGGAGCAGAGAGACAAGATCCTGCGTCAAGGTATAGCCACCGCTCTCACACCGATCTACTGCAGCCATTAAAGGGATGGTTTGGATGTTCTGAGTTGAGGTCGTATGAGGTACAGCGCTACTGTAGAGTAATACACAAGTACCTCATACAACCGCACTTCAGAACATCTAAGCTATCCCTTTTAACACGGCTAAAAACACAGAGAGACACTCTAACCGAGTGCATAATCTGTCCGCACAGGTCGGCCCAAGAGGACGGACCTGGACCTGTCCAAGGTGTTTGTGGGGACGTGTCCCGACATGTGTCCAGAGAAGGAGCGCTACATGAGGGAAACGAGGAAACAGCTGAGCGTTTTCGAGGTCATCCCAGACAGTGAAATGGTAACGTCCTTTAATGCTTATGTTCCACATTCAGAAGAATGTAGGCCTCTTTTTTCCTCTGGTATTCTTAGGTTTTGTTATTTACGTTTTTATCTAGTTCTATTGTTTATTTTCATCCATTGGCATATTAATACATTGGTGGAATAAGATCACACTGTAGTTCCAGGCGTATTGTGTATATATAATGTTTCTGCAAGTGCTTCCAAGTACGTCAAAGACAGGAGGGAGGGACTCTGTAGACAAAATAAATGAAACTGTAACATGCTGTCCCCGACTAGGTGGCTCACTCGGCAGCCATCAAGGAATACAGCCGCTCATCAGCGGACCAGGAAGAGCCCCTGCCCCACGAGTTGCGCCCCTTGCCCGTGCTCAGCATGACCATGGACTATCTGGTGACTCAGATCATGGACCAGGGCCATGACAACTACCGGGACTGGTATGACTTTGTCTGGAACAGGACTCGCGGCATCCGCAAGGTAACGGCCCTCTTCCTATGTGTTATTACTTATTGTTTTTTTATTTATGTACAAATCTGTTTTTTTGGGAAGTTTGTCTGAGTGGTGCAGTGACAACCAGTTTCGCCATCAACTCCTCCTTTCACACAACTATCTGAACTCTGAATACTTCCCATCCCACTTTCCGGGTCCCAGTGGTGATTTTTGGTAGACGGGAGGAGCTAACAAGTCGTGACACGTGTTTGGTGTGCTGATTTCTTCCTCTGCCACACCCACAGGACATCACCCAGCAGCACCTGTGCTGCCCTCACACGGTGTCGCTGATTGAGAAGTGCACGCGCTTCCACGTGCACTGCGGCCACCACCTCTGCGAGGAGCATATGTCGGCTTTCGACGCCAAGATCAACAACGAGAACATGACGAAGTGCCTGCAGAGCCTCAAAGAAATGTACCAGGACCTGGCCATGCGTCACGAGTACTGCCCCATGGAGGCGGAGTTTCGCCAGTACAACGTGCTGCTGAAACTCAACGACGGTGACATCCTACGGTCAGTCCATGGCCGCGCAAATGATTAGATATATTGGTGGAATGTAATTGGCACATTTTTATTATTTTCTACGTCTTCGACTTCATGTTTTGGGGCTTGGTTTGTTTGCATTCACTGCATTTTGTGCCTCACCTCACCCTATACGCTAAAGAGATACTTCCTCACCCTTGTCCACGCAGTGACATTCAGCAATTCCGCGACGAGGTGCGTAATTCCCCCGAGGTGAAGTTGGCCGTGCAGGCGTACGCTGCAGTCAACAGCAACAACTTTGTGCGCTTCTTCAAGCTGGTCAAAGGAGCCTCCTACCTCGCCAGCTGCCTCCTACACAGATACTTCAATCAGGTCAGAAACACTTTCCTACATTCATTAAATCAAACTGAGACAGCCGTGAACTTGTCAAGAGAGTTTTCACTAATCTGGATATGCTCTATGACTTTGGGAATATGAGAAAATAAATGAGCATAGAAAAATCAATTTCCGCCATGTTTTTGGGAATAAAATGTTATAAATCAGGCGTTGAATGACAAATGGACAAACCCCTCTGTAAAAACATTCAGAATATAGAGAGGAATGAAACTGGAAAGTTTGATTTATGTACGTGCTTCTGAAGTGGGGATTTCTGAAAAAGAAAAAAAACCTATTACACTACAGGGTGAACAGAGATAATAGATATCACCATGAAACGTTCCCAGTTGATTACATACATCATATGCAATATGCAAATGAGGCATTATCTAATACTAACCTCTGGGGAATTTAGGGAAAATCTAAAGATACAAACAAAAGTAGTAAAATTAACTTTTTTAAGATTGTGTTGTTTAATAGTTCTGTTCTTTCAAATGTGTGTGTGTGTGTGTGTGTGTGTGTGTGTGTGTGTGTGTGTGTGTGTGTGTGTGTGTGTGTGTGTGTGTGTGTGTGTGTGTGTGTGTGTGTGTGTGTGTGTGTGTGTGTGTGTGTGTGTGTGTGTGTGTGTGTGTGTGTGTGTGTGTGTGTGTGTGTGTGTGTGTGTGTGTGTGTGTGTGTGTGTGTGTGTGTGTGTGTGTGTGTGTGTGTGTGTGTGTGTGTGTGTGTGTGTGTGTGTGTGTGTGTGTGTGTGTGTGTGTGTGTGTGTGTGTGTGTGTGTGTGTGTGTGTGTGTGTGTGTGTGTGTGTGTGTGTGTGTGTGTGTGTGTGTGTGTGTGTGTGTGTGTGCATACAGGTTAGAGCTAAAGCCTTGAATATCTTGAACATAGCCCTCACCGTGGGTCCGAGATCGACTGCGTTCCCACTTGAGGACATAGTTCGGATGTTAATGTTCCGCGACACCGAAGAGGCTTCTGACTTCATCCAGCAGTATGGCCTCAATGTCAACGACGGGTGAGTGTCTACCGGTGGTCTGATGGATGTTTGAGCCGTCAAATTTGAGAATAAAGTTTCGGAATAAATGTAACTGGACAACACCTGATTGCAGCCCCAGAATAATATATCTCTATATTATATAAATAATGTGTCCTCAGGGAGTTTTGTGCCTCAGAGGTAAGTAGTTATACAAAAAGAAATATATATATATATATATATATATATATATATATATATATATATGTATATATATATATATATACTGATATCCTTGGAGGACAGACAAACTGACATGACATTATATATGTGTTCAATCTTTTAACCAACATCAGTCTTGATCATCACTACCAAATATTCATTAATTTTCAGAATTTTAACCCTTTAAATGCTTGTTTGTTTACATAATACCACTGGTGTTTTTTATGTAAACAAACAAAAAAAACATGAGAAAATGGGTCAATCTCATGGAAAATAGTAAAAACGACTATTTTGACGCCAGGGCGCTATGTTTAATGAGTGATACAAAAGAATACATGATTTTAAGCTGTAATGGCATCGGGATCAAACATTTTGATTTCAATTGGGACATTTTTGTCCTTAATAGTCTGAGTGTCTGTATTTTGGCTACACGGTTTATTATAGACTAATTATAGGAGCTGAGGTTGAACTTCCAGACTTTGGAAAAAAAAGGGTTAAAATGTAGTTAACAATCACCGTAGCCACTGGTATTGATAAAATGACTGTTAACCATATCCACCTCATGTTATAGCTTATGTCCAACAGAAATGCATATATTAATATGTTTAGTTAATATTGTCCACAGTGTGGTAGAGCTGAGTCGGATAGCCTATCAGGAGCCAGATCTGCCTCTGTCCCAGAAGAAGTCCGAGGTCATCCTCGCAAAGAAAGCCTTGTTGATCGGAGAGGTGGTGAATGGAGGCGCCCTCCCCAACCCTCTGCAGCACACCCCAGTCTGCAGCTTTGACTTCCAGAACAGGTACCGCGGTGAAGGCCCTCTGGCTGAGCCCACTCCGAGCCAATTTAAAGGTAAGTGCTCCTTTTCCCCGATGGTAACCCCGACAAAGAGTCTTTATTTCTCATGTTACCGTGCAGCACTGTTTGTACGCAGAGCTGGGAAAAAATATCTATTTCATGCTGCATTGTATGCTCCTATAGGGACAGGGCCACCTTAAAATTAATTCTAAGGAAGAAGCAGTGTGGGGAGGGTTACTTTTGAAATGTAATAGATTACATATTAATGACCCTGTTAAAATGTAATAAGTTATGTAAGAATATATTCGGATGTAACCCCTTTGTAACATTCTGATTGGTAACTGTAATTTAACTACATACTTTTTCTCAGTAACTGGTTGCAATTACATTTATTTAATAATTGATTCACATACCTCTGTTCCATGTACCTAGTTACTCCTCAACTTCACTGGAAATAAGTATGTCATCTTATCACATCTATAACAATAACAATGTTTGTTTTTGTTTTTTTTCCTCAGTTATCGCTGCCAAGGTGGAAGTTAAGGCCCCACCCGGCGTTGACTTGCTGTCGCAGGTCGTTCCAGACATGCCCGCTGCGTTCGGGTTGCCTCCCGCTGTTACTGATGAGACGGGAGAGCGCAGCGATCGGTACGACCGCTCGGCCCACCCAGCAGACGCCCAGCAGCTGTTCCAGCCGATACCTCAACCGCAGCCCGTCAGACCGCCGTCACCTCCGCCCAAACCTCAGCCGGCGTACAGCAATGAGGTGGGCAAGATCCCCCGGCTCTTTATCTCAGACCGCATAAGATGGCCCGCCTGGTGTCTTGTTAATTTCGGTGATGGAGAAACAGGGGTGGGGGGGAAACTAAGTGCATTAACTAGGTACACGAGGCTTCTAATCTTGAGTATTTCATTTTCATTCTTCCCGTTTCTCCACGACATTTTTCTGCCACCTGTAGTTACTTTGCAGACTAACTTCCTCATGAATGCATCTGCAATAATCATCCAACAGTTAAACATATTATCACACTCTAAAAAACAGCCTTTTGAAAGACATTAGGTATTGTTACTTTACTAAAGAGACAGCTCTGAATACTTCTTTCACCACTGTGTTTGTCTTTATTCTAAGCTGTTTTAAATGACCGTATCTGCAAAATCGTATCGCTTACCCGGCGTTTTAGCCACCAAATGCCAATTGCGATACGTATTTTAAGGTTGAGTCTGAAATCAAAATAATCAAATTAATCGCTTAGTCATAGACGGAACATTTTTGTCACATTTTCTTGCAAAAATGCCAAACATTCCCTGTTTTTCCCCCTGCAGGACATCATGACTGTACTAGACTGTGTGATTGAGGAGGTGGTTGGAGCAGCAGTGAGGGAGGTAGCAGATGCTGGTGCCGGCTATGCCACAACAGCTCTTGCGTAAGTTCAATCGATTTTATCCATCCAGCTATTCTGCACCAGCTTTCCTTGTGCACGTTGCCTTTTACTTCACTTCTTTACAGTTATCATTCATTATTTGATGACAGTGCGAAGATGCAGTGGAGATCTTGGAGTTTTTTTTTTAATTGTATTCATTGATATGACTTAACTTCCTGTGCTGTTGCCTTCTGGTTCTGCAGGGAGAGCGGTGTGCAGGTGGAGTCGCTGGTGAGTGAGGTGTTGGGACAGATGCTTCAAGAGGTGTCCTCCAGCGAGATCAAGCTGGAACAGGAGCGTGTCGCCGACGAGGAACGCAAGCTCGACGAAGCCAGGTTTGTTAAGGGCAGCCTGTTGATTTAAAGCGCACTGTGTTTTATCAGTACGCTCGGCTCCGTTATGAAGGAGAGCAGCATCTCCTACTCTGACCCAAAATAATCTTTTGTAAATTGTTAGATTTCATTTCACAGCATCCAACCGGCTGCCAATTTCTAGCGACTATCAAAGTAGCTTTATTGGCCACAGCTCACCCCTCCATTTCCTTTTCCATGTCTGTCCGGCGCCAGGAGGAGGCAGGAGCACGAGGTCTTCCTGGTTCAGTTAAGCTTCTCTCTTTGCAAAGACCTCATCTACGAAGCTCTAGATGAGACCATCAAGGAGACCGCCACCTCCGAGATCCAGTAAGGCTTTGAAAGTCAACCGAATTCCAATGCGGTCTGATGTGAACTTACACGATTAACAAGACTACTTACAATGACAATAAGGTGCTAGCATTAATATCATGAACTTCAATGTCTTCAACACTTTTTCCCCCCCCCATTTTTCAGACAGGCGGTGAAAGAGAAAGCAAACCAAGTAGCTAAATGCACCGAGCAGGTCTGTACCAGTCTAGTTGAGGAGACTTTGACTGCAGACATTGCTCTGTTGGTTGAAGACCTCCTTGAAGCTGAGCTGCAACGCATCCACAAGTATATCAAAAGGTAAGAAGCTGAGAAATATGCAGACCTTCATGTGAAACTAGCAGCAAAACGCATTTGTGACGCCGCAAAAGAAAGGCTCACCTAAAAATAATCAATATCAGTTTAAGTGCCGGCTCTATTTAGAATATGTTCACAGCTTTGTCTTGCCATCAGATAACCCTTTTCCGACCATGAACTGAAGCCTTTATCTAGACTCTCTAAGCTACCAGACTCCACTGGGTGATTTAACCTTGCACAACAAAGGAGTTGGTGGTCTGCCGTTCGGTTGTTTGTTGTGTTATTGTGTGACTTTGGTGAATCCGAACTTTTTAAAACACCAAAGTCACACAATAACACAAAAAATCAACCAACCAGGTTAGCGGTGGACCAGCAGCTCCTGTGTTCTGCAGGACTGTTTTTTGTCAAAGGAGTATTGTGGCTTTGAAGAGAGCGTAGATGGATGTAACAACTTCAGTTCACACTTTAACTTTTCTTTTCTTCTCTCATCCGTACCACCAGGTGGCGCGATGTGGTGGCGGTACGTCGGCAGCTGAAGCGACAGATGCGAGGCTTCCCTGCCGCTCCTTGCTGTGTGGACCCTCGATTCAAACTGAAGGCTCTGGCTCCCAGCGCCCCCGCGCGGCCCTGCATGGCAGATCTGGCCCGTGGTCTGGTCAACCTGGGAAACGCCGGCACCCTGGCCCTCTCCAGCACCAGGTATGTTCTTCTCCAAGTCCAGTTGTTTTCCCAATCGTGTCTTAAGAATATGTATATATGTATTTTATACTTTTTTTTTTTGTGTTAAGATTGTTGAAAATGAGAGAAGAAGCAATCCACCAGATGAGAGTCCACTACTACTATCAGCAGCTGCTCGAGTAAGTCATGCGTATGTTTATTCAGACAGTGGTCCACGTCGCGAAGCAGCATTTCACCTCTTTTTTTTTTTTTTTTGGCGTTCCTCTCAGTGAGAGAATGTGGGAGCCGCTCGACCTGCCAACACTGGTGACAGAAAATATCCCCAACCCGCCTGACCGAATATTCTGGAAAGCTGTTCTCCTCCTGCCGAGCGACCACGAGAGTGTAGCCAGCGTGGCAGACGGGTAAGCGGCAGCACTTCAATATGACAAAAAAGGTCACCGACGGTAACGGCAGTGGTGACGGGTAGACAGGGTTGATTTTCTTCTCATTGAATCTCACTGAACCTTTCATTGAGCGGGTCCTCTCGTCTGTCTCGTCTGTCCTCAGGATCCTGTCAGACTGGCTGGAGGTGAAGCTCGGTGGCGGCAAAGGGTCAGAGGTGAGGGAGGAGCAGCCAGATGGCACACTGCAGACCCTCTGTGTCACCAACACACTCCGGGACGAAGGACAACGCACCTTCAAAGTCCACATCAGCATCAAGGTAGACTGCAGCTTACACTGACAAAACAAAGAGATCAGCAAGTCTGCTAATTAGACTGGATTTATTCTCATTTGTACATTATTCTGTGAGGAAAGTCCTTCCACAACAACTTTATATTGACCTGTCGTTGACAGAATAAAAGTCATGTTTAGATGTTAAATGCTAATAGGTGGCTTTAAAGAGACGGACATCTCAGCTGATGAATACCACCGACTCTTCACAAACACTATAATTATCTATATGTTGATTAAAGATTTTTTTTAATTACTATGTTGTGTGCCATGGCACTGGGTGACATGGGGTTTTCTGACCAGTCTTCTCGGCGGTGTCCCCCCCCCCCCCCCTCCAGGCGTCCCGAGGCCCTCTTACCGAAGACAGCCTGTCCAAAACGGAGGATTGCCGTGAGCTCCAGGGGACGGGGGCTCTGATTGTGTTGCTTCCCGCCATGCCCATCACCGAGGCCGGGCACGACGAGCAGGATTTAGCTCTGCTGTCGGCCCTGCTTCAGCTCAAACAGCTACAGCAGGCCAGCGCCTGGCACTGCCCGCTGCCTCTGGCCATTCTGGTGCCAGGGCCCGAGTGTGGCAGCGGTGATGCACAGAAACTCGAAGAAGGTCAGTAATAACACGGATAATGAGATATCATTTTGGGATTGCCCTGATTCGGTACAAACACGTACTGGGATATTCAAATAGCCATTGATGAAATGATGGTGATTGCATTTTCTGTAATATTTTCTGTATTTGTATTGTATGTCAGGCAGTAGTGAAGTAACAGTAGCTGAATTAATCTGGACAAAATGTGTTAAACGCTGAACTACTCCTCTCATGGCGCCTCCTTGTCCCTCAGCCCTGATGCTGCACACACTGGTCCAGGAGGGCCTGATATCGGAGTACACCTTCTTCTTCATCCCAGAGACCACAAGTGACCTACAGGGATCCAAGCAGGTATTACACACTATTTTTTTAAATTTAATGATCATCACTTTCTGGGATTTCCAAGTCTTCTACATCTTCTCTCCCCCCTCCGTCCTGTTGTGTGTGTGTCTCTAGCTGAGCCAGGCTACCCGTTGGCTGCTGGCCCGTGCTCCACCACCCTTCCCGCTCTCCTGTCAGACCCTGGTGCAGCTCGTAGAGGCCAGTTTGAGTCGTGAATTCAGCCCCCGAGTTCACGCTCACCGCCAGGAGCGGGTCGCTGCCCGTCTTCCCTCCCAGGACCCTGTGCCTGTCATCCAGCTGTACAACGCCGTCTTGGCTCACATCGCTGACAAAGTGTCGTCCCAGGATCTCAGCAGACTCTCGTGGCCGCCAGGAGAGTTCTGCTTGCATGACACCCGTGACTTTGTCCCTCATCTGGATTGGAACTCTGCACAGCACCTGGACTGGTTGCGCAAAGTCATCCTCAGCCTGCAGCTGCCGCAGTGGGAGCAACTATCTGCTACAGGTCAGTGACGGAGATGTTAATTTAGCTTTTTATTACTGCAGATTTTCTATTAATGCAAGTACAAAAGAGAGATGTGAACAAGAGACCAATGATGCATGCATTATACATCCTTTATTATCCCTCCCCTTCTCTCTAGACTCGTGGTCCGCGCTTTGCTCCTCCATCTTTCGCTACGCGGCTCAGATCCCGGTCTCGCAGCGCAGTCAGCCTCTCCTAATGTCGCGGCTGGAAAACCTTCTGGAAAGGGTCAGGCTCAAGGGCCACCGTACCCGAACACCGCCATCCAAGCTAGCCACGAGCAACTGGGACGACGAGGATGCGTGTCCAGCCTTCGGTCAGATTCCTTGGGACGACGTGCTGGTGATTTGCATAGACCACAAACTGAAAGACTGGCAGATCCCCGGACCACCTGTCTGTGAAGGTGAGGACATTCTCCGGGGAACGTTATTTTACTGTCATCTAGAATTAAAACCAATGCGCATGTTCTATGAATGACGGTTTGTAATTATTTGTTTGTTTTTGTTGTTTAAGATGCCATGACGGATGACGGGGAGATCCTGGTTTACCTCCCCACAGAGTCATTAAAGGGTTTCCAGCCACCTGAAGACTGGACCCAGGCCATCAGACAAACCCACCGAGAGAAGCAGCAAGAGACCGAAGGGTAAGAAAGTACAAAAAGCCGTTGAAAAAAGTCATCAGTCTTTTAGATGTTAACATTAAAACTGCTGGAAAGAATACACAGGCAAGTACAAGTCACAATCACAGTCCTCCTCCTCCTCTGCTCTCTCCTTGACTCTATCCTCCGTCCTCAGTGCGGATGCTGCTGCTTGTGCCACGCCCGGCACTCTGTCCCTCAGACAGAGGTTGTTCAACAGTCTGGCCGAGCCTCTCGAGGCCCCGACGGCCCCGCTGGACATCACGCACACTCCCACAGCACAAGAGCTCCTGGCCCACAAAGTCCTCAAGAGCTTGGAGGAGGAGAAGGCTGAAAGCAAAAGGTACAGCGACAGCACTGCTGTTGAAAGTTTTCATTGCATCCAGAAGTTCTGCTTTAGGAATATGCCATTTTGAAGGACGAGGAAAGAGAGTACCACAATATGTAAGTCATGTCTAATTCCCACTACTGTCCACAGGAGCATGGAGCAGCTTCAGCGTTGGCTGGATGGTGACCCCTTGGTCCACTTGTCCACACCGCTTTTCATTCCATCCTCAACTCTGTTGTCGATGCACACAACCATAACGCATGCGCCCACAGCTGCTGTCACACAGGTAGGACAAGTCTCCTCACGTCACACAGTGTTCCCGAGTTATGTCCTTTTTCAAACAGCCATTCTTGGTGTTGGGAATATTGTTGGCGTCGTAGATGATAGTGTCTTATGTGTGGCTGCAAATGATAAGAGATTCATTAACAAAATGTTCCAAACGTTGCAATCACGAATCATGCATTGTTTTGACTTTCCAGGAGCCGGAGCCTGATGACCTGTCGGACAAAGCAGACCGCCCTCAAACCATGCCTGTGTCTTTGGCGTGGCGGCTGAAGGAACTCAAGCGACAGATTTTGGCGAGCCATGAGGAAGAGTTGGCCTGCAGTCTGAAGCTGAGTGGTCTGCTGAGCATTGTTGATGATTGATAATTGAAGTACTAAAAAAAAAAAAAAGCTTCTGCCTGGGACGAGAGACTGACATTTTATTTGCTGAGCTCATGGCAGACTCCGGCATACAGAGTGTACTATGTTGTTTGTGCAGTGTCTATCATATTGGTTTTTGCATAAACCTGACCCTTAAAGTGTGTTAAAATCTCTGGGAAGGCTGCTCTTCTTCTTGTCTGTCTTTAACACACATGTATGTATTTGTAAAACCAATCCATTGAAAGTCTTCTGTGTTGTTTGAACCAATTTTTGTATTGTTGAGTAATGAAATAGCCTAACGGCTAAATAAAAGTGTAGTTTTTCAAGTAAACTTCCCATTTAGCCCAGTTTTCATTCAATGGTTTACCAGGCTCAAGCATTGGATCATCTCAATCAATATGTGAGCACATGTGTAGCGTTTGTCGTAGGAGCGCTCTGATTGGAGGACCTCGTGGCAGACCCGCCTATTTCACCGCCCAACTGGTTTGTGATTGGACAGCCGAGTCTCTGCTCATGTCTCTCCATGTAGAGAACTCCTCGGACGGCCCCGCAAGTTCTGCTGGGAAATGAAGTGTGAGCTGTGCAGAAACGTAACCTATACTTTATTCAAAGAACTACAATTCCCAAGAAAAGAGCAGAAGGGGCAGTGCTTTCAGAGCACCAGAGAAGAAACTCGTTTACATGGTTCAGCGGAGGATTCAACTCTGTGTCTGTCAAACACAAATATGACTGAGGGAACGTAAGTATTTTGTTTAATTTCATGACTAATGTGGCAAAAACTACTTGGTTTCAGTGTTTTTCATCAGAAATAATGACGTGAAAGCGACGGGAGGTAGCCTAATAACGTAAATTACGTTCCTCTCAAAAGATGGACCGAACTATAACTTAAGCTATTTGAACCAAACTGTAACTTAGTTGCAACAGTTGAGTGAAATATTGTATCTCTGTGATTTTGACACTCTTCTGACAATTTTAGGGAGTTTGGACATTCTGTCAGGTGGGAAATGTCTATCAAAACGGACCCCTACAAAGTTAGTTAAATGTGCTTAAAAAATAAAACGGTTAAGTGAGTTCGGTCATTGTATCAAGTGAGCAGACTCGAAGCTTTATTGGACAACTCGCAACCAAATCACTTTATTTTGAAAGGTAAGCTAAAGGTCACTGCTGTGTGGAGGAGGCCCACCAGAGAGGACAACCACTCCTATAAATGTGTTCGTCTTGTCAGCCAGAAGTAAAATTTACTGAATATAATAAATGCTGTTGTGGAAAGTAGTACGTTTACTTGATTGCTTCCAATTTATTTTCTAATTTAACCTTCTTCTTCTGTCTATTTCAGAGGGAAATATTGTTTTTAATAAATAGTGTGACAGCTGCTGTTTGTAGATTCCTATTATATGATCAAGTATAGCATAACATGTATCGTTATAGTTAAAGCAGCCCAAGCAGGTACACAATTATAGCTGCTTACATAGTGATGCATCAGTTATTATAATCAAATGATATATACCGACAGGAGCAATTCTGCTTCTAAATGATTACTTTAACTTTTGATAATGTAAGTCAATTTTGATTATACTTCTGTAGTTCTACGAATCAAATGCCTGTCTTAAAAGCATTTTAATCCACTGTTTATCCTGAGAGAACAACACTAATTGTTTCACGTCCAGATATATACGCCCCCATAACAGGTTTGAATATTAAAACGGTTTAGGGATGTCCTACTTCTAACAATGCAGCATAATGCAATACAAGATACCAAAAACCCAAGAAGAATCAACACCTCAGTCAGACAGCTAACAATACCGGCCCATTGTAAGCTTCACACAGGTACAGTGGTTCTAGGTTGCAATATATTGTAAAGGTCAAGTTATGTCTGTGAATAAAAAGGTCTTAGTGAAGTTGAAACTTATTTTGACAGGGAGGGAACGCTGCCTTTAAATATGTATTTCCAGTTTTGTATTGTGTATCTCAGACATAATGAGCTAAGAAATGATTTCTACTTGGTGAGACTTTATAGAAGCTTGCTTATATTGCAAAGTATATAAGAATCCAGTACTGAATAGTCAAAAGTATCTAACATTAAAATACTTGCTGTTCTCATAGGCACCTGCGGAGGCGAGGAGGGCCGTACAAGACGGAGGCAGCCACAGACCTGAGCCGCTGGAGGCTCAGTAACGTGGAGGGCAGGCAGACCTGGTGCTATGTGGACGATCAGGACACCCCCGACAGAGAGCAGACGATGCTGGAGGCCCATTCGCTAGGCTTGGACACGGTAGGCTTTTTAAAATTGTGTCAAATGTTGTTTGAAATCAAAAAATGTTTGCTTGGTGATTGTCACTTATTCCCTACATGTTACGTTGCACTGATTCATATGGACTCTCTATGAAACGTTTGAACAACAGTATAAAACGGACACAATAAACCCTCTTAGTATGCAGTGAGAATAAAGTGTGTGAATGATTTCAGATATAGAACTGGAGATGTCTTACATTATCATGTTATGAAATAAAAGACTTCTTAGACTTCTAATGTACGAATATAGAGCAGAAACTTTCAGCTGTTTCTGTTAGTGGTAATCAAATTGGCTGGTAGAACCCTGCATTGTTTGGCATGCGTCTAGTGTTCACTCATTCTCCCCACAGAGTGTGTTCGTGTCTGGCTCCGAAGCCGCCCACACGGCCGTCGATGCAGCTCTGAAAGGTATGCACTTCTACAGCCAGCTCCAGGCCGAGGACGGTCACTGGGCAGGGGACTACGGCGGACCTCTCTTCCTGCTCCCAGGTAGCCCAATCCTCCTCCTCTATTGTCTTATATGTGACACCCGTAATCTGCAGCCGCAATTTGTTGTCCTTCGAAAGTAACGGATACGTTTCATTTAAAGTTGAGATGAAAAGAAAAGGGCATTTTTAACCCTTTAATATCACATGCACAGTTATATTGTGCACCTACTCAACAATATATCCCAAACATTTTGACAAAAAAATCTTTGTATTTGTATCAGCATTTCTTCTTCCTGTAAAACTAAATATGACATGTGCATATTTAGTCTAATGACAACCAATTTCAACCAGTAATAAGACGTCCATCCATCAAACAATCTGCAACTTTAAGCGACAGCGGAGGTGTGTGTGTGTGGAGTCCTCTGTAACTGAACACGGCTCGATTATTCTGTTCCATTGGGGGAACACTCACAACGCAGAAGCTAAATGAGCTCTAACTTCCCTTTCACCGGGACTTTAAAGTGTGTGTGTAGAATTTAGCCTGGTTATATAAAACACTGCTTTTATTGTCAAGTGACATCATTTATTAAATGTATAGAGCATATTTTGAAGGGAAAAAAGTACTTCTGTGTGTGTTAATGTCATAACCTGGGAGGCAAGTAAGAAAAATAAATTGTGGTGATCCATTTTCTAAGTTTAATCTAAATTGATTTCTCTGCTGTGTTAATGACTGAAGAACAGGTGAAGGTTTCTTAATTTTTCTTCTTCATGTATAAAACAGGTGGTGGGAAAAAAGTTTTGTCTGGGAAAAAGAATAGGCTTTGTCAGGATAATAAGTTACTTTTATTTGTGGAAAAAAACTTGTTTGTTGTTGTAATACTCAGTTCGGCCATAAGAGGCTTAAGTGCCCACTACCCCATGTCCCAAATAGCATAAAAAGCATTCATGTTTTCCCTAACGGCAGATTAGTGCAGATTTAAATGCATTTCTAGCCATATGAAAACATGACAGTAATGTTACTACTAGCACACAACATGCACCTTCTGTTTAGAGTGCACGAGGAAGACTTACCTGGAAGACAACATCAATGCTTTTAGTCCTGTGTAGAACATGGGGTAGTGGTGCATTTCAGCCTCTTGTGGCCGAAATGAGTATTACAACAACAAGCACTTAAATAAAAAAATCTTATTTTTTCAAAAGAGTCATTACCTCAGGAGAGAAAACAATTGAGATCAGACGGAGAAAATGAATCGCCTGAATGTTTTTGTTCTCGCTTGCCTCTCCGTAAATGACAGATGATGATGAAAACACCAAACAGAATTCAGCGGAGGATTTCATGACTTTTTCATGACTTTGTCTCACTATATTGGCATCCATTTGTGTGTTCCAGGTCTCCTCATCACATGCCATGTGGCTAAGATCCCCCTGGCCGAAGCCTGGAAGAAAGAGATGGTGAGGTACCTGCGCTCCGTGCAGCTGCCAGATGGAGGCTGGGGTCTGTAAGTCAACTGAAGATCCACACAGGTCACATCACTATTGTGCCTCTACTATAAGAGGATTTCATGTCATGTAACAGGCGACGGGTTACGCTTTGCAGAGTATCGTTTCAGCAAAGGTGCAGTGTCTGTCTGAAACATTGCTGACGGCAGCATCGTTGATGTTTTTTGTGTTTTTCTTCAGACATATTGAAGATAAGTCGACCGTCTTTGGCACAGCGCTGAGTTACATCTCATTAAGGATCCTGGGATTAGAGCCTGATGATCCGGATATGGTCCGAGCCAGGAACAACCTGCACAGCAAAGGTGGGAACAAATAGGTAGAAATGCTCCCTAAAATGCCACGTCAGTTGTTGTTGTTTTATTGTTTTATTACTATTTGAATGTGCGCTATAGTCCATGCTTATAGTAAAAAAACACACAGATTATTGATGGTAGTCGCTTCATACTGAAGCTGTCGTGTATTTTATGTTGTACAGGAGGCGCAGTGGGGATTCCCTCATGGGGTAAATTCTGGCTGGCCATCCTAAATGTCTACAGTTGGGAGGGAATGAACACACTGCTCCCAGAGATGTGGTGAGTCGTCACATCCCATTATGTGCTCTTCTGTCCATCAGTCCTGCTTTAAGTACACTGTAAAGCTTTAGGATTTCAGCTGAGGTAAGTGTAAACACAATTATGTTGCCCCAGTGCAAAAAAAAAAGTCATATAATATCGTATATGCTGACTCAGATCATGTGAATGAGCCTGAGAACAACGGCTGGGGGGGGCGGGGGTTAAAGTGCTAGTGCGCTTGCTTAGTGGAGCCGTGGATGCAAAATACCACCGGAAGATCCGGTGATATTATCTGAATTTTATACTTTTTTTTTTGCTTCATGCACCACTGAGCAACTTTTACAGAAATGAACGGGGCGCCGCCTCCAGCGCTGTATCCAGTTCTGTTTATACACCTATGATGTCAGGAGTGACACAAAATAACAGCCGTTATTCCAAAAACATTTACTATTCGCATGAAAAATGTGTTTCCACATGTTTACAATTTGCAATACACATTATTGAAATGAAAAAACACACCAAATGTCTTCCTTGAAATATAGATGGTCTCACTGCTTTGTGGAACAGAGGATTTCGTCGTCAAACATTTTGCCTTCTGCGTCGATCCAGGGGTGATGGGTTTGTTTGTATCTGTTCCAGGCTGTTTCCCACTTGGATGCCGGCCCACCCCTCTACCCTGTGGTGTCACTGCCGCCAGGTCTACCTCCCCATGAGCTACTGTTATGCTGTCAGACTGGCTGCAGAGGAAGACTCGCTGGTCCTCAGCCTCAGACAGGTGCTGAAACCACCTCATCCCACAAGGGCGCGTCAGAGGAGAGCCTTTGCTTTCATTCCTGGGTGTATTTTGTTGTTGCAGATAATATGTTCTGACGGTATGAAGTGAGACTGTAGCCCAATACCCAAAGATGTTTGATTCACAATGAAATAAAACATAGACGAGTGCAAACTGCCATTCTTTAGAAGCTGGAACCAGCTGATGTTTGGCATTCTTGCTCTGTGAGTGACTTTAATATTTAATTTCTTTCCTGGTGATTTAAGTTATTAAATAATTCAATTATCAACTAATTGTATCAGCATTGTTATCATTATGTGTAGGAGGATCAGGTGGTGGAATTATACTTTTCTGTGATGCACCTTTAAACTATGCAGAGGGAGCAGCCCAATGCAGTTTCTCCTTTATTTTGACAGCTTTGGACTTGAACTGTATTTCAACCCCTTCTTCATTAGATAGAAGATAAACACAACATAAATCTCACACACACACACACACACACACACACACACACTATATTCCTACAATTGCATAACCAAATGTTGTGTTGCTCTTTGTTCCCCTAGGAGCTGTATGTCCAGGACTATGCCACCATTGACTGGCCCGCTCAGAGGAACAATGTGGCAGCATGTGACATGTACACACCTCACAGCACACTGCTCACCGTCGCCTACAGTAAGTATGTTGCCGTAAAACAAGCGGCACGTATGACCGATTACAAGAAACGTTTTATGTAACTGAGATTCAACACCTCTTTGAGCACGAAGGCGATAACGCTGAAATGTTTTGCAATGAGACAAAATACACAGAAGAAAAACATGAGGCGTAGCCCTGGTAACAGGGAGGTTTTTGCAATGACAAAGAAAGTTGTGTTTTTCATTGGAATTTCCCTAAAAGTTGCCCCCGTAAATCACTCCCCTAACCTCGTGACTGTGTTCCTGTTGCCCTGCAGTGGTGTTGAACGTGTACGAAGCCCACCACAGCGCCACGCTGAGAGGAAAGGCTGTCAAAGAACTGTATGAACACATCCAGGCTGACGATCGCTTCACGAAATGCATCAGCATTGGACCGGTAGTGTATACACAGATACTAAAAATACAGATATCAAAAACACTACAACTCCTCTCCAAAGGGTTTTAAATCCACCTATTTAAACTGACACAATACAGGGTGAGAACATGAAGTGTGGGCCTTTCTCCTCAGATCTCCAAGACTATCAACATGCTGGTTCGCTGGTATGTGGATGGCCCCTCCTCTCCGGTCTTTCAGGAGCATGTGTCCAGGATCCCAGACTACCTCTGGTCAGTCGGACGGCTTATTAACAAAACAAACCGAACTTCTGTTCCCTCACTGATCAGAAATTAGCTGTCATATTTGATGTATTCCGATATACAATATGTCAACGTCTAAATTGTTCATTCCATTGAGTTGTAAGAGAATCTTAGTCAAAGATGAACTAACGATGAGTTCTCTGTGTTCCAGGTTGGGGTTAGATGGCATGAAAATGCAGGTGAGAATTTGTTCTCTGCTCCTTTTGTCTGTCGAGTGTGTGACGCCCTTAAAGCTAGATTTACTTTTCACCTTCCAGTTACATTCTCTTAGCCTACTCGCTGGTTCCATACTTTGTCCTGCTGTGAGAGTTTCAGTGTTTGACCACCTTTGTCCTTTTTTGTTGTTGTGCACAGGGGACCAATGGGTCTCAACTCTGGGACACTTGTTTTGCTGTACAGGCTTTCCTTGAGGTAACGCAAAAATGGCCACTCACGTTTTTCAGTTTTGATTTAATAAATCTAAGAACAGGTGTAATGTGATCAAATGTATTATTTCTTGTTAGGTCTCTGGCTGCTGCATTTTATGTTAGCTATAGACGGTTCACCGTCTTTTTAGGCAGATCACAACCAACAAGAGATACTAGGTTTTCTGCATCAGTTCCGTTTTCGGTTCGGTTTTCTATGTGGGTGAAGTGACTCTGGAACTAAGATGATGTGGCCTATAGAGGAAGTGGTCTCAGTATTGACCCCTGTGGGACCTTTCATAGATATACAATTGTACTGAGTACTGAGCCAGAAAGTCCTACCTACATCCCAAGCCTACTAAAATACTGAATAAAAAATAGAAACGTCACCATTGTACCTATCTACTCTTAGAATCATTGGTCTCTGTGAGAAAAGCAGTTTGAGCGCTGTGGTTGGCTTAAAGTCCTGGTTGAAAAGTATCTCATAGCAGTAACTGATTATAATGAGTTGTTTGTTGGGGTCTTTCAGGCAGGAGCACAAGATAACTCCAGACTAGCCGAGTGCCTCCGAGACGCCCACCACTTTCTCACCATCACACAGGTACCACCGACATCTCATCGAGCAGGAATAAAACATGCATCTCAATATTTTACTGCTGTGATAATATATATTTTCCTCTATTTTTCAATCAGCATTGTTTTAGTGTGAGTGATGAGTATATTGGTCGTAGCAGATGTCTGCCTCTTCTGGAACAACATGAAACTAGATGGCACTTTAAATGTGGTGTTGAAAAACTCAACAGCAATGTCTCTTTCCAGAAGGAAGCATGCGTCCACTCATGGATGAGGAGCTCATAGCTAAAAGATACTGTTAGCTTCACCTGGCACCACTGAGCCAGCCAAAGGGGGGGGGGGGGTTGTATCTCGCGCCACCTTAATCTCCTCGTCCACGAGTAGATGCACTCTTCCTTCTGCGCAGACGTCGGTTTGCCAAAGACGTTCAGGTGTGCTGAAGATCAAGAGAGGGAAATGTGACTAGTTGTTCCTCTTTAACAGATACCTGAGAATCCTCCCGAGTACCAGAAGTACTACAGGCAGATGAACAAGGTAAAAGGAATATCACACAAGAACCACTTTTTAACACTTTTCAGATTGTGGAATAAAATACTCAAAGGCCTTTGACATGGAAGGCAAAAACTTCATCCCTGTATTTCTTTCGTCAGGGAGGCTTCCCCTTCAGTACCCGCGACTGTGGTTGGATCGTGGCTGACTGCACAGCGGAGGGCCTGAAGTCAGTGATGCTGCTGCAGGAGCTTTGTCCCTCAATCGGCCAGCCTGTCACCTCAGAGCGCCTGTATGATGCCGTCAATGTGGTGGGTCCGCAGTGAACACATGACTGGAAGAGTAGTTGACCTATGAAGATTCATACTCTCATGGGTTCAAGTCTTTCCTTATCTTCTCCTTGTAGTTGCTGAGCATGAGGAACTGTGACGGTGGATTTGCCACATATGAAACCAAGAGAGGAGGGAGACTCCTGGAGCTGCTCAACCCGTCCGAGGTGTTCGGTAGGTCTGTTAGTGTTGGCATCCATTTAGTGCACATCAATGGCAGATATGTTCAGTCTTAACGTTAACAATACTTTCAGTCTGCAGTGTGTTATTAGACAACATTGTGGAGATGGAGATATAATTAGATCCATTATTATCTTTTAGATATAATTATAAGTCTATGGCTAACAATTATCAAAAAGGGCGGGACATAAAGGTCACTGAATTGACTCTGAGAATCCCAGAAATATTCATGCAATAATTACAGCATGATGCAAGTTGGTGCATAATGGAACATGCAGTCCTTGTAAAGGAGCTCAGTTCACTGCTCAGTTTCCCCTTTATAGTTTTCTGTTCTTCTTTTTCTTGGAGGGGGAGGGGGGGGTCTTTACAGTACAGGGGGTCCCAGGACAGAGGTTGTCAGATTTTATATTATAAACAGATTATGAAGCTGTCTGAGGCAAATTTGTGATTTGTGACATTGGACTATACAAATAATATTGAATTGAATCAAATTGATGCTCACGCTGCCACGGCTGCCTTGTGTTACTCAACCTGCAGATGTGCAGATGTGAAAAAAAGGGAAACAAAGAATAAGCCAAATATAAACTTGGCATTTCTGTGTCCTTTTGCAGCATTCAAAGGCTGGAAAACTGTTTCCATTACACTCTGGACATGTTGCATTATCGTTGTCTTTTCAATATCAAAGGTCAATACGATGGTCATGTTTCTCTATTTAAAAAGAGGATGCGGTGTGTGTTGTGAAATGTCATGTTTATGAGTAACTCTCTCTCTCTCTCTCTCTCTCACTCACTCACTCACTCACTCACTCACTCACTCACTCACTCACTCACTCACTCACTCTCTCTCTCTCTCTCAGGTGACATCATGATAGATTATACCTATGTGGAATGTACCTCAGCAGCAATGCAGGCTCTGAAGCACTTCCAGAAGGCCTACCCTGAACACCGTGCTGAGGAGATACGGTATACTACACACGTATATTAGTTTTAATCTGATGGAATGAATGAGAATCGCATACACCTCAACAAAAAGAACTTCAAACTAAGATTGCTTTTACAGCATGTATTATGATCACATTTGTTACCGTCCTGGTTTTGTTTCATAAGAAAGAAATGAAGAAGAAAATAAACGATGGCATTGACCCACATTGTTACCTGAATCATTTCTCAGTTCTCTAAGAATTGTAGAAGGAACGAGGCAGAGCTTTTCTGTTCATGCGGTTTTGTTTTTCACTTTCAGGTCCACTCTAAGAGAAGGACTGGAGTACTGCAGGAAGGTGCAGAAGCCTGACGGATCGTGGGAAGGGT
This sequence comes from Leptoclinus maculatus, assembly GCA_032191485.1. Lineage (NCBI taxonomy): Eukaryota > Metazoa > Chordata > Actinopteri > Perciformes > Stichaeidae > Leptoclinus > Leptoclinus maculatus. Next base: position 1,549,470 of record JAVDOI010000018.1, read on the forward strand.
GAGAACACACTTGCTATTTCACAACCTGATATCCTCCCCCGGTGGACCGGTCGTGATTAATATGAAATAATCCGCGTGTGCTCATGCTCAGGTCCTGGGGAGTGTGCTTCACGTATGGAATATGGTTTGGCCTTGAAGCCTTTGCTTGTATGGGTCACGTCTACAAGGATGGGTAAGAGTTCCAAACACGGATCAATGACGTTTCACTCTGAACCATGAACATCGCTTTTTGACCCACAGCAACAGTGTGTGCGTGTTAAAGGGGGACGTCCATGAAGTCCGAGCCTACGTAGCTTAATGACACTGCCGTGCCTCTTGTTCCCAGGGATGTGTGCGACGAGGTGCAGAGAGCCTGCCAGTTCCTGCTGGACCGGCAGATGCCGGACGGAGGCTGGGGGGAGGACTTCGAGTCTTGCGAGCAGCGGCGCTACGTCCAGAGCAGCAGCGCTCAGATCCACAACACCTGCTGGGCTTTGTTAGGCCTCATGGCTGCCAGGTAAAGCAGGGCTCAACTCAAAAGGCTCTGTGTTTACGCTGGACCACAATGCAACTGGGTATAATGGGATCAGGCTTCGGGTCGTTCCAGGCCAGAGTTGAGCTCTACCGTTGATATTAGTTGTGTGTCATGTATTTATATTATTATTATGTATTTGCCTTCGCCAGTTTAGTCAACCTGGCTACAAAAGACACTTGTTGACAGTGAATTGGATCCAATCAAATTGAATTGAACCGAATCCAAGCAAAATAAATGAAATTGAAATCTCTTGTGTTTGTACCAGGCATCCTGACAGGCGGGCCATTGAGAGAGGAGTGCAGCTGCTGATCGACAACCAGCTGCCCAACGGAGACTGGCCACAGGTGATTCCCATAGATCGTATTAATCACATGTCCTATACTCGATTTACACTGAGCTCCCTCCACCGATATTACAACTAATAGGAAATGAATCCGATGACAGTATGAAATGTAATGTGGAGCTTTGATATCGGCTGTTCTGTCCTTCCCCTCCTCAGGAGAATATTTCGGGTGTGTTCAACAAGAGCTGTGCGATCAGCTACACCTCCTACAGAAATGTCTTCACGGTCTGGACCCTCGGTCGCTTCTCAACGCTTTACCCCAGCAGTCCATCGGCTGGCAAGGTCAAGCTGTGAAGACTTTTAAAGGGTTCATCAGACTATGTGCTCGGATATGACAACTCAGAAGCAAAATACAACAACAGCCACGTTCAGTTTCGGACTGTCAACGGGCTGTCGACGTGTATCTTATTTTTGTGGGTGGCACACAAACTGTCTTATGAGAGGGATGAGTGTTGAAATGCATTTTTCTACGAGAATTTCTTTGTGTTTGGATTTTTGAACACTTCAGCTGTGTTTCCAGAGTCGGATCCATCAGATAAAGTCACACATTCCATTCTTTGAATTACTTTCTGTGTTGACATTCCAGGACGGCTCATCCATCAGAGCTACTCCCTCGAAACATCTTGTGCTAACATGCTGCTATCCAAGACGTCCAGTTCATGTGCTCTGGTTCATTAAGTGTATTAAAACATTTACGTCCGTGTTGCCTCATATCCCTGCCCCTTCGCTATCATTTGCATTTAGGATCAATCATTTTTCGATGCTATTATCTTGACTGCGTGTATCTCCAATGAATGTCCTTGTACTTGTACTTGCTTCACATTGGTTTGTGCTCAGCTGAGTATCAAACACAGAGGACGTACTGTGTGGAAATGTGCTCTGTTAAAAACAATAAAACTCAAAATACACGTTTCTGATCAATCAGGAATTTTAATTGTATTGAGAAGACCAAACGTGCAAAACCTAGCGACACAAACGGAGACCTTCACAGTAGGAACATGTTGTCTTCTTTTTGACACATCCAGTATATGAACAGCCATGTCCCATGATGTTTTAACCTTTATGCAACATGAGGAAGTTGGCAGAGCAGATGCATTTTTTCATTATATACATTTTATGTATATATATACATATATGTGTGTATATATATATATGTATGTATATATATATATGTATGTATATATATGTATATATATATATGTATATATATATGTATATATATGTATGTATACATATATATATGTATATATATGTATGTATACATATATGTATGTATATGTATGTATGTATATATATATATGTGTATATGTATATATATATGTATATGTATATATATGTGTATATATGTATGTATACGTATATGTATGTGTATATATGTATGTATATATATATGTATATATATATATATATATATATATATACATATATATATATAGGGCTTGGCCATTCATTTTACCAGCTGATGTATATGATGGAGAACCAATAAGTTACAAAAGCTCCAGGTCTTTGTCCTTTGTCCACTATTGTTATCTCTGGCACACCTGATTTTTTTGAAGTGGAGGTACAGGTGTGGTGGTGAGGAATGTTTTGACAGAGTTTGTTTATTTTCGTAGCTGAGGTGAAGCACAAGACAAGACTTTGCAACCGGTTAAGCCAGCACCATCTAGTCTTTAGTAAGTCTTAAGCGTGACCAGATGCAGATAAGAAAGCTGGTTTTGTATTTACCTCCCCCACCTCTCTCACACGTCAAATGACAAATCTGTTTCTAATCACGGTATAAATCAGGGGATTTCCCAAAGTTTGCTACTTGAATGAAAGAATGACTAACTTTCTCCAGGCCTTTTAAGGCAAGGATGTTCCCGTTGAAGGAGGAGGAGGAGGAGGGGGGGTGCGTATGGTGAATTCTTCTCACAACAAAAGTTCAAATTGAATTTCAAGGTAACATATATATATATATACATGTATTCAAATATTCCTGTAGATCAGTTGTTCGATTGTTCTTTATACAATTCAGATTTCTACTCAACTCAAAAAACAGAACTTGAGACTTGACTCCCTAAAGACTTGACCTACTAGTTGACCCCCTCAAGTCCTAACCTGAGAGTTGAGATGTGACTCCGAAAAGACTTGCCTTGAGACGCTTGACATGTGAGACTGCTTTAAGACTCAACTAAACCTGAGACTTTACTCCCTAAAGAAAGACTTAAATCTCAAGGCTTGAGTTCTTAGAGGAATCATTCACCCACAACATGTTCATTTCTATATCAATTACTCACTCTGTGTTACCTTGAATTGCTTTTTCTTGCCTGTCTCTTCAGTGAACGAAGAAGTCAGAATACTGACTTTAAACTCAGATTTTTGAATTTAAACTAAAAATTCTGTCTTTAAACTTAGAATTCAGACTTGAATCTCAGAATTTGTATTTTATCATCAGAGTTCTAACTTTGAACTAAAATACATTGAAATATTTCACATGTGGCCCAATTCTTTTTCTGTAATAAAGCGACGTGTGTGTGTGTGTGTGTGTGTGTGTGTGTGTGTGTGTGTGTGTGTGTGTGTGTGTGTGTGTGTGTGTGTGTGTGTGTGTGTGTGTGTGTGTGTGTGTGTGTGTGTGTGTGTGTGTGTGTGTGTGTGTGTGTGTGTGTGTGAGAGAGTGTGAGAGAGTGAGAGAGACACGTCCCGAGCTGTAGTTATCTCGTTATGTTCACCAGTATGAGATTTACAAATAACATCTAATTGCTATTTCAACACATATGCAATATTCCTATGGTGTACATATAGCTACATGTACTTATGATACAGATTATACACACACATATCGTACCCTCATAATGCAAATATTTTCTGATAAGAGAAGGAAGGCGGTGCCCTGACCTGATGGACTGCTTCACGTTCAGGTGTGGCTTCACATAAAAGGAGCAGCAGGTAACAGCTGTGTCTGTGGATCTGCTGTCCAGCACACAGTAAGTTCACCTCTTAACTCTTTGCTGATATATATATATATGTATTTGTATATATTTATATATGTATATATGTGTATAAGTATATATATATATGTAGACGGTATCATTTTTAATTGTTGCACATATCCCCCTTTAACAGGCCTTACAGTTGCATTTGCTATTACTATTGAATCTTTTGTAAACCTGTTTTTTTGTTTATCATTTGAATAGACATTTAATTGCCTGCAGGGGATCTTTGGGAGATGTCTGAACAAGGTAAATAACAGTTGCTTTTGGTTCATTCTCTCCTCTTTCTTCCAAATGTATTGAATGTATATTACATACCTGAAATTCCCATTTACTAGATGTAGATTTTTGACAAATTACAGAGAGGAGCTGTCAACAAGGAGGCCAAGGTGGCCACGGAGATGGACATGGCCACGGCCACGGGCACGGGCACGGCCACGGGCACGGCCACGGCCACGGGCACAAGCATGGACACGGGCACAAGCATGGACACGGGCACAAGCATGGACATGGACATGGACATGGACAAGAAAAAGAACATGGACATGGACATGGACATGGACAAGGACAACTGCCAGGGAAAAAGTGCAAGCGCAGGCACAAGGGAGGTCACAAGCATATCAAGTGTCACAAGAAGGGAAAGGACTGTCACGGGGTAAGACAACAGTGCAGTGTTCAGTTAATTTACAACAAAATGCGGATTTTGCTCAGAATTCATTGAAACATGTTTTTTTTCTTTTGAACGTTATTGCCATTAACGGGCAATTAACATTACAAAACAGAATCACCTTGAGATTGGGCTTCACTTGACATACATGCACATTTAGATTGAACAATCGTGGGAGGATGTTGCTTCATCAAATTAGAGGTTATTATTTTCCCCATCAACAAAACATGCAGTGTAATAACACCGTCCTGTGGTAAAGCGGTGTTCAGGTGAGACTTCCAATAGGAACAATAGTCTGTCCACTCCTTTTCTCCGTTTGTTCTTTGACGTCAGTGGGACCGAAAGAACCTAATTTAACCTTCTAGTCATGTTCTTTCCATAGCTGCCTCCCAAACTCCTGTGACGTCTAACATATGTTTTCCCAGGCGTCATCATCCATATTGTATTCCGCTCCAGTTCCAATTGTCCGTTCATATGTAGAGTGTTATCTGACATGACTAGCCTTTGTGAATAAAAGTGTTCTGTATTGTTCAGATGTATAAAATTCGAACTCTTTTAATATTATCCCAGTCTGTATTTGTTTGTGATATAGTGTCAAATGTGTAGTTATCTATTTAGGCTACTCGAGGGTAAGGAAAGCTTGTCAATGAAATGTTTTTCATTTTTTAAGGGATATTTTTGAATACCATCCTTCACTTTCACACAGTTACACGCATTCACACCTGTATGCTGCTTGGGGAGTCTTCCCAGGGAGTGAACCCATGAACCTTGGGAACACAATTGCTCTCTGCTCCAAAACTGAAGATTGATGAACGAGAGACAAACTGATAAGCTGTGGTCGCTGACTGAATTATTACATTTTTTTCTTTTCTTTCTTGTATGTTTCTCTCTGCTGTAGTATTCCAGCAGCTCCTGCAGCAGCAGCAGCAGCAGCAGCAGCAGCAGCAGCAGCAGCAGTGATTCTGACTAGATGACGATTCCTGGCTCGGAAAAGAGGCAAGACAAGTTACCACCTGCAAACCTTTGCCAAGAATTACGAATGAAATGGAAAAGGCTCTTTGCAACTCAAAAGCAACTGAAAAGCATGTCCTGACAAATTCTGTCAAAACTGACTGTTGCATCACTGGTTGTATGACTTTGTGCCAAATATAAGATAATAAAGTTTAGAGTTAAAACAGAGAAGATTCTTTCTTCAGTTGTTCTTTATTGTGACTGGTGGGACGTTTCAGTTTTCTTTCAGGTATCTTTCAAGTCAAGTCAATTTCATCTATACAACTCAATATCACAAATATGACTTCACAATCTGTACAGCATACAGCAGCCTCTATCCTGAGACCCCTTCAAATGATTCGGATGGAGTTTGTAAAGCACTGAAACAATCCTGGGGGAAACCCAGGGTGCTCGGTGGTGACACAAACATATAAACGGTTACGTCATAAATAGGAACACAATCTCAAAATGTTTCCACACCACAAAAAAATAAGTGGGAGTTTAGGCTCAGCCCCTGATGACGGCCATGGGCACTGTTTCAGGCGAGGCTTCATATAAAGGCAGAACCAGCTCTGAATGCTGCAGCTGTGGATCTGAACTCCAGCACACGGTAAGTTCATTAATAGCTATCTAGGAATAACATAAACTATTTGTGTGTGTGTGTGTGTGTGTGTGTGTGTGTGTGTGTGTGTGTGTGATCGATCATCTTGCTTACATCTATTTCCATTGTTAAATGTATTGCGTTATTTTGTGATATGGCTTTATGATATTTACTAAAAACTGCACAATGCAACACTTAAAGCTCCTCCTTGTTCTGGTGACTGGTAACCAGCTTGACCAGTTTGAGGTAGGCTTTTGAAAGCTCTTACTGATCACACAGCTCCTAATCTTACCAGCTGTTATCTCGGATTCTCAAAAAGACGTTTAGGATATTCAAATATTGAAAACAAATCTGAGCATATGGATTGAATAATGACTATAATGCTAAGATCAAATTTATGTCACAACAATGTCCAGATAGGTCATAAGAGCACAATAAACACACTAAAAAAAAACAGTGGATGTCTCCTTTAAAAAACATTTATGGCTTAAGGCTTTCACATTTTTTGATGAAAGCACAAGTAAATTGAGAACAAGAGATGCCAAGTGATTATTCAGATTCAGATGATGCTTCATTTGTCAGTCTTGCTGAGTTCAGTCATATGGCTAGACACACTATGGCCATGCTGGTCTGAAACCATCTGGTCTGCCATCAACTGACCGGCTACACCAGCTTTACCAACCTGGCTGCTCACCTCTCAACCAGCTACACAACATTTGCATTTGCTTTGTCTCCACTCAATATCGCATTTAAGGTTTTACACCTGCTCATATCTGAATTTTCATTCAAAGTTATTTAATTTGAGGATTTGTGTGCATTGAAGTGTCTTCTTTCAGTTTCAGGGTTTGCATCTGGAATTTTGAGATGTATTGGAATAACAGCGGTAAATCACTCTCTTGTCTTAACTGTCTTTTTCACTTTTACTAAGACACCACCCCTGTCCTTTGTATGAAACCTTCTTTATTCCATTGAACATCAAGTGTATACAAACTGAATGCAAAAATGATGAGCCCCACCCTTTTCTGTTTAACTAGGAAACCAGTATCCGACTGGCTGGAATCCTCAGCCAACGCCAGGAGGACACAATCCTCAATGTCCACCAGGCACTGCCCCACCCCAACCCTGCCCTCCTCAGCCATGTGGGCCACCTGCGCCCTATCCTGTAGCCCCACCTTGTGGAGGGTATGGACCTAGCTATGGTCATGATGGGCATGGACATGGACATGGTCATGAGCATGGACATGGACATGGTCCCGATCATGGGCACGGACACGGTCACGAGCATGGACATGATCATGATCATGATCACGGGCACGGTCACGAGCATGGACATGATCATGATCATGGGCATGGACACGGACACGGTCACGAGCATGGGCATGGGCATGGGCATGGGCATGGGCATGATCACGGGCATGGACACGGACACGGACACGGTCACGAGCATGGACATGGACATGATCATGATCATGATCATGGGCATGGACATGGACACGGTCACGAGCATGGACATGGACACGGTCACGAGCATGGACATGGACACGGTCACGAGCATGGACATGGACATGGACATGGACATGATCATGGGCATGGTCGGGGTCGTGGTCATGGACATGGACATGGACATGGACATGGACATGGGCATGGCCACAAACACAACCACGGTCACATGCATAACCATTGCCACAAGAAAGGAAATAAATGTCATGGGGTAAGATCCAGTTGATTTATTGATCATTGTAAAGTGGAGTCTCTATTCTACCAACTGTATCACAGTCCACTGGTAATAAGTAGACAATCTCACTTATGCAGTTCATTTTAAATGTTCGTTGAAAATGTTCAACAGTTTATTCACATATCACATTCTTAGATTCTTAATACACTCGGTTGCCAGTTTTTAACTATAACAAGCCTAAGGTTGAGAGGTGTTGGTTCAACTCTCTGGGGTGGACAAAATAGTAGAAACACCCGTCACCTGAATTTACTCTAGTGTCACTGTCAGGCTCACAATTTGGATTTGTCCGACAGTTTGTTTCTGAAACAAGAAGTGTACAGTTGGTTTAAAGCTGAAGAGAGCTGTGAAGTTTGGTGATCATGCCGGTTTTGATGATAACAATGGGTCAAATGACCGGTAGTGAAAGGTGTCACTTTACAGCTCTCTGCAAACCAACTGTAGGTTTAAGGTTGAGTGTGGCCCAAACCGTAAACACAAATACAAAAGCAGCAAACAAAGTCATTCCACAGATACAAAGCATAAAGTACAGTACATACAGTAAGTCAAGAATGAATCATTTTATTAATAGAATCCTAGATCCACAAATATATTCATCAGCCAAAGACACACTACAGAAACTGATTGTTACTGATTATATCATTCAATTATGAATTCACAACTTACTCCGTTAACTGATTGACACGTCGTCACTAAATGAAATGTCAATGTTTGTCCCTGCTGCAGTCCTCCAGCAGCTCCTGCAGCAGCGACTCGGACTAGATGAAGATGGAAAAGAAAAACAAGAACAGGCTGCTACCTGGAAACCTTCATCCTGTTACCTCACAGTTTCTTTGACCTATATTTCAAAGTTTGTTTTTTATCGAACCTGTTAAAGTCAGGTTTAACTGTCACATATTACGACGTGTTAAGCCAATACATTTCACTACGTTTCACAGTAGTCGGTGTGTGTGACATGTTGTCTGCTTTTGATGTACTAGACACTGATCATATTGTTCCCTTGTGATAAACAACATCAAACTGCTTTCTGTTTATCATAAAAGCAAGTAATCCTTACAGTGCCTCTGCCTCTTTAGTTCGCTTGACCTTGTAGTTTACCATTACACTGTGTGTGTGTGTGTGTGTGTGTGTGTGTGTGTGTGTGTGTGTGTGTGTGTGTGTGTGTGTGTGTGTGTGTGTGTTATCTATCAGTGTGTATTCATATTATCTGTATTTAAACAGGGAGCGTTGAATGAACAAGAGCTTTGTCCAGCAGTGTTTTTCACCAATAGCTACACACCCTTCATTTATGCTATTTATGTTCTTGTAATAGCACCATTTGATCTTTGACACATACTGTATATTGGTGTAATATGATTAGCAGCACCTCTTTTCAGTGGGGAACAGTAAGGCAGAGTAGCCTGGTGCCTTTCCGTGTAAATGTAAACCGGAGGGCGAGCCAAGTAAACTGCCCCCATGAAATATTGCAAATTCTCGTTGGGCGAGCGGCTGCTGCTTCTGCTACTGCACTGCCTTCTATGGACCCAAACTCTTCTGGTCCGGCACCAATCAGTGGAGTTCTGTGTTTGTGCAGTGCAGTGTACTGTGCAGTGATTCTTCCAGTGTTAGTTGATGTCGTGTTTAAACTTGAGACACATTGCGTTCTCTCTGATTTGAGTCATCCACATATTAATGATTAATCATTGCTGAGTGTTGAGTAGGGATACATATGTGCAGATTCATACACTTATCATGCTGTGTCACCACCTGGTCGCAGGTCTCACAATCAACTTTAAAAAAACATTGTATCACTGTATAACCGGACAATAATAAAATATGGAGTCAAAACAATGAGGTGCTATTCCAACTTAGAGCTTGTTTTTAGATGCCTACTTTTAATGTCAAGCTCCTTCCCTGCTTAATGAATCTGTCACAAGACACCAGTAGAGTCAACACACGGGCCTCAATAAGCCTCATTTCGTTGTGCATTAATACTATTCTAATATGTCCATACCAAATAAATCAAACTAAAATCAATATGGATTCAAATGATCAAAACATCCTCCATTGCCAGACAAAAATATGAGTTGCAAAACAATTTTTTAAAATAGACACAATCGTTTTTGATGGGTGTGTGTATCCACATCTCAGACTGTATACACTTTATACTGACTGTACGTTAAAGATCACACACACTCACACCCATGTAGGTGACAAAGCAAAACTGTTCTTATGGGAGTTCAGGCCCTGCCCCTGGTGATGTGAAGTGGACTGCACATAAAAAGGAGCCTCAGGTAACGGCTGCATCTGTGGGTCTGCTCTCCAGCACACGGTAAGTTCACCTCTGAAACTCTGCTGAGGATTTGCCGCTCTCTTAGGTTCTGACATGGTTGTGTATGTGTGTTAAAAGACGAACTGTGCTTTTTTTTCTTTTTTTCTTGCAGGATCTGTAGTTTCAAAATGTTCGGACCCAACCAAGGTAAATAACCCCTTTTAAATGAATGAGTATGCATTACAGACTTGATAATCACTTTTGACAAGTATTAACTGTATGGCATATTATTTTTTGTCCTTATCTTTAGGAAACCAGTACCCTCCTGGTTACCCAAACCATCCTCAGCAGATGCCAGAGGGGTACCCTCAACATCCTCCAGGCACTGCACCACCGATGAATTACCCTTCTCAGCCTCAAGGTCCATACGGAGGCCAACACGGACCCGGACCTGGTTATGGTCCCGGCCAAGGACATGGTCCCGGCCAAGGACATGGTCCCGGCCAAGGACATGGTCCCGGCCAAGGACATGGTCCCGGACCTGGTTATGGTCCCGGTCAAGGACATGGTCCCGGCCAAGGACATGGTCCCGGCCAAGGACATGGTCCCGGACCTGGTTATGGTCCCGGCCAAGGACATGGTCCCGGCCAAGGACATGGTCCCGGACCTGGTTATGGTCCCGGTCAAGGACATGGTCCCGGTCAAGGACATGGTCCCGGCCAAGGACATGGTCCCGGACCTGGTTATGGTCCCGGCCAAGGACATGGTCCCGGACCTGGTTATGGTCCTGGCCAAGGACATGGTCCCGGCCAAGGACATGGTCCCGGCCAAGGACATGGACAGGGACAGGGCCACGGACAAGGCCATGGACAGGACCACGGACAGGGCCACGGACAGGGCCACGGACAAGGCCACGGAGAGTGCCACGGACAGGGGCATGGACAGGGCCACGGACAGGGCCACGGACAGGGCCACGGACAGGGCCACGGAGAGTGCCACGGACAGGACCACGGACAGGGCCACGGACAGGGGCATGGACAGTGCCACGGACACAAGCACAAGCACAAGGATGGTCACAAGCATGGCAAATGCCACAAGAAAGGAAAGGACGGTCACGGGGTAAGACTCATTTTCTCAAATATGATGTATTGTTTATGTTAAACTATAGACTTTATTTAGAATTGAAACAGTGAAACAGAGAACATAAAAAAGTTTTGCATTACTGCCTAACGTGGACTGATCACAGGAAATCAAAGAAACGCTGTATTATTGGTCCAATGTCAGCAAATTATTCCCAATCTTTAGTCAAGAAATTAACCACATTTCTCAAATGTAATAGCCATAATTCAAGCTTCACGTTGGTTTTGTAGATGATTGAAGTGATTCGCTGATGTTTGTGTGTCGTGTCATCTTGCTGTAGGCCTCCTGCAGCTCCTGCAGCAGCGACTCTGACTAGACTCTGACTCCTGGATAGGAGGAACAAGACCTTGAAACCTTCGTCTTCCGAACAAATGTTATCATCAATATGTCACTGCCTAAATGTTTCTCCACATATAACATCTTAAACATAGATTTGTATCGAGCACCTGTATTTTTACAAAAATGTAATCAGAGTCTCTGACTCTGACCTGACAGGCATCCAGCATCCAACAATGCTGGATGTTTGAAAATGATTTTAGGTCAGCCATATCATGACATGGTTTGATGCAGTATAAGCATTTATTAACATTTAATAACTTTGGTGTGAAAGACACATTGCAGGCATTATTTGATCCATGATTGTGTTGATGATGAAATTAAATAAAAGTGCTTTCTGTGTGTGACAATGCACTGTATTGCATTTCCATTTTATTTTGTCTTCATTCTTCTTTATACACCTATTTACTACTCCGGCTAATGTCACCAAGGTGTGCTCTCTATTTGCTCAGGGAAGGTACACTGAGAGCACATTTGCTCAGCCACACCTCCGTCACAGCAGTGCAGTCACCCTAATCTCATTATGATAGCCTGTGCAATCAAACACTTGTTAATGTCGATGTTAATTGTACAAGTTCACCGTTTATTGTTCTTGAATTTGCTCTGTTATGTTGTTCATTCTGTACACATGACATCTATTGCACTTCTGTCCATCCTGGGAGAGGGATCCCTCCTCTGTTGCTCTCCCTAAGGTCTCTTCCTCTTTTCTCCCCGTTAAAGGGTTTTTTGGGGGGAGTTTTTCCTGTTCCGATGTGAGGGTTCCGGGACAGAGGATGTCGTATGTGTACAGATTGTGAAGCCCTCTGAAGCAAATTTATAATTTGTGATTTTGGGCAATATAAATTATAATGTATTGGCACCACATTGTACTCACAATATCCAAAGTAAGTAAGTCAAATTGTATTTATTTATTTTTAACACAAGTTACAAAGTGCTTTGTATCAACATAAGTACAGAAAGAAAATAAAGAAAATAAAACAAATATATACACAGAATGCATAAAAGTACTCATTATACAGAATGACCCCTGTCAGAGTTTTATATTATATTATTTTGTAGCTGGTTGAGGCAAAGTTTATTTAACTATTTAACTAAAGTAAATATTTCCCTGTAAAATGCTGTGGTGTAAAATGGTGTACTCAAAGTAAAGTGCAAGTAGGCTAACTCCCAAAGGCTAATAAGCAGTAAATGAGTAAATGCATTAAGTTAGAATAGGCCTACTCTTAACCACTGTTAGCAGGGAGTTTTACCAAAGTAAACACAGTCATTGTCATACTGTTAAACTGCTGGCCTAGGAATTATTTTCACTATTATTTTTCAATAGTTACAGTAATGGACATGAAAAATATAAAATAGTCAGATAAATGTGTTCCGTATTTTAAGAACACAGGACTGAGAGTACCTCCTCTGCCCAGTGGGGGGCAGTGTGGCGGAAGCCCAGCGCCGACTGAATCTCTCTCGGTGGTGCGTACGCCCACCGTGACGTCATCATGCCGACCAATCAGCGGCGGCTCTGCGTCTCTTTCCGGAAGTAAACGCAGAAAGTACAGAGGAGAGAGAGAGAGAGCAAAAAGTTGTTGTCTGCTTTTGATGTACTAGACACTGATCATACATCAAACTGCTTTCTGTTTATCATAAAAGCAAGTAATCCTTACAGTGCCTCTGCCTCTTTAGTTCGCTTGACTTTGTAGTTTACCATTACACTGTGTGTGTGTGCGTGTGTGTGTGTGTGTGTGTGTGTGTGTGTGTGTGTGTGTGTGTGTGTGTGTGTGTGTGCGTGCGTGCGTGTGTGTGTGTTATCTATCAGTGTGTATTCATATTATCTGTATTTAAACAGGGAGCGTTGAATGAACAAGAGCTTTGTCCAGCAGTGTTTTTCACCAATAGCTACACACCCTTCATTTATGCTATTTATGTTCTTGTAATAGCACCATTTGATCTTTGACACATACTGTATATTGGTGTAATATGATTAGCAGCACCTCTTTTCAGTGGGGAACAGTAAGGCAGAGTAGCCTAGTGCCTTTCCGTGTAAATGTAAACCGGAAGGCGAGCCAAGTAAACGGCCCCCATGAAATATTGCATCATTTGGGCAATCAGTCTTCTTTGTTAAAGGGGATAAACTGTGGAACTGTCCACCATCTGAATTGAAAATGCAACTACATTTTTATTTCTTTAATAGATGTATTAAATTATGGCTAAAAGAGAGGCAACATTGATCTCACTGGGAAAACCCCTGTAGACAGGTTGTTGTAAGTCAGCGTTAGCTACTAAACACAGTGTATCCGGTCGTTGTGCATTAATACTATTCTAATATGTCCATACCAAATAAACCAAACTAAAATCAATATGGATTCAAATGATCAAAACATCCTTCATTGCCAGACAAAAATATGAGTTGTAAAACAATTTTTTTAAATAGACACAATCGTTTTTGATGGGTGTGTGTATCCACATCTCAGACTGTATACACTTTATACTGACTGTACGTTAAAGATCACACACACTCACACCCATGTAGGTGACAAAGCAAAACTGTTCTTATGGGAGTTCAGGCCCTGCCCCTGGTGATGTGAAGTGGACTGCACATAAAAAGGAGCCTCAGGTGACGGCTGCATCTGTGGGTCTGCTCTCCAGCACACGGTAAGTTCACCTCTGAAACTCTGCTGAGGATTTGCCGCTCTCTTAGGTTCTGACATGGTTGTGTATGTGTGTTAAAAGACGAACTGTGCTTTTTTTTCTTTTTTTCTTGCAGGATCTGTAGTTTCAAAATGTTCGGACCCAACCAAGGTAAATAACCCCTTTTAAATGAATGAGTATGCATTACAGACTTGATAATCACTTTTGACAAGTATTAACTGTATGGCATATTATTTTTTCTCCTTATCTTTAGGAAACCAGAACCCTCCTGGTTACCCAAACCATCCTCAGCAGATGCCAGAGGGGTACCCTCAACATCCTCCAGGCACTGCACCACCGATGAATTACCCTTCTCAGCCTCAAGGTCCATACGGAGGCCAACACGGACCCGGACCTGGTTATGGTCCCGGACCTGGTTATGGTCCCGGACCTGGTTATGGTCCCGGCCAAGGACATGGTCCCGGACCTGGTTATGGTCCCAGCCAAGGACATGGTCCCGGCCAAGGACATGGACAGGGCCACGGAGAGTGCCACGGACAGTGCCATGGACAGGACCACGGACAGTGCCATGGACAGTGCCACAGACACAGGCACAAGCACAGGTTTGGTCACAGGCATGTCAAATGCCACAGGAAAGGACAGGACGGTCACGGGGTAAGACTCATTTTCTCAAATATGATGTATTGTTTATGTTAAACTATAGACTTTATTTAGAATTGAAACAGTGAAACAGAGAACATAAAAAAGTTTTGCATTACTGCCTAACGTGGACTGATCACAGGAAATCAAAGAAACGCTGTATTATTGGTCCAATGTCAGCAAATTATTCCCAATCTTTAGTCAAGAAATTAACCACATTTCTCAAATGTAATAGCCATAATTCAAGCTTCACGTTGGTTTTGTAGATGATTGAAGTGATTCGCTGATGTTTGTGTGTCGTGTCATCTTGCTGTAGGCCTCCTGCAGCTCCTGCAGCAGCAACTCTGACTAGACGAAGACTCCTGGATAGGAGGAACAAGACCTTGAAACCTTCGTCTTCCGAACAAATGTTATCATCAATATGTCACTGCCTAAATGTTTCTCCACATATAACATCTTAAACATAGATTTGTATCGAGCACCTATATTTTTACAAAAATGTAATCAGAGTCTCTGACTCTCACCTGACAGGCATCCAGCATCCAACAATGCTGGATGTTTGAAAATGATTTTAGGTCAGCCATATCATGACATGGTTTGATGCAGTATAAGCATTTATTAACATTTAATAACTTTGGTGTGAAAGACACATTGCAGGCATTATTTGATCCATGATTGTGTTGATGATGAAATTAAATAAAAGTGTGTGACAATGCACTGTATTGCATTTCCATTTTATTTTGTCTTCATTCTTCTTTATACACCTATTTACTACTCCGGCTAATGTCACCAAGGTGTGCTCTCTATTTGCTCAGGGAAGGTACACTGAGAGCACATTTGCTCAGCCACACCTCCGTCACAGCAGTGCAGTCACCTTAATCTCATTATGATAGCCTGTGCAATCAAACACTTGTTAATGTCGATGTTAATTGTACAAGTTCACCATTTATTGTTCTTGAATTTGCTCTGTTGCTCTGTTATGTTGTTCATTCTGTACACATGACATCTATTGCACTTCTGTCCATCCTGGGAGAGGGATCCCTCCTCTGTTGCTCTCCCTAAGGTCTCTTCCTCTTTTCTCCCCGTTAAAGGGTTTTTTGGGGGGAGTTTTTCCTGTTCCGATGTGAGGGTTCCGGGACAGAGGATGTCGTATGTGTACAGATTGTGAAGCCCTCTGAGGCAAATTTATAATTTGTGATTTTGGGCAATATAAATTATAATGTATTGGCACCACATTGTACTACACATTGTACTATATCCAAAGTAAGTAAGTCAAATTGTATTTATTTATTTTTAACACAAGTTACAAAGTGCTTTGTATCAACATAAGTACAGAAAGAAAATAAAGAAAATAAAACACATATATACACAGAATGCATAAAAGTACTCATTATACAGAATGACCCCTGTCGGAGTTTTATATTATATTATTTTGTAGCTGGTTGAGGCAAAGTTTATTTAACTATTTAACTAAAGTAAATATTTCCCTGTAAAATGCTGTGGTGTAAAATGGTGTACTCAAAGTAAAGTGCAAGTAGGCTAACTCCCAAAGGCTAATAAGTACAGTAAATGAGTAAAGGCATTAAGTTAGAATAGGCCTACTCTTAACCACTGTTAGCAGGGAGTTTTACCAAAGTAATCACAGTCCAAAGAGCATTGTCATACTGTTAAACTGCTGGCCTAGGAGTTATTTTCACTATTATTTTTCAATAGTTACAGGAATGGACACAAACAATATAAAATAGTCAGATAAATGTGTTCCGTATTTTAAGAACACAGGACTGAGAGTACCTCCTCTGCCCAGTGGGGAGCAGTGTGGCGGAAGCCCAGCGCCGACTGAATCTCTCTCGGTGGTGCGTACGCCCACCGTGACGTCATCATGCCGACCAATCAGCGGCGGTTCTGCGTCTCTTTCCGGAAGTAAACGCAAAAAGTACAGAGGAGAGAGAGAGAGAGAGCAAAAAGTTGTACCTGAAAGTGCAGCCACTCGCCACGGCACATAAGTCAAAGATAATAATGTCCTTAACCATTTTGACATCCGCTTACAGGTATGTTGCATGGTAGTGACAGTGCTCCTCCTGAACCTCTACTGTGTAGTTTGGTGTCAGTTGTCTTCTTGACACTCAGTTTGGTGTCATATGTGACGTTAGCTTGTTATATGATGTCAGACATGCTGGCTAAGGTTGCAGTAAGTCAATAGGATGCTAGCTAACGTTACTGTGTAGTATAACTAAGGAATAATGTCCTGATAGTAAGTGGTCGAACTGGGTGTTTATGGTCATATGTATTTATGTTAATGTTGTTTGAATTCATCAGAGGGCGACAGATTCATTGATGAACTGACTGATTGTGAGGCTGCGAAATCAGATGTTTCCAGATGTGTCCAGCCTGTGATAATATTTCTGTTCTCCACTACTGTTTCCTGCAGGCTGAGGTCCCTCTGCAGGCTGCAGCGAATCCAGGGCCACATGGTGAGCAGCCCCCTCATGTACCTGCATGTTCCACTGTAGCTACCGCAGGTTTACAGTATTGAGTAGTGAGGCTCTCTCTAGTTGTACTGTGTATTTCAATGGGTTCTTGTAAAGACGCTTACAGACTCTGTCCCGTCGTCTCTATTTTGGATCAGATGTCGAGTCAGGTGGATCCAGGGGTTCTTCTGGAGAAAGTGGGCAACGCAGGTGTGATCACCATGAACAGACCCAAAGTCCTGAATGCTCTCAACCTGACCATGATCCGACAGATCTACCCTCAGCTCAAGGTCGGTGGAAAGCTTGGTTAATGCTCACCTCAACTGGGTCCAATGTCAAGACCTCGAGCATGTCAACTGTCATTTATTATTGCAGCGTGTTACAGATCGTAAAAGGCAGATACTTGTACTCTGTACAAAAACAATTTTGAATTTTTTTATATCCCAAAACCCATTGTGTCATCCAGTTGTTTAATATCTCAATAGTAGGTTTTGGTGTTGTGTTGAACGTGTAAACTTTCACTTAAATGGAGCAGGAACCTGTTTCAGCTGGTGACGCACGACATTAACATTTCTTTTTGATGATAATTTCCTATCAATTTGCTGCTTTTTTATTTATTTTTTTATTCTAGAAATGGGAAGATGACAATGAGACTGACATTGTGATCATCAGAGGAGCAGGTGGAAAAGCCTTTTGTGCTGGTGGAGACATCAGAGGTGAGCAGTCGCCTTGAAGGATCAATCAGCGGGGTCTGTGTAGCCCCAGTTTAAGCCTCTCATGTAATAGCAGACATTCACATCACATCAGTTCTCCTAAAAGAAAATGAATCCTTTGAAGGTTGTTTGAAAGCACTTTTTATTTTAAAGGTATTTCCAGAATCCCAAAGCCTCTTAAAACCATCTGGATGATAAATGATTCCGTCCACTGAATGATAAAAAAGGAGTTTCCTAATTCGTGCCTCTGTTTCCAAATCAAAACAAAGATGGCAGCCATCAGCTACCTGAATAGGAAACGGAGTCGCAACTTGGGAAATGGGATATAGATCTTTTTTTTTCTCTGTGTCCTGAATGTATGCCGGTACATGAGAGGCACAGACTGGGTCTGGAGAGACAGTAAAGTAACCAGACGTGGTTCTGCTTTGATCTGTTTTCTCCTCTCAGCGGTCACAGAAGCAGGAAAAGTTGGAGGTTCTCTGGCAGAGGACTTCTTCCGTGAGGAATACATTCTCAACAACGCTATTGGTAAGCTTCACAAGTTTTATTACACCTTTATTATCAAATATCTACTATCTATGGGTCCTTATTCACTTAAAATCTCACTGTAACACATCTCCAAACACCACACCAACACCTTTGTTTTACTCTTTTAAGGAACATGCAGGAAACCCTACATCGCCCTTATTGAAGGAATAACAATGGGAGGCGTGAGTATTGTTTCTAATGTATAAAGTTGGTAATATATGGGTGGAGTTTTGGTTCCTTTTTGAGTGAAAAGCCTGGCTCTCTCTACGGGCCGTGCTATTCAAACACGCCTGTAGGTGTCAGTAGAGAACTATCTGCCGCTGTCTCCTGCTGCCGGTGGCAAGGTGGCCTCTGATTGGATGAAATATGAAGCGACAGAGCTTTGTTGCTGCCGCTGTTGTTGCCGCTCCAGGTGTCAGATATGTTTGGGATTTGAATTGGTGCCTTTGCTCAACATTAAGCATGATCAGACATTATTCAGACAGAGCTGCACAAATGCACATATATATCAGGAAGGACCGTTATGGACCGTTATGACTAAATGCCGATAAACTATTAATATTGTCTCAATCGCCCGGTTCAGTCTGTTCTTTTTTCCACCGGATGACCTTGACAGTGAGTTTACTCCTGAGGTGTCACTGAGGTTGCTCACCGCCACCGGTATCTGCAGGGTCATTACTCATCGTGTGTGTGTGTGTGTGTGTGTGTGTGTGTGTGTGTGTGTGTGTGTGAGTTTATTTGTACGTTCTACTGTCATCTCTTGTTTGACTGCTGCTTGTTATACTTCACGCTGATGTGCTGATGTTTTGGCTGGGAAGTCTTCTTTAATGGTCATGTACGCTAACCCAGATCAAAGCTTACTCTTCTGAACTCCTCGCGTTCAGGCCGTCTCTGCACGTTGGTGTGATTGGTGTGAGTGCGGAGGGATTTCTCAGGGTTGTTGCATCCACACATTCTGCACATGGCGCTGTAGTGGTGCGTCAAAGGCTTGAATGTAGAACAAGCAGAGCAAACAACTAAAACCTTTAAAGCTGCAAGAATATATATATATATATATTCACATTCATTTGGAGTCATGTTTCCGGCTCCTTTTTTAACTCTTTTAGGTATATTTTGTTTACTAACCTCCAAAACCGTCTACAAGGCACTAATGATTGAAACTAGTCCACTTGGTTGAATTTAGAGAGGACACCCACAAAGGGGGGGGGGGGGGGGGGGGATTTGAAGGGTCAAACGTCGCTCTTTGATGGCTGGGACTTAAAGTGATCACCTATCTTGGCCTGACCTGTACCAATGTGTCAGTTTCCATTAAAGATGGTTCGTTCTTTGGGCTGCTTAGGACTGCCGACACAAAAGCAGCTTTTTTGTTGTTGGTATTGTGTAGTAAACATTTCAAACTGGGTAATTCACAGAAGTTGTGACCCGAAAACCAAATCATCTTCTTTGCCTGTCCCCCCCCCGCCCTCGCGTTTAGACCGCCATGATGACAATGACACCGCCACTTAGGAGAGAGAGACGGAAGCTATAATTTATTTGTCAGAACAACACTGGGAAAGAGAAACAATGTAGGGTAGCAGAGTGCAGTAATGGATGCGAGGGACAGCTGAGTGCTTGTTTCTGACGTCTGTGGCACCATATGGTGTGGTACAAGACAAGTCACTTCCGTCCATCACCCCAGTGGAAAGGTTCGTCAACTCCTTTGCGCTGCTTATCACACAATTGTTTTTTCCCTCGTCTTTTCTCTTTTTGTAAATGGGTTCATGGCTCTGGGAATAACGTGATTTTTGAAGAGCTCCCATCTGTCACGTCAGTAGAGAGAAGACACGCAAACCATCCTCGGGGCGATTGCTGTTTTAATGTGTGTAGTGGTTGTAAAACAGGCTAGTTCTATATATGGAAAAGTCCAAGAGGCACCAGAGTCCCTGTTCCCAGATCTGCACTGAGCTCGGGGCAGAACTCCCACGTCGAGCGAGTATTCTTGCGTTTAGTTATAACAAACCACCGGGGAGGGAAGAGCAGGTCAAAGCACACACACACACACACACACACACACACACACGTCTCTCTTACATCACTGGGATCTCATCACACGCACATCAGAATGAAGGTCTGTGAATGCTGAAGTGTTATTAATCCGTGTCTCTGACTTTTCAGCGTGTTTGAGTTTTGCTCTTCACATTTTCAAGAGGGTTTGTAACAGACGAGGCGCAGTGGCCGCTGATGGATACTTATCCGGAGCCGCATGGCTGTAATCTCTTTCCTCTGGAGAACAGAGCTCTTGTTTCCTAATGTCCACATCATCTAATGAGAACAGAGTGAGGGCCCCAAAAAAAAGAAAGAAACAGACCTCAGGGCAGATTTTGATCCATGCATTGAGGTTCTCATCTCCCAGACTCTGTGCAGCAAGAGTGATGT
The DNA here is from genome assembly GCA_032191485.1 of Leptoclinus maculatus. Classification (NCBI taxonomy): domain Eukaryota; kingdom Metazoa; phylum Chordata; class Actinopteri; order Perciformes; family Stichaeidae; genus Leptoclinus; species Leptoclinus maculatus. The sequence continues at coordinate 1,570,416 of JAVDOI010000018.1, forward strand.
GGAAAGTAATTTTCAAACAAACGTCACTTTCTCTTTAAGTGTTTCTAACTGCTATCTGTCACTTGTGTCCACTTGTGTTTCCACTCTCATGCACGGCGTCACTAATCATTTCTGATGTAGCAAACTGGGATTCTTCTGCAAAATGTTTTTGGGGAGAGGTACCTAGATTCCTCTTGAGGAACTGAGGTGTGAAAAGTATTAGTACTACGGTACTCGACATCATTGCAATGGATTGCACCCCACCTGTTCTGTCAATGTCTGGTTTCTATCCAGTAAACCAAATATCACTACGAGGACTTCCTGAAGCCCTCCGTACTCTTGGCCAGTGTAAACTCTTCCCAGCCAGGGTTGTGAATTCTGTTTGTAAGCATAAGCTATAAACATGCTCGTCTGCGCACTTTTGCACATTTCCATTGTTGACAGCAGCGTCTGCAGACATGTTCTTATATGGTGCTTGGCGGTGCCCCACCAGCACGTAACAATGTTCCACTGCTTTTATGGTAAAACTCGGGTAATGTGACCCTCATTCCGTACCGGTGCATCCATCGATCATTGCAAGAAGACCGTTTATAGTTTTCTTTTTGTCTTTCATTTTCTAATTTCGAAAAATGTTGTTTTCAGGTTGTGTTATTTCTACACTTTGGAGGAAATGGCTGCTGTGATGTAGGTTAATTCATGTTATACATGAATCATTCAGTATCAAACAATTCCATTCTGAACTCGGTGCCTGTCTTTGCTCTGCGCCTGAAGTGCTGTCATCATGTAATTGTGTAATGTCTTAAGCCGACATAAGTCACAGTCTGTCTCTTTTGTGTGCCTCTTTTGTTTTTATTTTATTTTTACATCTGGATCTGGTTGTTTCAGGTCTGTTTAGTCTCCTGCGATCAGATATTTCTAATCCTCTGTGGTCATTTGTCACACAGCCTTAAGGCAAACCGCACCGCACTGCCTCTGGCTGGCTGTTCGCTAAGAGCAAGGTGGAGATAAGGTAATCACACTTTCACTAATGGTTGGTTGGCACAGATTCAGCCCTCAGCAGGTGGTGTGATTGCATCAGGTAGTACTATTCATCTGTTTTGAGCTTGATATGGGGGTTAATCAATACCAGGGAATCGGAGATAACACCACCAGGTGCGGCGGCTTCTGTGCTTACTTTCCAGCCTTTCATTAGCCAGCCAGTGGAGCACAGGAGTGTTTCTCAAAGGCAACGAAAAGACATTCCATTGAAACTCTACAGAAATCACTGTTCCAACAATCGCCAACTCCTATTGGGTCTCAGTAAACCCTTAATTCACCATGTTAGATGTGAAACAACCGTCTCAAACTTCATTGAAGAACACAGTCATTTTACTTCGCTAATCGTGGAACACACTTAAACTTCACCGAAACGAAATAAAACTCATCGCGCCGTCGTGGTTAGCCTCGTCTTTCCACTTCCAGCTAACTCCCACTCTGGTTTGGTTGAAATAAAACCTTAAATCACGGAGTTAGATGTGAAAATATGTCTGCTCTACGTCACGGTCTCTCTCCGCCTTTAGTGCTATTAACAGCACCTTGAACGAGTCTGTCGGTCGCTGTGTGACTTAAGTCGGAACAATCATTCAAATAAAGTGTGTGTGTGTGTGTGTGTGTGTGTGTGTGTGTGTGTGTGTGTGTGTGGGGGGGTGTGTTTTCTGTCATTGTTCCTTCAAGGTCATTGTTGTCCAGGCTGATCTATGCTGTCTGAGTGTCACACTGTTATTAGTCGGGCCTTTTCCCCCCTAAAGGTTTTCATAACTGAACTGAACTACACAGTACAACACACCTGTATCAGTGTATCGACACGTTTTATGCATAGTCGAGGATATTCAGTCTCCATGGCAACCTCATCATTGTAAACGGTAGTGAAAATGTCGTCTGAGCAGCATCGCTCCTTAGCCTTCACCTCTCTCTAGCCCCGCACACAAATCATGCACACGCTGACGCGGGGGTCGGCCTGGTTTACTTTTTATTTATTTTACTCAGCGTTTTCCATCTCAAACTTCAGCTCAGGGTCTCTCGGTTATTCATGCCTTCTCCTTGGCCCGCTTCGCTGTGTAGTCCTTTTGTAACCGTGTTCTCTTCTTCCTGCAGGGTGTGGGTCTGTCGGTTCACGGACGGTTTCGAGTGGCCACTGAGAAGACGATGTTTGCCATGCCAGAGACGGCCATTGGTAAGACTGGGAAACTAGAATACACAGAGGGATAGATGAGTTGTATTATAAGTGTTTTTCATCAAAGTCAAAGTACGGAGGATTCATTCTATGATTCAAACCATTTGGCCCGGCCCTTGTGATCTACTGCAAATCATGTGAAGCCGTGACTGCAGGACACACCGACCTGACATGGTGAGAGGACAGCAGATGTCTGACTCTTTTAGGGTGGATGAGAAATAGAACAATTATCAAGAGGGGAGAGATGGGATCCAACCTTTTTTTAATTTTCAAAGTCTTTGTGTGGTTTTACCATTTGCATAATCTGATACCACCAAAAACCAATAATGATATATACTTGATCCGTAACTAAAAGGCTTGCTGCATGGAGAAATGATCAAGAACGTCTCTTAGTGTTTCACGGCCAGAGTACTAAGCTTAAATTTGCTCTTTAGCTAATTGGTCGCTGTGGACAGATGGCCGTCTCCCGAGGCACTGATGAGATTAGTAACAAATCTCTGACGACTAACGAATTACAGCCGACGTTGGCATGGACTAGCTGGTTGTTACTTAAATCCAGATGGCTTATCACAGTTCTTTAATTGTGTATGAATTATTTCCAGGAATCTCTTCTACCAAAGCATGAATCCCTCTGGTTTTGTGGCGAGAAAAGAGCCTGTGAATTGACCAGACGGCTTATGTTGCCTCAGTCAGTGTTTTCACATCACAAAGATGGTCATGGGACATCGAAATGGTCCTCGAGCATCTTCAATGATCAGTTTAAAAGGCTCGACAGACTTTCTGCCCAAATTTGTATTATATTTGGGTTGGAATCAAGTCAAAGTATTTTGTGCAGAAGTTGCAAGGTTAGTCGTGTGATCTCACTACCTCACACTCGCACACTTCCAAGGACACTCGCATCATCCTCTATTACACTCGCATCATCCTCTGACAATAAAACACTCGCTCACACACACACACACACACACACACACACCAAGCTGATTCCCGAGCATTCTGGACTCGGACTCCATAATAAATCTTCAGCTGACGCTTTACTCTGGGCGGTGGCGTGCGTTGGAAATGACCGAGATGTACGGAGCAGCGCAGGAATGAAGATTATGTTGTCAGCGGACAGGAATTGAGTGTAGCAGAAAAGAAACGCCTGAGGATGTTGTTCATGTCGTCTGACGTGTGTGTGTGTGTGTGTGTGTGTGTGTGTGTGTGTGTGTGTGTGTGTGTGTGTGTGGCATTTTCCCAAAGTCTGAAGAGCAGTGAAGAGTAGGAGGAAATGGGACCTCAATTCAATTGCAGAGGCGGATGGTTGGTTATATGAGGTGATTGATATACGATGCAGTGTGCGTGTCTTTTAGGGTGTGTCTTAGTATTTAGTTCTCCTCTAATCCACGCATGTACAGCCTTGTGTTGTCCAGTACTTTCTGGCAAAGTAGCTCATAAGATGCGTTCTGTTTAGTCTTATTATTTATGCTCTTAGACAAAGCAAGGATCTCCTGGTGTCTTTAAAACTCATCAGTCACTTTGGCAAGTAGGCTGGACATCTTTGTTAGTCCTCCTCTGAGCTGCTGTGGTCACACGTTGACACTATTGTGTTTGTACTAAAGGCTCTCGGCTTCCAGGCCACTGCACCGCTATTATCAGCACGTCCCCTCTGAAACGTGGACTTCACACTGCATTATCTCCAATACAACGACCGCACAGCTGCTTCGACAACCTACATGCTTATTCCTTGAGCGAGACACTGAACCCTGAGTGCCCTCCTGGGCGCTTCGCAGCATCCCACTGCCCTTTAATACATCTTATCATTCCTTTTGGTACATTGAGTTTGATGCCCTCGTGTACTTACTATCATCTCTGAGCAAATGTCTGATCAGTGGAGTGAACTAGAAAACATCTGTGTTGGTGTGCAAAGCCCTTAGAGCATTTCATTTTGCATCCTAAATTGAGGTCAAGCATTCCTGTCTCTATGTTGTTTTACAACCAACGATGTTCATCTTTTGCTCTTTAGTTGATTGACATGTCTCCAGAAGCTTCCAGTTACACCTGGGCAATATATCGATACTCTATCAATATGTCTATATGAGACGAGATATCATCTTAGATTTTGGAAAGCTTTTTAAAGGCTGCATGACAGTAGAGTGATGTCATTTTCTGAACTTACCAGACTGTTCTATTATTCGCCTTGACCCACTTAGTCATGATATCCAAATTACTGCTGATTATTTATCAAACATCTCATTTTATAAATAATCACCGTCTCAATATCGATATCGAGTATTCGATGGGAAATATTGTGATATTTGATTTTGGCCAAACCGCCCAGTGATCTGGGAGCGGGGCTTTGGTTCAGACGTGTGCCAGTAGGGAGAGGTCGTACACCATAGGAATGACATGTATGAACTTTGGAAATGGCCGTAGTTCCCCTTTAACATTATTGACATGCTTTCCCCACATCTCATAAATCATGTCATGGAAAAGCTCTGATCCATTGTCCCCGTGTGTATTCCATCATGTGATCGGGGCTTCCCCTGCCCTTTAGGGGACCCTTGCTATGATGTATTAATGCTGCGCCCCTCCACTCCCCCAACAACACTTTATAATTCAGCAATCAACCCTTCAAAGCTCCTTTTAACGATCAGTTGGGCCCATTGTGCAAAAACAATAAAAAAGGTAATTATTGTTGCTCCCTCAGGATATGTGTTTTTAAAGGTTAGAATAATAACTTCACAACTAGTCGCACACAAACACACTGGTAGCCTCGCGGCGCAACGTTAACCCCTTCTGTGGCGAGATTAACAGATTTAACCTGGGCCCTGCTAGCATTCTGAACGACAGCCATAATCTGTCACATTTATGATATTACATTTTCAGCCGTGAATCAGGTCAACTCATCTAATCCTTATCTCTCACATTCACTCTCTCCCCCCCCCCCCCCCCCCCCCCGCCTCAAGCCACGGTACAAAAGCTGTCAGAAAACCTAAAGTGACCAATGGAACCGTATCTCCTGTCAGGAACATTGAAATCAAATGGAAACATCATTGAGAATACAGAATACATGTGACACAGATTAAGGCTGCACATTTTTCATAATCTTGATTGCACGTAAACCGCATGTTTATCGTTTTGCAGTGTGACGGTGAGTGGTTGTACTTAATCGTACTGGACGTAAATCACCTCGTGGTGAGGTAGAAAGATATTTTAAAAAGAAGGGAAAACGTGGAGGACATTGCTGGTATCTGGTGCAATTCTGACCCTTTTTATAAACGGCAGTACCGTATGCTGGATTACATAGTTGGTTATTGAGCTGCAGCAATCAGTTAATTATGGTGTTCATTTTCTTTTGATTGACTAAAAACAACATAATTGAGAATTGATTAATTCAAGCAAAAGTGACACATTTGATGGTGTCAAAAATGGGCACTATACAAGAAGGCTCCTTATGAAAACATCCACTTATGAGTTGAAATCATTTACATACCAACCTTCCACCAATCTTGTTCATCAGCAATAAACTTAACAAAATTCTGCAAAGAAGACAATGAGCCGCAGCCAATCAGAGGCAGAGTAGGGCGGGTCTTCGCGGAATGTGGGAGTGGAAAGAAATCAAACTACTGTAAACGGGCCGCTTAGCTGCTAATGGTCATTTGCACATTAAAGGGCACGTCAACTTTCCACTTATTGCTAGTGTGCTATTGGTTTACCTACCGCTATAGGAAACTTTTCACTTGATTCTGATGTTTTGTAGACAAAAGGATCGATTGATTAATCTCGAAGATAAATGGCCAATTAACCTAAATGAGGAAAACAATATAGTTAGTTCCACCCCGAGCATTGATTCTAGTGTGGTGCTGTGTAATTGTCATTAAATAACAGATGCTACATATTATTTACATGTTGACTTGTTATCTGTGGGGTGGTTAATAATATATTCCCTCCTTAGTTTTGGGAAACCTTGCCATCTTTTAAACTACTTCAAAGGGATCCATATCACAATGAGTATGCCTCTGTGAGAGCCTTTGCGTTGTGTTTTCAAGTTGTCCGTCCCATTCTCATGAACGTGATATCTCATGAACGTGATATCTAGTCTTCAAATGTGGCACAAATGTCCACTTGGACTCAAGGATGAACTGATTGAAATTTGTCTTTCAAAGGTCGAGGTCGCTGTGACCTCACAAATCACGATTTTGGCCATAACTCATACGAATTCTAAGTGATGATATTTTGGACAGACAAACAAACACGAGGCAGTCATTCTACTTTATGAGTCTATGTTTTTAATCACTGTTGGACAACATGTCGTTATCTCATTTTTTAAAACTCTTTTCTGTTTTATTTTGACAGGGCTTTTCCCCGACGTGGGAGGTGGCCATTTTCTGCCGAGGCTCCGGGGAAAGCTGGGACTGTTCCTGGCCTTGACGGGCTTCCGTCTTAAGGGACGAGACGTGCAGAGAGCTGGAGTCGCCACTCACTTTGTAGAGTCTAAGAAGGTACGGTACAAGGCTGTATGCAATTCATAAGACGGTAAGGCAAACACTTGACGGGCCAAACAACCAGGATTTTTACCAATGTATTGCTTTCAATGCATTATCTGAGTGAGAGTGGTGGTGGTGGTGGAGGACAGGAGCATGGTAGGGGGGGGGGTGAGGTTAAAGCTCCGCTGGAAAGCCGGATGCTGAGTCACTGGCTGTCTCACTCTTGTTTAAAGGTGCCAACATGGCGCTGGCAGGTTGTGTTTGTCTTGCTGTTGGCGTGAGGTCAGAACAGCAGGCAGCAGAGTTTATTCAGGACTCTGACCTTGAGTTTCAGGACAGATGTGCAAGCGGGTGGATTTAGTTTGTTTGTGCAACTTTAACAGCAGTTTGATCAAAAACAAGGCTGGAAAAGTACCTCGTACATCTATCGAATGTATGTGTTGTTTTTCTCATTGATTGAAGCCATAACCACAAATGGAGAACCATTCTACTTCGATAGATCCCAGAGCTGGAGAAGGAGCTGGTGGGCTTGAAGTCTCCCTCTGCTGAAGACGTCTCCAGAGTGCTGGATTCATACCAGAACCAGGTAAGACTCCTCAACGTTCAACCTCAAAATATCCAAAACAGCTTAAAAAGGCAATGAGGCGTTCGGTCGTATGTTATTATATGAACGCTTGAGAGTCAGTGTCTGTCTGTGTTGATGGTTGTTCTCTGTCCACAGAGTAGTCTAGGTTCTGAGAAGCCGTTCGTGTTGGACAAACACATGTCTGACATTGACAGGTAGGCCTTGAATTTTTTCTTTTCCCAAACTTAATCTGACAGGAGTACCACAAAAACTAGTAACAGCTAGGTACTGAAAGGATGAGGCTTATATGCCACTCAGCCCCAAGAGCATTGGTTCCCATTGAGGATCAACAGCCGGGCAGTGTTTTGGCAGATGTTACTCAAACAGGAGTACAGGAGGGAGTGTATTTGTTGCGGACTATTTATTACAAGATATTATAGGATTTTCACCACACAGAAAATACTTGTTATTACACTTAGCATAATCAATTCAATGTTGGTTTTGGTCCATTTATGGATTTTGTTGACAAAAGAAAAATGTGTAATATTTCCAACCCGATCTTTTAAAGCGGAAACGTTGTGACTTTGATTGAGAGTGAACTGGTGTAACCTTCCCTCCCTTCAGGCTGTTCAGCTCCAGCAGTGTGGAGGGCGTCGTGCAGAACCTGAAGGCAGATGGCTCAGAGTTCGCCAACAAACAAGCTGAGGTATGCTCTTGACCTGCGGCTTGATTGCAATCACCGACATAATCAGTTTATTCTCCAAGTAATTCTGCAGAAATGTAGCGACACGGGTGCAGAGGCATGCTGGCAGTCCCTGCCATCGACTCTCAGACACACGTACACTTTAGCTGTGGTTCGATGAACTATTTGAGCGAACTGCAGCTCCGCAGCCCTGTTACTCCACCATCAGATAAATCCCACTGACGGTGCTGAGATGGATGCCAGGGCATTATTTAACTTTGAATGTTTTGAATTAGTGGTTACCTCAGTTTAAGCACTTAATGGGGTTAGTCTTAGTCCTGTTGGCTGGACCAGAATCCCCTCCTGAGAGATTTCAGAGCTCTGAGCAGACCAGAGTGGCTTCGTTCTACAAATGTTCCTTAACGATTCTAAAACTGACTCTTCATGGATGTGACTCTCGTCTCTTATTTCGTTTTGCACGTCATTGGTACGTCACGATGCTCCAGTGAGGTCAAACTTATATAACCTTATGTAACAGTGCACATGCCCCAGATTAGACCCCCTCTCCTCATTGCCCCCTCCTGATCACTCCAGGATTAATAATACTGTAGAACCGGTCAGCTGTTATCTCTTATTATGTGTTTGTGGTTTGATTTGAAATATGAAATATGGGGGGGGGGTCAGCTCAGCTCAGGCATTAAGCATTTATTATAAACCCACTTCCTCAGTTCCTACTACACCACTGACTCACTGTCTCGCCTTTTACATTAAACATTTATACATATCTTTTTCCTTATTTACACATTGCTTTGCTTGTTTGTTTTTTATGATTTGATTTGATAATTTGTATATATATGTATATATATATGTATTATTTTTCTTTTTAAATCTAAAAGCACAATAAGCAGTGCATCACTACCTTTTAGTTTGAAGTACACAGAAAAGTTCCCCGTGTCTCCTCTTCCAGACACTGTCCAGGATGTCTCCCACGTCCCTGAAAATCACCCATAAGCAGCTGGAGGCGGGTGCGACTCTGAGCCTGCAGGACGTGTTGGTGATGGAGTACCGGCTGAGCCAGGCCTGCATGGTAAAAACGGAGAAGTTATCGTCACGCATCAGCTTCTTTCTCATGCTTTTCACTCTTGTAGTAATCCTAATTGGGTAGGATTTGAAGGATCGGTGAATTACTCAGCCCATAGTATTCTTTCACATATTAACGTGCATGTATCTTTAAAGTTAAAATGTCAGTATTACTTCATCTTAATCATCTGAGACAGCTGTTTTAGTTGAGCTGTGACTTAGAGTGAAATGTAAGAGGATTGTATCTCACGGGATTGTTTCCGTTGTTTTGCAGCGGGGCTGCGACTTTTATGAGGGCGTACGAGCCGGTAAGTCACTGCAGTGCATGGGTACAACGAAATATTGTGGATATGAATTTGAGTGGGTGTAGCATAGTTCATATGAATGCAGAGAGGTATGAAGACTTAAAACCACAATGAAAAATATGGTAATATTTATTCAAAATGTTTTGAAAATATCAAATAAATACTAGTTTTTATTGCTGGACAGCATCTCGGTCACATCATCAGATTCCCCCTTCTAATGTCGTGATTTGTGCTTGTTTCCAGTGCTGGTTGACAAGGACCAGAGTCCCAAGTGGAACCCTTCGACGCTGGAGGAGGTGTCTGAGCAGGCCGTGGACCAGTGCTTCTCCTCGCTGGGAGAGAAAGACCTGACGTTCTGATGCTTCCCACCGCTAAGCCTCCCCCCACATCCCTTTGTGGTCAGTCATGTGAGAGGACTGTACTGCCGAGGATGAAGAAAAAGTCTTGTTATTTTATGACAAGCACATGCATAGGTCACATACTCAATAGGTTTGTCTCCATACTGTTTAAAACTGTGACGGAAATCCAGGCTGAGAGGAGAAGGTCTGATTCATGTTCCTACTCTGAAAAAGTAAAATAGTAGCAGAAGAGATAGCTAACAGATGCTCGGTGTGTTATGTCTTTTTTTTACATAAGTTGTACACCAGTAACTCTCCCTTCTGCTGCAAGTGCAAAGGACTCTGCTGCACAGCAGCATTTACACGAGGACACGGGAGGAGAAAATGATCTCACCACTGAGTGCTTTATTACATTTCCTGTGGGTGTTTGTTGATGTGACATGGATCGGTATCATCTGTACTCCTGCAGTGTGGTCCCTCCTACTGCGGATAATGTATTGGCTCTATTTGGTTTGTTTTCTTCTCTTTTTCCATTATTTTCCTTTTCACTAGTATCTGTACTTTTTCAGATGTAACATAAATAAAAGGAGTTTTCTCTGACATATGCAAACAACTCTCCCTAGACTAGTGGCAGATTTAGAAGCATATCAATATTTGTTCTCAATTATTGTTACATTGCATTTTAGAACTCGAATGTGTCTGTGTGTGATAGTGTGTTTTTGTAATTAACTTCGTCTGATGGACACGTCACCGTATTTCAGTCGGTATCAAAGCGCCTCGCTCAACGTTTGTTCTCAATCGTTGCATTATTTATGAGACAGCCAGCCAGATTGGGCATCAATGCTGGAACAGAGGGCAATAAAGAGAGCCGATAGCGTAACAGAAAAGGCTGTGTGTGGTCTTGGTGAGTGAAGAAAACAGCTTGTGCTTCAAAGAACCACGTTTATTGAGGGCGTGAATCTTTTTATGACCTGCTTTGCAAAGTGCTCTTGTGAACACAGCCACAGTTCGTTATCAGCGTGTGAGCACAAAGCTGCCGCTCAGGTATGAAAGTCTGGAGATTAAACATTTATTTTAGTTTTAGTGTTGGGTTATAAACTGGTCCGTTTGACCTTCAGCGCATAGTTTATGTGACTGGCATAACTGTCCAAAAGGTTCATTAGAGACCACGGTCTGTTGCACATGAATGACGGGTTGTTCTACAGGCTCGTGAAGAACACGTGGAGCTCTCTCAGTAAGCAGACAGGATCACGTACTGTAGACAATAAACAGTCTGAGTATTTCTGTCTGCTCCACGGATAAACGCCTCATGCTTTACAAACGAGCGCTGGCCAGCAGTCACTTGTAAATCCTTTTGTTTGTTCTTTATGCAGCTGGACTTGTAACCCGCTCTGTGTTCACTCTCATACAGGATGCAGGATACGCGCCTCTCTTGTTTGACAGGTGTTTTATAAATAAATACTGTTGAGGCTGGTTGTTCCACAAATCTGTTGAAAGGCACCCGTGTGAGGTTGTTCTGAAGTAGTGGTTTAGAAAATAACAATGAAATATTTCAAAACTGATGCAAGGCATAAATCAGATTTATTGGCATAATCAGTTTTTACACATACTGGATGTACAGTTTGCTAGTTCAATGAATATTAGACTACAGGAATATGCAAAACGTCACTCATTTTATGTTATTCTTCACGATATATCCACAGGCAGACGTGTATCATCTTACGAAAGCTACTTCCCGGAGGCCAATTCTGTCTTTTCTGGCGAGTCGGGTCATATGGGTTCTGTCACTGCTCATCTGGCTACTTGTGTTTCACTTTTATAGTCAAGTCAGCTCCTATTGTGTTGCTTCAGCTCCACCACTCCGACTGCCGTTTCATCTACGGGTCACTTTGACTGCTGTACAGGAGTTGTGATTCTTTGTGGAGAAACTCTGTTTTACAGAGCTTGTCGATTAAATCAAATGTCCTTTAGTCGACAAAATGAATGGTGGTTGTTGTAAGAAGTTCGTTGGTTGAGGACAGCCCTACTTGTCATCGTCATATATGATAGTAAACTGGACATCTTTGGGTTTTGGACAGTCGGTTGGATAAAACAAGTAACAAGCAAAACAAATACAGTGGATCACTTTGGGCTGTGGGAAATTTCAACACGCATTTTTCTGACATTTTAGAGACTAAAAAGGTGAAGAATTCAATTAACAGATCAATTGATAATGAAAAGAATCGTTAGTGGCAGCCCTAATTTGATCCGTGCTAAAGGGCACAACAGCCTGAGGGATTCTATCCTTCTGGTGATGAGTAAATCCTTCAAAAAAGTGTTGGCGGACGATTTAGCAGCATCTGCCGTCTCTATCGAAATACCTGCTGGCAGTAAATCATTTAAATTGGGTGACCTTTAAAAAAACGACAAATCCCGGTATTCAAAAGGTGGCGTTGGCAGATGTTTGAATGAAGACAGGCGTTCTCACTGGATCACATTTGTAACTCTTTCTGGTGCAGGTACAGTTCCTTCATGGCTGTCAAAAGAAGGATAATCCAATTCACTGCTTTTCTTTTAGACTAACCACAAGACCCGATCTATGCCAGAGCTACAACGATGCATCTCTTGTGAGTTTGTAAACAAAGGTGATACCACAATTTGTAAAAATGATTCTTTTCTCAGTGACGACGTCACACTCAAAATGCACAGTAATGTCTGACATCAACATGATGGCACCATCTTTGATGTATTGCCTAAGAAATACCCGGTTTGGTGTTGGTATTCTCAATATCATTGAAAGCTATTTGTAAAAAAAATAAAATGTGCATCTTAAATTGCATGAACTGAGCAAATCACATTCTCTTCACACCGCCATTGGCTCTTTCTTGTGCTGTGGAAACAGGCCTTTTTGTTTTTCCTTTTAATCCCAATGGTTAATAGAAAACAGTGTTCTGCACAGCAGGGAGATTAGATTTATATAATTTCATCTGAAGCAAAACAAATGCAGTCAGATTAAGACTCAGGAATATGGCGTGTCATCTCTAATCTTTAGTGTGCTCACAACACGTTTGGGTCCACCCCAACAGATTAATCTGCCCACACAGATTAGTGTAAACTATGTTTCAGAGTTGGTTTTTTAGAGTGGTGTTTGTGGGGAGGTGTTTTATACACATCATATCTGATTTAGAGAGGTCTAGAAACCTAAGTCAGCAGCCCTATGATCACTCATTACCCAGCTCACCTAAACAATACAGCTTGTTAACGCTGTAATGCTGTTAACGAGATCTTTTTGAATTACGCTCTTCACCAAAATGGGCACCATGTCAGACAGCACTGAAACAGCAGGGGCCAGTTGCATAAGACTAGACCTAGTCTTAGTCTTAAATATAACTTTAAGTCAGACTTGCTATAGACACTAAAAGTTACCTGTTGCATGAAGCTTTGCTGTGAGTGACTAAAGTAGGCCTGTCGCACACGGCATTATGGGTGAAATAAGACTTCACAGAAGAGAAAAAAACAGTGGATGCAACAGCAACGCCACACCAAGTATGGGAGAAAATGAATCCGACGGTCGTTTAAGATGTTCAGAAACAATTCAGGAATATGGTGCAACAATCCCAAAAAGTTATGAACAAACAGTTGAGTAATAATAAGTAGCTAAAAATGTGCTAAAAGTAATGGATAAACAGTTGGAATGCTTAGCTAAAGAATTGCTAAAAGGAATGGGCAAATGATTGAAATAGTTAACTAAAAGTATTAGATAAACAGTTGGAATATATAGCTAAAAGGAATGGGTAAACGTTTGAAATGGTTAGCTAAAAGTTAGTCAAAAGTAATAGATAAACAGTTGAAAAATGTAGCTAAAAGTTATGGAAAAAACTTTGAAATAGTTAGCTAACTGATCTTCTAACCGACTGTTGCCATCGAAGACAAGTCTAAGGACTAAAGACTAGACTTAGACTAAGTTTATGCAACTGGCCCCTGTATTGGCTCGACTTCCCAATGCAATGGCACTTACACATCAACTGTATTGTATTGGTAGTGGTTAGTTTTCTATCAATACTGAAACACTGTCAGTGTTGTAAGAGAAGACCTGGGGAGAAGGCAAGTGGAGAGAAAAATACCCTGCCACTGTTGGCTTATGGCTTGTGTTAAAGTATTCTTACGGTCGCTGGTTCCTACTATTACGGTAATAACTACAACACCATTCAAAGCTGTTATCACTGCAGATAGTTGTATGGCAGTTTAAGTGTCGTCACCAATGCTTTTCAGTAGAGCCTAGCCAGCAACGTAACTTGAATTTTGGGCAAATCCCAATGACATCATTAAGAGTGCCTGTGCACAAATCTGCAGCTACGCTACATCTCAGTCCAGGGAACAAAGACCAGACCTGTGTAATGTACCTTCTGATATAAATCATACATTACAAAACAGTGTTGGGCTCATAGTAACATTCATTAAGGACTTTGGCGGTTGTGAACCTGTATTCCAAATATATCTACTCCGTCCCCTGGTTAGTATCGGTGCCCTCCATTATGGCGCAGCACCACCCTATTTTAAGAAGTTGTATATATAGATTGGGTTTCAAGGTTTGCATATTTGTGCTTTTGTCCTCGATAGGGCACATGGCAGTATTTCTCGGTTAGGCGTTGCACAATAACACAAAGTTGACAAAATAGGCCTACAACATTTCTACATAAATCACATTTTTTTTCTTTTTTTTTTTCTGTTGACAAGCCAAATCCTCTTTGAAAAGTGTGTCAATCCTCTCTCGGGCCCTGTTTTTTTTTTTTGCGGCTGAGAGGCCAGCAGGTCCCCAGTAATCTGGGTCCTAATGTAAAAAGTTCTCACGTTGTGACTTGTGTACACAGAGTATCCTGGAGTGTCGGAAATACACCATTTGTGCACATGATTTCCTGGTGATTCATTGTGAGGACCCTGCCTGCTGGATGGAGGGCTGCGGTCGAGGCTACCTAATGGCAGTGTGGGAGAAGCAGAGCGGAGGAAGACGCTCCTCTTTGCAGATCAGCCACAGGGTCTCCAGGGAGGCCATTATAGGAGAACTTCAGCCTGCAGAGCTCTTTGTCAGAGCAGAAGGAGCCGGACAGCTGGGTGTGTTTCTGACCTGATCGTCGCAGTGAAGGTTTTCAAGTGAGAGTCTTGACCAAATGAAGGGATCTATTAATAACTCCCTCCGTAAGAGGATTGAATCTTGGCCCTGGGGCAGCATCAATGACTGGGGTAGACTTTCACTGGCAAGGGGCACCATTAGAATTCCAGGTAATATCGGATAGCATTTCTTGCTTTGCGTTATGGGTCCAGCCACTGAGGGCCAAGACCTACCGGTTGAGGGGACAAATAAGGTCAGAGACAGATGAGCTATCCAACTGAAGACACTGCAGGCTCCAGCTTTCATCCAGATAATCACAGGAATGTGGACAGGATCAGAGTGCTTTGGTCACTTTGGAGAAGGGGTTTTTAGGTTCAATCCCAGTATAATCCAAACCAAAAGTAGGTAAAATCGGAATTACTGACAGCTCATTCATATTCCTGCACACAGCAGGTAGATTCTTGAAGGATTCATTCTGAACGAAGGTCCTTGAGACCAGTGGCCTTGTTTAATCCCACGTACAACCTCAAGTATCGATTTCAAGGCAGTCTTGGCCTTTCCACTGCGGCATCCCTTCTCATGTCATGGCACGTCACATTCAATGTAGGGGATGTCGCTGTAACGGCGGTCTACCTCCACCCACTGCTGCACGGCCCGGGCCACGATCTCCTCGGAGAGCCTCTGGGCGTACTCCAGCAGCACCGGGTTGGCATTAAGGGAGCTCTCCGGCGAGCCCATCTCCGAGTGAACCAAGTAGGCTTTCTCGCCCTTGCGCTCCACCTTCTCTGTGGAGTTCGCATTCTGGGCAGTGGAGTCGCTCCTCTTGGATTTGACACACCCCATACTCTGGAGGATGTCGCATTGATTTACTTTAGGCTGGGAGGTGTGCGCTGGCAGTAATGTGCGAGAGTCTTTGGTTAGATTCCTAACTCGCACATCAATGTTGTCATTTTGATTCTGGAAGTGAGCAGTCGGTACGTCCCAGAAGCAACCCTGTGCTTCCCCTCGACTTCTCTCTGCTGTGGTCGGCTTTTCAGCTCCTGTCATCCGCTCCCCCTCTCATCCATGTCTGAGTGCCAATGTGTGTGGTAAATTCAGAGGGCGCTGGGGCGCAACCGGCTAGGAGGCCCATCCCCGTGTGGGTCTGGTGGCGTTGAAACAGTCGGTCTTGCTCCCTTGCTGGCCAGAACCCATCGCTTCCTCAACTGCAGAAAAAGAGATAAAGCGTTTTTTAGTGATTTAATTTCCACCAGAGGCAGCCAACGAGTGCCAGATGGCGGCAACGAGGAAAGGATTTTCACAGTGGCTGTGGCAACTACGTGACCCAGACTCCAGCGGCCGGCTCGAGGTCAAGGCCTCTGGCGGCTCACCTCTGAAACACACTCTGCCCCTCTGCACATCAGCTGCGTTACACATTCACCTCCCCCCCCTCCACTACCTTCGGAGGGTTTTATGACTCAATCCCTCGGCCTATTTTGTGTTGCATGACACAGACACGTCTGTCCCTAGCTTGAGTGCACTGATGATGTTTTGTTGTAAGCCTGTGTCTCCCATCTGTTCCACTAACCGAGCCTCCCAGCCTGATTCACAGTGACAGCTCCTTTTCCAGGACTACGGGCCTTGCTGCACAGCAAACATGTGCTTCATTCAGAAAGCTGCATGCTGTAGTCTGCACAACACCAGGCCATTAATGATTCATGCAGAACAGAGAGTCTCCCTGTGAGTAAAACAACATTTGGAGGCGCACACAACCACAGAGGAATTTGAACTGTCACTAAATCCTCCAGATCTGGTATTATGTTAATGAGATTAAATAGCGGTAAGTGTGTCTTAATGTTAATGTGCACACCAAAATGTGAGAGCATCAATTAGCTGTCAGACAGACACATGGGATTTGGAATAAACCTGATACCTTAATGAATGAAAATACCTCCGCAAACATGAGATCACAAATGAATATGACAACAGGATGTGCTGAGATCCCGTAAAGCTGTACATACTTTTAACAGAGTGTGGCAAATGCGTCAGGGTTTCCTCCATTCCAACAAAAAACAATCGATGGAAGAAATAACCCACGGTCGTTCAAATAAACAATAATCCGGGAATCATCTGTTGTCGCGCTGGTTCTTCTGCCCACTCCTCAGCTCCCCAAACAGCATCCGAGCGATTTCAACTTAAAACGTTATTGATTGTGTGCAATGTTTAAAGAAAACAAATATATATATACATCTCCGAAGTTGCTGCTGCTCACTGGTTTGGGCTCCGCATCAGATTTCAATATAATCTCTAAAGGTGGGGTAAAAATCCCAAACTGGTGGACCAGACGGCAGAGGTTTCCCTGTTGCCTTCACGCCGGTCCAACGCCGAGTGGCGCTCCTCAGCAGAGAGGAAAGCAAATGTCTGGACTGAGTTTAAGTGCAACGACGCTGCACGGCAACTACCGAGCTGCAGCGGCGCTCAGGAGGAGCGAGTCCAGGCGCGGCACACCGACAGCGGCTCCGCACCGCCGCCGGCTGGTACGACACTGCCATCTGGCCGCGACACGGAAACGCTGCATCGAAATAAAAAACCTCTGTGCCAAAAATGACCACACTGATCTTCAGTGTGTTTGCATCAGTGGTGGAAAAAAAATATAATAATATAGATTCTTTACCTCAGTAAAAGTCACTATTGTTTATAGGCTACATTAGCCTGTATTAGTGGATTTTATTATTACTCACTGTAAGTGTTTGAAATGTTTAAAACTCAAAAGTTATTCTTTGAATTAATTTAATTCAATCATTGAAAGTATTTCCATGGGAAAAAAATGGCTTTCTTTCAGCCTTAAGCAATTCTGTAGGGCCAACATCATTTACTTTGGTTTGATCAATTTAATTTACTAATGTAATTTCAGTACTGTAAAATTAAGTTGGACTTATCTTTAGTAAATAAGATGCATCAACCCTAATTTATTAAGTTGACCCAAGCACAGTAAATTAAGTTGGATACATCCCTAGTAAAATAGCTGGATCAACCCTGACAAATTAAGTTGACCAAACCCAAGTTAATTAAGATGGACACAACCCTAGTAAATAAGTTGAACCAACCGAAGTAAATTAGGTTGGAAACAAACCTAGTAAAAAAGATGAATCAAGCCTAATACATTAATCTGACCCAACCCAAGTACATTAAATTGGCCCAACAGAATTACTAAATTATAAATAAATTATAAAAGAAAGTAATTTAACCATGTGAATATACTTTCCACAATTGAATTAAGTTAATTCAAAGAGTTATTTTTCGACTTTATTGTATCTGAAGCTGGTGGAAGAGGTAGAGCTATTTTGACTACTACTTATAGTTGGGTAGTTTATTCTATACCAATGCATTCTTATACAAGCTCATGTTTATAACCTATATAAAATAGAATCCCAATTTTCAAAGTAACTAGTAGGCTAATACTAGCTACTTTGGGGTATATCTTTCTATGCTAACTTATGAAACAGTCTTTTACTTGCAAGATATCTGTCTATGTTGCCTTATTTATTTAGCGCATGCTCTTATTCCTTAAGAACCATGCCATTAATGTCCACTTTATTGGGTGAATTTTGACTTTATGAATTCAGATTTAATAAGAGTAATAATTAGAGGTGTATCAGTTTCTGGATGTGGTCTTTGGCGGCCAACGTGATCAATACTGCATTCTTTTTTCATGCTGCCACATATGTCACACACTTGAGAGAGATGAGTGGACTCTGAAAGCACCAGGGCTCTGTAAAATGATACAACTTGTTAAGTTCAGAGACAGGGTCACTAATGTTTCTAAAGCTGACTGGGAAGTCGCTTTTCCTGAATGGATTTTACATTTCAAATCATCAGATTGTTTCAGGTCGCCATGGGACTGTGATGTATGGCCTTTCTGATCTGAACGACATGAACTTGCCACACGATGGCACTGTCCTCTCATGTGCTACAACCAGGGTTCACCAACAAGGATTTGGACAAGTCCTGGACTGACGGTTTTCTCTAGCGTTGTTGTTTTTTTCATTTTTTTTATTTATCCCAGTGCGGGGAACGATGTAGCCTATTTTAAATTGTGCACGTGCCAATAATCATCTCCTCTCACTTCTAGAATGACTTGACTTGACCTGGCTAAAATTGTAACTCCTATTTTTACTCAAGGATTAAATGTATTTCGACAACCAGTCTCCACCATGTACCTGCCATCAAAGACAATTCGCGGTTAAACGTGCAAATCTGACAAAAATACTAGATTTAAAGTGCAATATTTTTAAACAAACGTATTAAAGCACAAACTCACGAATCCGCCTTTCTTGCTTTCTTTCATAATATGCTGCAGATAGGCTATTCTGTTGTGTTGTGTTTATTTGCTTAGCTCTTCAAATTAACTCAAACTGTATTATACCACCAGGGATAATTTGGCTGCAGCCAGGATTACAAACATTCATCATAAAAAACATTCATCACATAATGCAACAGTCTGGACATGCCACAGGGACACACAGTACAAGTGCAAAATCACGTGAAATGAAGAGTGCAAACAACTGAATGCCAAAGAGTCTGCATAAGATGCAAATTCAGAAGCCCTTTGCGCAATCACTATAAGAAAAGTGAATTTATCCATCCGTGGACACGTTAAGCACATGCCCACAGTCTCCATCCCTTTATGGTTTGACAAGGAAAAAAAAAGTTTTCATGTCAGTCGGTTAAAACTCATTGTTGCCTGTCCAGCCAATCATAGTTTTTGACGACACAAAAGAGGCTAAAGTTGGAGTATAAAAAGGTGTGCGCTAATAAAGTATGATGCCTATCAGAGTGCGACATTAATCCAAACCCAGTCCAGTCGCGCAATAGGTCCAGCACAAACCAAGGGATCTTTTTAAACCAAACTGCACACCTTAGAGACAATGCATCTGTCTCAGACTGTGCTGTATCTTAGTTTGCTGATTGCTTTGGGTTCAGTAGTTTTGAGTGACCAAGAGACGCACCAGCAGCCCTCCGCCACCAGCCCAGAGGACACGGAGCAGTGCGCTACCTGCGAGGTCCGGCAGCAGATTAAAACCATGCGATTAAATGCGATCAAATCTCAGATTTTGAGCAAACTGCGGATGAAAGAAGCTCCTAATATCAGCCGAGATATTGTGAAGCAGCTCCTGCCCAAAGCGCCGCCGCTGCAGCAGCTTCTCGACCAGTACGACGTGCTGGGAGATGACAACAAGGATGTGGTTATGGAGGCGGACGATGAGCATGCCATCACGGAGACAATAATGATGATGGCCACTGCACGTAAGTCTTTATTTCGCTTTGTTTTTCGCATTATGACAAGGACGTGGTCAGACGTCTCCAAAATAGTTTTTTTTTACGCACGGGACAGAGTGCACGAAAGACGCGATCAATAGTATTTATTTTGACTACACGTAACTTTACCAGGTTTTTATATAGGATATGTGGATATACCAGCATTACCAAGATTTAAAACTGCAAAAAAATAGGTCAGGGGAGTTTGGAAGACAGCGCGCGCGGTCATTACGCGCACAGACTGTAGGCTTTTCTAAACTTTATTAGCCCACTTTCAGAGTTCAAACGGCGTGTCAGGGATGTTTCTTTACACCAGTTTATTTCTTTATGTGAATTTCAACTGCACATGGTCATTAACCCCTTTCTCTCTCTCTCTCTCTCTCTCTTGTGTCTCTCCAGCCGAGTCCATCGTCCAAGCGGACGGGGAACCAAAGTGCTGCTTTTTCTCTTTTACTCAAAAATTGCAACCCAATCGCATAGTCCGGGCTCAGCTCTGGGTGAATCTGCGCCCGTCGGACGAGGCGACCACAGTGTTCCTGCAAATCTCCCGCCTGATGCCGGTCACAGACGGGAGCAGGCACATACGCATCCGCTCCCTGAAGATCGACGTGAATGCCGGGGTCAGCTCTTGGCAAAGTATAGACGTCAAACAAGTGTTGGCTGTGTGGCTGCAGCAGCCGGAGACCAACTGGGGCATTGAGATTAAAGCCTTCGATTCGAGCGGAAATGACTTGGCCGTGACCTCCGCAGAGCCCGGAGAGGAAGGACTGGTGAGATGAACCACTATTTTACATTTAACTGAAACCTTATGATACAGTTTTTGCTAAAGTGATTGCTATCAGTTTGTGGCAGAATTAGCAGCAGAATTAGCCCATTGTATCTGGGACTCATATTATTTCAATAATTGGACCATCCTGCATGAAACAAAAATAATTTCTAAAAGTCCAGTGCATTTTGGTTTCTCTGTCGTGCTGCTCCGGAGGTTTTAACTTTGGGCTGTGCAGAGAGGCTTTGCAGAGTCAGCAGGTGGTTAAACATTCATGCATTTCACTGCTGGAAGAGGGAATCAAGATTTAGGCCTTTTGAAAGCTGTTAATCAACACAGACTCCATGCAGGCGCACACCTGCATTTGGACAAATGCCCAGTCCACAATAACCTCAAATCTTATCGCTTGATTACATAAAAGTCACCTGCCCCTCATTCCTTAAAGTATTCTGTATGACTGTGCAAATCAGAGTAATTGCCTGCACACACACACACACACACACTGCTGCTATCAATGACAAACACTTATCGTACGGCTCAAATACTGGCACGGGCTCTCAGGCAATTAGAATACCTAGACGGCTGTGGTTAACCAACCGTCAGATGATTTCATTTCTTTAAAACTCAAAGTTTCATAATATTATCGTGCCATGTTTGAGAACCAGCTGCCAAAGGGTCGAGGGCACCAGATTAAAAGATGCAGGAAGAATGCTGTCATCCGCCTCCTTTTGCAAACCAGCTATTTTCAAAGTATTCACACGCGCTTTGTCGTTGCAGCAACCGTTCATGGAGGTGAAGATCTCAGAGGGCCCCAGGCGTACCAGGAGAGACTCGGGCCTGGACTGTGACGAGAACTCTCTAGAGTCCCGGTGCTGCCGTTACCCGCTCACTGTGGACTTTGAAGACTTTGGCTGGGACTGGATTATTGCTCCAAAGCGCTACAAGGCCAACTATTGCTCCGGGGAGTGTGAGTACATGCACTTGCAGAAGTATCCGCACACCCACCTGGTGAACAAGGCCAACCCCAGAGGGAGCGCTGGCCCCTGCTGCACTCCCACCAAGATGTCGCCCATCAACATGCTCTACTTTAACCGAAAAGAGCAGATCATCTACGGCAAGATTCCTTCCATGGTGGTGGACCGCTGTGGATGCTCTTGAGTTGGGACGGGGAGACCGTGGCGAGAGGGAGAGGGGAGGCCGGAAGGGCTGTGGCTTCATCCGTCCTCCAACTTCAAACTTTTTAACACAACCAGTCCACCAGTTCCAATGCTTTCCTGCAGAACACGGTGCAGTAGAACCAGAGTAGAGGCCACAAACAGCCCGACCTTCCCGCAGGGCAGCTCTATCACAACCCGGCATAGCTCTTACTTTTCTTTCCTCCAGTGAAATCTTAGCCATAGAGGCTTGAAGTCAGATGGATGCAGAAACATACACATACTCACACACATGCCGGACCGTGGAGGGAATGTAGACAGAAATGATCAAAGTTATCCAAAAACTGTTTTTTTCCCCCTGTATCTGTGTTCTGTGCTGTCCATTTATACACACATGCTGACAGATTATACTCATACGCCGTCTACTCCACTCCACTTCACTTGTAGCCAACATAAAAGCTATTACACTTTTTTGCTAAGATATGTGTTTGTGATAATCATTTTTCAAGTTATGTTGTCAGAGTGAAACCAGGAATCCTCATGGACCTTTTGAAAGGGCTTGGAAAAACACTCATAAGAGTGATATTTCTCACTGGCAGAAAGTGTTTTAGTGCACATAGGGTCATAGAAGTCGATTAAAAAAGATGAAAACTGGCTGCGCGGCGAACCCTTAATCACTCCCATATTATTTGAACTGCATCACTATCTTGGAAAATCAAACGCAATCCTAAACAGAGGTGGTGACGTTGTGGTTGGTCAGTCCTGAGATCTTATTGACACAAAACTGTTCCACCAGGGTGAAATACCACTTTAGGTCTTGACACGTTTTCATGTTCTCTACCATACATACATGCAGCAACATACCCGACCGAGGAGCACTCTTGCTCAGACATAACCTTCACTATCCAACAAAACAGCCTGACCCTGGACCCTGCCCGATACACTTGAATTATTCTGATTGTAAATTCACATGACTGGACAGAAGGACTTGAACTGAAGGCACAGTGAATGCAGCCTACAAATGAAAAAATAAATGTGTTTAAGACAGAGAAAATGGATTGTCGAGATGTATGAATGTTGAGATCATGCTTAAACTCTGTCGACAAACAACACAGTTTGCACTATGGCACACCAATAGAAGGAATTGGTTGCTACAAAAGTTGTAAAAACTGATTTTGATATGTTTGCTAATTTGTATTGTATACATATGCCATTGTTTCCATGAGGAGTTGCCTTTCTAAACCACCTGTTGGTAAATGTATAAAACCACAATCTAGCAAGATGTAATGCAGCAACTCTATATACTTGTTTTAACAAATAAAGTTTCTAGCTTGTTTGTTGAGTTTTGTTTCTTTGAGTATTTTGTATTTTGACAGCATGTTCTACCAACTGCACTTCACAAAGCAAGTATGCTCATATCCTATGAATCTGATTCTATACTGTTGCATTTAAGCTATATTTAGTTGCGATTCCTGGAATACGTGGGGGGACACAATGTCTTCTTGCATTCAATTTCCCAAATCAAACATAATATGAAATTACCACCTGCAACCATAAAACAGTATCGGTGGCTGCAGAGATGACTTCGTGTCATTCTGCTGACTCAGATCATGTCCAAGCTTGATGTTTCAGTATGAGTAACACCATGACCTGAACCTGAACATCGCAGCACCATTTCACACTTCAGCAGCTGAGAATCTTTATGCCTTCAACAAATGGTGTAAACTGATTACACAGGCGATGTGTGAGTGCGTGCACTGGGTGCATTGGTGTGTGTGTGTGTGTGCATGGAGAAAAGTAATGACGCACACTGTCTACCTGACTACACTTGCACAATCCCATCACCATAAGCCTGTTTTATTGTGAGCGTAATTCAGCCCAATTTCCCTGACTTAGCTTCTTTTTTCTTTTTTTTTCTTCCAATGAAGGGATGTTGAAAGTATTGCTGTCTAATGAGAGGATGTGAACACTGGTGCGCTCTGACAGCATGACCTATCCGACTGACGGCCTCATTGAGGCTTGACTTCCGCCCAGTAGAGGGCGAATTGAGCACTGCCCCCGAGAGCCACTTCCTTTCCTGCTGAGAGCTGGAAAGCTGCCATGACGATCGGCAGCAGCAGAGAGCAGACGGGTAGAGTGGATCCACAGAACTTCTTCTCCCTGGGGGGAGGATTTTAGATTCTATTTGCTGGTGGGGGGGGGGGGTCTGAAAAGATCTGTAAACAAGAGAACACTCAACAACACTTAACAAGAGATAAGTTAAGGTAAAATACCAAATTCAAATTTGAGCTTTATAAATTATTGCTGATTCAAAAGCACAGGGCAGTACTGTGGTATCTCCATCTGCAGTTTGACATGGGCATGCACTTTATATGAATATAATACTCTTTATTTTCACATTGTTACTAATAAAGCGTGTCTTGAGACTTGTGAAAATATGTACGAGTATGAAAATGCCATTGCTCCCAGGTCCCATGTATAAATGTCTGTTCAACTGGTTTTCATAGATTTCTGCTACAAAGTTTCAACTTTACACATCTTTGTGTCTTCACATTTAAATGGTACAGCTGTGTATCAATCCCCAGTTTGAGGCATTTCTGCCTCTTCAGATAGTAAACATGAAAGGTATAGCTGGAAATTAGAAGAGCTAGAATCAAACAAGTATGAACGTGGTGAGCCTCTCAGCATCGTACTTTTCCCTTCAGCTAAACGGTACAGCCGTAAACAGCTTGCGCCGGTATGAGCGGCTCTGATTCCTGTTTATCATGCTCAGGTGCATCATTTCATCCAGTTCTGTCCTGCAGTAATTGCTGCCGTCTGCTTGTGTCAAGCGTCTTTGCGAACGGGAGCTGGGAAACGTTTTCACTGAGCGTCGCTACATCTGTCAAGAGTCAGACCCTGGAGGACTGCATCCGCCAGCGACATTCCACCTCTTGACAGGTGAGGAAGTGAGAGTGAGAGAACGGGAAGAAGGATGTTGGAGGGGTAAAGGAGAAGTCCAAGGCAGCTGGAGACCCCGTTATTGGACAGGATTCCTGTTGTCATTAAATGGTGCGTTATATAGCTGCTTAATAATGTTTGATAATAATATGAAAACAGGCTTTGGTTATTGAATACTGAGAAACAAAACTTTGGCACCTTTTGAACACAAAGTTGATTTGAAGTCAAAGAAATCATATTTTCCTATTTACCGTTTGAGTATTCTGGTCCCAGTTTTGTTTTTATTTTTGCATCTTTTTGGAATTCCGGTGCTCAAAGCTTTAAAAATATACATTCAAAACAACTCTTTCCAGAAAAAGGGGAATACACAAAACTTTCTGTCAACATGTTTCTTCAGTCGATCACAGAGTAATTTGACTTTATCCCCTGGGAAATATGGATATCTGTCCCAAACGTCACGGCAATCCACCCAACGGTCGACTAGTCATTTGACCTCAAACGTAACATGTCAGACTCGTAGTGGTGCTAGATGAAAAGTCAGGGCATCACCAAAGTCACCAGTATTCATCCTCTGTCAAACAGGAATGTTTCATGGCAGTCCGTATTATCTCATTGAGTTTGGACCACACCGACCGGCCGTGCTAATCTAACGCATGTTAATCTACACATTTCTGTGAGTAAGCAGAACACAAGAGACGCGGTGCCCAGAGTTTATTTTAGGACGGTGTAATAGGTCTCTAGAGAAGGTCAATGTGCGCAGGTCAAGACACAGACAGGTGGTAGCAGCTATTCAAGAGAGCTTTCACTACTAGAGGCCTTTCCAGGAATGTGCGATGTATGGATGGAGAAGAGTTGAACTTGACTCTAGAGGCCATGGTCAAAGGACCAGAATAGAAAACTTAGCTGGGTGAAGAGATGAGAAAAGTGAAGGTCAAAGTTGCTGCAGTGTACTTGTTCTCCAGGAGTTATCAACTGAGCTGTTGAGAGTCTGTTGGGATGCGGTTATCCATTACAGTGGACCTGAAAGTCCATTCAATTATTTTAGTTATGGACCATTGTGTTTTTCTGTTAATATGTTTAAACTATACATGTAGTGTGCATACAATGATTGTCTGCTCTGTGTTCATTTATTTGGAGGAATCATATTTCAAGGCTTGGTACAGCTGACTTACTAAAAAAAAAAAACATTTTAATAAACATTGTTGACCTGCTCAGAGACTAAAACAATAATATTTTTCCTCACCACGTTTCCATTATTCCATAGAAGCCATCATAGATATAATCAGTTGGCTTTAAAGAGCAACATCTCTATAGGCCTCCAGATTTCCCCCACATCTGGATAAAGGAGGGGATACCCTGACCTGGCCGTGGTGCAGGGCCATGGACAACCGGTTGGGAGAGAAAAGGGGCTTGCCAGGTGCATCCCAAAACATTTGGAGCCTTTAACAGATGTGCAAATCATCTGGAGAAGTGTTACTGCTGACAGATCGCTCTGCGGCAGAGATCGTCCTCGACAACAACACGGTTCAAGACCGACGACAGATCAAGAGACCGAAGCAAACGTGTCTGCAAGGTTGGATGACATCATGAATTATAACTAATTATAAGCAATAATGCACTGAAATACTTGTATTGCCCCCCCCCCCCCCCCCAACAAGAACAAAACTCAATAACTTAAGCTCCTCAAATGGTGATGCATAACATCCTCTGAAACCCGCGGGATCGCAGCTATCGATGTCTTTCAGCGGCTGTAGCGGGCTGTGATAGTAGCGTGTCGGCAAAAATAACGCTACAAATTCTGTCGAGGGAGATGTGAATGAAATGGGTTTTATGGGTACACACGAGTCTCCCCCTCTACAGACATGCCCATTCTATTATAATCCCATGAATTTTGGGGCGAGAAAAAAAACGTGCAGTCTATTGCATGCAGTATAAATGTGTTATTTTAGGTGTATTTCAATATTTCTAAACTAAACAGTCTTGAAATTAGTTGACACGTGTATGACTGGAAATCAGAGACTTATGTGGCTCCAATGAGCCCAATTGTATTCATGTGTGATGATGTAAGTCCTCATAGTAGCCATTTCATTGTTCCGAGACCACGTTTTAAAACTAGACTATCGCTGTATAAAATGACCTGTTGTGACCTCTAGGATAATCACAGCTTCATATATCTTTACAACCACAAACTAAAGGTCTTTGTCTTAATGTGGTATTTCTAAGGGATTTCTGATCATTAACAAAAAAAAGAAATCAATTCTAGAGTGGTAAAATATTGTTACATTTAGCACCAAATCTGTGTAACAAATGGTTTTAACCCAGACATTGCTGCAGCACTTTATGAGACATAATAGAGCATGAGGATGACCATCATAATGTTCTAAGACCATGTACACTTTCACAATGTTTTTTGATGAATTCATTCTTTTTTATTTCTGATTCATGACTAGAACATACACTAGACTTGGCATACACTGCTGAGATGCATCTGCATCTCATACTAATCTTCAGGTTCCCAGCTTTTAGATGATGTATACCACCTCTATGTGACATATACTGTTGACCCCTAAAGATCCCCCTTAAAAAACATGTCTGTGTGGGTCTCTAAGGATTAACGGATAACATGGGACATTCTTCCATAATATCAATTTGATCATGTTTTTTTCTTGTCCTTTCAATCATTATCTTTTATCTTCACCCTCGTTGATCATGGGCTGGTCAGTAACCCGACATGTTTCTGTAGCGGGGGTTACTTTGAGGTTTTAAAGATATTATGTAGAACTTATATAAAATAAAAACAAGAATCCTTTTTGCTCCAAAATAATATTTTTTCCCACTACCAGGCTTGTAACATCATTACATTATAGACTAAGATCTCTTTGATCCAGAATTAAAGTTTGAGAAACAACCATTTGAACCAACACCAGATTTTCCCCATGTGTTACAAGGGGAGGTACAATCAAGTTCAAGTTTGTTAAAAACTGTTTTATGTGGCAACTTAGAGAAAATTTGAATTAATGTTTTGTTTTGGAATTGCACACAGTACTGGGAGTCCAATGTCCAATCTGACTGAAACAACGTGCCACTGGTAAGCCACTTTATGTTATGAAGGCATGATGTTCAAGATGCACATTGTAATCATGTAGCCAACCAGCAGAGGATGATCACCTCAAGCCAGACTGACAGGTTGTTTGTGAAGATCCCTCTTGGGTCTACGGAAAGCAATGAAAAGCAATAAAATCAACCAGTCTGGGACACGATAAGGGCCAGATGGCCAGCTGCTGAATGCTAGCTGTCTTCACTTCTCGAGTGATTTATCCTTTCCGTCTGCACTCCGCTTGCTTTTTCACTTAGGGATGAGGAATCACCATTCCTACTTCGAGACTGACAGTCACCTCTGGGAAGCTATCATATGATTAATGACTTTGTAAAGCTACTGGACGTTTGGAGACAGGACAAATTTGGTGTTCACTCCAGATATGTTGACAAAATTCCTCAATGTCAGTGTTTGTTTGCGAGGAGGGGTTAGGTGACGAGCAAAAAATGTGGCCCAAAGCCATCCAAGGTCCAAGGCAGCGAAGCATCGCATCTCTGGGGACGGAGGGTTGACAGTGATGAAGAATAGATGTTCCTCCAAGGAGACTAAGGGGGGGGGGGGGGCAGGTCATGGAAACCTCCTGTCTCTCAGTAATATGCCTATGCTCTTAACACAGACGGATGTAGAGTAGTATCAGGTATGTGTCAAGAGGCCGGGATAAATTTTGACATCTCAGTAATAACATTTATGGTACATTTTTACAGATTACTGCGCACAATTAATTTTACAAGGAGCTCAGTCGAGTGACGTCCATGCGTCAAGCAAGACTTTCAAGAATTACGCCTCTGTGTATATATCCAGGAGACTGTCTGAGGACAGGCTTGAAATGTATTGATATGAAGGGAAACCCAACTTTCAAAAAGGTTTCGGAATGTTAACGGCATATTTATTTGAAAAATAAACAGTGTTTATTTCTAGGTTTGATTCTCTCAAAGCCTGAAAACATCACATGATCTACGGGCTTGCAGCTGAGGCAGATATTCCTTGAAAGCAGATTTTCATGGAGCATAGCAGCCTGACCTATTTGCCCCGTGAATTTCTGTAAATGTACTTTCCTCTTTTCTTTAATGACCTAAAATGTATCCTTCCAAGTAACATGTCTTGGAACACAACTTCAAAACTTGCTGTGGGAATCGTTGACAAGTGATTAAAAATTAAAAGGAGTAGACTTGATGGCCCCACTGTGGATGCCCTTGACCCATGAAATTGAATGTGGTGTGGCTGTAAATTCTCCAACAGCTGAGAACCTGTGGCTTTTTAACACCCATCACATTAGTGTGTGCCTGAAGCCCATAAAAAGAACTAAGTGGCTCTTCTGTGGTTGGCAGAAAAGTGCACAGTCACAGCACGGCACCACCACCAATTACCAGCTGAAAAACACAAACTTTGCAGCAAAGATTTTATAGTTGGTCCCATATGGACCATGGTGTGGTTAACGGTTTAAGATGCTTGATTAGGTCCTTCTGGGAAAGTTTGGTGTTGATGTGTGTGTGTGTTGGGTTTTGGTGACAGATTAAAACCTCTTTGTTTGCGTCTGATTTAAAGATTCTTTCATGGCTTTTTATGTTTCAGAAACACGTTTTAAAACCCTCGTCAGTCATTAGGATAACAATGATTAACATGTCTACATCCAGCATGATGGGGTCACTTGCAGTGACGAACAATCAGTTTTAGCATATGCTTTGAAAAACAAACTGCACATGGGTTGTAGGATTTCCTGTGATCCTAAATTATTACATCCCTGGGATATAACACCACTTATTTCACATCATAAATTAAAGGTCCTCTATTCAACTTTCAGAGCATTCATTTATTCATTTGTTAATTTTGTTTGCATAGCCGGGCCGGCCGTGCGTGCCTTTTAGTGAATGTGTGTGTGTGTGTGTGTGCCACTGGCTAGCTCATGCCGCTACTCTGCACTACGCTCATACAGCGGTTACAGTTGACAACGCCGTCCTGACCGACGATGTTATGGCAGAAGCGTCATGTCCGTCCTCCTGTTCCCCCCCCAGGTTAACACTGTTAGCTGTGAGTCACCGACTCAGCCATCACCACGGTGAGAGCCGTGTGGAGGCAATTGATATGCTCGGAATTTAGCATTTAGCACTTTTAAGTTTGTTTTAAACACAAATTTGAGTATAATTCATTATAAAATGTTGTTAGTCAAATCTTCTGATGATATTCTTTTACTATGTGATAATATTTGCAGTAGAACATCGGTTTTAATAAGTCCAAGTGGGTGTATGAAGGTATCTAGGCCACGTCATCAAACAATATGCGTGAGGACAGGGACACTGGAAGTTAGTCAGAGTTGGTGGTGCTCAGACAAAGTCTATAAAATGACTTTTTTTGTATTAGTTTGAATCATTTTGCTCCCATTTTAGAACGTTTTACACATGCGCTAATGGTTGAAGAAATACAGCGTTCTATTTTTATATGAATTAACAAACGGACAACTTTAAATTTGAAATATTACAGGAATACTTCAGGCAGCAGTGTGCCTCTGTGATCCTCTCTCTCTCTCTTCTGCGACTACACGTTGCTACAAAAGTGACACTATTCTTTAGAGTATATCGGCTACAATATAGTATAGAATTGAACACTTATAATATATACCGTGGCTAAGTGGAGAGCAGGGCCGTCCTTCGACCAGAGGATCGGCGATTCGATCCCCGGCTCCGCTAGTCGCATGTCGATGTGTCCTTGAGCAAGAAGACACTTAACCTGAAAAATTGCTCCCGTAGCTGTGCCTACAGTGTATGAATGTGATAGAATCTCAATTGTAAGTCGCTTTGGATAAAAGCGTCTGCTAAATGACTGTAATGTAATATAGTTTAGAGAATATTATAGATCCAAGATGAAACAGACAGAGGAGCAGGAGTGAGGGAAAAAAAAAGTGATTTAGATTTGCTGAGTAAACGTTTTTGTCCTGCAGTTACAGCCCCCTGCGAGTAGTGAATGCTGCAGCCCCCTCAGCACCCTTTCTTCTTGCGTCCCTGCGCGCACATGTTGGCAACTGAAGTGGCGTTTTCCACCAGCCATCCAGACAAGTTAACAAGCTTTAAAAATGTAATTCCGAGAGGATCACAAACCGTTTCAGAGCGACAGGTGTTTCAGTTTCACAAATGAGTTAACTGGTGGCACGAGCAACCACTGACATTTGGGAGAGTCATTATTTAACATTATTTTATAAACCGAAACGCTGACAGCTTCTATGGCTCCAAGTTATTAATCATACCGCTGGACTGAACAAAAATGCTCGCGTTTGTAGCGCCATTTTAAAACTCAAAACTCGATGTCGTGGTGTTTAACGTTCCGTATATGACCACAGATAATGTAATATTGCTAATGTATTCCACCCACTCACTAATAGCACACGGATCTGGAAAGTCAATTTGTTTTGGTTGTATTTACTATCTTTGGTGGTTAATGCCCGTGCATAGCTTCCCAAGCTATTGCGCCGCACCATACTTCCGTTGCTAAACTGTGTGTGCACACTAACGTACGTCATCATTGTATACAAACTGTATAGTATATGTAAAGTTACACACAGTTTACAAAGACTATCATTTGGCAAAAAAGCTGAACGGGCTATTTGTGTTGTAATAGATTAACGCAGGGATGACGAATATTTGTAGGCCAACCCCGGACGTTAGCGTCACGCTATCTACATAAAAGCCAATGGGATTTTTACACTGGATGTTGGATTATTGCAGAAAACAAGCTCTGTCTCAAACAAAGGTGTATGATACTGACGCATCTTGTTCAGCAACTTTACCTCTATCGCCATCAGGTCCAACACTTTGGTTAATGTACACCTGCAACACCAGGGGTTCTCATGCTAATAAATCACAATAGGGATCATGGTAAACTAGAATATTAGCATTGCTATTGTAAGCATGCTTCATGGGCATTTTCGGCAATATAAAAATAAAAGCTAATATGAAAGGTATGGTCTGGTTATAAATTACTTTTGAACACGCCCTAAAGATGTATGTTTTTAATCTATAAACTATATTCTTTTCTCATTTGATTGAAATCTAGTTTCACACTTCTAAACAGAAACAGGTGTTGCTTGCACCCATTGCTGGGCAAGGTACTCTACGTGACTACTTCTCATCGCCGTTCCAAAAATAGAGCAGTAAAGGGGTTAAATTTAGTACACGTCGTTTTATTTTGGATTTGACGACTCTGTGCACTGTTACCTCTGGGTTGTGAGTGGTGTACAGTTCCCCGGGCTGCTGATTACAACTTGAGAAGCAGTAGCTCTGCACATTAGGGCAGTAATCGGAGAACAAATATCTATCTAAGATGACGCTGTATGTGAACTGAGTATTCTTGTATCGCGGTTTGGTTATTCAACATTTTGCGCGCCAACCATAACTGTTCCTTCATACCGTTCTTCAGGTTGGGTTAATCATTAGCAAATACCTCAACGTGGTTGCAGAAAATGTCAAAAACAGTGAAACAGGTGGTTTAAAAGACAGCTGGCAAAATGAACCGCTGCTGACCTTTTAAACAGTGTGGTCACATGGTCAAAAGATGATCATCAGTTAATCCTCGCCAATTACTCTGATATGCCCCCCGGGCGCCGACGGCAGCATGTACTGAGTAGATTCTGCTGCCGCACGCATTTCTGGACACAAGCAACTGAGGAGTGAGAAGTTTCAAACAAGAGTTCGTGCAGGAGCGAGGGTGCAAAAAAGCCGTGGGGAGAAAGGGGTGAGGGGTCCTCGCTGGTATTTATCCCCTTCCCTGAGGCACGTTGCAGAGTGTTGGCCCTGCAGCAATGCCGAAGCCATCTGTGGGTTCTCTCAGCAGAGGCCGCGTAAAACAAGACGTGTGCTGAGGTTTGACCTTTCACGGTCCTAACTATAATATTATCATAAGACGAGCGGTCAGATTGCACTCTTCCCCGTGGTGGGATTCAGTGTCCATATGAAAAGGGCGATGAGTGAAAACCCCATGTGAGGCGTTACGTATTCCTGTTATCCAGGTTTGGTCAAATCACAGTTATTGTTTCTTTAATGCTCGCTCAAGTACCACCGCCTCTCATTACATAAGGCCGATTGAAAATAATTAAGACATTTTACGAAGGCTGAAAAAAAAAAAATCATATGCTTTGAGACTTCTGCCAGTCTGCTCTTTATTTAGTTGTAGAGCGAAGCCGAATTCAGCTTGTTTGCCCACAAGAAACCTCAAGCAACACTCAAAACCAGAATGATGACGTAATAGACTAATGTCTTTAGGAAGTGGCAACACCACAAGTTAGCGCAGTGTCAAGGATTTGCTAAACTTTGTGGCTGAAATTACAGTGCAAATCTCTGAAGCATTTAATGCAGCCAGGGATAATATACAACTATCTGTCAATACTAAAGGGGGCGAGCAGCTGGCACTAATTGAGGGAAAAGAATGATCGGTAGTAGCTGGCAGTGTACATCTCTGGCTTGAAGCTTGCCAATACCCATCCCAATGGTGCCACAATGAGGCTCAGGGGTAGTAAGATACTCTGGCTTTTGGCACAGAAGTGAAGTTAGGGAGTCAGATATCCCTCTGCTGGGCGCAGAATGCCGTTGTTGATCCAAGTAAATGCAAAATATAAAACAAATCAATCTACGAAACCATAACATAAAATTCAAACAGACGCAAAGAGCAAATCTGCATATGAACACGTCCAGTCTCATTTTTATGCAGTAACTATACCGAGGTTGAAATAGCTGTTCGATAACGTATCGAACAGTCATATGCAGTCGATGCTGAGAGAACATTACCTGTTTACATTCTTCATCCACTGCACAGCTAACCCCTTTGCTTTTGATGCTCTGGGAAAATTAGAGGTGACTTTCTAAACTGGGATTATTTGTCGATCAGAGATCAATCATAATAGTTTGGCTTCAGTGATTCTGGGTCAAATGAATTACAAGTAATATATTGCAAAATGGGAAAACTAAAATAGAAGTGAACAATTCAAGGTTAACATGAGTTAAATGCTTGATCCATGCACAAAACGTGGAAACACACTTTAATCTTCATGTTTTGTAACGAAGTTGGACATCATTTGAGCAGAACGAAAACAACTCAAGTAGCTGAGATTATTGAGAATAATCAGCGGCGTCAAAAATGAGGCGGCTGTTTCATAGATTTTTGATTGAGGTGTCTTCTTCTTACAGCTCTAACGGCCTCAGCAGAGCTTTAGCTTCCTGGTCTGTAGAAGGAATGTCAGACAGGTGTTGGAGAAACGGTCGTCCGTGGATGCAGGTCTGGTTGCTCCCAGCGAGCTGCTGATCCATCCGTCGAAGGGTTTCCTCCACATCTTCCCTGGACAAATTTGTAGGTAACTGACGGGCAAGTCGTACTGCTTCACCCTGTGAGGTGAAAGACACAATACATATATATATATATATAATAGAGCTAACAGTTTATCCACTGCTAATCTTAATTCATAGCGTCTCTCACTTGCAGGTAGTTTGTGACTTTAAGTGGCCGGCACTCCTGTACGGTCTGGGCCTTCCTGTGAAGAACTGCTGTCAGGATCTCCCTGAGGTCCTCCACACCGAGGAAAGGCACGCAGTCTGCCATAGCTGTCACTTCCAGATGTCTCTCGGCTGACGTGAGGCCTGGCCAAAACAAGCAGAAAACAAGGATTAATATACTCCAGACGCTACTACTATCTCCAGGAAAGAATAATAAATAAATATTGTGGTGTACGGCTGGAATGATGACCAAGTCAAACAAGCGAAGGGCCAAATGGAGTGTTAAATGACTAATAGAAGCCCCAGCAGACTGGAAGGAAGTTGTCTTGTAGGGTGGAAGAGTGATAGCTTCTCATTTCATGAGGAAATACTGCAAATCATGCACAATTTATATTTCTGACACACGACTTTGGATGCAAAATGAACTCAGAAAGGTACGACAAAAAACCTGGATGAGTAGAGGTAGGTTTAATATTTTAACTCTATTTTAGCCAGTCTTTTAAAAATGTATGTAGAGAGCAATAACTGACAGAAACACATCAACTTACTGTAATAAAAGTTTGAAAATGACACATTTTAGAGAATCCTAGCTAAAGGATGGGATACGCAGCAGAGGTTGTGCAACGAAACCACCTTGTATGTGCCGCTCAACTTTGCACCCCACTCGCACGCACACCCACCGAGGCTGGCAGTGCCAAATGAAAATTCCTTGAATTTCTTAAAGGGCAACCATTCTCAACACCTGCACACTGGGGTACAACCCCACTGTGAGACCACTCAGTCCGGCAGAGAGCCAATGTCAACTGAGGTGAACCATTCCAGCAACAAAAACAACCAACGCTCGCAGGACACCGTACACCCCTTGCAAGCGAAATAATGTCGCAATAATGATGACGGAGCCGACAAAAACAAGTTTAATTGGAGTTTTTCTGGTTTATTCTGACATTGTACTTATAACTAACATCACCCTGACTGATGAATTAATTTATTACAGTATATACATGATTAAACTACACTGATTGTAATTATTAGAACATTCTACCCGTCAATATAAGGACCATCTCCTTGAAAAAACAAAACTATGCTCAGTATAAACATAATTATTATTTCTGCTCGGGTCTTTGCATTATATCTTATATTAGCAGCATTATACTAACTTGTTGTTTTCAGTTACCAGATCTTTGGTTAATATGGCTGATTTCTTAGTGTGTTAAATGTTAAAATATGTGCTCAGTTCAAAGAGCCTTGTGTGAATAAAGATGCTGTGGTCAATGTACATAATATACTAAGTAGTCAGAACATGTTATTATTTACACTTATCCTGATCCATTATATAAAGACAACTCTAAAAACATACTTGGTTCTTTGGTCCTCGTGATGTTAAACTTCTCTATTTCATCTTTCATAGTTTTTCATGATGGACACATTTGTTGAAGGAATGGGAATATTTAGTTGTACCCACAACTAATCTGACACACAGAAACTCTGTCAGAAATAATTGCCTGTAATCCAGTTACTCAGGACTGTATGTTTGACATTTCTAAATGACGATCCATGAGACCTTTAAAAACACGACTCAAAAAATAAAAATAAGAAAGGCCTGTTTTCTGATTGACCGGTTGTGTTAGACTGTTTAAGGGCTGTACCACTTTGTAAGCAGGTTCAGAGGGACACAATTGGCAAACGAATGTTCATTCAATCCTATTAGACTGCCTCATACAACAGTGTTATTTACAATGTACCTGGACTGAGTTTGATTTTGAACCCATTAGCCATGAGCCTGCGATCGCAGAAGAGGGCCCCTCCGTTTAGCTCAGGGCTTTGTTTCTCCATGTTGCACAAAGCCTCAGTATATTCAGCCCCCCCTAGACTTCTATAAAACAGAGACAAGGAGATGTTTAACATACAACAACTGTGTGTTTCGGGAAATTAGAAAAGCCCTGATAGAAACCAAGGATTACGATTTGTTTATCTTAAAAAAATTGTCTCTAGCATATATGTATGTAACGATATTGGATGAGTGTGGGTTGGAATTTTGCTGGTGAGAAGTGGCTGATACGTTACCCATCTGTTAACTGTATAGGGTTCTGGAGACTCACTGCTGGAAGTATATTATTCTCTAGGAGTCTCTTAAACAGCAAGGCCTCCTCCACTCGAAATGGGTTTAACAACATGAGCCTCTGACCATATAAAATGACCCAGGCGCTCTGAGAGGCCAGCCGGTTTACAAGACGGAGGCCCCGTGGCACCGCGCTGCTCTGGGATGAAAGGCGCTGAAGCTGCAGCCGAAGGGCAGCTACGCTGCAGGGGAGGACCTGCGAGGGCTTAGGTGCAGGGTTCCTCGTCTTCTTTTGGGGCTGTGAAGAGAAGAGCTGGTCCAGCAGCTGCTGGTTGGACAGCGGGGCCTTGCGTTTCTGGCCCTGGGCATGGCCCCTCGGGGTGCTCACGCTCGTCTCTCTGGGGCCTTCAGCCGAGGCCAACTTGGTCCTTTGGTCGTGGTGTTCCAGGTGTTTTTTTGCCTTCTCCTCATACCTGCAGAGTTCAACCAAGTATCTTTGAGTTAAAACAGCAGTGACTTCAAATCTATTCCAAGTATGGCAAAAACATGCCCAAGGTTAGAACTACAGGCTAAATTAAAAAGGGCACTCCACCCATTTTAGACATGAACTTCAGTTTACCCATCTCGGGCCTCAATCTACGAAAAACCTGTTGTAAAATGTCTTCTGTAACTCTGAAGAGAGCTCTCCAAAGATTCAGAGAAAGAAACCCAAATGATGTCATCAGGGTAAGTTTGTATTCGGCTTGACATTTCTAACAAAAAGACAGCATTTTTTCGAGCTTGACACATCAACGATTTAACCTGTCTGTTGTCAGTCCCTCTACAATTAAGTGCAATACTGAATTGTCTAGGTTATGTACCGTATTTGTTTCAACAGCATTTAAATGACGACACTTCAAAATGTAGTTGAACCTGTTTCACACTCAGATTAGCCATTCACCAGTTGAAACAGCAGTAACATGTAACCCAGGCATCTAAGTCCACCTAAATAAGTGGTACGGACTTCTGGAAAACCTTGCTTTATATACAATGTTGTACAAACTCGTGTTTAACTTCTTCTGTGTAGCACAGCGGCTAAGCTGCCATCTGTTCCTGTCCACGAAACTCGTGTTTCCATAGATCTTCATGTGTTAAGCATTAGGGCTTACACTTCAGCACCCCATTATTCAAAGAACCTGTTTCGTGAACTTGTGCAAGTGTAATTCCTAGAAGTGGTGTGCCACTTACCAGTGGCGGTGAAAGGAGCCAAGCGCTTGCCACATCTTGTTTCATGTTTAAGACAGCAGTTACGGCAAGGCGGGATTCTAAACAGATGTCTTTTTCCATACGCTCTGCCATACCTTATACGAGGCCCCAGCCACTGCTGACGCACACGATCCAACTTTGTAATGACTTTAAATTGGTACGCAGTGATCTAACGTAATTGGGTTGAAGCGCTGTGTAACAGTGTTGTTCGATGATGCTACTTAGCTCAGTGGATAGAGATCGTCGGACCATTACAGAAGTTGCCAATGACCGCGTGACCAGATTCAAGTCTCATCCTATTTCATAATTGGCTTTGATTAAATCAATTGATTGTACAAACTTAAGGGCTGTGTGCTGTGCTCTTTGACCTGCTAATAGCACCATTTCTTAAATGAGACTTCGGGAGCAAATTCACATCTTGAGGCTAGAGAACGACACACTAATCTACCCAAAACGCCACATTTGTCTGATCACCCCATTTTTATATTGTGTTTGTTTTGTTTTTCAAATAACTCCACCCCTGTCTCACCTTCATTAATGTAAATCCTTTGACTCTGAGGGAGCGAGGTTTGAAAAAAAAAAAAAAACATCTGTTCTGTGCCAAATCTGTTCTTGACTGGCCAACTATGTGTCACTCCTCACACCACTTGTGAAGTACGTGTAGGTGAGATTTTAAATGGACAGAGAGACTGCAGCATGAACCTGGAAACAGGACAGTTAGATACAAAACGTATGTTGTGGTTTCTCTTTAGAAATCAAGAAATATCATAGACTATGTGCAAAGGGAAGAATCAGTTCATAGCAGTCTTTGTCTCTTAAATCTTGTCATAGTGTCTCTATAAATGTCTCTGTTTAGGGAATTTTGTAGGTATGGGACATTAAGACAATTGCAATAATACATTAAATAAGTAATTGATAAAATCTGCCACAAACATGTGAGAAACGTGTATTCTCTGGTTAGATGACATACTTTGGAAATAGAGGATATTTCACCATTAGTGATACTTGTTAATGTGCCGCGGTAAATCTACCTAACCCCCTGTTAGACACTGGAAATTAGAAACACAGCTCATATCAACAAACTTTCCAGACTAGACAGTACACATGCAGACGACAGGTCAGACCCCCCCCCCTTCCTCTGTCTTGCAAGTAACAAGAAATGGAAACGACTGCTTGGAAAGGTGAAGGTCTGGAAACTCACTTCTTACGGTCTTCCTCCCTCAGATTTTTCCACCTCTCGTGAACGGCGACGCTGATATCCTGCAGGCCGGCTGTGGGTCTCTCCCTGAGGACCTCTGCTCTGGCCTCCTTCTCGAACAGGGCGGCGGGAGACAGCGGTGCCTTCATGGCGCGGTTGCTGATCAGGTCGTAGGCCGTCAGAGCAGCCCGCTTCTCCGTTATGGCGTTGAACATCTTCTTGTTTGGGCCGCTCTGACTCTCGACGTCGTCGGAGCCAGAACGACTGCTCATCGAGGGTTGGTGGATTTTGACGGGCCGCAGGGGTTCTCCCGACGCGGGGTCGGTCAAAGCCGTCCCCCGGCTCCAGTCCGCAGCCGATATCTGGCCTTTGCTCGAGTCTGCACCTGACACAGCATTGTCCTCGGGTCTCTCTGCTAAACCCATTCCTGCTGCCTGAGCCGTCTCATCGTCATAGAGAGAAACGTTAGACTCAAGCCCAGCTGAGAACTGGTTGACAATCCAGTCCTCTGCTACAGAGGAGGAAGAGCTGCCGTTTGAGGACCGGCGGTCCAGTGAAGCATCGGTGCTTCTTGCTGTTGACAGAGCTGCGTCACCATGTTCAGGTGCCTTGTTGAGGAAGTTACCGCGGTGGTCGGCGAGACCGTCGTCCCTCTCTACGCTTTGTTCGTTGTCCGGTCGTGAAGCAGCATCAGTCCGCAAAGTGCTCGGCCGAGAAGAGGACGTCTCGCGGCCGAGCTGCTTCTCAGCTGGGGGGTCACCATCGGGCCGATAGCCATAGAGAGAAACCAGCAGTGCAACTACTGCGGTCAGCACAGCCTCCTAAAGTATTGACGATACACAGAATTTATTATCCAATCACATCTGGCAGCCTCGGGTCTTGGTCTATTCCCCCAATAAACCAAGGCTGGAGCATGACTTGATTTTTTTTCTACCAAAATTCTATCCGATTATAGTGAATTTCATAGCTACCTTGTTATGAAGAAGAACCTGGGTCTTGTCCGGTGTCAGATTGACGTCGACTGAGGACGGTGGAACCGTAATTTTAAGCATGGCGGTGGGGTAGCGGTTTCGGGCTGCGTCACCCGGATACTGAGCAGTGTAGTGTTGACGTAGCAACTGATGATCGATCACACAGTCCAACCAGGAAAAAGTGTTCAACGAGAAATAAAAGAGTGAATGAATTAGATTCAAAAAGTGCTCCTTGTATGAATTGTGTTGTATTGAGTGATTACCTTCATCACATCTTTTAGGTGGACAGGCCGGTTGTTGACGAATATAAATGTTTTGTCAGGGTTCGATGAGCTCGTCGAAGAGTAATCCGCTCCAGGCTTTGGAAAAAAACCATCTAAAACAATCTAAATGAAGTACGAAAAACAATGATAATAGTAAACAGATAAGCACAAAGCAGGTAGCAGACAGAAACTAGGAAAATATGACACTACAAGGCAAATAATGGTCGTAGTAAAGGGCTGAATTTGACGTTTTCTTAAATGAGACCTTCGGGCTTTTTGCAAACACTTCCCAATTGACACGCTCAGCAGCCGGCTGGCACAGCGGCATAACAGTGTAACGACTTGAAACCTGGACGTGACATAAACATTACACGTTGAATGCAGACGGCACGGCTGAGCCGCTCTGCTGACGGCACAGCTGCACATCTGGGAATGAGGCCATTAATTCGGGTTGTGCGCAAGCAAACACGCACACTCGGCACCGGTCGCAGCGTACTGTACCTACGCTGTCACGGTATAATGAGAACAAGAGAAAGCTACATTCCTTAAGAGGCTCGCTACACTGATCTCATCAACTTCTTTAAAAGTTCTTGTCCGAACATCAAACCTCCTTTCACAGTAAATTTGGAAACAATTAAGAAAGACGGGCAGTTTGTGGGTTCCTCTCGACATGGCTCCAACATGTCGTACACGATTACCTTTCACCTAGAATCATGCCAGAGGCGCTTCTCATGCGCTCAAACTGATGACTCGACACAAAACCGAACAAATACACTTAAAACTCCATTATTAATGTCAGCTAGTAAGAAATTATGGAAAACTATTAATGTTCTACAGATTGTAGGCGGCGTGGCTATGCCCCCCCCCCCCCCCCCCCCACATGGCCTAGGGCTCATTATTAGCAGCAACGCACGCTAATGAAGTTAATAAATGAACTGCTGTTTCAGGTCGGGGGCACATATGCTTCTCTCTATTCCTGCTCATTAGGGTCACTTTATGAGAGCACGAATGGCACCTCTTGCCCCAAAGGGCCGCGGCTGTGTGTAGTCCCGCAGCCAGAAAAAAAACAAAAAAAACGAGTGTCACATTTTGTTCTGCAGAGGAACAGCTCTTACAACTCTCCCGGAGCGAGGCCCCGGAGAAATTGTCAACCCGGTTCCCTTGATCACGAAGGGACAAAGAGGAGGAACGTTCTCTTTCGTTGCTAAAGGGAGTAAGAGGGAAAAGGTGAAAGGTCGTCCTCATAACTGGGCACCAAGGTGCAGCAGCAAAATAACAACAACAAAGAGGAAAATGAGAGAGAGAGAGAGAGAGAGAGAAACGGGGTGAAAAGGGCTGCTCCACATCTGTCAGGCTGGATTAGTTGGCAGCCGGGCAGCCGAGCAGCAGGTACGAGCCGCATGACACCTACCGTGACCAAGCAGAAAGTTGCCGCTCGACAATAATTTGATTACGGTCAGCACAACAAAGCTTAGCTAACGAAAATCACTCACACTTCATCAGGAAAGAACTCAGGAGAAAAGGGCAAGGGAATAGTTGGCCAGCCACCAGCTGACCACATCTGCTGGCTTCGGACCAGGCGTTCGTGATGAGGTTCTTAGCTCACGGGCCAGTGCGTAACGTGCATGCTCTCATTTGCTCTGCAAAAAGTATCCATCTTAACCAGGCTTTTAACGTAATGGTGACAGTTACAACTTGACGTTCCTAAAGCAAGTAAAACAAAGAAGACGTTGAGTCATCATAATTTATTCCCAATGCACTTCAATATATTTTTCAAACTTGTTTCCAAGTTCTTTTCTTGTTAAGCACTTGGACTTGTTGACAATGACCTTTTTCAAGGGGGCAAGTGTGTGCCTTATGAAGATGAACTGCCATAATGGCCCCCACAATGAAGGGGACATGGGAGCCACAGTATGTGTGTCCGTGACTCCTCGTCGTCTCTTCACATTCACGACATCCTTTTTTCAGAGGAGACTTTGTCCGACTGAGCAACGGTGCATGTGAGACAGTCGGACAGGGTTAGCTATATCAAAACTATATCTCTTCAGTTACATTCCTCCGGTTTGTTCTTAAATATCTACGGGCAGGGCTCGGCAATAAGGGTTGCAGCGTTGGCAACCATTTTCTAGAAATTGGCAACCAATTCTTGGCCTTTGGTTGCCGTCAGTGGCAACTACTTTTTAACATATAAATAATAGCCACAGCAAAAACAGGAATGGTTGCACCCTAAAATATGTATTCTTTTTTATATATATATTTGTTGCATTAGTGATATTTAAATATTGGATATTATATATTTGGAGCCACATGATGTCGCGTTACGGCAACCAAAAGGTGATACCTGGTTGCCAGCCTGGGAAGCCACTTTTAAAAGTTGAGCCCTGATAGGCCACTAACATTATTTTTCTACTTGACTTACATGCAGGCATGACTTAACTGAACGACTGTCAATTATCTGTATCGACTTGCATAGTTATGGTTGGTGATTTCAACAGTAGTTCTTTCCAATTATCTTGCATTCTGATAGCTATGGACTACCCCCCCCCCCCACACACACACATCAGTAGCACCTGAACTTTACCAAATCATGACAACAACTTTGCCGCCTTTTTTTTTACAGACAAAATAAAAAAAAGCAGGCAAGCTGTCAGCGTCTCCGTATCAGGCGAAGGGTCCATGTCATCCATGCGTCCTCTTAAAACCAATTCTATCTGCATGACACAATTTGATCCCATCAGCCGTAACACCCGGGAGGAGATTGTGTTACGTTTAAGTTCTTCCTCCTGCAGCCTTGACATTCTTCCCCCAAGCTTTCTAAAGAATGTTGTTAATTGCATAACACCAGACCCCCTGGAAATAGTGAATACTCCTCTCCTTTCAGGCCATTTCCCCAAGATACTGAAAACAGCAGCAAATCAGGCCTCTTTTTAAACAGGAACAATCTCGAAACCTCAAACTCGAAGGCCCATTTCAAACCTCCCACTTCTCTGTAAAATCATACAAAAAGCTGTTTTTCCATCAGCTCAATATATCTTCTTGAAACTAAATAATTGTTTTTTCATCACCACACAGAGACTGCTCTCAAGAAAGTCCTAAAATACATCAGACCTCTGCAAAGTCTCTGTCTTAGTACGGCCAGATCTCAGTGCTGCGTTTGACACAGTTAACCATAACATACTACTCTCTCTCTCTCTCTCTCACAGTCTCCACTGGTCTATATCTTATCTGCAGGATAGAGACTATTCTGTGTCAGTTGATCCTCACAAATCTGAACGAACAGCAATGACTTGTGGAGTTCCCCAAGGGTCCATTCTTGGTCCAGCTCTATTCAAC
Organism: Leptoclinus maculatus; assembly: GCA_032191485.1. Classification (NCBI taxonomy): domain Eukaryota; kingdom Metazoa; phylum Chordata; class Actinopteri; order Perciformes; family Stichaeidae; genus Leptoclinus; species Leptoclinus maculatus. Next base: position 1,613,932 of record JAVDOI010000018.1, read on the forward strand.
ATCTAGCTCGCATCTTCGGGAAACAAGAAAATATCCTACCATAACGATGCGGACGACGCACAGATTTACATAACTATAAACCCAGAGTATTATCAATCTCATCTGGGACAGGCTAGCTCACCTTCCCCCTGGGGTCAGAACCAAAGCTGAAGCAGCGTTCAGTGTTTGAGCACAGCAGATCTGGAATAAACTTCCAGAGCACTTGAGGTCTGCCACAACCCGAGGGCATTTAAAGATGTTTGATTCTTATACTTCTGCACCTCTTAAATCATTTAAATCTACCTTATTTATACTGTTTATTCTTATTTTCAGTTGTACTTGTTTTGTATGTTAATGCTCATGTAGAGCACCTTGAATTGCCTTTGTGTCTGAAATGTGCTATATAAATAAACTTGCTTGGCCTTGATATCAAACTGACTTTCTGCCAGCAATGTTGTGAAAACCAAAAGAAAACTGTAGTTTTGTTCATTTTCTCTCTCGTCGCTGCATATTTCCCCTTAACTAACCTCTGGTTGCTCCTGGTGATGGTGGCAAGGGAGCAGGTTGGCAACGGCGCCGGCTCCCAGCGTAGCGAGGAGGGCACCTCTGTGATCGGCCACCGTGGCCTTCTGCCAAACCCCCACCTGCAACAATATGATACCAGTCGGCGATTCACACAGCATAAACACGTGTCAAGTTAGTAACATTCATCCGTCGAGTGATTCGGCAAGAGATGGACAAAAACCAGCTGAAGTCATATCAGTCTATAACCCAATGTAGGGAAGGGAGCGTAAAAGATATGGAAAGGCCATTGTTGCCAATGTAAAAATGGATAGGTTTTTAAATTTACATTAAAAAAATGAACCATTCCATTATTTCTAACCAAGTAGATCTGTTTTATTATCTAAACTTCAAACCCCCAAGATGCCACATGCGACAAATACTTGTAGATCTATTCATGTGACAACAGTTGAGTCGACACGCTGCAATAGTAAATCTCAGGGAAAAATCGTAATTACAATATTGGCTCAAAAACATTTAGTTTATACTATGATTTTGTTCAGGGACCGGTGACACAAACGTACCTTTAAAAGGTCATATAGGCTTGTATCCTTTTGGAATTATGTCGGATCAGAAAATATCAATATGTTGACACCCACAACGTGTGTGGCCGAGTAGTTTGTGTCCACCAGTGAATACATTACCCGGGTGTTGATTTCGAAAAGCATGCACTCTGTTCGCAGGGCATGTCTCGGCTATTAAATACGCAATTTGGCCCATGTAAACGGATCAGTCCTGTAAACGGTTCTTGAAGAAGCTGTGAAACACGACACAGGCCAAATAGCAGAGTTGGAGATAAAGGATAGGGGCAACTGAGTGCTGATTGTACAAAATGGCTTCAGTACCTTCCTCTGACTACCTCTAAACTGATTTCTATGAACGCGTGGCCCCTGCGTGACCCACACCACCTATACACTCCTGTGTACAAACTGGCTGCAGCCTGAAACGGAATCCGGGGTTAAGTCCGCAGCTGTGTTCAGCGACTTACTCAGGTGTCATAATCAGCCAAATCAGAGCTCACAGTCAGCCATATTTGTGTTCGGAGCACCTGACAGTTACGCTTAGCTGTGGTGGGAAAGGGCATAAGGGATGGAAATGTCTAATTGCTAAATAATTCTGCCGCTGATTAATCGAGGGTTATGCAATGGAACAACCCAAAATAACTGGCTTTTTTATTTTATTTTATTGTGCACTCCAAAAGTCTATAACCCTGTGCAACCCAGGGGGCAGGTCATACAAAGTGAACAAAACAGGTTAAAAACATGATAAAAAAACTAATTTGCTGACATTGATCTTGCACCAGAAACATGCAACCTCCATTTAACTGATGACAATTAATGACTGATTAAAACTAAGATTGGACATTGTGGAATGTGAAGCACTGTTTTGGTTTGTGTGTTTGTTATATTTACTTCAGCTTCTATTGTCATTAAGTCATTTCACCGTTTCCATTTGGTAACAATAACAAACACTCCTCGTGAGCAACGCTTTAAAGCAATTTACACATTACTTTGCAGACACTATAAAACGCAAACTGTCACCGTTGCAACAGTCACATTTTTTTACGATGGAAAGTAAAATCATGATCAATAATTCATATTTTTGGTGAGTGATATTCAGGCATGACTGCAGACATGTTGAAGGCTCCGACTTCTGTTCACTTCAGCACATCTCAACCAAACCTTTCAAAAGAACAGGGGACCTTTAAAGCTGCACCTGAATGTCATATCAGTACATTGGTTACAGACCAAAGAGCCCTTTTTCATACATGTAATGTTCCTAGAGGTTAACGTACTTTATCCCTAAGTGTTATTAATAAATACTAGTGAAGAAACTGTTGAAAGTTTATCTAATTTGATAATAAATTAATCATTTAATTCATTTATCAAGTAAAATGCCCACATTTTCTGGTTGCATCTTCTCCAATGTGAGGATTTACTGCTTACGCCAACCAAGTGTTATATCATTATTTTTGGGGGTTTCGAATACGGGTCGGACAAAACAAGGTTTTTTCAGGTTGAGCTCTGGAATATTGTGATTTTCTGACTTTTCTGACTGATTCAAAGTTTCAACAGATTGGATTAATCAGTAATAAAAATGATTGTTAGTAGGAGCCATAATAAATTCATGGACCACACTCTGTTCAGGCAAGGTTGTACGTTTTTGAGGGTAATTTAAAAAAGTCCTTATAAGTCTTATTACTGTTCCTTAATAGCGACGGGTATAATTTGTTGCATGCATGACATTTCGAGACGCGTTTCTTTTAATGACCTGAACTTTCATCAAGCAGAGCCAGCAAAGAACTCACTAACCTTTCTATCAAGTTCATCAATCTGTGCTCGCTTGGCTCGATAACAGGTTTGTGCGTTCCTCAAGTGCTTCGACAAGTCAAATAAATATCTTCCGTCACACGTCACGATTTCACAGCTCAAAGACTCGTCTTAGCACAGACAACAAAACAACAGGAGGCTGGAGACAATTACTGTCTTCAAGAAGGGGTTTGATTAATACTTTACCTAACAAGCTCCTGAATATCCTTTTATAACCGTCTGTTTAAGAGCTTTCACACGTTTGACACAGAATGAACATTATCACGAGTGAAATTTAGACAGGATTGGTAGTGGACATTATAGGCTTTTTGTATTCCCCCCCCCATTTTTCTTGTTGTAATAACTGTTTTTATGTTGTTGTTTTTTTCATTTATTGATTGAATGTCAAAGAAAACAAACTCCCCTTTCTACCCTCGTCCAATAGCATTGTGAAACTGAGTTATATGTTAAATAAATTCATTATTACAGATATATTTAAAAAAAGATGCACTGAATCTTTTCCTATGCAGCATTAATCTCCATACAGATTATTAATACTTTATTTTGCTGGAAGCAACCATTTTTTAGAAAGTGCTTTATGAATACCATGTATTGTTATTAGTAGTAGCACCAGATGTAGTAGCAGTATCAAAATGTTGAAGACCAATAAACTTCATGGAACCTTTCTTCGCTCTTCGATCAATGTCATTGTTTAAGTTCGCCACACATGCAACTAACTAAAGCTGAGGGTGATTTTGAGCCAGTGACGTTGGTTCATTTGAAGACTAATGAGGACATCTAGTGGATGCTGAGCATGGAGGACACGCTGTATGAGCAGGGATTTAACCCCTGCATCACTTGGGACATTTTGGGTGTGTATGCAGTGTATTTAGTCATCTTTTGAGGAAATGATGACTCGTTAAAATACACCGATCATGCAGATCGACAGCTTAGGTATGATGTATGCTGCCGGATTGGTTTCAAACAATTGTAATGACATTTCGATATCCGTTTTCCACCGAAAAATTCCATGTACCAAACTACAACACTTTTACGATCAACTGTCAAGCCCAAAGGAGATCATTGTTAAGGTCCTCAATCATTTTGAGCTGCATATCACAATTATATGACTGCTTGGTGAGTGACTGATGGAAATGTCCCCAGTTTTGATTGTAAATAACATATATTATGCATATATTTGTATTCTGCTGATTGAAAGCTGTCCGTCACCAGTGAAAGTTGTCAGAATAGATTTTTCCTTTCCTAACTGAAAAGGGAGAAGGAGTCACTGACCTTATTGTGAATGAGTGTGAGCCTCAAGTCCGGTTTTATAATGGCGTAGGCCATCAGCAGCTCCTGTATTTTCTTCAGCTCCTCCTTGCACTTCTTGGTAGAGGAGTAGTACTGACGCCTCACTGGAATGTTCTTGAAAAGCTTCAGTGCACTCACTGTTGTGCCTATGAAACACAAAGAGCAGAGGTGTGCAACAGCTTCTGACATAAAATGTACTTTTTGTGCAAACGAGGCTAAAGGACTCCGGTAGACAGATCTAACTGGACACTGGTCAAAGTGCGTGTTATTCTGAAACGTTTCATAACAAACACCGATATTACCTCTGTAAGGACGTTTTCACGTGATCCCTTTAAAGAATTGTACATCTATCTACAGTTGTTTTTCCAAGATATTCATAAACAGTATAATTCGTAGTACAGGAGCTAATGTGGCTGCTAGTGGACTCAAACATGAAGTCTAAATCTGTCAGCGACATGGCGAAGTGGTATACTTTTATTGACTGATGTCAAAGTGTCTCTATCTGTGACTACAGTGTTCCACGTTACCACTTCATGATACAAAAGCGGTCCTCGATTTTCGATTCAATTATTGTTGCCTTGCCTTGACCTAAGTGAGACGGCTTCTGAGAGACAATCTGCCCGGTGAAGTTAAGCGTGTACTGGGTGCTGATGTCATCCTCCCCTGTCTTCGTGATGACAGCCACCTAAAAGGAAAGAGTACAATTAAACATCAGGTTCCCAACGAACCCAGTTTATATGCTGTATTAAACCAGGGTGTATATTTCACTCCTAATATATACTGATGCTATCTGTACATTAATATTAACGTATGCATGAGTGAGAACTGTTTTCTGAACTTTACACAACTTACTGATCAATATATAATATAGAACTTCCGATACTTTTGTCCAATTTGGCTTTTTTTCCCTTTTGATCTCAGCGTAATGTAACAATTAAATACTTCTCACCTCGGCCACGGAGCAGATGGAGCCCAGCGCCTCTCCTCTGAAGCCGTACGTCTCCAGACGCTCCAGGTCCTCGTTGCTACAGATCTTTGAAGTAAAGTGTGTCACGGCCATCACGGGAGTATCTTCTGCTTTGATTCCATGGCCGTTATCGCGCACTTCTATGCGGTCCAACCCGTAGTCCTCCTGCAAAAATTAAACAACACTTGTAGACTGCCTGTGCAACTGGAGGGGGAAATCCAAATCAGTACTTTGACTTGTGAGGATTAAAAAGCACACGCTAACCTGCAGAAAAAATATATAGCTGTTCTCTATTAATGTCTTTATAGCAGTGTGTTGTTTTATACCATGCTTTATGCTGATATTTCATAAATGTCATTATCCATTACAACAACAGCGCTGCTAAATAGGCAGGCATCACCAGCTCTATTGAGACAAAGCCTCCTTCAGACAACACTACTTATAATGAATTATTTACTAATCAATCATATTTTTTTCAAAATACATTTCTCCCTGTTCCAAAGACCTTTAGAGACCGTACCAGTTTGACGTCAATGCTCGAAGCCCCAGCATCCAGGGAGTTTTCCATCAGTTCTTTCACAACGTTCACTACAGAGGTGATGACCTGGGAGCTGGACAACAGCCGAACCGTATCCGGAGGCAGCTGCTTCATGATTTAAGGAGCCTGTTGGGGAGAAGTCTGGTTTTAGTTTGATACTTTTGAGTGTTGTTGAGTCACCAACAACATGACACGAGAATGGAGCGAACTTGAAATCTGTAATTCAACACTGCACATGTTGTTATTGTTGATGTTTACAGATGAGTTCAAACGTGTCTCTGAGCCCAAGGGTCTAACCCAAATGCATAAGACATGATACACCAGTGTCATTGAGGTCAATTAAAATATGAGCATGGGTGCAAAGCATGTGATGTCGACAATACAGTGAGCAGGTGATTTTTACATAGCACATTAAGCGAGGCCAACAAATGCGTCCGATTGACCATTTGCATTAATTAATAAGCTTGATCTTGATTGAAACAGAGATCCAAATCTTGATTTCTGGTTTCAAAATGATCCTTTATGGCAAAAATACTGATTTATTGCAGTCACCTGACAGAAAGACTTTAACGTTACCTATTGACGTTATGTTAGATTTGTACAAATGCCAGTTTACAGAAACACTCGAGTTATCTTATTTTAGTCAGAAACAATATAGAAACGTGATGTCATCACAGTATTGTTAGGTTAACACTAGCTAACTTAAGTGCTATGGAACTTATCTGAGTTGCTTTGACTCGTTAGCAAACAATTAAAACCCCACTTTCCTATAAACGTAAACAAACTCCTATTAAGCTTAATATCAAAGATAATAAATAGCTAAATATGATTTAGATACTGACTTGGACGAGTCCTTGTGACTGCAGACCCTGTTGAATCGATTCATAAACAACAGACACGAGCCCCACAGCGGAAACGACCTGATTCCCGCCCCCTTCCTCACACGTTGATTGGTTAGACGTCACATGAAGGCGGGTTCCGTTTGTAGTGGGTAATTTCTACCCTGAGTCTAGACTAAATGGTTCAACTTTTGGTAAGGCTAAAAAGAAACCTAGCTTTTTGTTGGAATGTCATGCCAAATCCAAACATAGACAGCCTCTAACCAACCCTTACATGTTATCTAAACGTCAACATAATAACCTGGTTCGTGTAACTCGTTGGTGTCGAAGCACAGCCTGAGTCAGTCATATAGGGCATAATACCCTAAATAACATCGGAACCAGGACTACTTCCGCTCAGGTCAGTCTAACGACGTGCTGCTGTCTGCGCTCGGGACCTGCACACATCAACAAGGACATAAACATTTCTCCCCATAGCAGTTTGTTTCTATACCTACCGCCACTGCTCGCTACTACTTGTAAGTTTGCAACGCTCGGTGTTTAATGTCACGCTTTTAACCCCATAACGCGTCTTTTGCGGTTTCTTTGCGTAATGACGCTGAACAACTCGGGTCAGAACAGCGGTGGTTTGGGCTGGGCTATGTACTGGTGACGAGGACCCGTCTCCTGGTCTCATGTTTACACATCTAGTTACTTGGCAAGGCAAGACATTAAAGTATAGATAACATCGGCTTACATTGGGCCACTAAGAAGTTTTATCAGCTTGATTTCATGTATTGGTGGAACTAAAGGTAACGTTATGTAAGCGGTACATTTAGCTATTGCTACGAAAAGTAATCAGCGAAAGGACTATAATATTTGAATTGCACCAAAGCACCCAATATTCGTAGGTAAATATTGTCTAATTATTCTTTCCAGTGGTCTTGTTAGTCCTCTAGTTGCATTTATTGTTAGGGCTGATGTAATGTTAGACTGAGACTTACATTTGGTCCAAAGTCAATCAGATAAAGTATTGTCATTCATAGTGGTGTGTGTGTGTGTGTGTGTGTGTGTGTGTGTGTGTGTGTGTGTGTGTGTGTGTGTGTGTGTGTGTGTGTGTGTGTGTGTGTGTGTGTGTGTGTGTGTGTGTGTGTGTGTGTGTGTGTGTGTGTGTGTGTGTGTGTGTGTGTGTGTGTGTGTGTGTGTGTGTGTGTGTGTGTGTGTGTGTGTGTGTGTGTGTGTGTGTGTGTGTGTGTGTGTGTGTGTGTGTGTGTGTGTGTGTGTGTGTGTGTGTGTGTGTGTGTGTGTGTGTGTGTGTGTGTGTGTGTGTGTGTGTGTGTAAATATACATATTTATTTAATAAAAATACCAGATGTCAAAATCTAATCCGGCTGTTAAAATAGTAGCATTGGGTGCTGAACGTTGGCATGCACCAAGCCTGGTTGGGAATGTGGAGGAAATGTATCATTGGCTTTAATAACTGCAGTTTTGCAACTCTTGTTTCTTTAATCCAGTCTGGCAGCTGAAAGTCTGTCTGTGCAATCTTATTGAACTTTAGCCTCAATCTTGCCATCACATTTAGACCGACAGGGAGGTCAAAGTGCTACAATGACATTTAGATAGAATCATTTGTGTCTTCAAATAAAGAGTTACCAAATAGGGAATTGTTTTTTCAGCACAGCAATAAAGACAGGGAAAGAGTAATGTTTAATCTTTAGTAAAAACATTTTTGACCCCACTGATGAGTCTGACAGCCAATGCCGAAAGTTCACTCCTAACCAATATCACTACCTCTACCTTACTATTAACATCACTACTTGTTGAAGTAGGTTATAGAAGGAAAGCAGAAATCCAAATTTGGCACATGAATTTGATTTGTGACCAAATGTATGTATTCTCTGTTCACAGACCAGAATGAATGTGGGTGTGGCACACAGTGAGGTGAACCCAAACACTCGGGTCATGAACAGTCGAGGGATCTGGCTGACCTATGCTCTTGGTGTTGGAATACTTCACATTGTGCTCTTGAGCATACCCTTCTTCAGTGTGCCCGTGGTGTGGACTCTAACTAATGTTATACACAACTTTGTAAGTTACATCCTCACACCGTCACCAACTTGTTGCTCCCCAAATCGCTAATCATCTTGATGTTTTTTGATAACATTTTGAACACAACGAAGTCAGTTGTAGCCACACAGGACGAATGAATGTTGCATGCATGCTCGGCCGAACAGCCCGGTGTCTGTTGCCTTTTTCCTTGCTTGTGTGCGCTTGTTAAGATATGCTCTATATATGGGGGGAGGCTGTCCTTGTGACATAATACGACAATTTCCCCCACTCCGCATGCGGTCTGTGGACAAAACCGACCTTTCATTGTTACATGGCCGGCCTCAAATAAAGAAACAAAGTCGCCGTGTGTGACATCATCAAGTAGTGCGAGCTCGAAGCAGTTTACAAGGATTGTGTATCGCAGCCACTACGGAAGGCTATTAACAGTAACGGCTGAGGTCAACTATAGCCTTTTGTTTCCCACACAATACAGCTGCAGTGTGCTGATTATGCCTCGGCCATATGTCAGCATTTAAGTTGTATTTCTTTTCCCCCTCTGTAATGCAGCTTTTCCATTTAAAGCCGCATTCTTGTGTTTTTGACAAAGGGCCATGTAATTGGAAAAGAGTTGTCATTGATAAGATAGATTACTTTGCAATAAATCTGCATCATCCTTTTTTTCGTCTCCGCAGCGTGTATTGCACCAGCTGTGTTGTTTCGGTTTAGATTCTTCTGCCTCTACTCTTTTTGACTAAGACACAGCAACCCAGAGTATATTAAATGAATATTCTCTGCACCAGTCTAATTGGCTTTTCACACTTTCGAGATATCCTTAGCCCGGGTCTGAAGACTTGACTCTGGGATAAATGAGTCCCTGGGTTAATCCCACTTAATTTCTACTAGCCCCGATGTCAAATGTCCGCTGTAACACCTAACTAATGTTTACACTCTACAATGATGCATGACTACTCTTACACAGATTCGGCAACGACGTCTAAGACGTGACGAAATTCTATTGTTTACTTCAGCCCCGTTTCACACGGGCAACTTTTGGCCCTGTGCTCAGACGATGTTCAGGGCAAACTGGAGGCTAGCCCTGCTCCAGAGCACGGCCAACAAGCCCTAGGATAAAGACGGTTAGCCCTCTTTGGAATGTGCCAGGGTTGTGTCAGTGTAAAAGCTTTTTTTAGCCCTTATCCCGGGACTAAGAAAGCTGTCACACTGACTCAATGCAGTGCGGTGAGAAAAGCCCTTTTAGATGAAAGCTCAAACTCCTCTTTTCCATTTGAATTTCCATTTATACACTATTCACAGAAAGGAAACTCCCATGTAATCAGACTGCAAGCACTGCACTACTGGTTGTGTTTTTTGTCTCCACAGGGAATGTATGTGTTTATGCATGCGGTGAAAGGCACACCCTTTGAGACCCCCGACCAAGGAAAAGCCAGACTTCTCACACATTGGGAACAGCTCGACTACGGCGTGCAGTTCACTTCGTCTAGAAAGTTCTTCACCATCTCCCCGATCATTCTGTATGTATTAGATGATCACATGATTCCGTCTTTGCACTGATTTAGACACAGATACAGGAAACGTTTTATAGTCGTGTCAAATCCTGGGTCATCCCCACTCACCACCAGACAATAAACAAAGCATTGCATCATCAACGGCATTAGCTTTTGTGGAACAGTCATGGAAACTAAAATGTACATCATCGTATACATTTTGTCTTACTATTTCTTCTATTTTGAGGGATGTCATGGTTCACTTTTTTTTTTTTTAATCAACCCATCTTGTTTTGCAGATACTTCCTGGCAAGTTTCTACACAAAGTACGACACGGCGCACTTCGTCATAAACACTGCCTCGCTTTTAAGCGTCCTGATCCCCAAGCTGCCACAGCTACACGGAGTAAGAATCTTCGGCATCAACAAGTATTAATTTATTGCAAAAAACATAATGCTGTGGCCCACAGCAGCAGGAGTCGAAATGTCCGCGTAGTCCGTAGCGCAGACGTGTGTACTAAGTCGTACCGTTTGTGTAAAACGTCACTGTCGTCGTTTAGGTATATCAGGTTTAAGATGAAATGTTTAAAAAAAACAAACAGGAGTAGGTTTGTAGGTGACAGGATGCCATATGCATTACTAACTTATGTGAATATTTAACGATGTATTTTTGGCCTGCATAGACCTGGGCTGGCCCAGGAATCAGTGAGGCTTTTTGGTTGAGTTTGTTTCTTTGCCCTCAATTCACATGGCGACACAAACTGTGAGTTTGAGTCCGTTTCTAGCCACAGAGACGTCCCTCAATGTATTTTTCAAAGATGTTTACTTCGTAAAGGGTAGGGGCCTGTGGCTCATTGTTTATTGGTACACTCTCATTTTGTAATGGGTGTCAAACTTATTCATGCCGTGTGAAGAATAGAATCATACTCTTTATTTGCACGATTTCCTCGGTATGTGAATCTTTTCTCGTTTGTAACTCGAACAGGGGAGGCCGTCTCGTTGTACAGTTTTTTTTTTTTTGTGAATGTTATGTCCTGTATGTTAAAGAAAAAGTTGTGTGTAGAAATGAGACAAATTATTGTTGTCTGGTTAAGTGTTTACTGAGGGAGGTCTACAGTATCTCTGATGTAGCTGCTCTATTTTAGATTGACTTTTTGCTACCATCAAGGCAGCTAGTCCTACTTTGTTTGGCCGTAGCTCTTTATTTCTTCTTCTTAATCTTATTAAAACGTTTGTGCCCTCTACAGCGTTTCATCTCTTCCTGTTGTGTATAAGCATGTTTATGTAAGGAGAAGTTGTGTCATTTCCACATAAGCCAATTCATTTGAGGATTCTCTCAGATTATCAGGGAATCTTACACATGGTTTTCTTTTAAAGATGAATATAGAGCATTTACTACCCACCTTTGATGTGAGCTGTTATAAACTGTGGTCAGCTGCTGTGGAAACCAATTCTGACCTTAGAAGCAACACTGGGCTTATCAGGAAAGACATCAACACCAGCCTGACCTGTATGTTTAACACATACACAGTTCAATAGATGTAATGATTGATTGAGCATTACAACAAATTGCACCAGAGGCGTTGGAATCAATCAAAATGCATAACATCTGCAAAATTAATAAATTGTATACAGCATCGTAAAAAAAAAAGAATTGCCATTCTTTGCAAGTTGCTGGATACTTTCAGATTCCACATAAAAAAAGGACAAAAAGTGAAGTCAGTTGCAGAGGCAAACCACCTCTCGAATATTGACACATCAAACTTTACAACAGTTTTTAACATCCCCTGCAAGTTAATGTGACAAAACATCCAAGTTTTTTATTTGAGCTGGTAACACAGTAAATGTGAAAACCTCAAAGATCAGCACAAATAAAGCAGCAGCTATGAAGAAAAGAGGAAAGTCCTGCAGCTAAACACTGAAAAAACAAACAAATGCTTCCTCACCTGGACCTATTCACTAAGGCTCTTACGAAAGAAAACTGAATTATTAACATTTGTAATGCTAATGTCGTATTCAAATTCAGGTTTGTGTCCGACTTGTTAATCCTTCCAACGAGCCTGTAAATCACAGAAAGGTCACAGTCAAAGTCAGCCCTACGGTGGGAACCTTAGTTTTCATCTGCACACATGCTCTCAATAGAATGACCAAATGATTAAAAACTTTAATTAAAAGAAATGTTTATGTAAAACATTGGTTTAGTCCTGCAGCTCAGACACGTTCCTTATCAATCTCTCTTGATGTGGCTGCCCAGTCCCTTCAGACCCTCACACTGCTTGCCCAACACGCCTTTGTAAACCTCAAAGCGATGGTTCAAATCTTTCTGTGAGTGGATTTTATATTTGGTCCCCACGGCCCCGTCGGCAGAGGAAGTCCCGTAGAAGACGCGCCCTATCCGGGAGTGCACCAGCGCCATGGCACACATGACACAAGGCTCCCGGGTCACATACAGGTCATACCCGGTGCATATGTACGGCTGGGAGCTCGGCTGGGAGCTCGCCTCTGCACCCGCGGCGCTTTGAGAGGTGTCCGGGGTTGGCGGAGTAAATCGGCAAGCAGGGTACCTGTCAAAGGAATAACATCCGCCGCCCTGGCTCTGAGCCACGAGGTCGATGCAGACCATGACCGCATGGTGGAGGGGGTGGTCCCCTCTGCAGTCGTGGCCCACCGCGACGATTCTCTCCGTCGCTGGGTCGACCACCGCGGCCCCCACCGCCTCCATTCCCAACTCAGTCCCCGCTCTGGCAGCAGCCAAAGCAACCGTCATGTACGTGTGCATCCTGGCTTTCTGGAGCGGACTGAAGAGCTCCCCTCTCAGGGCGACGGTCACCTGCTTGTCCTCGTGAAAGGAGGTGGGCCAGTGTTTGCTTGCCAGCTCAAACTGGGGTCGGGTCAAGGCGGGACGTGCGGGGACCTTAACCACAAAAGGTTCTCCCAGTCCGTCACGTCGAACGCCACCTGAGGGGAGCAGGGAGTCGATGCTCACCGCCTTCAGGTCTGGGGCGTCGCTGACGAGGCACACGAGGACTTCCAGAGGATGAGGACTGCCCTTCTCCCTGACCGCCCGCACCCTCTTGATGTGCTGGAGGCCGTTCAGCGGGTAGAGGCCGCTTAGCTCCCGGAGGAGTCGAGAAGTCTCTTTCTTGTCGACGATGGGGGCCGCGAATGCCTCGATCAGCTCGACGTCTTGGGACTGCTTATCTGACAGGACCGGATAAGCGACCCAGGAGTCGGCGTCGCACATAGACCCTTTCCAGCGTTTCGTCTGCGGCTCCATTGTTTCGGTGTTTTCCTGTGAAACATGATGTCACACCAGGGTTAAAACAAAGTCACTGCATCTTTGAACAGAGCACATGATGACAAAGCCTTTCAGTTGTTCTGGACAGAAACTAAGCCCGGTCTGTACAATACAACCGCTTTAGCCCAGAAGACCGTTGAGCTGCAGCTTGCTTTATTATATCTCCATAACGGAGATCAGGCGGCAGGTTGTTTCCCAACAGTCGGGGCCGATTTTCTAACTCAGAACATGAACCATCCAGTTGTAACTTAAAAAGATAAGTGGACTTGAAATAAATCCTTTAGCCCATTTTGTTTAATAAGAGAGGAGTTTTTTGGATGTTAATTTCTTAAGTAAAATGCAACAACATGTATCTGTGTCAGTGCTCATTTGAATTATATTCAATAGCTTAGTTGAAGTAAAAAGGATTTATAGTTAGAGCCCAAACCGATACTTGAGTGTTTAGGCCGATATTGATATTGATAAATTATCTGTGTTCTCCCAAGGACAAACTGTCACGGTGTCAATGGGGTTTCTTAATTACCTCAAACATCTTTACTGCAGTTCCTTATCTGCTGATACAATACACCGGTAAAAATCTGAAATCAACCTCTTGTATGGGCCATGCTTGTATATCGGGCGCCATTAAATAAATCCATAGGTAAACACCGCATAGGCCAACACAAGGCACAACCAATGATTTGACGATTTTAGATCCATTTGATGCATTTAATGCGAGAAGTTGATGAATCAACAGAAATTCATTCCAGTTATAACAATTGAATAATGATTAGAGTCATTCATCCATTAAAAACACCAAGTTTAAAGACACCTTTCTTCTTCCGTAGATGTTTGCTACACAGATCCCTTCAAATATTTTTAGAGAATGAAACAATAATTGAAACAATTTCAAGTTGCTACCCTTTCTGTATTGTTGTCTTTGTCTTTGATAATGTCCAGAAAAGTTACAACAGCAGTAAGATCCCTTGAGGCAGCACAGATGTTTAACCAAGCTAGAAGTGATCGATTACGGGTGGGATACACGTCACAAAGCAGCCTGGAGGAGACAAACGCAGCATGTAGAACCATAACAAACTATCAGGCCATCGTGCGGCCTTTCTTCATTTCCTCCCGAGCATAAGCTTCGTCTTCATGACTTTGGGCACGCGTCGTACGGTCAGCGACACTCTGGTGCCGCGGGTCAGCGTCTCTCCCGGCGAGGCCCCGGCAGCAGACAGGTTCACCACCTTGTCCGTCAGCGTGTCCCGGGCGCAGGGCTGGATGCCGTGAAGGAGACGCTGGTACATGTCATCCTGGAGGATCAGGAGACTCCGAGGCTTGACCAGCAGGGACAAGAGGAAGCGGTTCTCCTCCGTCTGCGGTGCGTCGCCCTCCTGGACGCTGACGGGCGTGTAGAAGTCCAGGAGGGTGTGAGAGCCCAGGCTGACGGTGGTGACAGTGGGGTGGTACAGAGGGCCGTCCTCATGAGGCATGATCCCTTCCCCTTCTTTGTACTCGTTCACCAACACGTGATTGGCTGTTTTCCCACTGAATGCACCAAGGGAGGAGATTTTCTCACAGTACGTCCGGAGCCAGTCGGGCATCTTTTCTGCCAGCATGCCTTTGGGGTGAGGTAACCCTCCCCAGTTCTGAAGCCTTCGGCCCGACAGCTGAGTCCATTTGGTTTTGGGAGACCGATACACCTGCTGCTGAAGAGAAGACTCCTCATCTTCCGATATGAAATCTGGGATGTAATACACTGTTGGTGGGGCGTCCTTTACGACAAACTGCTTCAATTCCTCCAAAATACAGGCTGGGTGTTCCATGCTTCCTTTAGAAAAGTCAACATGAAATGCTTGTTAAAACACCCAAGACAAAACAAAGCGCTAATGCTAGCAAATCTCCCTGGTGGTGGCTAACAGGGAGTAACGTTAGCACAGTTGTGTTTGATAACTACTAGAAAAACTGACTGAAAATCTACCAGAAGCGTCTCAGATATGTATTAATACGTGCAGGTCAGGTACAGGTTATCCAATTAACAGGTTTATAATAAAATATCAACCCCTCGCTAGCAGCAGGATTTCCCTCATCAGCCACAGCAGTAATATTACGATGCAATCCGAGGCATTTCCGTGTATGTTGATAGCCTTAGCAGCATTTAGCTCCCTCAAACCCGGCACATACCCTCTATGCCTACAATACAAGAAGTACAGTACAGAGACAGCGTCAAACGTATTGTATGATACAAGTTAATGGACACATATGAAACCAGTTCGTTGCAGTTAAAAAGCCAGTCTGCGACGGAGAAATCCCAAATGGTAAAAGCACGTACAGGTAGAGTAGTGGTGCCTTTAAAGTCGTAGTACTTAGAAACCCTCTAGTGTTAAAAGCGATTCTACTCTCACCCAAATAAAGTGCTTTTGGTTTTGGCTTTCTAAAAATGAACCCTTAAATAGCTGGTGATACTCTATTAATCACTCAAGTCGTCGTTGCCTGATGATGCCGTGACATACAAGATACATGTAAGTAATGTAATGTAAATAAGTGTTATTTCAGCTACAGTGAGTATCAATATGTTGCCTTTTACAAAACTGAGTGTTTCAGGAAATGTTCCAGCAACCCTGCCAACTTTACCAACAATGCACCACGTTGACCCTGGGTTATTAGGGGTTTCTTTTACTCAGTTACACATTTCTGGTAGCCATGAAGGCAGCACAGCCACATTCCCGATACAAAACAGCGCCATGTTGGTAACACACAGCCCAGCGCCGCTACCGACCCAAACCTAAAAAATGACATATTTTACATTGTAAGTGACACAAAATCAAATTTACCTCTTTCGACATCAAAATGTATACCGTTTGGTCAGCAAGCTCTGTCTCGACTCCATGCCGACATGCTTGTGCAGCTGACTAAAATGTCCCCCAAAATAGAGCTTCAAAACATTGGACCCATGCTTTGTTTTCCAAACAGCTTCTCAAATTATTGGCTATTTAAAAGTATACGTTTGACAGGTGTAATGTGAATGTTTTTCCCGTATTTTTGCAAGTGTCTAGATGTCTGTACTTAATCTAAGGTCACAAACTTGCCGTACACGGAATTATTTACATGTGACGCAGCCACACGGCCTCAGAGCGAGTTACCGGTGAAGAAAGACTACAGAGCATACTAGTGCTTTCTGCTCGGCACTCTACGGGCTTTGTGTGTGTGTTTTTAGTTTGCCCTGAAACCTGATGTGATACCGTCGCCATGTTAGTCTCCGTTTTTAAATTAACGCTATGGGTTTAAAATGCAATGAGACATGAGGTGAGGTCACCCTCAGTCATTGGACTATTTTAACTCACAGGTGGCTAGCATACGGGTCATGACCATGTTCCCTACAAAAGTAAAATGTCTGCACAGGCTGCTACAGCTTAAGCACACATTGCGGTGCTCTCCTTCACTTGGAAAAGCACCTTGCTCCAGATTAGTTTTGGGCATCGAGACAAGCTGCGACGACACTGGAGCTGCTGTGCTGGACGAGACGGGTGAAATACTGGGAGAGTCTCTGCATTCACAGAAAGAGGTTCATCTGAGGTGGGTAACAGAGCTGTATAAGGTTAACAAGATCTTTGCTTTAGGGGTTTTGCTTTTGACTTATCTCCTCCCCTCTTGAACGCTGCAGGACTGGTGGCATCATCCCCACAGTGGCACAGCAGCTCCACAGAGAACACATAGAGCGTGTGGTCCAGGAGGCTTTGGAGAGGAGCGGTGTGGACCCGAGCCGGCTCTCGGCTGTGGCCACCACCGTGAAGCCGGGCCTGGCCCTGAGCTTGGGCATCGGCCTCGAGTTCAGTCAGAAGTTTGTGAGGCAGCACAACAAGCCCTTCATCCCCATCCACCACATGGAGGCCCACGCCCTGACCGTCAGGATGCTGCAACCTGTCGCCTTCCCCTTCCTGGTCCTGCTCGTCTCTGGTGGTCACTCACTTCTCGCTGTGGCTCGAGGAGTCGACGACTTTCTGCTTTTGGGTCGCGCTCTGGATGAAGCTCCGGGGGATGCGCTGGATAAAGTGAGGCCTTAACGCTAAGATATGGCGTGTTTGTTTGTGGCCATGGTGTTGAATTTATGATTATAATCAAAAGAAATATTGTCTTCTGTGGATTCACAGGTGGCAAGACGTTTGTCCCTCATAAAACACCCACAGTGCTCCACACTAAGTGGAGGACAAGCTATAGAGCTTCTAGCAGAGGATGGCGACAGGACGAGGTTCCCTTTCAGGACACCTATGGGACAAACATATGACTGCTGCTTTTCTTTCGCTGGACTGCGGAATCAAGTTAACATGACGATAATGAAGAAAGAGGCAGAGGAAGGTATGAGGACACACAAGGTCTCGGAAACGACAACCGTGACCCATGTACCAGTGATCAAATCCATGGACGTTTTTCTACAATATACATTTTGATTTGTCCAGCACAGGTGGAATTCCTGCATTGCAAGAATTCCTGGGATCACTCATGTTATGAGTTTCACCGGTCCTTTTCCTGCTGAGACAAGTCAAAATGTCTGCTGTGAAACACATCTTTGAGTTTTATTCTTTTGGAAAAATGTAAAAGAAAAATACAAGATGAATAGATGTTTGACAGGTTTATATGTAAAACATGCAGTTTGGGAACATCTACATTTTTCATTAGCACACCAGAAACACAAAGAAAGACACTCTTAATAATGTTTATTCAATAACATGTGCTCGGCTGCTGTTGCTACTAACTCCCCAGTATTGTCACAGGTGGACAGAAACTGTTGAGGAGCTTCATAAATATATATTAGATTGGTAACTTTTTTCCCCTCCATCTTTAGGTATAGAACAGGGGACACTGTTGTCGTGTGTGAATGACATTGCAGCTTCTGCACAGCACACAGTTGCCTCTCATCTTGCAAAGCGAACACATCGCGCCATCTTGTTCTGTAAGGCAAACGGCCTGCTGCCATCAAACAGTCCCACCGTGGTGAGTTTGTTAGTTCAGGTTGTATTTTGTTCCATTATTGCATATATAAATATATATATATATATATATATATATATAGTTCAATTAATAATAGAAAGCTATAACAGCTTATTTTTTATTGATATTTCACTTAACATATATGAGGGGGTCCTCATATAAATGAAAATAAAGAAGAAAAAGACTGAGAACCTCTGCTGTAATGAGCTTGGAGTTGAGAGCCACAGACAGGGTAGAAAGATGGACATACAAATATAGAATAACACCAGCATCATCCTTTAATTAAGAAAAAACTGTGGATATAGATTTAAAGATTTCATCATTAACTCTTTTTTGACAGGTGCTGTCTGGAGGAGTTGCAAGCAATCAGTATATCCGCAAGGCGTTGACCAATATCACCGACGCAACAGGACTACGCCTGCTCTGTCCGCCGGCCAAGTTCTGCACTGACAATGGAGTGATGATTGCATGGTGTGTCTATTGATTTTCAGTGAATCTGATTGGCTGTAGAGTTTTGTCCACCGGAGACAAACTTACTTTTCTCTTTGTTAAACAGGAACGGGGTGGAACGCCTGAGAGAAGGAAAAGGGATACTTCCTCCAGATGTGGATGTCTCCTATGAGCCAAAGTAAGTCAACACTGAACCGAATATTTCATTTGCAATCTCAGTGGAGATTATTAGAGATACAGATTTGACCATTCGCTCACATAAATGTTGTATTCCAGGGCACGGCTGGGTGTTGACATGACAGCAGAGGTGAAGGCGGCAGCGATCCGGTTGCCGTCAGTCAGGATGAAGATCTCCAGATGACAGACTGTTGGTCTTATTTGTCACTCCGAGATTTTCACAGTTCAAGAGTATATACTATGTTTATACTATATAATAAACATGTTTTTATACATCTCAATTGATTTGTTTTGATTTGAATACTCCTTACAAAACTACTGAAAATTAGATTTGTTTTTGGTTTTCTATGACTGGATTTTTAAATAATATATCCGTCATTCTTGTCATTACAAAAAATGAGTTCAGCTTATTGTGAGCGGGCGACCAATAAATATGCCAAACTAATTATTTTGTAATGACAAGAATGACGGCAGCATTTGTGTGCTGTATGCATGCACTTATATTTATATTCAAGAAAGAAACAAGTATTCACTGTCTTTTGAATGTAAATCCAATCTGCCCTCGCTTAGAACTGTAGAAAATGTTAACAACAAAATAGATCTTAGGATAAACAGCTGTTAATGACATTGAGTAAACCCCATTCAGTTATGTCAAACCACTGTACTCTACAGCAGATACCATTTAATTCCCATTGAGGCATATACTTGGTTGTTATTGGCTAAACACCACCCTCTAGTGGTTAGTTTATCTAAACGCACCTCAGCACACTGGATCGCTACAGTAATTGACCTGATGACAAATCAAAATTATTTTCTTAAGGAACATATACATCATACATACACATATATAGAGAAAGTAATTCATTTCAGGTCAAAACACCACACTAACACAGATTTGTCTTTTCAGGTCCTGTCCTGTTTCTAATCTTAGTAAAAAGCCCATGAATGGTTTCAACCACTGAGAAAATTATAAATCACTTGTGGCATACTATATTTTTTCCACATACACTATCGTTTATTTCTTGTGTTGCTAAAAACAACAATTGTCCACCTGGATACAATGGTAGTCACTATTTCAACCACATTAAGATGTACACAAAACTTGTAAACATGTCTGACAAACCACAACATTTAATCATCAAACTGGTCAAACACAGCCCACAAATACTGGCTTGTTTATATTGGACATCCTATCTGGGTAAGAGAAGAACAGACGTCCGTTCAACAAACCCAACTCTATGGATCCGTGCACTGGTGTGATGTAGCAGAGCAAACTCACAGGAAGGATGGGACGATTTCAGCTTCTTACAACACGTTACAGTTTCAAAGCCAACCATTTTACAACATTGTGCAACATTCTGGTTTCTTCTTTGTGCTGCAATGTTCATCGGGACACAAGACTTTAAAATATATATATATATATATTTCAAATGCGAAATTTAGTGGCATTGGCATAAAAGTTTACACACGTGTTGGAGATATTCTTGCATAGTTTAATACTTGGTATTTAAAGTTAGTGGCTAGTTTGCTGGCTTGGAAAGATGTCTTAGTGGCTCCAAACACCTAAATGCAGCTACTGCCAGTCTGCTTTTTAAAAGGAAAAATCCATCTGGGAACAGCTAGGGCTGATTCCTCTGCATTTTAGATCTCATTTAGGTGTTTCATGTTTTCAGATTATTTTAGTGGACAACTGGTCAAACATGGATAAAGTGGTGTCTCATTGTCATTTTTACTGCTACAATATTTTCATAGGAAAAAAAAAAAAAAAAGAACATCTGCATTGTGAAGAACATCTGAGGGTGGATTTATTCCTTTACCTATTCATGTTTTCTCTCTAATTGATCAAAGCACATTATCTAAAAATAGTTCCCCGAGATCCTCTACTTCCAACACTAGAGCTCATCGTGTTCATATATATTATACTCCTTGGCACTGATCAGTCCGTCGCTGTCCTGGTCACTCTTGCGGAATATATCAGCCATGATCTTCTCATAGAACGGGTCATCACGTGGCGTCCCAGATTTTTCATACTCCGCTTTCAAGTACGCTTTTACCTGTAAACAAAAGCACTTTGTCGTTCACACTTTGGAATCAGTAACAGACATTTATTGTACTTTTACAACAATCATCAATCAGTTATCATATAATGAGCAACTGTTGTGCCTCACAAGCAACATATCATATTGGTGATAATTCAAACTGTAAATGGTATTGATAGCAGGTCCTTCACGTCTTCTTTTAATGTGCCGTCAACAATCCAGATAACAACATGAGTATAAGCTTTCTTTACATTTGGTTATCATAACGATAATTACTGTAATTCTGGGGTTGAGCAAACACTTTGGTCCCTTTTAAAATGGGCTTCCTTGGTGATTTGCAGTACTAATATTGTCCTTTATTTTGACACTACTGTAAAGAATTACTGTGAGCAAATGCAGTAAATGAATTAAAGGTAAAGTGATTTACAGCCTCACAACCTTCTAGTACAATCCGTGGATGTTTATGATGTGAGATAATGAGATCAGAAACAAGCGTGGCCTTCAGTCTTACTGAGGCGAGGTTACGTTGGGTTGGAATGTTTTATTCTTTATAAGCGGTTTGGAAAGCCTGCGATTAGAGAATAAAGTAAAAATGTGAAATCAAGTTTAGATGAAGTTTAGACTGGGAATAAGGACAGTGCAAAAAATACACTTATTTACTTACTTTCCGAGAATGAGATGACATGATTTATACAACTCTCAAGTCTGTGTGTCGAGTATGAAGCTTGAGCCAGAAGCTATTAGCTAACTTTAGCTTAGCCTAGCATAAAGACTGTTAGCAGGGGGAAACAGCTATTGTAGCTCTCTGCAAAGTTCAACAATACGCTGTTAAAGCTCACTTATATCATATTTGTTTAAACGGTACATAAACAGAAATGTAAAAACTCTTTCTGGGCTAAGCTAGTCACCTCCCAGCTTTAGCTCCATACTTAATGGACAAACATGAACGGTATCAATGAGTGGTATTGACCTGCTCATCTATCTTGTGGGGGAAAACAAATAATCCCGTATTGATGCTGTGTCCCAGAGAGAAAGACCAAACCTTTAAGAGCTTCATTATACCTTCACTTGTACGATGCATCATCCTAAATTAATGTGTTCAAGGGCTGTATTAAAAACATTTCTTTAGATTCCAATCCTTCTAAATCAACCATAATAGATGTTATATTAACAAACAATCCACTTAGGAACCCCACAAGGGCATTCATTGCTTATGAAATCAGTGACTATTTTTAGAGGTCCTCTAAACCTCATATCAATCCTTGCATAATAAAGAAAATAAATAAAAAAATGTTTTAACGAGCAACATTTGTAACATTCTGACCTGGATAAAAACATTTCAGACTCCGACCTAGCTTTTAATCATTTTACCCAACTTTTAATGATGTACTAAATAAAACACCGTTCTTATCCTTACTTCTCCCCAAACACTTCCAAAGCTGTCAGAGCTTTGGAAGAAAGCACAAAGTGACAATCATCTGCCTGACTGGCAGAATTTCAGGCATCAACCGAATAACTCAGTCTCAGTAAATTCAGGTGAGGTTTAAAGTCAACTGGTCGGCTTAAACCCTGACAAATCTAAGAGGGAAGATTATTTAGATCCTTCCCTCCTTTGCCTCAGCACCGATTTAATTGCAGCACCTCAGGCTCACATTTTTAACTTGCTATTTGCATCAGGTAAAATGCAAAAAATCTGGAAGTCTGCATAGGTTTTTGTATTACATGAAGGTGGTAGTGACTTAAATAACTACCCACCAGCAGGTTGTCCTGCTTATGAAAACCTCTGGAGTCTCTAGTAAATTCTCAAGTGAGACTGTTTCTCGAGTCAAGACAGACATTACAGCCAGAGCAGTCAGGAGTTAGATCAAGTCACAGCACAACAACAGCTGCAGTATATGTATTTAACAATATCATTGAAGCCTTGAACAATCATCAACAATGAGCTGCACTAGTCATACACCTATCAAGCAAAGCACAGGAAGAGTAACCGGTGTTTAAAAGAGGCCTAGACCCCCTAGCATGTTAATCCAACCGTGGTTATTGCCTTTTCTGTCTGAGCTACTTTTGTGATAATTACCAGCTTGTGAATAATGATTACCTCGGCCTTTGTGAGACTTCTGTCTCTATCAAGGTCCATCTGTCCGAAAGCCTCCATGCTGCGCGGTCCCCTGGAAACAGAGTAGACCTCCACCTCAAAGACCACCGTAGCATTGGGCGGCACGGGATCTATTCCATCAGGAGGAAATAACAGCACGTCAAGATTCTAAAAGACCACAAGCAATAATAATGCCATAATCATGAAACATTAGTTACTGATCATTTTCATCATGCCCTAACGCAGGGGTCTCCAACAAGTAGCTCGTGAGCTGCCAGTGGCTCGCTACCCGTTTCTGAGTTGCTTGTTAAAAGGTTAAAGAAATGATGTAGATTGAAAGTCACTTTAAACACGTTTTAATTTCTATGCAATCAAATTCACAGACATCCCGCACGATCATCCATCGATTAAACAAGAAACGCTGTTTCAAGTATGGTATTAGCATTACTATTAATATTACCGATACCATTAACGCACATTACTGACTTTGCTTCTTTCCCGGAGTCTTTGTGCTTTCTCGCTTCGCAGGTTTCTGTGGATCTTGGTTATATCTGGACCGTGGTCTTGCCTCCTGCCGTGGTCCTACCTGACACTTACTTACTACTCTCTTAAATGAATAATTTGTCATATGCATTTAATGTGTTGTAACTCTGTTATGTTGTTCATTCTGTACACATGACATCTATTGCACTTCTGTCCATCCTGGGAGAGGGATCCCTCCTCTGTTGCTCTCTCTGAGGTTTCTTCCTTTTTTTTCTCCCCAATAAAGGTTTTTTTGGGGGAGTTTTTCCTGTTCCAATGTGAGGGTCCCGGGACAGAGGATGTCGTATTTGTACAGATTGTAAAGCCCTCTGAGGCAAATTTGTAATTTCGGGCTATACAAAATAAATTGAATTGAATTACATCAGTGACACCGTAAACATTAGGCGATGTTAGCACACCAGATTTGACAATGATTGCAGAAAATAGCCAGACCACTGAAAGGCAAATATTATACTGTTTTCATGAGAAATGGATAATAGAGTGTTTGTTTTTTCCACGTTTTTTCGACGTTTTCCATGTGAATGACAAATGTCTGCTATTGGTGATGAACAACTTGGTGCTATGAGAAGCTCTCGGACACTTTTATTTAAGTGAAGTTGGTTTGACAACATTTCAGGAGGGATGGGAGTTGAATGTTACGGTGTTTATCTGGTTAGTGCTTCTACTACATATTCAGACTTTGTGGTGAACTGAACAAAACAGCCACTAACTACATGAATTAATTAATCTTAACGTAGTGCTGATTTGGCATCAAGAGCTAAAGTCATTATGAAAATGTAAAGGCCAATAAGCGATATGGCATTAATTCAGCAAGAAAAGACAAATAATGTCAGTAGAGCAATATGCAATTAAAGCTGTTCATCTTTACTGGTGGTCCCATTGCAGCTGAACAACAAAAGTGTTTAACTCTCAGCCCTGGAGAGCGTTACATGGATGTAAATGTAGGGCAGACTGATGCCGGGACAACTAAAGCATGCACTCTTTAGCAAAGCAATTTCCTCCATAGCCAAACAGTGAAATCAACGGATGAAACCTGAAATGCAGATCCCCAGGCTGTGCAACACAACAGTCAGATCACAGCATAGTGCATTTATGAACAACATGAAGAGGTTTGTAGGACATTGTAGTTAAAGGTGAAACACTCATCGGCTGTTAGTTTTCTGAAAGTGCCACGATGCATGCAAGAAAGAGCGAGAAGAAGTAGAGACCTTTAAACCTTTGTGCATGCTGACAGTACATGCCATGGGGGGGATGAGTAGCAAACACTGCGGGGGGGTGTGATGCCCTTCCAACTAAAGTGCTGTGAAAGAACACAAGACAGCATGATGGCAGCTCCTCCAGCAGCATTTCACTAAGACATTCAGCTGCAAACATAAAACTTGCTGAAAACAGGTGATCCATCAGCATGTGGACAAAAACATTTTTGTTACACGTTTTAATTGCGTGGTAATGTAACCTTTTGGTACTTATTTTAAAAAAGCACTCACAACTCATCACATGGAGTGATGAAAACGTACCCTGTGGCTCTGGAGGAGCTTTCTCAAGTCAATGGCATAACCCTGGTGATGTCATAGTGATGTAATCAGGGTTTTCTTGGCTCGTGCTTGGGGAACTCAAAATGTATGACATTACAAACTGAGGCTGTGGAGTTTGAAAGACATGTATGTTCACCAGGCAGGGAGTGTCTAAAAGACTCTATCAAGTTGCATTATGGGAAGTGTAGGATCCAGTGTTCTTAGAGTGTGTAAATCTATGCATTGTACGGATGCTCATGATGTTCTGCTCAGAGTGGAAAAATGACAAAATCTACGGTTTAGCGATGGGCAACGTAAACCCTGTGCTGACACTTGCAAAAATGACTGTATATTGCATTTACTTACCTTTGCCTGTTGCTCCAAAGGCCAGGCCAGGCGGAATAGTTATTTTTCGTTTCTCTCCAGGACACATGTCTTCCATCCCTTTATCAAGGCCCTTAATGACTTGTCCTACGCCCAGCACGAACCACTGAGGGTGCCCAGCTTTGTCTGATCGACTAAAGCAAACACAGTAGAAAAAGAAACAACCTGTCAATCACTCAGCCTTTACATCTATATAATATATTTATTTTGGTTAGGGGACTGCACCATTACAGTGGGGGGTTTGGAGAGGGTCTGGCTTTATAATCAAATGATATGTAAGGCTCAGCTCCCCTCCTTACCACAATTACTCTTTGTACTGTCCCTTATGACCATAGATCCAGGTGAGGACTGATGACATTCTGTACACAGTTTAACTACAATTCCCAGTGTTTACCCAACCCTACCTTTATTTTGATCACACTGAAATAAGAAGGGTATACATAAAAAACAAACGCATAAAAGGAAACCTTCGCATAACATGCAACGTGAAACCTGTAGTTAAATACTCATCACTACCTTCAGATATGAAAGCTACATAATAACAATATTAATAATGATAATAATACATTAATAAAGTGCCTGCCAATTTGCATGTGGACTTTTCCAGCCTCATTTGACTTGTAGAGATAATATATATTAACTGCAGCTAACTTTTTCTCAAACCACCAACCTGCAGTAGAACTGAGCACCATTTTGGGCGAGGAACCCATCGTAGTGGACGTTCATCAGATCTCCTCTTTTACTCTTTTGAGTGCACTGCTCCGGCATGAACAGGACTTCAATCTGGACCTCGCCGTCCAGCTCAGGTGTTGTCGCCAAAACACACCATAAACTGAGCTGTGATAAAACGAAGAGGCACAGTGTGCAGCTCACCAACCTCCACATCATGCCGCTGTCTGTGTATGCGTGGCAACTTCTGGGAGCGACGTTTGAACACACCGGAGGACGTGGAGAGCTGCTGCTAACGTGGTCTGTACTGCCCTGAATTTGGACTGTCAGGGATTTCTGCCACCTCGTTCCTTAAGTCCCACCTCCTTCACTATAATTGGCCCTGGCCCTCCTTTAGCGATCGCTCATTGGACTACGGAACCTTGCTGTGGCTTGCAGCCTGACAGACTAAACTAAGAGCAACAATAACCCGGTAATTATTCAATTGCATGCCAAACAACTTTATATGACTGTATATTGTATATGGAATGAATATATGACTAACTAGAAGTGAACAAATATGCTAAAATGTGAAAAACACTACAGGTAAAGATTATGCATACATATTCTGTAACTGCGGTAAAACTGTAAAATACTTCCGCATCAACTCTGAGATTCATTTTCATCACATAGTTTATAATATAAAACCTTATAAAAGTAAGAGCAGCTTCCGGTACAGTACAGTAAAACGTAATGCCAGGGACTATAGACGTACATGGAACAAAAGTTAGGCTACATGAAAAATTAAACATTGAGCACGAGCCAGATTTAAGTAGTTCCATCTTTACTGGCAACAGTGCGGCATCTTCAACTACACTTGTGACGAGATGAAATGGTCTCCAGTTTTGAGGACTGACAATTTAAACAGTGCAAAAAAGATAGATAACATAAGTTAAAGTTGAGGATTTGGTAGGTAGGCTATCACAGAAAGATATGTATAACAAATTATCCTGTAAATCAAAACGTAGCAAAGGTTATTGTTGCAACATCAGTACTATTTTTTTTATGAGACAGGTTTTTTTTCACAAAATAATGTCTCCCTAAGCATGTAACTTACACATAAATCTCTATAAATAATTTAAATTAATAGCTGAGACAGGATCACATTATATCCAACGGGTATACCCAATAGCCCAAATTGTGTAAAAGCTTTTGTAAAAAAAAAGTCATATGTTGACTTTCGTGACCTGAAAAATTATCTTTTAAATTAACAAACATGTGTAATTCATGGCACAATTCATACAGGATTAAAATATATATATATATATATTTGTTTCTCACCATTGAGTACATATTATTTAATTTTTTTCAGAAATAAGTCATTTTGTGTCCCTTTGCAGTTGTTCTGCCCCTTTTCAGCTGTTTTACGCGTCTTCGTTGGTCTCTTTGTAGTCTTTTTGTGCGTCTTTGTAGTCTTTGTAGTCTTTTTATGTTGCTTTGTGGTCATGTTGAGTCTCTTCTTGGCACCGTCACTGTGAGATTTGGGCACCTGATCCTAGGGGCCCGTTCAGCAATCCATACATGGTTATGGTGTTATCCATAGGTCAGTGTATTACCTGCAGCAACAGACAGGAGCACCAGCACGGGAACAAATACGTGTAGGCCTACTGCTGTGGACGGGGGCAGCAGCAAAACGTATTTTAGAAACCTAAAATAAAGGCCGATCTTAAAAAAGGAAAAAAATCAATATCAGATTATGTTACGCTATATTTAGAATATATTCTTATGGGTAACTGAACTGAAAGTAAAACTATCTATAACATGTTTGTCAACAGAGTCTTGTGGCTTTGAAGAGAGCATAGATAAGTTTTACTTTCTGTTTTACAGAAAGTACCCCCCCCCAATTGCAATACATTCCTTTGCTCCAGTGCTGGTACTCCCGCCATGCAAAGAGATTCAATGACCCTACTGTGAAAAAAAACATAACAGGACTTGACAGACACGAAGACACTCCAATAGCAAACTTGAAAGCGCCATTAGTTATCTTTGGACGCGCGCATCACTTCGATTCCACCAATAGGAGCCACGGGGGCGTGAACGTGCGCTTCTATGTATTTTTGGAGTCCGGTGTTTCTGAGTCATCGCACCTCAGTCAGTCAACGTGGTAGCAGACGCAACGGCCGTGTAGTTGCTACCGGATATATTTGGAACCACGACTTTCTCTCCAACTGCCCGACAGGATTGAGATGTTACATTTTAGGTGTTCGACAGTGCTGAAGGAGTTGTTTGAAGCCACCCTCAAGCGTCCTCTGGCCGGCTCCAGACAGAAGCCCTGGTCGCCGACCCGCCACCGCTGCTTCGGCGCCGCCTCCGTAGATGCCAGAGCCGTCTCCACTCCGCTGAAGGTCCTCTATGCCGCCACTCACCGCCCGGCGCTCCGCGCCGCGCCCCGCGCCGCCCCGTTCCGCTCGTACTGCACGAAGACGGAAGGCGCCGTGGAGCTGGAAGAGCAGCTGAAGAAGGATGGCGTCAGCAGCGAAGAATCCAGCGACAAGTAGGTTTCAAGCACTTCCCCGGGGAACACACTACTGTGTGGCACGTTACGGCCGGCGTAGGATGCATGGCGAGTAGTGACGCATGCGGACGCAAGCGGATGTGCGTTAACGCTGTCCGCCAGCGGTTACAGACGCTGTTAAAACCGCGTTAAATAGCGCTCAGTAACTAGCCAACATAACATCGTACACCTTCAAATACTATACGGATGTATTGCCTATAGACAAGACAAGCTCACCCAAAACACACGTATGATATATAAGAACACAGCTTACCATCTGCCACAGCTTCACAGCTGTAGCGAGTACACCATGTGTGTGGCTTGTATACTGGGTGCAGCCTCCGATGGCTCTGTGCCAAGACGCTACATAAATAAGTAAATTAGGATTTTTTTTTTTTACCTTGACGGGTTTTGTATGTGACGTTAGGTTTGCTCCTGTTGGAGACCACGCGCTGCTCGGTGCGGGCAGGTTTCAAAGTGAGGCGGCGGGGATCCCCGTGACAAGGTCAGAGATAATGTGGAGGGTAATAACACCAGCTCGTGGACGAGATACGAGATAGATACAAATGTTTTTTTTATTTCTCACTTTTTTTTTGATTTTGTAATAATCATTGCTGCGTGAATTTGATTTGTGGCTTCTTCTGGACGCTTTTACTGTGACCTCCCACTCTCCTTAGTGAAGGACTGTGGGTCACAGTTTGAGGGCAGCTCCAGACTACTGACAATACCCTTCTGTCCCGTCCAGAAGTGGGCTGATAGAAAGTGGAAAACAAGAAAACCCCATTTAAGTCTGTGTGTGTGTGTGTGGCTTCAACTGCTTCACGTGACAGCAACACATAGAACATATATACGATTACAATTGCAATGTTTAAATGTCCACAGTTGTAGTTTTTCCAATTAAAATGCATGCCAACCATGTGTGCATAGTTGCTCTTCTTATCATTCCCTGACTTGTGTCTTTTTTTTATGTCTGGAGAAGCACTGCCACTTCCATATAGGGCTGCAGACATGAAGCCTAAGCCACCTTGTCTTATAAGGGACTGCTCCTTGTCCAAATTGTGCCATTTGTCCAAGTCTATGCAGTTGTCTTGCTGTTTAACAGTAATTTCAGTCCTAACTGCATTTGCCATTTGTAATTACAGAATAACGCAATTGTACAAGACTGAAGATAACAATATGAAGCTCAAAGCAGTTTCTAAGGATTGTACAATGACAACTTTTACCTTTCAGAATATATATATATTAAAAGGTATAGATCGGATTATTTGAAGTGAGGTTGAGTGAGCTACTTTGACATAATCAGTGTATTACTTACAGTAGATGTCGGCAGCACCAGCCCTGGAGCAAAACAATGTACTGCTGTGGACAGGGGCAGCAACAAGACATTTTAATATCAGTTTAAGTGTACACTATATTTAGAATATTTTCTGATGGGGAACTGAACTGAGAATAAAACTTACACCGTTTTTGCCAACAGTCTTGCAGCGTTGAAGAGAGCATAGGTACGTTATCACTCTCAGTATGCTCTCTTCAATGCTACAAGGACCACAAAAACAGTTTCCAAGAATATTTTCTGATGGGGAACTGAACTGAGAATAAAACTTACACCGTCCACAAAAACAGTTTCCAAGAATGCCACAATGTTTCACTTTCAGTTCAGTGGGAAAGGGATGTCTGACGATAAGATAAAGCGGTAAAATATTCTTTATAGCGCAACCTTAAACTAATGATTTCTTTAAGGTGGGGCCTTTCTTGTGGGTGTCTAAAATACTTTTTTGTTGCTGCCCCCCGTCCACAGCAGTACATTGCTTTGCTCTGTTTGTCTGAACTGGGGGGCGTGCCGTCCACCATCTACTGTAGATAATACACAGACTACAGATAAGTACCTCATACAACCCCACTCCAAGTCACCCGTTTATCCCTTAAGAGTGAGCTGCAATCTCCCATATCATGACACTACGGTAGAGCATGTTCCCAATAAAAAACCTAGTACTGATTTTAAAGTCATCCGTCCAGATACACGAGTAAACAAAGCTCTTGATTCAGATTTATAGCGTCAATCCTGTTTTGTTGGCAATTTCAAAATTGCCCCGTTGTTCAATATTCCTTATGTCGGGCATTATATGAGTAATTATTTCTCACATTTCAAGTCACATTCCGGGCAGCCAGCAGCCAGCTGGCAGCTAGCTGTACAGTGACTCCATGTATTTCCCTTCTGCCTGAAGTGGACCGCCTGCATGTGTGCGCACAGATGCACAGGACGACAGTGTCCATGGAAACATACTGTACTCTGAGGTTGGTCCTGTGATTCATAGTTTATGGGTCAGCAGCACAAAAAAAAGAAGTGTTGGATGCATGAGACGGGGATGACGCGTCAATGAGGCCTCACAAGATAAATCTCAGAAGGAAATGCAGTTTATGCATTGAGAAATCAATCACGATACAGCGGTTAATGTTATTCCCTTCCGAGAGCCCCACAGGCATGAGTGTCCCTGGTTTAGGGCCAACTACCCGGATCTATTTGTGCGATCAGTTACAGCTTTAGTGGGTTGCGGTGGATAAGATTAATAAGATATCAAAAACGGAACAGACAAATGACTGTTGTGAAATGCATGACAGAGTTGGAAAGTGAAAGACACACTTGGTGTTAAGCTCACACACACGCACACACACACACACACACACACACACACACACACACACACACACACACTACTTAGGGAAGTGTGTTAAGTCACTGATATGACCATGGATATAGCCACACTCTCAGGCCAGATAATTGAATATTCATTTACAGTTAGCTTTTTGATGACTAGACCCCTGACATGGGGTGAATTGAACAATAAATGCACTAAATGCTGTGTGAATACTACAATACTGGCCATCAATACTGCGCTCTAAATCCTCAAGAGCAAAACATACATTTCGAAATCACAGCGCAATCTTTACCTAGTATCCAGGAAACTCTCAAAGTGCTCCGCTTACACCAATGAGCAGCCATCCAGAGGCAAATGGACTGAGCCATCTGCCTGTAAAGAGGATTTTTAAATATACCAGTAGAGAGAAACAAGATGTTTGTAGGTTGTATTCGCACCCGATTTGTTCCGCAGTTTTGGTCATTAAAGCCGCCGTCTCAACCAAGCAGTTTGCTTCGTTACACATTAGAACAGTTATAGTCTCATTCCCATTACCAAAAGTTGTATATATATATATTATTTTTTTTAATACCGCCCCAGTAGAGGTTCCAAGTGAGCTGAGTTGATACTAAAAGGCGGAGTTAAAACACTGCAGGCCACTGATTGGTCAGGGGGAAACCTCACTGACAAACAAAACCTACAAAGCAGGTGAGTCCAACAAAAAACAATCCAACAGGCAAAACGTCACGAAACAGGTAAATCAGACAAGTGCACAAGGGATATTAACAGGAACATTGCAGAAGAACCGTCACCGGGGAGGTGCAGGTGATTAGACACAGGTGGATTCAACCAGGGAGACAATCACAGTGCCGGGAAAACATACAAAGGCAGGAAGTGAAGTGAAGTGATCATCAAACCGGTAATACTGAACTGACACAAATATAGAAACTCAACTAGGGAACAGGAGGAGACATGACAAACACAACCGCTGCATAGGAGAAATAAAAGGAGGGAAGACCACAAGGACAGGAAGTGAATCAAACACGGGACACAAGAGGCTGGGAACTTCAAAATATAACCGGAAACAATCTAAACCAAGATATTGACAAGTTTAGTCCAGTGTCTGCTGGTGACAACTGAGAGTATCAACCGTCCACAAGATGATGTGATATGCATACGTGGCACATGTAAATTCCGCAATCTGCCCCATCTTGTTGCAGTACGCTGTCCGTTGGTATTTATGACCAATGAAGTTCAGTTGCAGCATGTCTATTATAAATAGGTATTTTTGTGTAAGCTCTTGCCGACTTCCTTGTGGCTTCTTTTATTGTTTGTGTGTTTGTTTGGCAGGTGAGCTACATGGGCGTTACACTTTTTAGAAAACAAATTGTCCTCAAGCAGGTATGTGAAAAATGCTTCTTGTGCTGTAGTCAGTTATTTACAGACTCAAAGCAAATGTATCGTGAGCCTTGGTGAAGTGCCCCTTAAATTGCCTAAATACTTCCTAATTGGCCCTCAAAGTGCTGCTTTTTGGGCCCTCAAGGCAGAAAATGCATGTGTCTAGAAACACAAACACTCATCACTTGCTTAAGAGGGTTTTCTCATTCCAACTCTGTTAGAATGCGGTTGCACAGGTTGTATGAAGTACGATTCCCCACTCGTCCATCATTCTATCCTCAATTCAACTTACACGTAAACACGTCACTGTGAGGCGTATCATCCGTTGCACACTGCTTTTGCCGTTCGCCTTGTGATAATGCGGTGCACCTGTCGACTGCCGCGTGGAACGCTGTTGTAGTGACAGATGTGCTGGTCAATAGCACTCCCTTTGAATTAGGCATGCCTGACAGACGGCATTTTTGTCGATCTTAGTCTGTTTGCACATGTTCAGGCGTAGTTACCTTGGCTGTGTGTGGAGTGTTTACTCTGTGGAGAGCGGAGGATGTACCAAAAGGAGAAGAGATGGAGGCAGAGAGGGAGGTGCAGGCTGAATCCTGGCGTATCAAATGCCGATGTGGCTCACGTGATGTGTCCATTGCCCCGTCAGTGTTGAATTAGAAGCATCTGTGCCATGTAAAAGCTTCCGTTTAACAGGGCACCTGTGAGGACAAGTTTGGCTATTCGTGGTAAAAGGTTACATTGAACGGCATTATGACTTCTTCAATGTGATGCATGGTCTTTAGAAGCAGGATGTTGGAGTGGGACAGCAGACCGCACAGGATAAGTCTGAAGCGCAATCGCAAGAGTCGCTGCTAGTTCTCGAGAGAAAAGGACTTTGATTTGATTGGACGAGACCATTTTGAATACTGGTTCTGCACTGAGTGGAGTTTGCCCCACTGCAGACCACGCTGCTGTGTCATGACCAGCGTGTGAACAGACCACAATGTTGGCTTTATTAATCCAAGAGCCACTGTGGGCTGGGCAGCGCTGACGACCAGAGAATTCCTGGAATTTAGGCCTGGTCTAACACTGCTCCAGACACTACCGCCCCGTGCTGGGGCATTATGTTTGTGTAATCAAACTATTGGAGATACAGGACCACATATAGTCACATGAGTGACTTGAAAAAGCAGTCTAGCTCGCTATGCAGAGGGTTTCTTATGATTTTATAATTACCCCATTTATATAAAATTATATTTGCTTCCTAACAAAATGTAAGGTAAAACAATTCCAGTATGTTTTGTATGATTATCTGGATAATATCGGATCCAACGGATCCACACTGACTCTCCTCTCCCTTTGGAAAATATGCAAAACACTACAGAGCACAGAAAAATATGAATGGATGGTTCTAAAGCCGGCTGTATCTTCTTGTTGACTGTTTTAATTTGGGCCCTTTTTACAAGGCACGTTGTCCAGCTGTATCGCAGAGGAAAATAGAACTCAGTTTGGGACTTTGTATTTCCTATAATCTATATGACATTATTATTATCAGGACTAAGCCCATACTAATTCAGCCCATTTTTTGACCAGTGACCACCTTTGATCTGCCTTTATCTCCCGATTTCCAGCCCAACATGGCGTTACCCATCAGGGAGCACTGCCAACAGGAAACATTCAGTCATGTTGTCCCGCACAACGAAGGCTTTGGGCGCTATATGCCACAAACAGACACGCCTCTGTGGCTAACGCTTCCACTTGGATGGCACGTTTCCAGTATAGCCGCTCGAATCCCACTAATGTGATAAGAGTGTATCAACTGCCACAGATAAGCTCTGTGTTTACACTAGCAAGCCAGGTGGGAATGGGCTTCATTGTAGCTTGTGCTAAAGGGCGATACTGTTGCATGCTACCCGTGCTTTCACTGCAGTGCCAACTGTGTTTACTTACATTTACACAAAAACAAATGCTTTGCTGCTTACCCCATGTACACCGTTAACGTTGACATGACTTGAAGTGCTCCGTCTTATACGCGTGTGTTTGTGTCTCTCCACCACTTTCCAACCTAGGAGAAGAAATGCAAGCATTCTGCCCAGTTTGGAGGACTTGCTCTTCCACACAGTCGCAGAGGGTCAAGAGACGATTCCTGCCCATAAATTTCTCACAGTAAGTGCTTCAAGTTCAGTTCAGCGTGATGGTTGGGGCTAATGTCACAGCATTGACAAGTGCATTAACACCAAATTGTCTCCTCACTTTTAATTGTTTCTTTTGCATTGGGCCTGTTCAGACCTGGCATTAACATGCGTCTTGGGTGATCCCATCACATGTGGACAGCGACGGTGACATGAGATATACATCTGCAGTAGTTTATAGCTTATAGGCCTATATATATATATATATATATATATATATATATATATATATATATATATAGGCCATGTCTAAAACAGGGCCATTGTTTCTATTCAGAGGTGTTTCTAAATACTCTTTAATTCTAGGCGCTTAAAGCCACGGGGCTTCGCTCTGGAGATCCCAGACTGAAGGAATGCATGGACACCCTCAAAGAAACTCTAAGGAACACACCAGATGGCGTTACGCTGGACAAGCACCTATTCAAGAAGTAAGGCTTGTCTGTACACTATAGTGGCACTTTGTTTTTTGTTGTTTTTTTACAATGTTTCCAAGAACCGTTTACTCTCTTCAGCCTCAAAAAAGCATTTTTATACATTTTGATGACAGTATTTATTATCAGCAAATTCATTGAAAAATGGCATCCATTAAATTCCGAGATGTGCACTTCCATTACAATATATTCTATGCATGAGATCCTTCTTTTCCTGAACGCAGTAAGAATGATATCAATAGATTTGACGTAAGGTCATGCGCCACAACTGGATGTCAATGTAATTATAAAGTGCCCAAAGATGTGTTTTTTCCATTATTATTACATTGTAACATCGAAACTCCAGATTGCGCTCATTTGAAAATCCCCAACATCCCTCTTTTCTTTTACCGGATGATGAGCTATAATTTAGTTTCACTTCTTCTAGTGTGTGTGTTGTGGTCACAAACTGAGAAAACACATCAAGGCTTAAGGAGAAGTTTGTCCTCAGACTCATTTGTCCACAGAGGCTCGCTCCACTTCTCTTAATTCTTTTGGCCCAAGCAGTAACCTAAAACGTGAGCATCAACATTGTTCCCGAAACCCTCGGAGAACGTGGTTTTGGTCATTGACGCAACATGAGTCGCTATATGGATTCATGTTGGACGACACTATATGGATAAAAAGCAGCTGATCAATATGTAATGGTGAAGCCTCTTCATCAGCCACTTTTATGAACATTCACAGAAGTTTGTCACACTTCAGGGTTGTCCAAACTTGGTTGACAAACTTTTCCTCCAGTTGCATGCAGTCACAGTGTTTTAGCATGCTATCTGTGGTTTATTCATCAGGTGTGTCCAGAGCAACATTGTCCTGCTCACTCAGGCCTTCCGCAAGAAGTTCGTCATCCCAGACTTCCAGTCCTTCACCTCCCATATTGATGAGCTGTATGAGAGTGCCAAAAAGCTCTCTGGAGGACAGGTGTGTCCTTAGATCCATGACTCTTTCTTTATTTCTTTTTCTTTTTGCTTCTCCCAGTGCATCATCATCACGAATGATTTAGCCCACACAGATTCATCACCATCACTCTGTTTTAACAGTCTGGTTTCAGTCTGCATTCAGCTGGTATCAATGGTGTACATCAGTCCTTGATTACAGATCCAGCAGCACCCTGATCTGATTGAAAACCACCGTATTGCCATCTTACACCTAAAGGAAAAATCCGACCCAAAATATGTATAAAAAAAAGATCATAGTGGTTTTTCCCCCAGCAGCCGTGAGCGAGCTGCCTTTTTCACACGTCTCTGGCAGCCAATCTCTGTGTGTTGAGTCAAGTCATTTTAGGTTTTAGCTTCCAGAATGTTCAGACATTTAAAGACAGGAGAGCAGCAGAAATTATGAGTAAAGGGGCCGATTCTCAAACTGTATGAACCTCCCACAGGGAAACTCGCAGCTCTCAGTTGAAAAGTATCTGGTACATGGGATTCCTGCTCCCGAGGCCAACAGAAGGGTCTGTATTTGCAGGAATAGAGAACCTTTTCACGGTAGACATTTTGAGGCTAGCGGCAGGTCCTAAGTCTATTGACTCCAATGGGAGAAGTTAGGGGGAATACAGCACATGACAATGTTTTCTGAGTCACCAAAGTAAATATTGGACCCTCTTTTCACAAGCCACATATCTTCCAAACATTCTGACATGAAGTGGTCTTTTCCGGACAGACAAATTAGGACTTGTCTCTTTCTTAGCAACATACGCTGAACTGTGCATCACAGCCAATGAGAACAACATCTTTTACAAAATCATTGTTTTAAAATATCAAAAACAATCGCTTAGTGTGGATGTACTGAAGCATAGAAACATAATATATGAAAAAATGGAAATATATGGGAAATTACTAAAGATAAAAGGCACAAAGTAAGCAAAGTAACTTCCTTTTGACAGGGGTACTGAGGGTGCATTTTTCCAGATGAGGAAGTTGTTAATTTTGCTTCGCCAGTGGTGTTCGCTTTCCATTGAAACCTGAGCCTCAGCGGTGTAATGTGAACCGCTGCTGCGCCGGCACTCTTTCAGCTGCCTTTGCCTCTCTTTCAGGTTGCCGACTATATTCCTCAGCTTGCCAAGTTCAGCCCGGACCTGTGGGCCGTCTCCCTGTGCACAGTCGACGGACAGAGGTGAGACACGAGAAGTATTACAGCGGTACTCTGATGTTTTTGAAATGTTTGTGTGACATTTCTCAGTTACCATTACAATGGCAGCTCTGTGCTGCGTTCATTCCTGTGTGGGATCACTGATTGCCTCCAGTTGTGTCAGTGAGGAATGCTAACAAGCCGCCAGTTGTGAATTAGAGAAACTATTCATAAAGTGTATTAGTAAAACATTCTGTTTCGAACTGTCGCATAAAATCTCCTTTTAGTTTGTAAAACATGTTTTAACCTGAAGGACCACATGATGATTAGACACAATATTTGACACAAAATATTGATTTAAAAATGCTTTTTTTTTTCTTCTGCTGTGTACGGAGATCACAGCTGAGCCCTTAGCAAGGGCGTGTGATTCATACCAGCTGTACAGAAATAACACACCCTAGAATTGGCCAATCAGAATCGAGTATTCATTAAAGGCGTGTAATAATGCTTAATAAATGTTTCAGACAAGCGTTAATGAAACTTCATGGTTTGATTTATTGCAGGCCGTTGCATTATAATATACAGGTGATTGATTTTACTGTGTGAAGCGCCTCATATTTCCCAGTAAAGACGAAACTAGTAGACAGATAAATTCCAAAGTAGTAGGTAGTATAATGACGTCAGCAGGTGTTTTGATCAGCTTGTTCTCTCATAGGCACTTGTAAATTGACCAGTGTATATAGTGTATATATTAGTTATGTTTGTGTAAGAGAGGATGTCATAAAGATAACATGGTACTGAACTGATGGTGTTATCACGCTGGAACGCTCTGTCACTGAAGTTTATGGTTTTCCACCAACACCAACATTATTCTATGAAATGGCATCTTCACAAGTATTTACTTTATGATATTTTTCATTCTGAGTACGTTGTTTCTCATCACTGAAATTGTATTACAAATAAAAGATTTACCTTTATTTAGACGGGATGGTCCCACTGAGATTCAAAAGCTCTTTTCCAAGGGGGTTCTGGCCAAAATAGCAGCATGAAAGATTTGCATAAAAGCACCAACAGCAACCAGTTTAAAACTTAAAACAACAGCAAATTACATCAATGAGTTGGCAGTGTCATTCTTGTACCAGGACAGGTACAGTCAGTGTTCAAATAGTCCGTAATCCTTAATGTTGATTGCAGCTGCTTTGTCTGCTTTCATACCTTGGTATCTGTTGTCCTCCGTAGGCACACAGTCGGAGACACCAAGGTCCCCTTCTGTCTGCAGTCCTGTGTCAAGCCTCTGAAGTACGCCGTCGCTATTCACGACCACAGCACAGAGTACGTGCACAGTTTCATTGGGAAGGAGCCCAGTGGCCTGCGCTTCAATAAGCTCTTCCTGAATGACGATGGTGAGTTTTCTCCTTCCATCTGTTCATTGTGTATTCTTCCGTCTGTGAGCTTATCTTCTGTCCGCACACACTTATCAGCCCACACACACACACATACACACGCTAGCTAGCGGTCCTCCTCAAAATGTTGCAGTGGAGACCTGATGCAAGTTTGATAATTGAGTGTCCAATGGAGGGCTTTGACTGTGTTTAGGAAGTTAGTGTTTCCTAATTTCCTTAAATCATTGAGCAGAAAGTGGGATTGCGTTATAGTATCACATCCTGTGTGTCCAAACTGCTAGTGACAACCCACAATATCAGCCGTTCCTCTTTACTTCTGTGCTATAGTTTTATCTTTAAAGGTTAAAGTT
This sequence comes from Leptoclinus maculatus, assembly GCA_032191485.1. Lineage (NCBI taxonomy): Eukaryota > Metazoa > Chordata > Actinopteri > Perciformes > Stichaeidae > Leptoclinus > Leptoclinus maculatus. The sequence goes on from JAVDOI010000018.1 coordinate 1,653,136, forward strand.
GCATCTAAATCATTGAAAAACATGGATAATGTTTAAATAATAGAAATATTTTGAATGCTGCTGTTACAGTGACCGATGCTGTTTGCTACATTCCCCCAGGACCCCAAAGACACTCGGTAGAGCTGCACGGTTATGAATAAAGAGTATATTGATCCATATTGAGATCATGATTATTCGCTGACTTTAGGGACATCATATTTCTATTGACAAGCTACTTGCACTCTGCTTTACTTCTGTTGCCAAACTGTGTGCGCACACTTACTTACGTCATCGTTGTTTACAAACTGCAAAATGGGTCAACAAGAACTGGAATAAGTTGTTTTAATGTATTGAAATGCATTCAATATTCATCTTCAACAGGATTCTTATTGTAGTCACCGTTGTCAAACAGTCAGTTTTGCAGGTGTGTGGCACAAAGCTCGGTTTAGTTCATAACACAACAGCAGACGCTAACCGAGGACAAATTTGCCGTCACACTTTGTCACCTGCCAAGCTATGTACGTGCCAAAACCTACAAACTTATCAACACAAACACTTGGTTATGTGCCATGTCAAACAAAACTATAGATTAAATAAATCCTGTTGCTATTTCATATATACTTTTCTTAAAGTAGATGTTTTTTATCTGTAGTATCTTGAGTCAATGTGTGCTCTACATGTATTTGATTGTCATTGTTTGACCGGTCTATATACAGTGCTCTCAGACATGGTGTTTACACTGTGTTCCTCTACAGCACTCTAACGGAGCTCTTGTTGTTTTGCAGATAAGCCCCACAACCCCATGGTTAATGCTGGCGCTATTGTTTGTACTTCACTGATTAAGGTAAAAGCAATAACACTTCTCCTCCTCCGACCTTCATGTGTGTTTTTATGTCCAGTCTGTTCGTCATTTCCACTTAAACCGTAGTGATATAATTCCTGTATGGTGGGTATTATTGAGCTGCTTTATCAAGTAAATCAAATCAAGGTTAACATAATTATTGGCAGCAGATACAATTTGACTTTTTAACAGTGGCCCAATTAACCTACATTTGTTTGAACACAATGAAACCCACTCACAGTAATGCAGTGTTTTGCCGATTTAACACCATGTCCACGCTTGTCAGACCTTTTTCCTTTTTTTTTTTTTTTGTTGTTATTATGTGGTGGTATTGTTACTTACTCAGTAGACTATAGACTTCCCAGTGTGTGCAGATATGTATGACTCTTGACTCAGCTGGAATCATTTCTAGGTCACTACGTTAAGTCCACTGACGTGTCTTATTGTGGTGATTAAGACTTGTGCTAATCCTTCCTGAAGGCACTTAGCGAGCCCCAGAAAACACACACACACTCACACACACACACACACACAGTGTTATTGGCCCTGCTGAAAATAACCTGGATGGAGAGCTAGTCAAATGCAGGTGCACGTGCAAACCTGCACCCGGTCTGCAATAAGACCTCACCTGCCACAGCTCCTCCATTTTGTGACCACAGTCTGGTGTTACACTGTTTGAGTGTCTCCTGGGTATAACTCAGCGTGACGACAGATTGACAGAGAGTTAAGAAATGAAACGTCCATCAAATCAAACAAGCTGCTGTTGTTATAAGTATCTTCAGCATTATATAAAGGATCCTACAGAGGAATAAAATGATTTTCTTTCCATTGGTGGTTGTGACTGCGATCGCCCTCAATACTGGACCAATTACAAAAACACTATTTGTCACATAGACACAAAAACAATAGAGTCCAGGTTGAAAAATATTGAAGTTACCCTTTAAATACCCGCCTAGTCCATTCGGTTTGATTATTTACCTCCTTACAGCTGTTAATGTTCTCAGGTCTTTAACCTAACCAGCCTCTCTTTGAATAGTTAGTGCTATCAGTGAATCATTTAGAATAATTGTCTCATGGACACACACTCGTAATGAGTTGTCTATAAATACCTTCTTACGGATGCAAGACTCAATCAAAGATGTTTGATGTTTCTTTTTGCTGTGTTGAACTATAGATTTTTTTTTTTTTTTACACATTCCATGTTAATTGCTTCAAAACTCTCAACACCAAGGACCTGTATTTGACTGTAGCTTTTTCTGGAGATGTCCTGATGTTATGTCAAGCTTTTGTCCTAAGTACTTTAAACTGAATTTGTATTTTTTTTTAAGAAACAATGTGCTACCCAGCTTAGAGATGGGATTACTATTATTAAGTTGTTTTTGGGGGGAGGAAGCAATCTAGAGAGGGAATTTAATGAAATCCTTCACAGAGTAATTAAACTGTGGATGATGACAAAAGCATCCACTATGTTTGACAAAGCATGCTGAAGCATGTGGCCTGTTTGATCTTGATCTGATGTTGGACCTCTAATACTCTCAGGGTCTGGGACCTGTGTGTTTTCAGTGTCCACATGTTGTTAAAATCACATTCCCTTTGTTTTTCACCTGTGTTTGTTGTGCATTATCACCATGCAAACATAACCCTAGTCAAGTTAAATATAGTTAGCCTAATATTCTGTCTGTTGACACATTGGCATTTATTTGCAATTTTAGCCTTTTGAGATTAAATATTGTGCTGTTGTTTTTCCAAAACCAACATGCAAAAACCAACATGCAGCCACTTGAAGTGGGGTCGATGATGGTAGATTTAAATAAGTGGAACAAGTGGTTTTACTCTCTTAATCCCAATAACTGCTATTTCTCTATAGTAGACAACAGGTGCTGTCATTGAGACGCATATTTCAGTTTTTGTTGCTGTTGTCACACAACTGCTGAACTTAAAAAGTCACAAAATACTAAGTCACGGATTTATAGTTGTTTAGCCAGTTAGCAGTCTGTCACCTCGTACAAAGTGTGTTAAATGGTTTACTACAATACACACAAGTGACCACAGACAGCGGTGGGTAAGTTTGCTTTTGGTTGTAGTTTAACAGTTCTTAATAAATTAACTTGTTGGGTATTTAACATTGGCTTTCTCTCAGAAAGTAAGATGTGAAGATTGGTTTCAATCTAATGCCAGCACGATAAGGCTACACTTGTATCAGCAAATCGCTATCTGTAATATCAAAGGGTTGGGTTTTAGTGAAAAACACACAAAGGATTATCACCCATCTCTGCAGCTTGTTTTTTTTGACATCGTTTTGGTTAAATGGCTTGCAGCTCTACTGTTTTGATCACTTTCTCAGCTCTCATTAATGTTGCTTTCAGCCGCGTCAGGAAAAGGTTTTCAGGAAACAACTGTACATTGTATTCCTCGGTACTAAACAGCGGATAACGTTAGCAGCTAGCTGGTGAAAGGGTGGAGCATTAAGCAGCTAAAGGGCCAGATATTTCCCTCTGGAGTTGATAGAGAGCCAAAACCAGAGCTAAACAGATAGTGGAAAATTAAGCTTACATTCCTCGGGTGGTCAGAAACATGAACCTACATTAATGCTAATGTAACTTTGCCCCATTTGTGTGTTTGGTTATACATTCGACCAAGTGGCAAAAATGGCCGCTTTTAAGTACGGAGCTGGAGTCCGGACATGTTTAGCTAGCTTAGCAAAAAGACTGAAAGCAGGGGGACGCCAACTAACCTGCTGGTCGGTGAGCACAGGTTATGGTTTTGGTCTCCACAGGGGCACAATGATACCAAACCTGGCACACTTACAATCACACTTGTTTTTGCAACCAGAGGAATCGCCCCCTGCTGGCCATTAGAAAGATTGCAAGTTTGGGTGGCTTCACTTTTCAGAGCTGGACGTTGCCACCTGAATGAGACTCAGAGAAATGTTCTTCTTGCACACGGCCTAACAGACACTCCATTGGCTCCATTAGTCTGTTTATAAACAGACATTATGTTAATAACGTCGTCATGTTGCTTATTACTAATGCAATAAAAGTTGGCTTTAGCGCTGTGACGCCGTCTTCTCAGGTTGCTGATGTAGGCTACTTTTTGAATTTGCCAGACCGCGTCGTAACGACAAATGTCTCTGGTTTGCCTATAGTCAATCCGGTTTCAGCTCGTACACCGGACCAGACTGGCACAACCGGAACCTCCCGTTCCAACACATTACTCCCTCTAAAGGAATTCAAAGATGTGCAATACAATATCTTAATTAGTGCCTTGGCTTTAGTACGCCTAGGTGTGTTTTTGAACTTTGCATAGAGCCAAGATCGCCGTTTCGCCCTGCTTCAGTCCTTATGCCAAACTAGCTAAACACGCCCTTGATCTTCTCATCTCACTCTCTGAAGGAAAGCGTATAAAATGTTGAACTACTACTTAAACATTGCTGGCAGTGGTGCGAGTAGATCTTTACTGCGCTAAGATGAAGCAGAAGAACGTCCACTGTATTTTTAAATAATCTATTACCAGAAATCTACTTGTTTTATTCTTTGAAATGCCACAAATTCCAGTAAGCTCCTCCTTACGTAGGCTAAGGAGCACTAGTAGCTGAACTACCTGTACGTGCAGTAGTCAAATCAAACAGGTTTCCATCAGTTTCTCTTTGATGTATGATAGTGTGACGGGGCTTCTCCTCCATCACACAGAACACCTGTTCAACTGCCTTCTAGACAAAGGCAACATCACATTTGACGAGACAATCATGTGTGTCCGTGTCCACATCCGCTCACCATTGTCATCAGTGTCTCAATGTGTTGTTTTTTCATTTTTTCTATACTGAAGTGCAAATGTCAAGCCGTTGATCAGGTCGCCCAGTTTGCTTTAACCCCGGTGGGAAAACTATGGGATGGTTGCCGTGGCAGAATGCCCCAAACTGTTGTTACATGGTGCTTGAAGGCTACATGTTGTTGCTGTTTTTGTATGTTGTTGCATATTTTCCAGACTTAGGAACTGTGGGAAATAATGACTGCTGCTGCAGGTCAAATGACGTTGGTAATTTTTTCTTCCTTTTCCATATCTATCTCCTCGCACTCTCCCAATCCCCTGATCCCCCCCCTCTTCTCTCTTTCTCCCTCAAATCAGCTGTGTAGAAACCTCATCTAGTGACTCTTTAACACCTCCATCCGTGTCAATAACTTTTTTTTTTCTGCACAGTAAAGTGTAGAATTTTTAAAAACGTACTGTCAGTCACACATGAAGCATTCGCATTTTTAAATGTAAAGTTAATCTTTTCACGCCATCCACATCATAAATTGTTCAGTATTTTTATTATTGGCAGCTAATGCTATAGTACCTTAAATGTGCATGCGAATGTCCATATATATATATATATTGTTTTTTTTGTTGCTGTGTTTTCTTTGGTGTAATAGGTAGCATCAATGAGCATGCAAAATGTACACTGAGCTACAGTACAAGCTGTGGATATATTTCTCAGAGGAAGACTATTCCTCCCTTTGTTCCCTTCCCTCTGTTTTGGCTGACAGGCTCTTTGCACATGACACATGTTGACCTACAGCAGACACACACACCCTCAAACACACCTGCATTATGGTAACCCATAATACAAACATGCGTTCATACACCCATGTGTATTTCATGTAAAAACATACACACAGTCAGAGCTGCTTCAGATTTTGAAATTTTTTCTTTTTTTTTTACTCTTTAGACTTTGAAATAATAATTTTTATTTTAATAATAATTTTGGAATCAGTGAGATGGCATAGTGAGACATGTTTTTTTTCTTTAACTGGCTAAGCTCTGGTAATGCACATGTCTACTAAATCTCCCTTTCAACTCAAAAAGACCTCCCTCTTTGTAACCTATTTGCAAGCTAATCTTATTAATATTTTGTATCTACCTGTTTAATTCTTGGCAAAGCTCATGTGATTTTTACATTTTGTTTGTAATAAAAATCTATTCATGTCTTTTCTAATTCCGTAGTTTGAATTTGTCAGCATTATCATCTTAGTATAATCCTTTTCTGATGTTGTGCTTGTCCTCTGCTACATCCCTTGGTGGGTGAACTGTACTAACTGCTTATTCACTTGTTCTCCCCTCAGCAAGGTGCAAGCAACGCTGAACGATTTGACTATGTAAGTATTAGAGGTCAGCCCTGGTCAATCATTGAAGTCAGAAGTAGTCAGTTAACTTTCATGATCTTTGTGAAGAGTCCATGTCTCGATGACTAGGCACTGTCTTTATTACTTAGTTGTATTGTTTATTTGATTTATCTCTTTAGAGATTCTAATCAAGTTGCTGTGACCAATTCCTTACTACACAGTGATTCTAAGAAGTGTTTGAGTGTTAATGTGTTTGCACCAGAAAAGTGACCCAATAGTATATTCATAAGAAAAGAACAAGCTCTAATAAACCACTACCTGCTCACCACCAAACAGCAGACAGACAAAGTGTCTAGCTGGTGAACATAGTGGAGCATTTAGCAGCTAAAGAGCCAGATATTTCCCTCAGGAATTGGCGGAGACCCAAAACAGACCTGAAGGAGTGAAAACTAAGCCAACATTCCTCAGGTGGCCAGAAACACGACTCCAAATACTAATGTTGTTCTGTAACTGCTGAATGTGTAAATTAGCAACTGTTAACAAGTTTGCCATATCAACTTAAAAGATGATGTGTTAGTGTTCCCCCTTTTTTTTCCGTGGCCAAAAGCAATCAGTAAATGCAGAAGTAAAGTTTATGGTGAGATAGCTCTAGGAAGATCCCTGAAGAATGAAACTACTAAAAGCTAAATCTGTATACTGTGACACTAGTGTGTGTATATATAGTACATACTGTATAATAACCGTATGGAATTGGGACACCAAACAGGCCATCAACCAGTGGTAGAATTTAACCTCGTACCATTAACCCCTGTTGATCATCTTGTCGCTCTGCTTTCCCTCCAGGTCATGAACTTTCTGAAAAAAATGGCGGGAAACGAGTATGTGGGTTTCAGCAATGCCACGTAAGTCCCTCTAAATCATGAGTTGATGTTATGCAAATTATCTTCTTTCACCCGCAAGACACAGCAGAAGAATTGCTGCACTCAGGGTTCAAACTTTGAAGCATGCTGTTGAACCTCTTACCACTCCACAAACAGTCGTGTCACAGCAGGTGTCTTTAATCAGCTCTTAGATAATGTGCTCTAAAACCCAATTGGCTCTGTTGATGGTTTAAAATCCGGAACCTGAATCTGTGCAGTGCACCATGGAAAAAAACAAGCTACGCATATCAACGGCATTGTAGACAATAATGTCTGGTGAATCTATGGCTCACGTGGCTTGTTATAGTTGAAGCCAAGGTATTAATTTCAATACTTGTAAGCTGTCAAAACTCTGTATACCAATTAGAATATAATAATAACCCGGACCACCCTCTCCACCACCTACTGCAGGGACAGCGGAGCACTTTCTCCAACAGACTGATCCAGCTCCGCTGTCACAAGGACAGATGCAGGAGAACATTCCTGCCCACTGCTATAACACTTTATAACAAATCACCTCTGGCCAGATCATCCACAAGACTATAACACCGCTACACTGTTTGGTTGCTGCTGGTTAATCTTTACACTACTGTTTAGTTAGTTAATTTAATACTATACTATTTCATTTTTTTGACTCTTTATTTTTATTGTATATATTGTGCATTTTATACTTAATATTTTAATTACTTTAATTGCTTAATTATATATTTTTTGCTGCTGTAACGAACAAGTTTCCCCTTGCGGGATGAATAAAGTATATATCTATCTATCTAAACTTAAAAACTGTACTCGGCAGTGTGTTAGCCGTTAGCAGTCAGCCAAACACACAATAGAAGTGAGCAGACTAAAGACCGGGGATGTACGCAACCAATGGCTCCTTCATCCCCCCCCTTGCTCGGACCACACCCATCTGCGACCACAGGCTTCATTTTCGTCACTGCATCGTGCATGGTTGCTATGCTATCATGGTCACAAAATCTGTCCTCAGAAATGTAAACACCTGGCAAAGTACTGTGATAGAGAATTCTCCCTGTGCTAGTACATTTCTACTGTGATTTAGTTTATGTGCCTTACTCACTAACTAAACTATATATGTGACGTATGATTGTGTACCTAGGAGAGTGGTAACAGGACCATATGGGGTATCTCAGGCCTGTGCTTTGATAAGAGGGAGTGACTCAATGGAGGTTGTAGTTCAACCAGAGAATGTTGAGGTGTGAAGATTCTCAGAGATAGGCAAGAGTAATAAAGACATGTCTTTGTGTGACAAGGCTCAGAAGATGAAGGGGGTGACTGGAGGGGTCAATACGCCATTTTGCCATTCTGACACTATCTAAGATCACGATAAAGAAGCTAATAACAAGGGTGGTATTACTGTTTGAATGCTCAGGACCTTCACCTCCGTTTAACTGCAGTTATCAAATTGGTCAAACTTTGACCCATATTACTCATACAGTAGGAGTTATTTGTTGTATTGGTGGACTTTATCAGGATTGGAATTGGCATCAGTGTTGTAAAGATCGTGGTGTCATCATGATTTCTGATGACACCACGTGCTAACGCTGTGTCTGGAAAAAGACCAAGCGCTGGGGTTCACGTTGCAGTATCATCATCACATGATAGCATGAGAGGTCTGGTTGTACTGTACACATGAGGGGAGGGGTGGTGGCGGCATTTCAACACACGAGTGCAAACACACACACACACACACACACTCTGTGCAAATATTTCCTTCCTCTATGTAATTGGAGCTCTCTGCTCTTTGTGTGACAGATTCCAGTCTGAGCGTGAGTCAGGAGACAGGAACTTTGCCATCGGCTACTACCTGAAAGAAAAAAAGGTTTGAACTTGGATGAATCATGAGGCATTGCTGACTTTGTGTTCCATGTCTCTGCTTTTTAAACAAAGTTTAAAAGCAGTAACTGAAAGGATAAAACTAAATTAAAGTAAGAGGTGGAGGAAGTTACTGCCAGAGGCCCAATAGAAGAAAAACAACATATTTTTGTGTTCTTCAATTGATCATAATTGTTTTAGTTTACATTTGCCTCTTTGGAATAAGCTGGATTCTGGTACGCCTTTTATTAGACTTCTTATCTTAACATTAAGAAATGTGTCTCTTTTTTAACTGTAAATTCAACCACATGTACTGCACTTGATGAATGTTTTTGTTTTATATTCTGTTTCTCTGCAGTGTTTCCCAGAGGGGACAGACATGACATCTGTACTGGACTTCTACTTTCAAGTGAGTCTAGCAGTGATTTTTATTTTTTCCAGTATCAGTTTTCAACGCATTCATTTTTAATGTATACAGAATATTGTTTTCCTGTTTTTTGCTGCTCCTCCTACTCTATTGATTCCAACCCCGAGGCTCAGAGATCCTCCTGGCTGGATCCACGTTCTGCTTCTCTCCCAAATGTAGTCTCGTATCCCTGTATTTCTGTCAAACTCGTCTGTCATCATGTTTACTTCCCTGTATTCTACATTAGCTTCTATATGTGGTAATAAGGCGTGTCTCATGTGAAGTGTCTTAATAAGGCTCGGCTCCACCATCATTTCCTCGGCATAGATTGCCCAACTATCTGAAACTCTACAGAATGAATGAATACAATTCTTCTTCTTTTTATGGTTTCATTGAGAGAATAGAGCAAATCAAAACGATTTGTTGTGAGGGCCGTAACATGTGATTCACATTTCATTCAGCCCTGAATGAAAGCTACATTTGAATTTAAGTTTTCTTAACTTCTTAAGCGGAGTGAAAGAAAAATTGTGATGGAGAAATGATGCAAGTTGTCCTTTTTGTGTGAACCTCCAGCTGTGTTCCATTGAGGTGACCTGCGAGAGCGCCAGCGTCATGGCAGCCACCCTGGCTAACGGCGGCATCTGCCCGATCTCGGGTGAGCGCGTGCTGAGCCCCGAGGCGGTGAGGAACACCTTGAGTCTCATGCATTCCTGCGGCATGTACGACTTCTCGGGACAGTTTGCTTTCCATGTAAGTAAAAAGGCACGGACCACAAGTATAGTAGAGGACGTGTTTCTTTTTGTTTTCTAGTGGGAAAGAGTCAAACCAGTGAAGTGAACACCTAAATTACTTTGTCACTGCAAAGTCACTATCAGTTGTGTAAGGTAGTTACGACGAGGGCCCGCTCTCTCTATTGCTCTTCCTAGCTCCACCTTCTTGTCCAAATATGGTCACTTCTCGCTCTAAAAAACCAAAGATGGCCAAAATGCCAAACTCGTGGCTTCAAAACGGCAGTCCACAAACCAAATGGGTGTCGTTATGGTGATTTTGTGCACATCTTACGAGCCCCACTCAAAAGTTATACACACAATGTCAAGGCTTTGTGTCATTTGGTACTTGCATATCTACTAAATCTTTTTTTTTTTTACCAATACTAAAACAATTTGAAATAGTGGTGAATGGTTTACCCACAACAAAAAACTCTATAAGTCTTGATACAGACATGTGTGCTTGTATTAAGTGACAAAACACCAAAGCCTCAGCAAAGCATAGCTGTCACATCACATGGTCTGTCTGAGCTGAGGTGTTTGTGCTCATAGGATGGCACATTTTAACGAGACACTGCTTGGTGGCAGGAAAATGTAGAGAAGGAGCAATGTGTGGAAATATTCTTCAGTTTTTCATGAAGCAGTAGGTTTTAGTCGACTGTGTGACCAACTGTAGTTTCACCAAAGTGAAAATCTACTCTCCACTGATTCTGTTTGATCATAATGTCACAGGCGGAGCAGTGGATAGATTTCTCTAGCTGATGAATTATTGAAGCTGTGTTGACTTGTTCTGTGCTGACTTTCCATTTCCAGCATCGTGCCGTGTTGCGACCGTAAATGCACACAGCTGATCTTCTGTTATGTAACTGTTCTCCCTGTTGTAGGTCGGTCTGCCGGCCAAGTCTGGAGTGGCGGGCGGGATCCTGCTGGTTGTACCCAACGTGATGGGCATTATGTGCTGGTCACCTCCACTAGACAAGCTGGGCAACTCCGTCAGAGGAATACAGTTCTGCACGGTATGTGATGTCCGGCATCAGAAGAGCAGATCACAGCAGGCCTGCAGTGTGTGCTTAGAATCCATAATCCCAAGAAATACCTGCGTCACTACTTTTTAAAAGACAGGTGCAGTAGTAGAACACCTGCGGTCGACAATATAGAGCAAACAAATCTTCTTCACAGGCATTTGGTGACAGCGTTTCGGTACATAGAGTCTCATCGGGTTACTTTAAAAGACAATAGGGGCATATCTTAAATATGTTGATAGACAAACATTGACCAACCAGGTCACCCTAAAAGATGTCAACCCTCCCTCAGGAATCCTAATCATCACATCATGGCACCAAAGGCCTACAATATAACATATACATAATCACATACGGAAAGAGTATCATGATATTGATTAAAATACACAACATAATGAAGAAAAGCTACCATACCAAGAGAAATATTAAAAATATGTCATTTCAAATTATTTGGAGCTCGACAAAGATGTCTTCAAGAGCCTGTCTCTAGACAAGTAAGGAAAAGAAACGGGATTAGAGAAAAAACATTTAAATAGGCTATCACGAAGCTCCTAAAGACGAAGTTCGTCATGAAAAGATCATATGATAAGATACTCGTGTTATCTATTTGGGATGGAGTACAAAACAAACATACCAAGGCTAAGAACAGCCCAGCAGCATTTAAGAGTTGAAAATATATTGTTTGTATCCATCTTGAACAGAGCTGATGAAAGTTTGACATGAGGCGTGCCTCACTCTGTGCCAAACGTTAAAGAGTTAAAAGGCGTTTTGGAGTGATTTCATGTATTCCATACTTATATTTATAGATGAACTACAACCGTAGTCACTCTGTGCCGTCAGGTACCCTGAACCATAAATACACAGCATTGAACTAAATCTAAGAAATGTATCGGCTTTCTTTTTCATTTTGACAATATTACTTTACATTATTTTATAATATATATGTGTGTATGTGTATATATTATTATTTTTTAATAATAAATTGTATATATTTTTTATTTTATAACAATGGGGCTTCAATGAATGATTGTTTGTACACAAACGGTCACAAATTAAACTATGCAACAGAGTACTGATCCAACTTGGCTGACATACTTCTAAAGTAACCGAACCTGTTTAATAAGTAAGCGATGCTTGATTAATGATTACCTAGAGGCCAGACCCAGATACAGAGCTCAGTAAACACTGCACGCAAGAATCCACCTTTGCCGCAAATGTAGTCAGATTCCAGCTTATATGCTTTCTTTTTTTTTGGGCTTTTCAACTTCCAGGCTCGTACCCATCTGATGTATGCATCTTCCTTTTTCATTCCAGGACCTCGTGGAGCTTTTCAACTTCCACAACTACGACAACTTGAGGCACTTTACCAAAAAGCACGACCCCCGCAGAGAAGGAGGGGACCAGCAGGTAAGGACAAACGGCTTCGTGTTGTGAGGAACAAACCATCCAAAACGGCACCCATTTCCCTCATCAAACACACTGACCAGAACACTATCTCTCCAAGAATGCGGGTGACGCCGAGGTTACGGCAGTTCAGATTTAACTGCTGTTTGCGGCCGTTGGCTAACGTGTTGCTCTCCATGACTGCACTACACCTTAAGCGGAAAAGAAACATTTGCAATTTCAGATAAAGAGCAAAACGGGATAACCCTGGTCCTCTTTCTTCCTCTATCCTCGGGTGCTCCGTCTCTTGTGGAGATCGCTGCAGGTGTTTTCAGGCATACTAACTTTCTAGCGAAGGCCTAAGCATCGGGAATATTTTGTTTTATTTTTTTTTTAAGAGGTTTTTGTATGTACAGTTACAGTGGGCGGCTCGGTTGGAAACATAGATATGATGGTTGGAAAACTCACCATCGCCATCTGTTGGTTGGAACGCACATAAGGTAAACAGCAGGTCCGAGATCA